>JALGQJ010000002.1:39226452-39826452 GCA_023055345.1 Quercus wislizeni
GTGGAGAGTATTGAACCAAGTTTTATGCTACGTGAACAAGGATGGGTGGGGGGGGGGGGGGTTGTTTTGAGTATAAGGCAAATAATTTTAAGAAAAACAACTAAGAAACAATTTAAATCAAAGTATCAAAATCAATCAAGAGAACAAACCTTGGTCTAAGTCAACATCCACCATCGGAATATTACAACTGATCATCGATGCAAGTATATATCAATTCACACTTTGAATATTCTCCGTTGGAACTATTTTCCTATCTCTCCTTAGTCGTAGTTAATTAGAAAACAAACGATCTAATAAATCCTAACTACTAAACAACCTAAGACAAGCGCTAAAGGTTTAATCTAGTAGCAGCCTTAAGAATTAGAGAGGTCGATGAAACTAAACAACACAAACAAAAGCGGTTGCATTTAATTTAGTTGAGCGTTCTTCCTAAGATCTAATAATTTCTGATGCAGCAAATCATTAAATCTTGGTTGCTTCACAAATTAGAGAGATCAAACAATTACAGATTTGATATCTAACCTAACAGTAGATTGCAACAAATAATAAACTAGTAGGCCTCCTAGTAATTAAACGAGACAATCATGAAAATAGACACAGAAGAACATCCGATATTCAAAGCATAAATTGAACAATAAAAACAAATTAGATCTCATAGTTTTATTGATTCCAAGGCTTCAGTTTCCTTCTACCAAGTATAAAAGTTTTAGTCACGTAGGGCCATAATGAAAACTCAAAGGAGAAAATTAGAGAAGAGGGGAGAGAGAGGCATCTGTTCAATTCTGATTTCTCCTCCCCCTTTTACATGTTAATTCCCCCCTTTCCAAGCCTACAAAATCTCCTAAAAATATTCTCAATAATAATATCCAAATCTAACTAATTTAGGAATAATATTAAAAATAAAACAAAATCCTAATATAACCAGGAAAGTGGTGTTTTTCAGCTGGAATTTTCGTGCATCAGATCTGGAAGCTTCCAAAAATAAACCACATCAGATCTGCGTATTTGAATTGCAGGCAAAGGAACATTCCAGAACATCAACAGTGCAGGTGCGGCAACTTTAAGTCCGATTTTGACCTTGATGCAACCCGTATCTCTCAAAACTCAAAACGTGAAAGTTGTAGAGCTTTGTCTTGGCGTTCCACAGCATCTTGAATCATCTCAATCAGAGCTCAGATGAGAGTGTTATGCCCAGATTACAAAGCAATGTCAAAGCTGTCCAAAATCGCCCAATTAGCTACGTTTTGCAGTTAATGCCTCCATTTGCATCCTAAATCAAAATATAAGAATAATGAGTACATTTAGGCACCAAATAAATATAAAAGACTAAACCTTAAGGGAGAAAAATATGACATTTTGCATTCTCATCAGTTTGCTTGATCATGCAACACCTCTTTAAAAGCTAGAATTGTGGGAAATTCATTGGTAGGGTGTTCCATGGTCTCACAAATTATAAAAACCTTATCAATTTTAGGCACAGTATTGAATCCATTAACCTTTCTTAATTCCATGGCTTCAAGCTTCCTAGTTAGACTAGCCACCCTAGCACTAAGCTCATCATCTTCCCTAAGTTGGTACTTACCACCCCTAGAGGGGTTGGTGGATGCTTTAGACCTATCTGAGGTATCAGTGGTATCCCACGATTGGGCATTCTGATCTAAGAGATCAAAACAATCAAAAGCCACATCAGGTTATTTATTCTAAAACTCTCTATTGCACATCATCTCTACAAATTGGCGCATCTTTGGAGTTAAAATTTCATAGAAAAATCTAATTATACACCAAGTTTCATAGCCATGATGTGGACAAGCATTAAGCAAATATTTAAATCTTTCCCAACATTGATAAAATGTCTCGTTATCTTTTTGTGAAAAATTCATTATTTGTCTTTTAGGTGCATTATTCCTATGAATAGGAAAACTTTTCTTTAAAAACTTGGTTTGCATCTCTTGCCAAGTACCAATTGACCTAGGTTCCAAAGAATTAAGCCAAGTTTTTGCCTTGTCTTTAAGAGAAAAATGGAACAACTTCAACCTACTGGTCTCTTCATTACATGATTGGTCATGGAAGGTAGCACATACCTCCTCAAATTCCTTAAAGTGTAGGGACGGATTTTCAGAATCTAAGCCATGAAATTTAGGAAATAATGAAATCATACCGGGCTTAAAAATAAAATTATTTGCATTAGTTGGAAAAATTATGCATGATAGTGCACTACTCCTAGTAGGTTGCAATTAATCCCTAAGAGTTCTAATGGGTTGGTGATCATGGAAGTCTTCATTATTTAGATTATTCTCATCACCACGATTACTCTCAAAGTCCGTCATGATATTTAGTGTGTGAGAATGTGTGAAAGAATTAGATAAATAGCCAAACAAATTATTAGACTCAATTCTGACCAAGCGATTATTGCTCTCAAAATAAGGCACCCGACAGACCAAGTCCATCTCAACTGCTAAATCACCTTCATTGAAGATATGTACCTTCATAAGTATGGTACTGCTAGGACTAAACCTCCTTAACTCCTCACAGTACTCCCACAGCTGGTTGTACTGTTGTGTATAAGCCCCATCAACATATTCTTGAGCCTTATTCCTAGTCTTACTAGATTTTCCTAAACTTATGTTTATGGTATACTTCTCATGAATAGCATCTTGAATGTCTCTCAGCTTCATGTTAGGCTGTCTTTTTACCTTCTTCATTAACTTCTTCCCAATGTATGATGAAGTACACCTAGGGTTCTTATAACTTCTAGAGCATGTGTGTTCCAAAGACAATGTTCTTAGTTGGTAGCTCCTCTCCCTTGGCACCTTTGTTAGAAAGGCTACAAACTTGCAATTTTCCTAACAGACAACTTTTACCCTCAATAGATCATTTTTAACAAATCTGATCCCCCATCCACCATAAACTGCACATTCAGTTATAGCTTCTTGGAATTGCTTAGGTGTAGTAAACAATATATCTTTCTCAAAAGATAGATGTTTAGCCTTAGCCACTAGCTTAAACACAAGGAAATTCCTCATTTTCTCATTTTTATGTCCCCTTCCACTTTCCATATGTGTACTTTTATCACCATCAGAATTATTATCACTATCATACCTAATCTCATCATCAGATGATGATTCAACAAGACTGTGCAATTTCTCACTCTCATAATCAGAGTTCATTATACCAGAACCCATTTGGCCTAGTTCAACAACATCATCATCCTTAACATCCTAACTTTCACTATTGTCTTCAACAAAGTCCCTCAGACTAGGGTTCACCTTTGCCTTATCTTCTAGGCCACTTCCCCCACTATCACTACTATCACTTACATGAAATACCTCAAGTGGGTGCTTAATGATAGGTTCTTTACCTACTCTCCTTGAACCCACCCTTGAACCCACTTAAGAAGCATCTATCTCAATGGGATCATCCTCATTAACCTCCTCAATAACAAGTCCTTCACCTACTCTCCTAGAATAGACCTACTCAACATCTACCTCAATTGGCTCATCCTCATTGTTAAAAATATCATCATTAGCATACATTTCATCACTATCATCACCATCATAATAACCTATAAGGTTTTTCTCCATTAACAATGGCTGCACATCCTTACCAATATCATCTCCTTCATCAACTAGTATAGGGTCATCTACTGGGTGCTCTACATACACATGAATCTCTTCATGACCCCTCACTAAATTTGTCATGAACCCATCATCATCATTAACAACCAAATGGAAATTTTCCATTTCTTGGTTTATACCAAGCATTTTATACCACAGCCTACCAACAAAGGTGTACCCAAAGTCTCTACATATACCTTCTATCTCAACCTTGGACTACCTTTTAGGGTCACAATTATTAACTACATCTACTGTACCTCCCACATATTTTTTAGGATTCTCAATAAAATAGCCACCATGATGCATAAATATACTGTGAGTAGCTCATCCATTCTGCATGCAACATACCCCCAAACCCAATTAAACAATGCTAGTTACAGAACAAAACAACACTTATTTAACAAAACAACAATAAATAAAGTAATCCATTCTGCATGCAACATACCATTAAACCCATTTAAATAATGCTAGTTATAACCCAAAACAACACGTTTTTTTTTATCAAAACAGGACTCATTTAACAACACAACACTTATTTAAGTAACAACACAGCACTAACTTCAATAGTTTTGTCATACTAAAATAGACACATGCATAAACAGACACATGCATAGTTATAAACACTTGAATTACACAAAACAACACTCATACAATAATGTTAGGCTTACTTAACTCTCTTTAACAAGGGCACACAAGGAACACATGGACCACATTGGAAACCACAAACAAACACATGCAGATAGGGACCAACAAACAGTGAAAAGTCTAAACATACAAAAACATTGTGGCCCCTACTACCCAACCCAACCAACAAGCATATTGTAAAGCTATAAATAAGACATAGACAGAGAGAGAGTTAATACCTTTTCACAAAGATAGAGGTCACCCAGCCGTTGCTTTTCTCTACAATTACAAGAAAATTGGATATTTGGCTTTAGGAACAGAGAAAAGTTTGGGTATTTCACTTCAAAGGGTAGAGATGTATTTTGAGAAATGTTTGATGATGGTGGCTTTAAGAGAGAGAGGATGATGGTTTTAGATCATCTACATCTGAGAGAGAGAGAGAGAGAGAGGTTGATGGTGTTTTGAGAGTTACTTCTAGGGTTTCAATATATGATAGGGGATTTTCAGAATCCATGTGCCAGAGGTGGTTGATGAAGCACTCACATGATGGTCACATGACAAGGTTTGGGGCAGGAAACCCACGTGTCAAGCCTGGGTATGCCCCGTAGTAATAATTTAATGTTATTTTATTTCTCCGTTAGCCATGTATACAATTTTTGTCTATTTTCTGACAGCAAGGATTAAAATATCACACGTTAATTGTTTTAAGAACTAAAAGTGGTGAAATTAAAATGTAGGGATCAAAATAGAAGGGAAAAAAAATCCAAAATGTAAAGACTAAAGTGCATTTACGCCTATTTTGGTTCATATGACATTTTTTTCTTGGGATTAGGGGGGCTTGGGCCCCCTTGGCCCCCACCTAGTTCGGTTCATATGACATTTTTTTTGAGAGGAAACTAAGATGACAATTGATTCAACTTAAAATTGCAATTTTGAATTGAGATAAAAGGTTAAAACTAATAAAATATGATAAAACTCCCTAATAAAACTAACGTTAAAAGTAAAATTAAAAATGACAAGTGAGAGAGAGAGATTTGAGAGCTAATTTAGGTACATAATTTAACTTGTTCATCATTGATGGGATTCACGCACAATTGGTTATGAATCATAATTTAATAATGAAATAAGATATCTACTACGTTGAATTGAAAGACATATTTTCTCCAAATTATTTATGACACCGATTACGTATACCTTCCCAACCTTTAAAAACTAAGCACTTAGACCATCTAATTGTATAATATAAAGTGGATATATGCAGGGAATTTGCATAAATTCCAACCATTCTTTTATTTGTTCAGATCACTGTCCCACTAAATCAAACTTAATTAATTCACAGTTTGAAGGATCTTTCAATATGAGAATCATTTTCCACGTACCATTTCTATCTCTTTGTCTCCTTCTAATGCAGAATATGGACACCTTTGTTTTTTGGTAATTATAGAACATGGACGTCATCAAGAATATAGTCAACATAATACATATTAATTTGCTAATAAACTGAAACAGAATATTTAGTTCTTTTTTCAATAAGCCAATAAACAACATAAGCCAAATTATAAGCGCATAATCAAAAGATTAGCAAAACCAATGGCAAATAAGAAGTTGTTATCACTATTTCCATTATTTGTATGAAACGGATTTATTGGAGGACTATGTTATTGGACAATAGGAATGAGAAAAAGTTTAATACCCCACAGGTTCTATGTGGAACTTTATACCCTTTAAAAATGAGGAGAAATGCTAGAAGAAATCTAAAAAGAGAGATGAAAAGAAGAGCGTGATCGAATCATATATATATTTTCCTAAGATCTAAAAGATCAATCTTTCTTACCAAAACAATATTGTTGAACCAGCATATGCTTCAGCTTAATAGTTAATACACTAGTTATATATATATATATATATATATATATATATATTGCACATGGCTTTCCCATGCATATATTGTTGTCATGGGCTATTATCCATATATTCACTAGTTATTAGGATAACACCTTCAAGAAGAAACTTTTCTTTCATGTTGTGTTGATTTTTGCATACTTTTTGAAACTATGTGTGTTGAATGTAAACTCAACAAGTTGTGTATATATTTGTGCTTTTTGACATGTATTGAAATGACATATTTTGAATTATTTTATATCTTTTATGTGTATCTTTGATTTGTTAATTTAGTTCCAAAATATGGTTTTTGAATTGCAATACAGGTTAATGGAAAAATTATTATTTAAAAATTTATTTATTTATTTTTATTATTTTGTTTTTTAATATACAAATCAACCTATTGCAATGAGATTTTCAAAGTAAATTGTTGCAATATGTGGAATTTATTACAATGAAAATCTAACGTTGCATAAACCTATTTCCTTGGACTTTATTACAGTAGCTTACATCGACTTTTTTGTCGTTGCAATAACACCTTATTACAACGACATTAGTTTTTATTGTAATGAATTTTTTTGTTCTATTATTAAGTCTTTTTTCTTGTAGTGATATATATATATATATATATATATATATTGTTCGCTCCTATGGTTTATTTTGCTATATCTTCGTTAGCTGGAGAGCATTATTAGGAACCAACATGATTTAGACCTATAGCATTTCATTGTGATCATGGGTTATTATCTATATATTCACTAGTTATTAGGATAAGAAGAATACACATACGTACCACGGGACCCCAAGTTAGAAAAAAAGGATAAAAAACCTATTAGTGTCTTAATTAATTTTTTTTTGAGAAAGTAGTGTCTTAATATGATGATAAAAAACTAGGACAAAATTGGCCTTTGCCCCTTTCTATCAAACAATCCATCATTTTGTCTCATTTTTCAAACTAATTAGGGAAATGTCCATCTTTTGAAACTCGATTTTCTCAAAATTGAGTTAAGCCCTATAGTAGCGTTTTAAGGAGTCTATAGCGTCGTTTTAAGGAACTTATAGTGGCGTTTTGGAACTCGAGTTATATGTAAAAAAAAAGAAAAAAAACTTGCATGAAACTCAAGTTCATGGAGCTCGAGTTCCAAAATGCCATTATAGGTCCTTAAAACATCACTATAGACTCCTTAAAACGCCAATGTAGAGCTCCAGAATTTATTTTTATTTTTAAATTGATTTTGAGAAAATCGAGTTTCAAAAGAGAGACATTTTCTTAATTAGTTTGAAAAATTGGGCAAAATGCTGGATTATTTGATAGAAAGGGTCAAAGGCCAATTTTCTCCTAAAAAACTATGATCAAGAATGGATGCCATGAATTGAAACTCTCTAAAAAAAACATGATATAGACCTATTGCATATACTGTTGTCATGGGCTATTATCCATATATTCACTAGTTATTAGGATAAGAATAATACACATATATACCATGGGATCCAAAGTTAGAAAAAAGGATCATCTTGATCGTAAATAATGCAAGCACATTAATTTTTCATCCTTATCTTTCAAATTTTTCTAAAGTGTCATGATAATGATATACGCTCATCTCTTATTTTTGCTGAAATGACATATCATAATCCTCACAGGACCACATGTTCACCAATAACGGTGGTGTGCCACCCATCTACCTCAATAATTGGTAAAGAGAAAGTAATATACATATATGAAGATTAAGGAATTTAGTTTACACTTGATTCTAAAAAAAAGTTACTTACATATGAGCTCATCTTTGAGCACACATGGCAACATGATTGTGGGTGTCATACTGAGGTGAAAAGTGAATTTAATTTCAGCTCAATTAAATAACTGTATCCGGCCTTGTGTTTTAGACATTTAGTTCACTTTCCTTTTTTCAATTTTAGAGAAATGCTAACGAATATTTTTAGAGCATTGGTTAACAATCCATTTAAATAAAGTTTTTATGGAGGAAAAAAAAAGTAATTAATATTTTGATAGTTTTTTTCATTTGCTATAAAGATTGTGTCAAAACTTTTCTAAAATAGACCATTAACCAATATTATAAGGACACTCGTTAACATGATATACTTAATTTATATAGTTTGTTGAAATTTTCAATTGTATTCATTTAATACTAGAAGATTGCTGAAATCATATTATTGAAGTCATCAAACTAACTAATTATTCGTACTATTACTCTCTGAGTTTTATAATTAAAGAGTGCCATCATCATGTGGGGTTAACATATTAATTATTTTGCTTTTCTCGGTAATGGATTTTTTATAGATTACTCGGCTTCTTGGTTACAAAATAATTGTCACTTCTTTTTTGAGATAACAATTGTCACTTCTTAATTAATCATAATAACCAACTATACAGACACATATATTACGCATTGTATTAATCAACCCTCAACTAACTGTGCTTATTTTATATTTCATTAATTACAATAAATATGTCTATTTTTCTATATATATATATAAAACAAATTATAGTTGATAAAGCACACCCACATTGAGACGTGAGATCTTTATTAAATTAGAGTATACTTTTAGTCCTCAAAATTTGAGGTTATTTTCATTTTTTCCTTTTTAAAATATTTATTTTAGTTCTTAATGTTTAATTCAGTTTTTATTTTGGTTGTTCATATTTAATTTAATTTTTTATTTGGCCTTTAATAAAAATGAATATTTGAAATGTAAAGGGTCAGACAAAAAACTTAAATCAAACATCTCAAAATGAAAATCTTAAAACGTAAAAGGAAAATATACCAACGAATCAAACATAAAGGTAAAAATTAAAATTTTGTAACTTAAATATCCAAAATGAAAAACAACCCCAAATTTTTAAGGTTAAAATTGTATTTTAATCCCTTTTCTTTTCTTTTCTTTTTTTTTTTTAATTTTTTTTTCTTTTTTCCCTAGTCATTGCTAGTTTAGACTATATACCATTTGTTTTTTGTCCTTTTCTTTCTTTCTTTCTTTTTTTTTTTCCTTGGTTTTTTCGATATATAGACACCACGTAGCTTGATGAATCCAAGCAATAATTGAAATAATATCTAGTATTCTGGTCCCGATCACAGATGAATAAGATTGAAAAGGGTATATTCATCTTTTGGGCTTATATATTCAAATACATGCATGGAGAGAATGTGTAACATGATATGATTAGTGTGACAGTACTGCTAGAAATTAAAAGAAAGTCCACTGAAACTGGAGGAATCTCTCCATGTCAGCATATCCTCCCCCCCCGCGATTATATATATATCTATATTGATGCTAGCTCATAGCACAATATCACAAACAAAACAAGATAATTAATATTCCACTCTATTATATCTACACATTTCATTTGAGTTGTAGTGTATATCATATTATCTCTAACATGTCAGTGAAGGTAGCCGCCGAGTTCTTGCCAAAACAGGCCTGCAGGGTTGAAACAGCAGAGAAGAAGGTGGTTGTAGTGAGAGAGTATGAAAAGAGAGAGAAGTTGGCAGTGGAAGAGCTTGAGAGACAGTGTGAAGTAGGGCAGCAGCAGCAGGGGAAGCCTTCACTTTTCACTGACCTAATGGGCGACCCCTTATGCCGTGCCCGTCACGTCCCACTACACATCATGCTGGTAATTTTTTTTTAATATTATTAATTGAATAATTATTCAATTAGTGTTTCAGTATGATTATAAGAAATAATCATTATGGAATGGCGTTCTTGGGGACGTGACCAATTTGCCCAATTTATTCAAAATAGTATTGTGTTTGAAACTTACTTTGAAGCTTAGTATATGTGAATAAAATCATCATTGTTTTAAACAGAAATTATGATAGCTAGCTAGGTTTGTGAGATTCTAGATTTTTTTTTTCCTTTTTTTTTTTTGTTTATACTTATTAAATATGATGTGTACAGGTTGCGGAATATGGAGAGGGAGAGATTGTGGGGGTAATAAGAGGGTGTGTAAAAACTGTGACGAGGGGGAATTCAAGTTATGTAAAGTTGGCTTATATTCTGGGACTACGGGTCTCTCTCACGCACAGGTTCTTGACTCTCTTTCTCTCTTACATCTTTTGCTTTCTTATTAGATTCTAGTCCCATTCCCACCCCCATAATAAAAAGGAAAACAAATAAAAGAAATAAAGAAAGGATTTGATTCGATTATAAACAGGACGCAATGCTCCTTGTATCATGGAACTAGAAATTTAGAGTCACAATTATTTTTACAAAAAAATTTCACAATTTCTAAGGTGAAAAATGGTTAATGACAAATAATAAAATTGTCCAAAGTATTATACCTTAATTTGTTGACACTTCTTGTATTTCCAAAACATCCAAAATTCAAATTATTTATCTTTATTATAACTACTAAATTATAAGGACAAAAAAAAAATGACGGAATAAAAACCAATAAAAAACTTGTTAATATTTTTTTAATGCGAAAATTATTATGCGTAACTTTAGTCATCCAATAAACTAGAGTATTAATCAACCAAGAGAGGAAAAAATAAAATAAAGGACAGATGAAAAGGCAGCTGGCTAGCCTTTCACTCATGCGTACTTGAAATTCCCATTCTCTTCTTGTTTGTACTTGTCCTAGAGTGCCGTTTTTTTCTTTTTTCTTTTTTCTTTTTATGAAACTTGTACTAGATTGCTTGCTTAACCTACAATGGTCCGTATACCCTGGTATATGTATTCTCTCCCTTACAGCCGATGGGTCTCAATCAGCTCTGAGGGAAAAGATAAATATACCCATAATAAGGTATACTTCCTTTACATAGAAAGTAAATATGTGTGTTGTTTGGTGTTTATCTGAGCAAGGGTCAGGCATTGGACATGAGACAATTATTTGATACATGTTAAAATTTTAATAGATTCAATTCACACGAGTATTGGATCCATGCCAGTCCCTATCTCATTTTTATTATGACTATTATCTTTTAAGAAAAACACAAAAAAATGAGAAGGCTATATGTTGCACTGGCATTTCTTAATGATAATGCCAAAAAATCATTAGTAAGTCACACAGTCTTTACATGTTCAAGACAACACCTGCGAAATAAAAATAAAGAAGACCTTGCAAAGAGTACCGGTGTGGTACCGGCCAAATACCCACCGAAAGTCAAGTTAGAGAACTTTCATAACTCTAAAGTGACAGAGTTGGGGTAAATTATGCGTACTTTGGTATGTGAGGGTTTTGGGGATTTTATAATAGCATAGAGTTGACATCCGTTTCTTGGCATAAAAGGCATTTCCTTGTAGGGAAGATCTTCATTAATACACATATTTTGTGGGATCCTTTCCTTATAGCAATCCCCTTGATTAGGTTAACCATGGGGCATAAGATGTTTCCTTATATACTCATGTGGGAAGGCCAAGTAAGGCCATGTTAGATCCGTCAAAGGTTTACTTGTTTCCTTCAGCTTTCTTCCGTCAGCTTCTTATCTCGTCTATGCATTCTGGTCATCATATTCAAGTGTCATTGACTTCAAGGTGCAGCTGTCAGCCTTGAGGTGGAACCGTCGTTTATGTCTATGAATGCACAACTAAGGCCGATAAGTTCATTAGGACCGTCGGCTTTACCTTATGTGAACGAGTTTATCAAACTTTTAGACTTACCTTTATCACTTAACTAAAATTTCCTTCGACATTTAATTAGAGTGATAGATGTCACTAGGTAAATCATCCCTTGGATATGATACAGGTCACGAATTGTTACTTTTGTAGTCTGCCATGTTATTGTATCTTCTAAAATGTTCCTTACTTTTTCCCAATAAAAGTCACTTTATAAAGTACCTCACAATTATTCGTTTCTTTATGTTTTTTTTTCCTGGTGTTAGGTGCTTAATTTGGGTCCTTGGTCGACCAAGAATAATGGTTTAATGGTTTATAACCTATTTTAAAAGTCAAATTCCACTTTAGAAGATTCGAAGAGATAACCAACATATTTCAACCACAAATATTAATTCTGAATTCTTTGAAACTTGGCTTGCAGGAGGCTTGGAATTGGCACAAAACTGGTTCAGAAGTTAGAAGAATGGTGCAAGCAAAAGGGCGCAGAGTATGCATACATGGCCACCGATTGCACCAACGAGGCCTCCATTAATTTATTTACCCAAAAATGTTCATACATGAAATTTCGAACTCCTACCATGTTGGTGCAGCCTGTTCATGCTCATCACAAGCCAATTGGCTCGAGCATTGCAATAGTTAAACTCACCCCACAACTTGCTGAGTCAATTTATCATCGAACCTTTGCCAATTCAGAATTCTTCCCTAAAGATATAGACAATATTTTAAGTAACAAGCTTAATTTGGGCACATTCATGGCTCTCCCCAAGAATTCCTTCCTTAAGTGGGATCCAAAAACAGGTATTCTCCCACCAAGCTTCGCAATTCTAAGTGTGTGGAACACTAAGGAAGTGTTCAAGTTACAAGTGATGGGTGTGTCAAAGTTAACGTACTTGTGTTGCTTGGTAACTAGGTTGGTGGATGCATGTATGCCATGGCTAAGGTTACCTTCATTTCCTGATGTTTTTAGACAATTTGGGGTCTACACTTTGTATGGTTTGCACATGGAAGGTCAAACAAAACGTATTGCTCGCAGTCTCATGAAATCTCTATGTGCATTTGCACATAATTTGGCTAGAGATGATGTTGGATGTGGGGCTGTGGTCGCAGAGGTGGGCCAGTGGGACCCGGTTAGGGAGGCCATCCCACATTGGAAGAGATTTTCATGGGCTGAGGATCTGTGGTGCATTAAGAAGCTAGCAGATTCTAGTGAAAAATGTGACACAGCTGATTGGATCAAATCCCTATCCTCTAATTCATCGGTTATTTTTGTTGATCCACGGGATTTTTGACACCTTTTTAGCTTGATTGATTCACATGCAACTCCTTGTTTGTCTTCTCAATGAAAATAGCGAAAAGACTAACAATTAAATTCCCAGCATCTCTTTACTTCTCTTCACATATTTGTCCAATTGTAAGGTGTAATTAACCATCTAATTATGTGTGTGTGTTTTTTCTTAAAATAAATGAAGACAAGGGTATTCAAACCCAAGTTCTCTTGTAAAAGGATTCTCTCCATATAAATAATTGGATCATGCCACTGACTATCCCTTAAACCTATCAACATATTAGTTTGACTCTACATTATGAAATATACGGTGTCATATGAAATTTTACATTGCTTGAAAGACTTATTGAAAAAATAAAGGTTGCAAAATAGCTAATAGTCTTTCTTGTTAACCCAATTAAGGGTTTGTTTAGTTGGGATGGAAAAGTTGAAGGATAAAAGATATTATAACTTTTTCTCAAGGTGTTTGGCTGGGATAAAAAATATATACTCCATTGTTAATTAAGAAAAAAAAATGATATGATAAAAAGATATATTGTATAGATTTACTCCTATGCCCCTATTAGCAAGAAAAAAAATATATTAAATAAGGGGAAAAAACCTAAAAGTTAAGGAGGAGAGAAAACCAAAATGTAACATACTTGAAAAAGGGGAAAATAAAAAGCACGATTAAATAGGGGGGAGGGCAGATGGGTAATTTCCCATCAACCCCATTATTTTATCCCAAATGATGGGCCTAGGAAGAAAACTCCTAGCCCTTGTCTTCTCTTGCCCCCCCCCCCCCCCCCCCTTCCTAACCAAAGACCATTTTCTCCCATCTTTTTCCCACTTTTCTCTTCAACCAAACTTGTGGGGGTCAAAAACACTAAGAAATAAAAATAATCTCAATGTAATTAATCGACACAACCAATTTTTAAGGAACAAGAAGGTAATCCACAATGGTAAAACTAAACAGATGTAGTTAGAGATCAAGATGAACTATCTGGCTATAATTGACTGAAAATGGCTTTCACTAAGGTACACAATGATCTCTATAATATTACAATACACTTTCTTTCTCTCTCTATTTTTTTTCTTCTCCAAAAAGCAAGATCCCCTTCCTTTGTGTGAAGGTCACCTTTTATATCCCCAGCTCCTCCTTCTCCAGCTGTGTATTACATTGCTGGATGTTAGAGGATACTTGTGTTGGAAAAATACATGTTTGTATCACATATAAAACATACGTAGTGGAAAATTAATGGATCTACTTCATTTGCAATTGATAACATGTACTATGTAAATTTTGAGAATATAAGAACAAGAGAGTGTACTTTGATGCGGTGAAATTCAAAAGCAAATATTAGAAGTACTTGAGAACACTTTTAATCTTCACTCCAATTCCACTTGTACCCAAGAAGCGTGGTCTCTCAACCAGATTATATGTATGTGTTCAAGGGAGAATAATAGAGAGTGTCTTACACTCACATAAAAACCATTTCATTCTCTTTCAAAATTCTGTATGTTTCTCTCCTTATAACTGATTATCTAATTGGGCTAGCCTTTTGGGTCATTCCAATTGGGCTTTAGTATGTGACTTGGAGTGGGACCAAAAGGGAACAAATAAGACACTAGCTCCAATAGGTCTTAGGCTTTTCTATCAACTCTTGACAAGTCCAAAGTTACCATTAATTATATTTAATACCACTGTATAAATATAATTGCACTCTAGGCCTTATTAATAAATTATATCCAAAGACTTTATTGTACATGCAACCCCTTCATAAAATATTCATAGTAATATAAAGTTATGAAAGTAAACTGCCACTTTGAAGATTACTACATCTTAATCCTTGAGTACCCGGTTTAATCCTTTAAGTTATTCATCATATATTTATGAAATCCAATTTCATGAATATATACTTTAGTAACTTCTTACTAAAGTGGTTAGGCCTAACACTCTGAATAACCAAACCCAAGGGAATATTTTATATCTTCATTAAGAGATTATGAATTCCATCTTGAGAATATATGTTCCATTAACACTAAATGTGGCTGCCCAACATACTGAGGTTTTGATCTTGACTTCAGATCTCACTCCTAATATATCAAAGCAATCTATACTTCATGATCAGGTCTATTATTCTCTTAGCATTAAGAGTTCATGTAAATAAAAGTTGTGAGATTTATTATTCATTTGACAGTCGTTAGGAGAATAATAAATCTCACAGCAGTCCAGTTCAACATGTCTTAACTCTTAAAACATATCAACATACCAACTAGAAGTCTTCACTTCCATGATTAAGATAAATAATCTTAGTTAATATGTTATAGTCTTCGCAGATGAAATATCCAATTTTATCACTGATTACGAACTAAAATTTTGAGTTTACAAAGAACTTGTGATTTATATCTTCTGTAACTAAATCATATTAAATCACATACTATGCATCTCATGGACTAAATGATAATGTCCAAATATTCATGTTACCATTATTTTAGATAATAATAAAACAACTTTATTAATTACAACATTAAGTCATACATAATGTCATACATAGTATCATACAATAGGATTTAAGGGCATTAAGCCTAACAATCTCTCACTTGCCCTAAAGACTATTGTGCACTAATCTAACTCTCATTCCTTCCAAATGTGACTCAAAAGTCCTTTGGGGCAAGGCTTTGGTAAAGGGATCCACTAGATTGTTTGCACTATCAATCTTTGCTACTACTACATCTCCTCGAGCAACAATGTCTTGAATGATGTGGTACTTTCTTTCAATGTGCTTTCCTTTCTTGTGATTCCTTGGATCTTTGGATTGTGCAACCGCTCCACTATTATCGCAAAATAATGTGATAAGAACTTGCTCCATTCTCACAACATCAAGATCAGAAAGGAATTTCTTAAGCCAAACAACTTACTTTGCCGCTTCACAAGCAACAACATATTCAGCTTCCATGGTGGAGTCAGCAATACAAGATTGCTTAACACTCCTCCAACTTATGGCTCCACCTCCCAAGATGAATACATAACATGAAGTGGACTTTCTGAAATCAAGAATTGATTGAAAATCTGAATCTGTATAGCCAATAGATATCATATCCTCACACCGGTAAACAAGTATATAATTTCTTGTTCTCTGTAGATACTTGAGAATATGTTTTATAGCTTGCCAATGTTTTGGTCCTGGATTTGATTGATATTGGCTGACCATGCCAACTAAATAACAAATATCTAGTCAAGTACAAAGCATGGCATACATGAGACTTCCCACTGCAGAAGCAAAAGGAACTTGTCTCATCATATTTTCTTCCTCATGAGTCTTAGGCCTTTGGTCATCAAACAGAGGAACTCCATGTCTGAAAGGAAGCAATCCTTTCTTGGAGTTTTACATGCTAAACCGTACTAGAACCTTATATATATATCTAGCTTGTGACAAACCTAACATTCTATTCTTGCAATCTCGCCAAAGTTTGATCCTTAGAATAAAGTTAGCTTCACCCAAGTCCTTCATATCAAATTGGCTTGACAACCAAACCTTTACTGATGACATTACCCCTACATCATTTCCAATGAGTAGAATATCATCAACATAAAGCACTAGGAACATTACTACTTTTTCTTGATGTCTTTTGTACACACATGGTTCATCAAGATTTTGTTCAAAACAAAATGACTTGATTGCTTGATCAAATCTGATGTTCCATGATCTAGATGCTTGCTTAAGTCCACAAATGGATCTTTTCAACTTACATACCATATGCTCTTGGTTCTTTGCTATGAAACCTTCTGGTTGCATCATATAGATTTCTTCTTCAAGATTGCCATTTAGAAATGCAGTTTTGACATCCATTTGCCAAATCTCATAATCATAATGAGTGGCAATGGATAAGAGAAGTCTGATAGATTTAAGTATTGCTACTGGTGAAAAGGTTTCTTCATAATCAATACCTTCTTTTTGTGTATACCCTTTCACCACTAGCCTTGCTTTAAAGGTTTCAACATTTCCATCTATCCCTCTCTTCCTCTTGTAAACCCATTTGCAACCAACAAGTTTAATGCCGTTAGGCACCTTTACAAGATCCCAAACTTGATTGGATTACATAGAATTTAATTCAGATTTCATAGCTTTGACCCAATGATGTGCATCTATATCATTCATTGCCTCTTCATAAGTGTAAGGATCAGATTCAGCCTCTTCTAAGATAGCTTCATAAGTTTCTCCCAAACTTATAAATCTTATAGGTGGCCAAACAATTCTCCCACAACGATGAGGCACTTGTGTACTAGACATCTCATGAGTAGAATCTTGTGGTGTATCTAATACAACCACATCATCCCTAGTTTCATCCATTGGTTGTTCAATTACAGGTTCATCTAATTCAGCCAAGACAACTTTACTTCTAGGATTAAAATTATTCACATAATCATCTTCCCAAAATTTGGCATTGGTACTAACAAACACTTTGTTTTCTTTATGATTATAGAATAAATAACCCTTAGTTTCCTTTGAATACCCTAAAAACATGCATACTTTCGTTTTTGCTTCCAATTTATCAGACTTCCCTTTCAACACATGTGCTGGACATCCCCAAATCTGAAGATATTTCACAATAGGCTTGCGCCCACTCCACAATTCCTTAGGTGTGTTGGTAACAGATTTTGATGAAACTAAATTTAAAATATGCATTGCGGTTTTTAGTGCATATCCCTAAAAAGAAATTTGTAAAGTTGAATACTCATTATAGACCTAACAATTTCTAAACGAGTCATATTCCTTCTCTCTGCTACACCATTTTGTTGGGGAGTTCCAAGTGCAGTCAATTGGGATACAATCCCCAAGAAGGTATTCACTACCACAATCAGATCAAATGGCCTTTATGTGTTTACCCATTTTATTATCAACTTCAGCCCTAAACTCTTTGAACTTTTCAAAGGCTTTGGACTTCCATCTCATTAGGTACACATAACCATATCTTGAGTAATCATCAGTAAAAGTAATGAAGTACTCATAACCTCTTTTTACTTGGGTTGACATAGGACCACATACATCCATATGAACTAATTCAAGCAACTCTGGAGCTCTTCTACCTTTTGCATTAAAAGGTCGTTTGGTCATTTTGCCTTCCAAACAAGATTCACAAATTGGAAATCCATCAAAGTCCAATAGCTCTAAGAGATCATCTTTGATCAGTTTTTGAATTTTATTTGAATTAATATGACCCAAACGCAAGTGCCAAAGATATGCATCATTAATAGAAGGAAACTTTCTCTTTAATGATTTTACGTGAGAGTTATTATCTAATTTAGAATTATATAATTCATGTTTATCAAGAGTTAAAATATAAAGAGCATCAACAATATTGCTAGAATAGATAAACACTTTACCCTTCTTTATTACAACATTGTCTTTCAGGATAACACAATATCCATACTTACCTAAATAAGTTGCAAAAATTAAATTCCTACGAACATTAGGTACATATAGACAGTCTTCCAATATTAAAACCCTAGAATCAAAGCATAAATTAAACACTCCAACAGCTACAACTGGAATTCTACTCCCATTAGCCAAAGTAAGAAACAATTCCCCTTCATTCAACTTTCTGGTCTCCTAGAACCCCTACAAAGAATTGCAAATATGGTTAGTACAACATGAATCCACACACCAGGAATCCATGGGATTTTGTACTAAACATATTTCAAGAAGGAGTGAACTTTTCATACCCTTATTCTTGGTAGCTCTAAATATTGGACAATTGCTTTTCCAATGACCTTTCTCACCATAATGGAAACACTTTCCTTTGGCGTAGTCCTTCTTCTTTCCCTTGTTGGCAACTCCTAAGGCAATTTGTTTACCATCTTGCTTGGTGAAGTCCTTCTTCTTCTTACCCTTGCCTTTCGACTTAGGTTGAGAAGTAAAAGCTTCAGCCATTTTAGCATCAGCACTAGATGTACCAAGAATGCCTTCCGCCACTACCAATTCATTCATTAATTCAGACAATGAATAAATCATTTTGTTCATATTATAATTAAGTCTGAATTCCATGAATAATTCTAGTAGTGATTGGAGTATCATATCCACTTGGGATTCTCCATCAATATCGGCACCTAAAACTTCTAATGTATTCAGATTAGAGATCATCTTAAGATAATGGTCCCTCACTGAAGTACCTTTAGCCATTTTGGTATTATAAATTTGCCTCATAGTTTCTTGCCTTGCAAAATGGCCTTGCTCACCAAACATCCCCTTTAGACTTAGCATTATGTCTGAAGCTAGTTCTACATCCTGCATTTGATGCTGTAGAACATTTGAGATAGATGCTAAGATATAGCACTTGGCCATCTCATTAGATTTTTGCCAATGATCATATTGCTGTTTTTCCTCAGGAGGAGCATTTAATGATGGAAAGCTAGGACATGGTTGAGTAAGTACATACTTGTGTTCTTCAGCAATAAGAACAATGTCCAAATTTCTTTTCCAGTCAACATAGTTGGATCAGTCAGTTTGTTTTGATTAAGAATAGCAATAAGTGGGCTAAATGATGCCATGATTAAATCTAGAAACAATAAACATGAATATATTAAGTATACTGAACATTATCAATTTAGCATATAAGCATATAATAAAACCATAATATATATGCAACGACAACCCAATCCATGTCTATAATTCCTAGGTAGCAAGTATATTATAAACACCATAATTGATTGAGAACTATTCTCATTATTAGTGCTATCATGATAACTCTTATCAAATACTAATAATATGCCGTATTACCTTTAGCCTTTAAGTAATAATGACATAGCTCCTTTGGGAGGTTAACATTACACTTAATCTAGTGTGTACCATTATCTAGAATCATGTGTAGCCTCATTTCATCTCCCTTATAGTGTTTAAACTTGTAGTACCATGAAACAAAATACCCTCCTTGGGGATTGCGAGGCATATATGCCAAGATGAGGGGCTTGTTCACACTACTTTAAATGGGTAAGTTCAATCTTGTAGTACTATGAAGTGAACACCCTCCTTTGGGATTGCAAGGCATATATGCCAAGATGAGGAGCTTACCCACACTACTATGAACCGATAATGGAGGTCATGAGATCCAACCATTGTATCTCTCTCCCACTAGATGTTTTAAATAAAGGTTTTTAATTAGAAATCATGTGTAATCTCATCACACACAACCTTACACTTTATTCATTCGAAAACACTTAGAAAAATTCAAAATTCACAGTTTTCACTTAATAATCTGCCTGGCTCAATTGGTACTTCATTGCTGCTCGATCAATCTAAAAAGAACATTCGATTTATCAACTAGCAATCGTGTATCAATCGAATCAAACAGATTAGTCATTGCTTCACTTGGTGGATCGAAAGTAATTTTCGATCGATCAAAACTCGTGAAACTCGAATTTTCTAGAATTTTTCTAAAGTAGTTTTCAACGATTTTTCATGAACAAATAACTATCATATGAACATAACAGATAGAATTTGATATCAAAACTAAATTCTATTGATGTTATAGCCTTAACGTTCAATTTAACATACTTAACATCAAACTTAAACAACATCATAACATCAATATCAATTTTCATCAAACAATAATTTCAATAACCATGTAGAAAATTAATTGCATAATCTTCTAACAACATGAAACTATTATCTTTAATTCCAAAACTCACAAAACATGTTATACAAATTCAAAATTGAAAACCTAACTTTGATACCAATTGTTGGAAAAATACATGTTGGTATTGCATAAAAACATAAGCAGCGGAAAATTAACGGATCTACTTCATTCGTAATTGATAACATGTACTATGTAAATTTAAGAATATAAGAACAAGAGAGTGTACCTTGGTGCGGTGACATAAAAAACCAAAGGTTAGAAGTACTTGAGAACACATTTAATCTTCACTCCAATTCCACTTGTGCCTAAGAAGTGTGGTCTCTTAATTAGTTTATATGTATGTGTTTAAGGGAGAATAATAGAGAGTGTCTAATACTCACATACAAACCATTTCGTTCTCTTTCAAAATTCTGTATGTTTCTCTCCTTAGAACTGATTATCTAATTGGGCTAGCCTCTTAGGGCATTCCAATTAGGCTTTAGTATGTGGCTTGGAGTGGGACCAAAAGGGAACAAATAAGACATTAGCTCCAATGGTCCTTGGGCATTTTTGTCAACTCTTGACAAGTCCAAAGTTACCATTAATTATATTTAATACCACTATATAAATATAATTGCACTCTAAGACTTATTAATAAATTATATCCCAAGACTTTATTGTACATGCAACCCCTACATAAAATATTCATAGTGATATAAAGTCATGAAATCCACTTTGAAGATTACTATATCTTAATCCTTGAGTACCCAGTTTAGTCCTTTAAGTTATTCATCATATATTTATGAAATCCAATTTCATAAATATACACTTTAGTAACTCCTTACTAAAGAGGTTAGGCCTAACACTTTGAATAACTAGACTCATTAAACTTATCTCAAGGGAATATTTTATATCTCCATTAAGAGATTATGAATTCCATCTTGAGAATATATGTTCCATCAACACTAAATGTGGCTACCCAACATATTGAGGTTTTGATCGTGATTTTAGATCTCACTCCTGATATATCAAAGCAACCTACACTTCATGATCAAGTCCATTATTCTCTCAGGATTAAGAGTTCATATAAATAGAAGTCGTGAGATTTATTATTCATTGGACAGTTGTTAGGAGAATAATAAATCCCACAACAGTCCAATTCAATATGTCTTAACTCTTAAAACATATCAACATATCAACTAGAAGTCTCCACTTCCATGATCAAGACAAATCATCTTAGTTGATATGTTATAGTCTTCGTAGATGAAATACCTAATTTTATTATCGACTACAAACTAAAATTCTTAGTTTACAAAGAACTTGTGATTTATATCTTCTATGACTAAATCACATAAATCATATACTATGCATCTCATGGACTAAATGATAATGTCCAAATATTTATGTTACCATTATTTTAGATAATAAAAACACAACTTTATTAATTACGACATTAAGTCATACATAATGTCATACATAGCATCATACAATAGGATTTAAGGACACTAATCCTAACAATCTCTCACTTGCCCTAAAGTCGTGCAATAAAAGTCATAGGGAGTCACTGTCATCTCCTGCTCGACAATATGAAAGGTGTGGGTAGTGTCCCACCACCTCTCAATGTGGCATTGCACCAAGGTAGCACTCATAGACTTTTTAGGAAGAAGACCGATTATAGGCTCAAAACACGCCTCCTGGATATAACCCTTGGTTTCGGGAACAAGTTGGTTGAACCACTCCACCACCTTATTGGTTCTTCCCCTACCAGCATAAGGGGATGATAACTGCAAAAAGAAAGATGACATTAGATTCATGATTCAAGTGAAATTTAGGGACATTGTGTTTTGAAGTAAGAATAAAGATAAAAAGAATGATACAGCGATTTTCAGATGCAAGAATGACGAAAAGGGTGTTAGAATTGCATATGGAGGTTAAACGGTTGAAAAATGTGTGAAAATGGGCAAAGTAGGGCTTTTGCCAGGCGTCTCACATATATAGGTCAAAGCCCATGCACTTAGACAAGACCTTGCGTATGCAAGTCCATTCCCACGCATGTAGAGCCTTAAAAACATACCTGCGTACTCAAGAATAGAGCTGCGTACGCATGAATACAAGTTGCATAAGCAGCCATGCATGCAAGAACACAAACAGAGGCATTTCTTCGACATTTTCAAGGAAGCATCATCCAAAATCAATCCGATGTTGATACCGTATTTTGTTCGCCCTCAATTTGCATGCCAAACCACAAAAAATCCAAAAATATTATTTTCTCTCCATGGAGCCATGAGAACATCTAGAATGATGTGGCATAACCTGTTCGAATAGCAGAGCACCCAAAATGCCTTCTTCAGCTAAAATGATCAAAATGCCCCTAGTAAACCCTAGGTTTGACTGAAGGTCAAAAGAGGTCAAAAGTCTCACAAAACAAAACTTTTCATAGTTTTACATCAAACTCGAGCTTCTTAGATATTTTTGGCCACTTTGACCAAGTTTGACCCGAAGTTAATCTTGGGTGAGCCCAAAAACCCTAATTTTGATCCAGCCATTAGAATGTGTTGAAACCAATGCCACTGCGAAGATTATTAGATTCTCATTCCAACGACTATTCATGGGTTGAAATCAAAGTTAAAATGGCCGAGATATTACGAAAACCGGGATAATGCACTGCTAACTTCCAAGAGCCATAACTTTTGATCCAATCGTTGGATTTTCAAGATCCATACCTTTTTAGAAACAGGCAGTCAAAATATTTCCAGGGGTTTCATGATCAACCCAATCCATTACTTTTAGAGGTGGCAGGCCTTGAAGGGCCGTCGCCACGAAAGCGTGCTAGGGCTATAAAAAGCCCAAGGCACCATTCAGACCAAAAAAAAATGGAGGGCTCCTTGGTTCCTGTGCTTTGCCTGGACGCTTTTTGCTCATTTTTCTTCTCTTTAAAACACAAAAACACAAGGTATTCTTCTCTTTGCCTGGACGCTTCTTGATTCTTATCTCTTGACCAAAAACACAAGGTATTGTTCTTATACCCAATCTTCTTCTCCTTGGTTCTACTTCTTGGATTTGTGGTTTAGTAGCTTTCTTGCTACTATCCACACCCCTAACCTTCTAAATCTTTTTCTAGCGTTTATCTTGCTCTTTTTGCTTAAATAACATGATTTATGGCTTTCTTAGCATGTTTCTTGCTTTATTTGTGTTTCTAGCCTAAATCTCCATGCTTTTTATGCTTTTTGCCATGTTTCCTGCTTAGATCTACATCCTTACGTGCTTATACATGATTTATGGCTTTCTTAGC
Source organism: Quercus wislizeni (assembly GCA_023055345.1). Lineage (NCBI taxonomy): Eukaryota > Viridiplantae > Streptophyta > Magnoliopsida > Fagales > Fagaceae > Quercus > Quercus wislizeni. Next base: position 39,250,319 of record JALGQJ010000002.1, read on the forward strand.
ATGTTTCTTACTTTATTTGTGTTTCTAGCCTAACTCTCCATGCTTTTTATGCTTTGCTTTTAGCCATGTTTCCTACTTAGATCTAGATCCTTACATACTTATATTTTAGATCTACATGCTTTATGTTATATGCCATGTTTTAATATGCTTTGTTCCTCTTTTTGTTTTAGGATGATGTTAGGGTTACGTGCTCACATGCTTGTATGATATTGTTCGCTATGCCTTGCTTGGATCTATGTATCTATGTGTTTTTTTCCATGCTATATGGTTAGATCCTTGTCTTCACATGATATATGCTTGGATCCATGTTCTTCCATGTCTATGTGCTAGGCTTTTACCAACCTACATACATATTTCCATGCTTATACGTGTAGATCAGTGTGTTTACATATTTAGGTCGATGTTCTCTATATGCTTTATGCCATCATCTATGTGCTTACGTGCTTCACACCTTGTTTATGTGCTTAGGCCTAGACCTTGTTCGTTTCTTGTGCTTTGGCCTAATGGTTAGGACCTAATCTAGACCCTATGGTCTTTGTCATCGTCCATACACCAAGGCTCATTTAAAAGGGTTTGGATCACCCTTGTTTGCATGTCTATGCTTGCTTGCTTCTATGCTTTATGCTTATGTTAGCCTCTCTAGTTCTAGGCTTTGCCATGCTTGATGCCTTTGGCAGGTTTATGTTGTGTGGTTACATCCGCTGCCTATGGGGCCTTATTTGGATGTAGCCATTTGGGATGTATCGCCATGATGCCGGTTGCTTCATACATACATTTTCCCTTTTCCGCTCCATGCAATGATATGCTTGCCATGCTTGCTTGTGCCACCCGTTGGCTTTCTATGTATCTTTACACGCTTGCTTACATGTTCATGCATGAGTCTTGCTTGCTAGTGTGTCATTCATACTTCAACACAATGAAGTTATGGACATTTGATCCAAACCTACATTTGTCCCTTGCGGACACCTCCTTTTGTTTGCTTTCTTGCTTGGTTGTCTTCTTGCTTGTTTGCTTGCTTTCTTGTTTCCTTGCTTGCCATGTCTATCATGCTTATCTGTTTTATGCCTCCTTCATATGCACTTTGCATCTTTTCCTTCCATTGCTTGTCTACTGGTTTCTTGTCTTTGTCTTTGCATGTATACACGCGGAGCGAGGATAATTGAAACTAGGGCACAGTCTCCCAGGCATAAGCAAAAAGGGCGCGGATGCCAGCATGTCAATATAAGCCAAGCGGCTGTGTTCAGTAGGTTTAGGGGTCTAGCTTTTCCAATTTGGTTTTGTACTCTTTTAAAACCCCTTCCTTCCTCCTCCTTTTCCCTCTTTGGATGGGTTGTATTAGGTATATAGTGCCATGTACCATTCGTCCTTATCTCTAGAGTATGGTGACCCCTGTTTACTTTCCTACACCTATATTTGGGCCATGCTCTAGGGATGTACGCATTTACTTTTCCGCTTTGATTGTCACAGTCCATGTCATCGAAGGCCAATTGATGCCTAATTTCTACTGTGAAAGTAAGGTGACATGTCGCCAAATTTTCACCGTGGAAATCTAGCACTTTGCTTGTAAGCCTTAAGAAAGCATAAATTGGGACCACACCCATTTAAAAGCCAAAACTCAAAGCCCCCATGCATGCAAAGCCCCGAAAGCTAATGCCAAAATCATGTTTTTACTCCCAATCTCTGAAAATTAAGGTTTTATCAAAACAAATGACTGTCCTTGGACAGGCATTGTGGGGTGCCTAACACCTTCCCCACACATAACCAAACTTCCAGACCTAAGAATCAAGAATTTTTGCCATCCATTTTAGATTAGGAAAAATGCCATTTTTCTTAGCCTAGGATTGGTAATAAAATTAACTAGAAACAGGTGACCAATCACACCTTAGAAAAACCCAATGATTGGTGGAGACTCCATTTACCTTTTGTAATCTCCTAAAATTTAGCCTAGATTTCTGCCACAACACCAAAGGTAGACCTACCTTCCTCCACTGAGAGAGATAGCACTCGAAACCCCACGTGAACCATGCCACACACATTGTTAGACATACGCACACACCCATCGTCATCATCTGAGAAAGGGGCCTCCAACGGGCCCCCTTACGCACGTGAGAGCGTCGCCACGGCAGGTGGTCGAATGAAGGCCCATGACGGTGGCGACAGTTTTTCCGCTACCTTTCGAGGCCAGGTGTCGACAGACTAGCGACTCCACTAGGGATCGATGAAAGTTTAGCCCTTAAAGCTTTTGATAAAATCGTAATCTTTGGACATTAGCTTTCAAAAAGCACAAAAATTGGCCTTGGCCTCCGCGGCTTGCCTTTTGAAAAAGGCTTCTACTATATCCTAGTAGACTCTTTTTTTTCTTTTTTTCTTTTTTTTTTTTTATAAATCTTTTTCCAAAATATCCTTTTTCAAAAGGGAGGCTTTGAAGTATTTTTACATGGGGCTTTACCACTTTCCTCACATGTCTTATAGCTTTCCTCACATGCTTTACAACTTTCCATCACATGCTTTACAACTTTCCTTCACATGCAAACATAGAGTAGCAAAATTTAATTTCTGCTACACCTTTATCTACTTTCATATATATATATATATATATATATATATATATATATTTTTTTTTTCTATGTTTGGAAATGTCTTTCCCTTTCATTAAGGATTGCATGACATACACACCCTGGTGTAGTAACATCTCTTTGGGGATTTCATCACCTATCTGCAGATGCCTAGACACAAATATCGACAATGTTACCCATAGTTAGATCTGGGGCTGACTTTATAGGCACTTCTAGGTCCATGGGTGGATAGGAGTAGTAGAAAAGGCCCCCTCAATCCTTCCTGCCCCATAGCTTCCATGAAGGGAGGGGTATGGCGATTGAGTCCCCCTAGGATAGGAACAACCTACCAGTTAAGCCTTTGCATACAATTGCCCTAGTTATGTCAAACCCGTGAGGACTAGATCAAGCCCAGAGCCCATGAAGGCTAGGTGAAGCCCAAAGATTGAACATCCAAGCCTAGGAAAGGATACCCTTTTACGACTAGAGGTTAGGGGAAAGTGTTTTGTAACAAGTGCACCCTTTTTGCTTGTGCCAAATAAATTGTTCTCTACTCCAGGTTTTTTCTATCCTGTTCACACAACATCCATGATTAAATATCCTAGGGAAAGCAACCCCATTGCTTGTACATGCTAGATCATAACCTATCCCTAAAGGTTTACAACCCTACAAGGGCATTCATGCATACACTAAATGGTCTTGACACCTAATTGTGCAAAGAAAATTTGTGGCAAGTAGCCAAAACTCCGTTCAGGAGGAAACACTGCTGAAAAGATGTCAAGAATCCCAAGACATCATGAGTTCAAGAATTCTCCTAAGATAGATCCAAATCATTAAAGAGATCCAAATCATCAATGAGAGCATAAGATGTCAAAGTGGAGAAGAGGGTCCAAGATCCAATTGCCAAGGGAACCATGCTATCTAAATTGCCAAAAGATGTTAAGATTGCCAAAGGTCTTAGATGTCAAGAATCCAAGGGTTCCCCCAAGAGATCCAAAGGTACAAGAGGTCCATACTATCCATGTTACCAAAAGATCAAAGTGTCCAAGAACTTCCCCAAGAAGTCCACATTGTCAGAAGCCAAGCTTTTCCTCACAATTGCATTTTCCTGTATTATAAAAGGCCCACTATTGGAGTCGATGAACTTGGCATTGTAAAAGAAAATCTTGTACAAGCATGTAATCAAAAGAAAGGTCTTTCCCACATTGTTCAGCATGTCATGAAGTTTCGGTTACTTGCCAATCATATGCAATAATCTTGCATCACAGTAGAAACTTACCATGATAAATACCCGATCAAGGGTACAAAGCCAAATTTTTCTGAAAATGGTACGTGCATGTTAAATATGAAGGGCATAAACTAACTTGTTTTTGGTGTTGTGTTTCCACATTGTCAAATGCACCCCATTTCTTTCACCTCCAATTTTTTCACAAGGATTAAAATATTGCCAAAAAGAAACAGGCTAAGCTATCGCCACGCCATGATCCCATCATCACTAGGTCTTGTGCAAGAGAGATGTCTACTAGTGGTACTTCTCCCCATGAGGAAAATGCTCATGAAATTACTCTTCTAAAGGAGCAAGTGTCAGAATTGATGCACATGGTGTAACAACTAGTTGTAGGAGGAGAACAGAACTCCTCTGGCCATAGTTAAGGAGGTCCCCAAATCGAGAATGAAAATCAACCCCTACCAATACAGAATCAGGGCCACAATGCACCGCCCTAGGGCAATGATCAATAAACAGATCCTTCTAAGGACAAGAACCCCAAATTTGGGTATGGTCAAGTCAAGAGCCAAGTGGAAACTCTAGCTGAGAAGCTTCGTATCATGGAGGGCTCTAATGCCCATTGAAGTGTTGATCTAGATAGTCTAACCAACTTCCCTTAGGTTGTTATGCCTCCAAAGTTCGAGGCACCATAGTTCATCATGTATGATGGTACGAAAGACCCTTGCGCGCACTTGCGCATGTTCTGTAAGAAGATGGCTCCTTATGGGGATAATCACCCTTTACTTTGCCAAATTTTTCCTGATAATTTGACTGGCCCTGCAGCCACATGGTATGCGAGATTGGAAAAGACCTTTAGCTAGAGGGAAATGGCCAACTTTTTCCTAGAATGCTACAAATTCAACACCGAGATAGCTTCAAACCACACGGTCCTTATGAGAGCAGAGAAGAAGAGTGGGGAGTCTTTCCGAGAATATGCCTAGAGGTGGCATGAGCTAGACGCCCAGGTGCAACCCCCCATGATGGAAAATGAGATGATTAAATGGTACATTGACAACCTCAAGCCTCCTTACTATGAAAAGATGATCAGCACCCAAGTCACTTATTTTGCTAGCCTTATCCCCATTGGGGAGCATATTGACGAGGGTATTAGGAGCAAGAAGATCATGGATCCTGAGTCTTTAAGTTCCATGGTTGAACAACAAGTCAAGAAAATGACCGGCTGCAAGACTAAAGGAGCCAATGTTCATATGATCGACAATGCGTCGGAAAGGCCTAGGGGTATTGCTTCTGTCTATGCTACCCCAGCTATTAGACCTTATCAACAACAGGTTTAGTCTACTCAAGTACCTAACCAAACCTTTAATCAGAGAGGGAGGCCATACCCACCTTGTCCCTTTAAGAGGGAAAACCAGAAGTACACTCCGTTACCCATGCCCATGGAAAATCTTTACCCACCTTGTCCCTTTAAGTGACCCCGATGTTTTATAGGCCCAGAGAAGGCCTCCATCACCTAGTTTTAATCCATCCAAGAAGTTTGAACACCATTTTGGGGCCGAAGGGCATACTCTGGAAGAATGTTACCATTTGAGGGATCGTGTCTAGGATCTCATAGACAACAAGTTAATATAATTTGATAATGCTGCCGCTCTAAATATCATCACCAATCCTTTGCCTCCCCATTAGGAAGGGAATGCGAATGCCATCATCATAGTGGAAGAAAGGGTTTCAGATTTCTCCTCACTGTCATTCCCATGGAAGGCTATGCTCCGAGCCTTGGTCCAAGAGAGCCACCTTGATTTTAAGGGTATAGGAACCTCAGGATTTGATTGGGGAAACTGCTCATTTTGCAACAATGCAGACAAGTATGCCCTGTTTAACTGTAAAGTGATTCGAGCACAGGTTTAGAGTCTAGCCAACCACGGTATTATCTGGATTGAAAGGGAAATTGTGCGAAGAGATGATTGCATGGCAGCCAGCCTATGTCCTCTAGCTACCCAGTTAGGAACCAGCTGCAATACTATATCTGTTGGAACAAGGAAAGATTGGGATGAATATCTACAGAAATGCCTTGGTAAGATTACTTTAGCACCTCCCTCTTCAGTAGTAATTAAGAAGATCATAGAATCACCTGTAGATTCAAAGTTATCAGATTCAGGAAAAGGGCAAGCCCCTCCAGCCATCGAGGGATTCACTCCCCTAGTTCTCGCATTGCCTATAGTTGTAGGGCCAGCATCATCATCAGTTCAAGTGGGAACCGCCATTGTTCCCGCTATATAAGGTTTTGATCCTCTTAATCTGCCGAAGCATCCCTCAGGAATCTTTGGGGTACTTAGCTCAAAAACCCTTAAAGCCATTCTGCCAAGTCCGGTGGTCATTAGTCCGAGAATGTTCTCCATAGCGCCCAATTTGCAAACTCAGGAAGGTGTTATCATTCACATGCCGAAGCCATTATCTTATGAAGATAACCATCGTGTGCCCTGGAAATACAATGTGTCCTTGATCTCCACTCGAACTAGAAAAGCGGAGTGGCTGTAGCTATACTCCCGAGGAGCAGATGCTACTATACTCCCAAGAAGCTAGAAAAGAGAAGGAAAGAGATTGACAAGGGTACAGCCAAACCTGTAAGGAATAGGGTCACAACCAAAGAAGCCGAGGAATTCTTGAAAATTATCAGAAACTCAAAGTACAATGTGATTTAGCATCTAAACAAGTCGCCAGCTCAGATTTCCATATTGGCGCTATTGCTATCCTTTAATGTCCACTACAAGACTCTCTTGAAAGTCTTGAAAGAGACTTGTGTTCCTACAAGTGCCACAGAATCTTCCTTTAAGGGTATGGTCTTGACGGTGTTGGCCACCAACCAAATTTCCTTTACAGATGATGAGCTACCACCAGAAGGTAGAGACCATACTTTGCCCATGCACATCATGGCAAAGTGTGAAGATATGATCATGTCCAGAGTACTATAAAGCATTTGAATGTGGACATCTCTCTTACCTACCCTACCACCATGACCATTAGAGCCTTTGATGGCACTCTCTGAGAGGTGCAAGGCAAGATTGAGTTAGCAATTGGAATTGGCCCCATGTTTTTCATGGTCAACTTCCAAGTCATCAAGGTGGATTCCCCATATAATATGCTCTTAGGGAGGCCTTGGCTACACGCCATAGGTGCAATTGCTTCTACCCTTCATCGAAGACTCAAGTTCCCATCCAAGGATCTATTGATCACTAGTATGGCTGAAGAACCCTTGACTATCTTCAAGGAGATTTTTGTCCCCTACATTGGTGCTAATGCCTTTCCGGAGGAAACTTTTCATAGTTTCAAGCTGGTCTTCATGATTTCCAGAGCTTCAGAACTTGAGTTAGCATGGCCTTCCCCTACTTTAATGGCCACCAAAGAGATGCTCAAATTTGGCTATCAGTTAGGCCAAGGCCTCAGTGCCGTAGGACATGGGAAGGCTTCTTTGATTGAACTCCCGAACAACAAAGGAGGTTTTGGTCTAGGCTACAACCCCTCTAATGAAGAACTTTTCTAGGCTTCCAGAGGAAAGAAAAGAAAGTGCATTGGCCAAAGGATGTCTATTCCCCACATCAAGGTCACTTTTTCAGCTCTGATCGAGGTCATCATATCATAAATGGTGTAGGAATCACGCGAGGAGGAATCAAATCTAGCTTGTCTCATCCGTTTGTGCCCTGAAGAATTCTTAGTCAATGCCATCATATCCCCAGGGGATGATCTGACTTCTACTATTAGGCCCTATGTGCTAGGCGAGACAGTAGGCCATTGGACCATTGAGCCCTGCTTTGTGCTTGTACCGACTGAGTAAGGAGTATTCCATCATCGTGTGGTTGGGTCCTCTAATTGCCTGAAAGAGTTAGAATACCATATCTAGTTTGTTTTGCATGTTTATTTCCTACATTCCTTGTTTGCATTTTCCTTGTTTATTTTCCAATAAAAGAAAAAGATTTCCCTTTTATCATTATCAAGCATGAACTTTGTTATCCCCCTATCTATAATCCATTAATGAAATTATCCAGCATATTATTGAGGAATCCTTGCATTTATCTCTTTACTTGCTTTCCTATGAATATGTGTGTGCAAATTGTTTTATGTTTCCTTATATATGTTCCGTTCTATAGGATCTATTTTAATTCCCAAGCGAGTACATCATCCTATTGCCATAACGAGAATATTGATGACATGAATGAGACAATAGAGTTGGAGAATGATATTGAAGGATTAGAGGAAATTCCAAATTTGCCTTGTGATACTTTGGAAGCTCTAAATAGAAAGGGCAAAGGGCCCAAGCCTAACAGATAAAAGTGGTTAACCTTGCCGACGAAGGCGAAAATGAAAAACCCGTCAAGATTGGGGTAAAATTTCCTAAGGACTTAACTACTCAAAGAGTTCCAAGAGATATTTGCTTGGTCCTACCAAGATATGCCAGGGTTAGATACTGAGATTGTCGTGCACGGAATTCCAGTTAAACCAAAATGCCTCAAATGCGGCAAGCCTTTCGAAGGATGAAATCTTAGATCATTTTGAAGATCAAGGAGGAAGTAGAAAAACAATTGAAAGCTGGTTTCCTTACTGGGATAGCCTACTCAAATTGGGTCACCAACATCATTCCCGTGACTAAGAAAGATGGGAAAGTACGCATATGTGTTGATTACAGAGATTTGAATCGGGCCAGCCCAAAGGACAACTTTCCATTGCCACATATTGATACCCTGATTGATAATACTGCTACCAACATGTTCTTCTCCTTTATGGACGAATTCTTAGGCTATAATTAGATCCAGATGGCCAAGGAGGACAAAGCTAAGATAGCATTCACCACTCATTGGGGAACCTATGCATATGATGTCATGCCATTTGGCTTAAAGAATGCTAGTACTACTTATCAGCGAGCCATGGTAACCTTGTTCCATGATATGACGCATAAAGAAATTGAAGTCTACGTGGACGACATGATTGCCAAATCCCACATTGCTAGGGATCATTTGGTGGATTTAAGAAAGCTGTTCAAGCTCCTCGTCAAGTATAGGTTGAGACTAAACCCTAACAAGTGCGTCTTTGGAGCTAGTTTAGGGAAATTGCTTGGCTTCATAGTTAGCTAAAGAGGAATCAAAGTGGACCTAGCAAAAGTCCAAGCCATCCGAGACATGTTGACACCGTAAACTGAGAAACAGATTCGTAACTTCTTAGGCAAAGTCAATTACATAGCTCGTTTCATAGCACAGTTGACTGCCACATGTGATCCACTGTTCAAGCTCTTAAAGAAAGACACACAGATAGAATAGATAGATGAGTGCAAAGTGGCATTTGACAAGATTAAGCAGTATTTGTTGAACCCTCCTATTCTGGTTCCCCTGACGTCGAGATATCCGTTGATCCTTTACCTAGCAGTACAAGAAACCTCCATGGGCTGCATGTTAGGCCAATTAGCTGAGCCAGACCAGAAATAAAGGGCAATTTACTACTTAAGAAAAAAGTTCACTAATTGTAAGATCAATACGTCGCCATTGAAAAGACGTGTTGCGCCCTAGTGTAGGCATCATGCAAGTTGTGGCAGTATATGCTCCATTACACCACGCGGCTCATTTCCTGCATGGATCCCATTAAGTATATCTTTGAAAAGCCAGCTCTTACAAGGGAGATCTCCCGTTGGCAAATGTTGTTCTCCGAATTCAACATTGCGTTTGTAACAAGAAAGGCCATCAAAGGCCAGGCCATAGCCGACTACCTAGCGGCTGAATGATCCAGAACTTTTAGAACCCCTTTTCCCTGATGAGGACATAATGGCACTAGAGCCAAAACCAAACAGTGTGGAACTGTGGCGTTAGAAGCTTTACTTTGATGGGGCTACCAATTCTACCAGAAATGGAATGGGAGCAGTCTTAGTTTCCCCGAAGGGCCAACAAATCCCTATTTCGGTCAAGCTGAATTTTGATTGCACCAACAACGTCACAGAATACAAAGCATGTATAGTCAGCCTGCAAGTGGCCCAAGAGTTCGGCGCCTATGACTTGAGCGTCTTTAGAGATTCCCTGTCGATCATTTCCCAAATCGAAGGAAAATGGCAAGCCCAAGACACCAAGTCGATGTCGTATCAGAAATGCGTCAACCGCTTGATTCCGAAATTCCAAGACATCAAATTTGCCTATCTACCCCGAGCACACAACCAGTTTGCAGATGCCTTGGCAACCTTGGCTAGCATGGTTAAGTTATCAGAAAGAGATGATATGTGGCAATTGCACATAGAAGTCCGTGGTGTTCCAGCCTATTGCATGAACATCGAAGAATGCATGAGTGACGAAGTCAAAGCCGACAGAAAGTCATGGTACCATGATATCAAGGCTTATATCAAGAGTAGTGAATACCCACCCGGTGCAACGAATAGTGAAAAAAAGTTTATTTGATGCATGGCCTACCAATTTTTCTTGAGTGGAGAAGTCCTATACAAACGGAACCATGATTCTACCTTGCTCCCAATGCGTAGATGCCTCCAAGGCTAATCATTTGATGGAAGAGATGCATAAAGGCTTACTTGGAGCTCATGTCAATGGATCCTTATTGGCCCGTAAGATTATGAGAGCTGGTTACTACTGGCTCACCATGGAAAATGATTGCATTAAACATGTGAGGACATGCCACCATTGCCAAGGCCAATCAAGACAGGAAGAGCACATCTCCTCAGCCTTTGCATTCTTTAGCAGCACCATGGCCCTTCTCAGCCTAGGGTATGGATGTCATCGGACCCATGATTCCGAAAGCATCAAACAATCACGAGTACATCTTAGTGGCTATCGATTATTTCATAAAGTGGGTGGAGGCACTTTGTACAAAAGCGTCACTTAAGCAATGGTAACCCAATTCCTAAAACTGAACATTATTTGTCGCTACGGCATGCTGAAAGAACTCATTAGATAATGGGGCAAACCTAAATGGAAAAATGAGCCAACAACTCTACCAACAGTTCAAGATTAAGCACAAAAATTCGGTTCCCTATCGCCCTTAGATGAATGGTGCAGTGGAAGCTGTTAACAAGAAATAAAGAAAATCTTGGTGAAGATGATAGACACATATAAGGATTGGCACGAGTACTTACCATTTGCCTTGTGTGCATATTGAACTTCTGTTCATACTTCCACGGGGGCGACCCCATATTCATTAGTATATGGCATAGAGGCAAAGATGTTAGGATTTTGTCTTTCAGGATTTTACCTCAGACAAAGCTGTCAGAATTTGAATGGGCTCATTCCTGATATCAATAACATAACATGATAGATGAAAAGCACATGACAGCAATGTGCCATGGACAGTTGTACCAATGCTGCATCAAGTGAGCATTCAACAAGAAAGTTAGACCTAGTGTCTTCAAAGAAGGCGATCTAGTCTTGAAGAAGCACAACTAGGCCATGCCTAATCATAGAGGAAAGTTTGCCCCAACTTACGAGGGCCTGTACGTGGTAAAAAAGGCCTTTTCCAGAGGAGCCTTGATTCTAGCCGACATGGATAGGCATAACTTCAATATGCCCACCAATTCTAATACTGTTATACGGTACTTTGCATGAAGGAGCCTCTCAGTGCACCTCATCTTTATGTTTTTATGTCAACCAAAAAAAAAAAAAATAGAGAGAAAAAAGAACAAAAAAAAAAAATGTAAAAAGGTAGATCGAAAACTCGAAAGGGCGGTCAACACAAAAGGAGAGCCAAAAGAAAGAGAGCGTGAAAAAATATAAAAGGAGAGTAAATGGAAGAGTGTGAGAGAACCTACTAGATTGAAAACCTGAAAGGGTGGTCTACGCAAAAATTAAGGCAACCAAAAGTCAGTTGAATTACATGATGACCTGATCCTTCCTAGTGGAGGTACATTGGCAGCCATCTTGGTTTGGTCATGTCTTAAAAGAAAAATCAGTCAGTTGCGGTTGCTTGAATTTCTGCTCAAGATTTGAAAGTTAGATGGATCCAGTGTCCAAGAAAAGATACGAAGACACCTTCGAGCTCGCTCTCTGTCTACAATACTACAACAACACGGTGTTTTGCTCAAGATGTTCAAGCTCATGCCAATGGGAAATGTACCTCAATGGGAATAGGAAAAGATCTGTCTAGAACAGGATGTATCCTTGGAAAAATAAGATATTGATAAACATGGATTTTACATTTATCACTTATTTGTATAATCTTGCATTTTCAAAGCATTTGCCTGCATATTCATTAACATGCTTGTATTGTGCCATTCTGTTTCTTTCATGCATTTTAGTATCAAATCATGAAATTTCATCTCATAAATATATCCTGAATATCATCATAAACATCTTTCTACACCATTTCTCAGTTTCTAAGCATGCCTAACAGACTAGACTATGCTTTATGAACTCAAACAAACAGAGGAAGGCTTTACGCAATTGCCTAGCAATTTACGAAGGACCTTTCCATACATGGTGGAATACTAACTACATAGCTCATGTGCAGAAACAAAATAAGTAGAAAAGAACTCTAGCAAGTCAAACATGGCCCAAGCGATCAGACACGGCCTGGCACAATCTCCCAAAATCAGTGTGGAGGATCGAGTCATAATGAGTATGACTGCGAAGTAACCCGGATGCATTAAAGCCCAGGTCTCTGGCAATCTCTCTGTGTCTATCATGTGAATGTCGAAGGCGGACTAGCTCCCTCCCCATCATGGAATTAGAAGTAGAGCCCTATCTCTCAGTCTCTAGCAAAGCCTACAAGGTGCCCACCTCTGCAGTAGCAACTCTCAAAGCCTCCTCCCTCTTAGCCAACTCAGTTTGAAGGCGATGAAAGGCCAACTGTGGCTCGCTAGGCTTATCGCCCTCTCGCCTATACTCTATGCCTAACGTGGAATGAATATAGGCCCTCGCCTACACTAGCTCTAATGCTAAGCCATCGGCCCTAAGACCAGCCTCGGCCCTGCCAGTCTCTAGCGTGGCCCTCTCCTCATCCCAAGTGTGATCCAAAGTGGCAAACCTCCGAGTAAGATCCGCAAGCTCATCCTCCAAACCCACAACTCGGGATCTCAACTAAACACACTCTGCCTCTATGCCTGGAGGGGCAGGCCCTCTCCAAGCAAGCTTTGTCCTAAGAGTAGCGAGCTCACTCTCATGTGCACCACCTATCTCCTCAATATCCTTCATAAGGGTATCAGTTAGCTCCCTACAGCAATTTCTATCCCTGATAGCCTCCCTCAGGCACTCCCTTGGATCCGTAAAGGCTTTCTCGACCCTAATCTCAAACTCTAGAGTATAGTCTTTCAAAATATCAGCCAGAAATGGCAACTTGGCCAAGACTGGTGATGATAAGTCAAACATGAAACTAGGATCTCTAGTGTCTCGCCACACTCTAAACTCAAAAGAAAACCACTCCTGGTCATCCCTAGAACAAAGTGGGAAGTCAATACTCGACTGGCGCACCTCCTAGAGGCATGCCTTATCATTACTACATCGATATCCATGAGCCCGTACTCGCAAATGTCAACAAAGAGATCACTAAGTCAACGGATATGCTGGATAGCCCCGAACTATCACATGGCTATACCTAGGAAGTACCTTGTGCACCCCCAGATACCCACCAAGGGAATGCCAAGTAAACCAACTCAATGGTGGTCCACCCTTGCCATCTAGTGATACCCTATTTGACTCTCTAGGTCCAATCAATGGGGCTCAAGCTACACAAGTATCTCAGCTAACCTGTAGTATCCCTAGAAAAAGGAAGATCAAGCGCTACAGTAGCCCGGACTCTATTACTACTCACAAAGTCCACAGGTTGATCCCTAGCAGTAACACTCAGGGGGCTACAGAACCACAGCTGTAACATATGAACACAGCAACCTAGCCTACCCCTACCAGTCTCCCGACACAAAGACAAGGACCTAATGGTCTCAAAAAGTAGAGTAGGAATGAAAGAGGTACCATGAGGTAGGGCACTCATTAGAGGGAGAACGAAAAAACTGGCAACTCCTGATGATGATGGAAATAGCACCGCACTAAAAAAAGGCCACCACGAAGGCTTAATGCCGATAGGATGTCCATCGCTCCTCTAAGTCCACAAAGTCATCTAAGTAACCAACAAGGCACTCCAATGAGTGGAACTAATCATACAGGAAATCAAAGGATATGCTCCCTCCAATCCCGCTACCATACTAAGTTAGGGCCTCCACAACAGGCCTCTTGAAGCCTAACAGATTAGTGAGTCTCTTCCAGTAGGGTGGCCGCATTAGTGGAACAAAAATGGTGCTCAGAGGGGTAGAAAGAGAAAGAAAACAATCATACTTCTCCAAGGTAGGCACCAAATCAACATCTCTAATGGTGACATGTCTCAAAACAGGATCCTAACAAGAGGTGATGACCTCCAACAAATGCCAATCCAATGTGGTGTGAAGAAAAGTAGTAGCATCTCCAAGAAGTCGTAGGATGAATGCTTGGTCACTAGAAGAAAAGGAGCTCCATCAGCTTCTAAGCTTCTTCTCATTGTAAGACTCCTTCTCAAGCTCGACCAAAGTGTTGTCAAAGTGAGAAACAAGAGCATCCATGGACGGATCCTACTAAATCTAAAGATTTAATGAGAATCTACACGAAAAATGATAAAAAAAAGTGTTTCCTACATGTTTTGGGTGAAGAAAAGGGCAAAACAAGACCCTAGAAAATCACAAACCTGAATGAGCTAGGGCTGGGTTGAACCTAGCTTTTATGCATGCAAACCAAGGCGGTGGCACTTCAAGGGCTGCCAACCCTCGGGACACGTGCTAGGGCTTTTTAGCCCCCCAGGCACAAACCCTCATGTAGTCTAAGCACTATCCTCCTGTTTAGGACATGTTTGACTACCTAGGAGGAAAGATTCCTCTGTTTTAGCACCCGTCATACTATGCCGTTGGCCCGACAATGAACCAGATTGTCAGATACTCCTTCTCGTGCACCCCCAAATATCTTGAACCTCATTTTCTAAAACTGGTTCAAGGGTCAGTTTAACCTTGGTAATCAAGAGTTCACAACTGAAAAATACTGGAGCCCGTTCTCAGCCATGTGGTCACTTTTCTAGCTTATTTTGAGGATGGAGGGTGTCATTTCCTATAAGATTACTCAAAGAAACTTGTCTTTGAATTATTAGACTCGTATTGGCAGTAACAGGAGAAATTTGTGCATTCATTACTAGTGTTTTGTATGGTCTATGAAGTCGAGGCCATTTTCACCCAGTCTACAGGCTTGGAACCCCACAAAACCCTAAATTGGGGTAGTTTATTTTGTGTGGTTTCCTCCCTCTTTTTCCAATATACAAGAATGGATCTGTCCTACTGAGGAAGTGTCCCTTATGTTAAGAATCGCATGAAACCCTAAACAGGGCAGTTTATTTCACACCATCTCTCCCTTCTCTCTCCCCCCAGCAAGACGATCATCATCGAAATTCACCGATAAACCCGTGAAACTGTGGGGCAAAACAAGTGAGTGTGACACAAGCTAGTTCAAAACCACCATCCACGATGAAAATTCGATGGTGCATACATACATTAGCAGCCCTCTCAAAGGAAATTTTCTCTATAATTATACATGTAAATCCTAATTAGAAGCATTGTTTTACACACACATCAGCAGCCCTCTTAAAGGCATTTTCCAGAATCATACATGTAAATCCTAACAAAAGGCATTGTTTCATACATAAACCATGAAGCTACAAAGAGATAATATCATACATCAAGGCCTACTGTGGGGCAATAATAAGACACATATGTCCAGGCCTAACAAGAGGCAATGAATAATATACATACATAACTGGCCCATCTTGGGGCAATGTCTACAAGATACATGAAGAATACATACATGCCCACGAAAGAGCTACATCATGCTCATGCAGGGGCTACATCATGCTACAACAAAGGCTAACCCTACTGAGAATCGTCATCCTTGATATACTAGTCGATATCGTCATCATCATCATCACCGATGAAAGGGTCGGTAGAGGGACCCACACTGCCTGAAGTGCCTAGAATGTACCCTAGGTCCTAAGGAAGCCCCTAAGTCTGAGCAAAAGAGTCCTAACCACCCGATGGACCTGGAGGAGCTGGCATATACCCGAACTCGTATGGAGGAATAATGGGGCCACAACCTAGGATATGAGGCGAAGGCGGAATAGGAATACAAGCCGCTTGTAACTTTCCCATCAAATTCATGGTATAGCCATGAAGCATGGCTAGCTTACTCTGAAGCTGGCTCTGCTCCCTCTCTGCCATGGTAGCTCAGGCCTCCCTATCTCTCTACTATAGCTCCCTCTCCCAAGCTAATGCCCGAGCAATCTCCTCCTACATATGCACCTCCTTAGTGGCTGCAGTAGTCTTGAGCTCTGTCACTTTGGCCTGCAAAGCTTTTATACCCATTCTCTACTCTACTTTAGAGGCCACCTGAGCACGAACAATGCCTCCCATCACTCTACCCCTACTCATAGGGACATCACCAATGATAGGCTCCTTAGAGGACTCTGTGAACCAAGTGGCATAATCTCTATTGGTATCCACGTAGGCATTAAAAGAACCCGTCATATAAGTCGAGTCATCCAAGACAACTGACTCTAATGACAAGCTAAGAGGAGGCAGATCTTTAAGTACCCCAAAAACTGGCATGACCTGGTGGAAGGTCCTCTCAGCCAGAAAAACTCCCAACTCGACAGGGCCCAAAACCAACGTTGTATCCTCGACTGGCCCATAGCAATAGTGAGCTCCAGCCTCCTTAGCAGTGAGTCGTCATAAAGGTGAACTACCATCTCATCCCAGGTGACACAGTCTAAAGCTGCGAAGATAGTGATCGACTACACCAGGACAGCCCTGGTGATCGTATAGAGAGCCCAAGCATATGCTTAAGGATACACTGTCTCTGACAAACATGTGAACTGTGGTCGTAAAGCTATGATGCACTCGTATGCCCACCACGTCAAAATCTGTCAACACCCCTCTAGACTTCGAAAATCCCGCTGGGAAGCTCACCTCAGGAAAGCAATGAAAAAGCCGTAAGCAACGGATCCCTTGTCATATTCCCCAATGTCGGAGACTACTCTCATGACCCACAGTAACTGGCAGGATAATACCGACCGGTTATTGCAAAAGAAGCAACTATCAAGAAAACACAAGAAGAACTGCGAAAGATGAATATTGATAGGTGTTATACCCTAAGGAATGCTACCCTGCAACCACTCAAAGTGGATCTATGGCGACGTAATGGGCCCAAAATATCCTCTCGTGTTCGTAGTCAATGGGACAGGGATGCCTAAGAGCTCACAGGCCATCTCAAAGCTCATGTCGTCGATCGAAATCGGGTATCTGCCAAATCTGATACCCAAGATGGCCGTCCAATATAGAGGAAGGATCGCATACTCCCCATAGCTCAAGTGAAAGGTGCCTGTCTTGATATGAAACTGCTGCACCAAAACCTCCCCAATCCCGTGCCTCATGGTATACGGGGGGATCCGTAGGAAATCCTTAAATCCCTGCTCTCTCAGGAACTCTGCATAGTGTTGGTGGGTCCTAGGAGCAAACAGCAGTCAAAGAAAAGTGGACCAAGCACCCTGAACCCGGATCTTGTCAACCCCCTACATTCAAAATCAGAAGCTATCCGTTAGCACATGCATATAATGGAAATCTAAATGACAAAGGAAGAAATATAGCATACCTTTCCCTTTTGCGCCTAAGTGGAAGGATGATCCTTCAGCCTATACTGAAGTTGAGTGTCTCTGATGCCGTCAGCTACAGCCCAGTATAAGCATCGACCCCGGCATGACATGGTGGGAACCTCGATCTAAAACTACGCCTCCGAACACCCAAGTCTGGCAAAACCTCGTCCCTAGAAAAATCAACATCTATGTCAATGAGGAGATCCTCGGCTCGCATTGCTCCTCCAAAGGCCCCTCTCCTTGTAGCCGGCCTGCACCATGAAGAAGCCCTACTGGAAATAGTACGGGATCAGAGGAGACTTTGGCCATCTCGACTGAATGCCGCCTCCTAGATTGGGTCTCCATAGGGATACCGTCAACTATCATCACCCTGTGGTTGAAATGGCTCTGTAGATCTCAAGCCACCTGCTCACCAACCAAAATGCTCACAACATCAAAAGAATCCTCCCTATGGGACGTAATGTAAATAGGGGCCTTCCCCCAGTCTCCCTTGGAACTCACCTGTAAGGTTGAATTTATTCAACCATGTATTGGCTTTATTTTGTGCCAAATTTGCTTCTGTTTCAGCAATTAGATACCCTGTATTTAGGTGGGTATTATGTAAGGGTTATGTGTGAGAGTGTGAAGAATTCAAGTGTGTGAGCATTCAGAGAGGTTCTCACGACTAGATCTCGTGATTGACTCACGACTGATGACTCACCAAAATGCCACATGTGTGAAGCATGATAAAGCTAAAGGGTCAAGATAGCTGGAGCACTACAGGAAAGAAAAGGATAGTTTGGCCTGGCAATTATCTTGCAACTCAAACTCGCGACTTATCCTAGTAGCGAGTGAGTCGCTAGAGTATCCTGTTTTGCAGAAAAATGTCTTTTCACATTCCTTGCGTACCCTCCTATAAATACACTTATACCCACAAAATGTAGAGAGCTCCCAGAAATAATTTTGAGAGAGAAACCCTAGAGAAAAAAAAGATTGACTCATCCGCAATCTTAGACACTTGATTCTCCAAATTCCTCTACTCTCACCCTCTCCATTGACATACCCTTGAGAGGTTTATTAGCCAAATCCTTATCTTAACATACCCATATCAATGATGAGGTAATTTGGTGCTTGGAAAGTTGTTCAGAGATGACCAATTCATTTGGTTGATGCAATGGGCTTATTGCGTGATCCGAAAAGCTAAAGAAGACACAGTTAGGCTTAACCTTGTTGGAGCAAGAAGCTTGGAGGGCTTAGGTGCAATGGGTAGATCAGGCTTGGAGGGTCTATTGCTATTCATGTATCCCAACTTTATTCTTTAGTGGATCATTTTACCACTTAGAGGGCGGCAATGAGGTTTTTCGCCGAGTTCTTCGGTTTCCTCTTCAATAACACGTGCTAGTGTTATCTTTGAATTTGCATCTCTCTAACCTTTACTCTTTACTTTTAATTGCTGTTGTGTTGTGATTAATTACGGTTTAGAGTAGTTTGTTTATTTGTGTATTGCTTGTACTTATCATTTCGCACATATATTGTTTGAGTATAAGCTTATGTTGGTTATTTTGATATTAGGAGTCTAAACATTCACTAGTGTTTTATACACCAAGTGAACCTTCAATTGGTAACAGAGCAGGCACAATTTGTCAGATTTCTACATCCTAAATGTGATCCTTGACCCTACAATGGATAGGTCTCAATCCCTAAATGCACCTCCCTTCTTTGATGGGAGCAATTACGCCTTTTGGAAAGTGCGTATGCGTGCATTCTTGTTCTCTATTGATGAGAGCATATGGGATGCAGTTGAGAATGGATGGACTAGGCCGAAGGCTGCCAAATCAACTTGGGATAAGGCAGCCCTTGCAGTGGTCAATGCTAAAAGTAAAGCTTTGAATGCTATTTATTTATTTATTTATTTTTTTGTGTCTCACCCATTGAATTGCACAGGATTTCACATGTTACAATTGCCAAGGAGGCATGGGAAATTCTGGAGACCACATATGAAGGCACCAAGAAGGTGAAAGACACTAACAAATGCTCACCACTCACTTCGAAGAATTAAAGGTGAGCGAAGATGAGTCGTTCGACTCATTTTATGGAAAGTTGAATGAAGTGGTGATTGGCAAATTCAACTTGGGTGAAAAGATAGAGGACTCCAAGGTTGTGAGGAAGATTTTACGATCATTGCCAGAGAGCTCCTATGCCAAGGTCACCACAATTGAAGAGAGCAATGACCTTGATGAGATCAAGATTCAAAAACTCATCGGTTCCTTTCAAACTTATGAGCTATCTCTACCATCACAAAGGAAGAGTAAATCTCTTACTCTTAAGACAATCAATGGGAGATTGGAAACTAAAGACTCCTCAAATGAGGATGAGGTTGAAAAGGAAGTGGCATACCTTGCAAAGAGCTTTCGCAAGTTCTTAAAATTCAAGAAGGATAAGAAAGACTTCAAGAAGAAGGATTCCAAAGATTCTTCTCCATCTCAAGCAGTCATGTGCTATAAGTGCAAAGGGCATGGGCATGTGAAGAAAGAATGCCCCACTTATTTGAAGACAAAGGGTAAAGTCTTTGCTACTACCCTTAGTGACTCGAACAGCTCCAATTCGAATTCGGAAGAAAGTTGTGATGGAGAAGAAAACTACTCTGCATTTATGACTATTGCACCCATGGACTCTTTGGAAGATTTGAGCACTGTAGTGGAAGAGATTGGTGAGCACATCGAAGTGGAGTTTATAGGGGTTGGGGAGGAGTCTGATGAGGAAGATGAAGAATGCATCTTTGAAGGAGCAAAGGGATTGTAAGAATCCTATAATTCTCTTCTTGAGAAGACCAAGGAATATGCTAGAGTGGATAAAGCAGCTATTAGAAAAATGAAGAAAGCTGAACAAGATTACAAGAGCATACTTGTGCAATATAAAGAGACAAAATGCGAAGTTGAGGCAACGAATGAAGAGCTCAAAAATGCCTACTCTCAAATCAAGTTTCTTAAGCTTGAGGTCATTCAAGCCAATGCAAAAGTGGAGTGGGTAGCTTCAAAGAAACTTGATGAGGTGCTAGCTTATCAAAAGCCCTCTTCCAATAGAAGTGGCTTGGGATACACCGGTGAAAGTAGTTCAAGCGCCAATGTGCCCAAGGAGATGAAGTTTGTTAAAGCCAAGGAACCGGTGATTATGACCCCTCTTGTTGAAAGTGTGAAAGTTGAGAATAAGCTAAATGTGATTACACAAAAGTTCTTGACAAAACCTCCAAATCCATTTGTGGCCAAACCCAAAGCAAAAGGGAAGTCTCTATCGAAGTCACAAAGAGGTCCTCAAACATAACATTTTTGCCACTATTATGGAATCTAATGACATACTAGGCCAAATTGCCACAAGCTTCAAGCATTGAAGAATGCGAGTTCTCAAAGGCCAAGAGGATAAGGAAAAGGGCAAGGGGAACCACAAGCAATCAAAAGGGCAAGAAGTTTATCCCGGTATTGGTGATGTGATGAAGATGATAGACACCATCACTTATTGTTTGGAAAACTTCACCCTAAGGTTTGAGAATCGCAACTCAAGTACCCAATCCTATAAGGATATCACCCCAAACACACATGTCGTATGGGTGAAGAAGGGTACTCATGCATAAGCATTAAAACATGTCTATGCATCAATTCTTTCAATATGTTGAGACTTTGTTTGGTTGTTTGCTTATGTTTTACATTTTAGCTTGTTTTTACTATTTTTTTAAATCTTTGAATGTTTGTTCTTTTTGATCAATCTTTACTTGCTTTATGTCAAAAATCCAAAAACACATACAAAGTAGAAAATCCAAAAAGTTTGATCAGTATTATTGTGTTTTGTCACACGCATGTTTGGCCTTCTAACTCAATACAAATGGCTTTGTGCATTTACGAGCTTAGCTTGTTCTCTATGCACTTGTATCATTGTGGGAAAAATCTTGACATCTATGTGATTGTTGTAAATAGATCTTCAAACTTGTCATGAATGATTAGCCAATAGTTTTGTTAATCTTGAGGCATGCCTAGACTTGTGCCTATATATCTTCCCACTCATTTATGTTTTTGCCTATAGCTCAACAAATGTCAAATCTTGAAAAGAGATAATGAGCTGCAAAAGTTGTCACACATACTAGTATTTGACTAGGAAAAAGAGAAAGCGACTTGTAATGAAAATGTATGGTGCCCAAAAAGCCAAAGTCATACTCTCAAAATTGAAATATCAAAAATTTCAGGCATCGATCTCAAAATGAGATGTTTTTGTTCTTAAATGATAAAATGTTATGTAAGAAGCCAAAAGAAATTCTTTAATGTTATGTAATCAAGTTTTGTGTGATGTCATATATGCATATTTCTATAATTGAGATTGGTTACTCTACTTAGTGCCAATTGTGTATGTCTTGGTTGAATTAATCATTAAAGCTACACATTAAACTAAGGACTATCTCACATTTGGTACCCACACACATCACACATGTCTATGTTCAATGAATGCCTTATTCATTTGTGTAATTGTACCTGATTAAATGTGTTGTACATACTTAATCATATGATGATCAAACACAAAAAGATTTTTGAGTATTTTTAGTTGTTTTTGGAAAGTGTTTTATTTTGAAAATTTTCAGAATCCAAAATTTTTACAACCCTATTTTTGGCGACTTATTCGTGGGTCATGCCAGTCGCGAGCTTACTTAAAAGCTCTCGTGACTCCCTAGCAAGTGAATCCCCCAGTCTTGAAAAACACTTAGAAAAGTTTTCAAAATTTTTGGGTTTTGGTCATTTTCGCGACTCATTTTCAAGATTTCCCGTGAGTGGAAGCTCCAGTTGCGAGCTTACATAAAAGGTTTCGCGACTCACTCGCGAATGGACCTTCCAATTGCGAAAAAGAATTAGACAAAAAATTTCAAAATTTTGTTCAAGGGATTTTGGCAACTCGTTTTCGTGACTTGCTCACGGGTCAGTTGAGTTGCGAAAATCTCATGTTTTGCACATATAGGGTTAAATCTCAAATGGTTTACAAAAACTTTTCAGTTTTTCCCTTGCATCACATGCACACACCTTGTCTTGTCTGCCACTCCCGCTCCCAAAACCTCCATTTTCTTCATCAATCCTTCATCAATCTTCAAGAAAAGGTATGGGTTTTCTCTTATTTTCAATGTATTTCAAGTTTCTAGCCCTAGTTTTCTTGGATTTTGTATATATGTTGAGATATGGAAATATGGATGTTGAATATGGTTTTATTGATGTTTTGATGAGTTTGATATATGGTTTTTGTTGGTTTTGTTGGTATAATGCTTATTCTACATGTTTTACATGTTTGTTCTTCATTTTTATACATAGTACTATGTTTGTGTTGAATTGTGCATACCATGTTCATGATAAAATGTCTCTTAGATATTTTTGTGTGTCTCTTTGGATTCCATTGAATACAAAGTTTGTAGGGATAATCATGTTTCTTTGATTTTGAAACATCTAATGATTATGTGTTTTTACACTTTGCCCTAGTTTGCACACTTTTGCATATAATGCACACACACACACACACACTCTTTGACATGTTGAGTGCTTAATGCCATGATTCTATCATGTTTTGATGTTTTATGTCTTCACATTTCTTTTTTTTTCTTTTTTTCTTGAATTACGCTTTAAATTCAGTTTTAGGGTTTTAATTCAAAATTTCTGTTTTGGCACTAACTTGTTGCTAATCAAATTTGTTGCTATTTGTGTTACACCTTGCTCTTTGATATTACATGATATTGCTTGAAGATGTCCCCCTTTAAGAAATCAACTATGAAAGGAGATCGTAGCAAGGGAAAAGAAACGGTGATTGATCTTGACAGCTTCTCCCCTAAGTCGAAGAAGACTCGATCATCAACAAGACTTTATGATGCCAATAAGTTCAAATCATACGCCGCATATCAAGCTTATGTGAACTACTTCAAGGATGCCCCCATGTTGGTTGAAAGTATGGTTGAGAAAGCTTCTTTTCTCAATACGAACATTCCAAAATGGTTTGCCACCAAGGATTGGAACTATCTTCTATCCAACATTGAAGATCTGTATGAAAAGCTTGTGAAAGAAATTTTTGCAAATGCCATTTTTGATGGGGATGAATTGAGATGTTGGGTAAAAGGAAAGGATTTCACGATCACACCTTCCTATCTTGCTATATGATGATTTAGATTCGAATGTTGACATGCTTCGAGATGCTTTGGAGAAAACTTGGAGTTCTCTCCTAATGGGAAATCAGTAAGTGTATCATCACTATCTCCTGAATTGAGATTGCTCACAACAAACATGTTTCACAATCTATATCCTCTCTCAAGCATTGGGTACATGAATCTTGGTTGGGCTTTGTTTCTTCATGACTTGATCACCGATGAAGAAATTGATATTTTCTCACACATCTTCCACATTTTGAGCAAGAATGCTAAGAGAATGGCCTCAAGGAACTGCCTTTCTTTTTGTTGCCTCATTTCAAAAATTTTGAAGCTCAAAGGCGTTCACCCTTTGGAAGATGAGTGCCCTCATCCTATGCAAAGCCCAATCAACATTCGCACTCTCAATGCTATCATAGGTCATAGCCAAAAGGGCGTCAAGCAAGAGAGTCATGCTCCTCATGGGAGTTTAAACTCTAGCTCACATCCCTATGATGAGAAGTTAGACAACATTATGGCATTCATACAAGACATCAACACCAAGTTGTCTAAACACCCATCTATCATGCATTCACAACACACCTGGTTTGACACAAAGTTCATATCTCTCCAAACTTAATTAGACCAAATTCAAAGTAAGTTAGGGGAAGATGAGGACTAGCTCTTCCCTGACAAAAAGGGATAGATGGTTCAAAGGGGGAGTAATGGAGAAATGTAATGTAGAGCAAGAAAAGCCTTTATATTTTATATTTTTTTCTATTTATAGTCTATGTTCATATTTTATGGCTTATGTTGTGTACTTGACAATGCTTAAATATGTACCTTTGATTTGCATTATCTTTAGTACTCTTATGCCCTTGTTGCATCTTGTATCCTTGATGCAATAACTTTAGTGTTCTTGCATCAATTAAGTGTTGGACATGCAAATGATACTTTGCATTGAGCTTATTAGCTTGCATGTCCAAATGTTCATTCATTGTGTGAATGATCATTATGGTCACTATTTATAGTGATTGTTCTTGTGGTCAAGCCATGCTTTATTGTTATATTCATTATTGCTTGATCGCATTATGCTTGCTCCATATGCATTTCAAGATTTCTGCTTACAATGAACTTGTTGTGTTATTATTTTTAGGAAAACTTGTTTGTATGGTTCAAGAGCTTCACGAAATCTAGAGTTAGGTGTGAGTGAGTTTTGACAACTATTCCCAACTCACATTTTAAGTCTAGAGTCTGTTTTAGGATTTTGTCACGGAATAGACAAAGGGGGAGATTGTAAGGCTGAATTTATTCAACCATGTGTTGGCATTATTCCATGCCAAATATGCTTGTATTTCAGCAATTAGATACCTTGTATTTATGTGGGAATTATGTAAGGGTTGTGTGTGAAAGAGTGTGAAGATGTTATGCAGGTCTATGTCAAGGATATGTGGGAAATTTGCTTGTATTTTAACAATACAAACGAACTAAAACTTTCTCCTAAATATGTTATGCAGGTCTATGTCAAGCATATGATCTCACAAGAAGGAAAATTCTTACAAGTATTCTGCAGTGGGTAAACTAGTGACCACATCTTAGGCTCACATTCTGCAAAGAGTAAACCAGCAGCCATGCTCTGGGCTCACATTCTATAGCGATTAAACCGACAACTGCACTCCGGGCTCACATTCTATAGTGAGTAAACCAGCCGCCGTGCTCTGGGCTCACATTCTACAGTGAGTAAACCAACGACCATGTCTTGGGCTCACATTCTACAATAGGTAAACTGAAAGCCACGCTCCGAGCTCACATTCTACAGTGGGTAAACTGGCAGCCACACCCCAAACTCGTGGTCACTAAAAAGTTTTCAAGTTCCTGATCTACAGTGGGTAAGCCAGTGATCGCATACTGGGCTCACATTCTATAGTAGGTAAACAGGCAGCTGCGCTCCGGGCTCACATTCTATAGTGGGTAAACTAGCGGCCACACCCCAACCTCACATTCACTCAAAAGTCAACTTCCAGATCTACAGTGGGAAAACTAGCAGCCACGCCCTAGGCTTGCGTTCCATCTTCAGGTTAGGAAAGCGGCCACGCCATACGCCTCGCCATTATATAGTTATCAAGTCATCAAAATTTTCCAAATTACATCCTACAATGGGTAAACTAGCGATCACGTCCTAGGCTTACATTTCCACTATTCCCAACTACCAAGTAAGTCCCCTTACCCATATCTCACATTTTATTGTCAGCATTTAAATTCCCACATATTCACACAT
The DNA here is from genome assembly GCA_023055345.1 of Quercus wislizeni. NCBI lineage: Eukaryota > Viridiplantae > Streptophyta > Magnoliopsida > Fagales > Fagaceae > Quercus > Quercus wislizeni. The sequence continues at coordinate 39,276,175 of JALGQJ010000002.1, forward strand.
AGGTCGATGTTCTCTACATGCTTTATGCCATCATCTATGTGCTTGCCTGCTTCACACCTTGTTTATGTGCTTAGGCCTAGACCTTGTTCGTCATGCCATGTGCTATTTCAGCCCTTTCATCGCTTTGTCTTTCTTTCTTGTGTTTTGTCCTAATGGTTAGGACCCGATCTAGAACCTATGGTCTTCATCATCGTCCATACACCAAGGCCCACATAAAAGGGTTTGGATCACCTCTGTTTGCATGCCTATGCTTTTATGCTTGTGTTAGCCTCTCTAGTTCTAGGCTTTGCCACACTTGACGCCCTTAGCAGGTTTGTGGTTGTATGGTTACATCTTTCGCCCATGGGGCCCTGTTTAGATGTGGCCATTTGGGATGTATTGCCATAATGCTAATTGCTTTGTGCATACCTTTTCCCACTTCCACTCCGTGCGACGATATGCTTGCCATGCTTGCTTATGCCACCCATTGGCGTTCTATGCATCTTTACACGCTTCCTTACATGTTCATGTATGAGTCTTGCTTGCTAGTGTGTCATCCATGCTTCAACACAATGAACCTACATTTTTCCCTCGCGTACACCACCTTTTGTTTGCTTTCTTGCTTCTTTGTCATTTCACTTATTTGCTTGTATGCTTGCTTTCTTGTTTCTTTGTTTGCCATGTCTCTCATGCTTATCTGCTTTATGCCTCCTTCATATGCACTTTGCATCTTTTCCTTCCATTGCTTGTCTACTGGTTTCTTGTCTTTGCCTTTGCATGTATACACATGGAGCGAGGATGCTTAGAGCTAGGGCACAGTCTCCCAAGCGCAATCAAAAAGGGTGTGTAAGGTTGAATTTATTCAATCATGTGTTGGCTTTATTCTGTGTCAAATTTGCTTGTAATTTAGCAATTAGATACCCTGTATTTAGGTGGGAATTATGTAAGGGTAGTGTGTGAGAGAGTGTGAAGAAAGCTTAAGATATGCACACTCAAAAAGAGCCTCGTGATTGGATCTCACGACTGGCAAGTCGCCAGAATGGCACATGTGTGAAGCATGTAGGGGGAGCTGATGGGTTATGACAGTTGGAGCACTATAGGATAAAACTTCCAGTTTGGCCAAGCAGTTAGCTCAAGACTCAAACTCGCGACTCATTCCAGTCGCGAACACGAGTCGCCATAATGCCCTATTTGGTTGTAACTAACTCTTCACATTCCTCATACATTCTACTATAAATACCCTTATACCCATGAAATGTAAAGAGCTTCCAGAGAGAAACCCTAGAGAAAAACAAGATTAACTCATCCACAATCTTCATCCTCTGATTCACCAAATTTCTCTACTCTCACCATCTCCATTGACATATCCTTGAGAGGTACATTTAACCAAATCCTATCTCACCATACCTATATCAATGAGGAGGTATTTTGGTGCTTGGGAAGCAGTTCAAAAGGGACCAATTCATTTCGATTGATGCAATGAGCGATTGCGGGTTCCAATAAGCTAGAGAAAACAAGATTCGACGTAACCCTGTTGGAGCAAGAAGCTTAGAGGGCTTAGGTGCACTAGGTAGATTAGGTTTGGAGGGTCCTCTGCTATTCATGTATCCCAACTTCATTCTCTAGTGGATTATTGACTGCTTGGAGGGCGGCGGAGAGGTTTTTCGCCAAGTACTTCGGTTTCCTCTTCGATAACACGTCGCCATGTTATCTTTGTGTTTGCATCTCTCTTCCTTTACTCTTTACCTTTTAATTACTGCTGTGATTGTATTTAATTATGGTTTAGAGTGTGTTACCATTTTGGTTATAGCTTATATTTCATATTTTGCACATATATTTTTTGATTATAAGCTTGTGTTGGTATTTTTGTATTTGGGGGTCTAAACATTCATAGGTGTTTTATGCACTATTTGAACTTTCAATTGGTATCATAGTGGGTACACTTGTTTTGATTTCATTACCTGAGTGTGATCCTTGACCCCTTGTGTTATTTACCATGGATAGTGATTTGTATGCTTCTATGCATGTTTTGGATGTTGATGAATGTAACATGCCACGTGTTTGTGAAAATGCCTCTATGAGTGATAATTCTCATGATTATGATGCTATGTTACATGAATCCTTGGGTGTTGTTGATATTCCTAACATCAAACTCTTAAAGAAAAAGGCTAAAAAGTTTAATAAGAATTTGAGCAAATTATTTTGTGAAAAGGATGATTTGATTGCTAAGCTCAATGAAACCAACAAATTAGTTGAAAAATATAAGAAACTTGCTGAAAATTCTCTTAAAAAACTGAAAGGGTTTGAGTGGTTGAATATGGACTTGGATGCTAAACTTGTTTTGTCTAAAAAACTTGTTGATGAGCTAAAATGTGAAAATGAATCTCTTAAGCTACATGCCAAGTGTTTGATGTTGAATCTATTTCTAAAAATGATGAAAATATTTGTTGCAATCATGTTGTGGTACCCAATTTTGTGCCTATTATGTGTTCTACCTTAAAGGAAAAATCGGTGTACATTCCTCCACATAAAAGAAATCAAAAGGTGGAGAAAAAGGCTATTAAGTCAAAACCTCTGTTTAGCTCTCAAACTAAGGTTTTGGATGGATTTAAGTTTGTTCCAACCTGCCACCATTGTGGTGTGATTGGTCATATAAGACCCCACTGTCGTAAGTTGAAGAGAGAACAAAATCATATGGCTAGATCCCTTCTCAAAAAGCCTAGTGGACCTAAACACGTTGTTTGTCACCATTGTGGTGCTTTTGGTAATCTAAGACCTCTTTGCTCTAAGTTTCATGCTCTTAAAAGAATCAAAAGAAAAGAGAAACTTGAGCTTCTTGGAAGTTGTGCTAAAAAGGGTAAACCGATTTTGAGTAAAAGTAGCATGTTGTTAAAAAAAAGTGTTTAATGCTCTTAACTCCTTGTCTATGTGCATCTCTGGTTCTCATTCTTCCAAACCTCGTCTCACTTCTCATGAGATACTCATTCCAAACAATCGATTCGTTTGGATGAGGAAGGGTTCCTACAGTTGAGCTTTTGCTCTTTTGGACCTTGATCTAATTCTTTCGATCTTTGTAGGACCTTTCATGCATTGAATGTCATATCTTCATGCATTCTGTGCATCTTGCATTTCTTTGTATGCATTGCTTTTATTTTGGTATTAATTTTTTGTTTTAGTTTTGTGTGAGTAAAAAATCCAAAACCACATAAAAAGTGAAAAATTGAAAAGGTTTAATCGTATATGTTTTGAGCACATATCACATGTGAGTTTGGCCTAGTACCTCCGTACTAATGGTGTAGTGCATTTACGAACTTAGCTTGTTATGTATGCACATCTATCTTTGTAGGAAAAATCTTGACATCTATGTGTGACTGTTGTAAATCGATCTTCAAGCTTGTCATGATTGATTAGTCAATAGTCTTGATGGTTTTGATACATGCATAGACTTATGCCTATATATCTTCACTCTTTTATTTTTTATTTTTTTTGCTTAAAGAACTCAACCAATGTTAAATCTCAAAATGAAAAGAGATAATGAGCTGCAAAAGCCGTCGCATATACTAGTATTTGACTAGGAAAAAGGGAAAGTGACTTGTATTGAAAATGTATGGTGCCCAAAAGCCAAAGGCTTGTTCATCAAATTAAAATATCAAAAATTTCAGGCATCGATCTTAAAAAGAGATGTAAAGATAAAAAATGATCAAATGTTATGAATTGTAACGAAGCCAAATGAAAAGCTTCAAAGATATGTAATCATTTTCTTGTGGGAGGTCATATATGTTCATTTCTATAATTGATATAGACTACTTGACTTAGTACTAGTTGTGTATGACTTGATTGAATTGATCATTGAAGCTTCACTCTAGACTAAGGACTATTCCACATTTGATACACTCACACAACACACATGCCTAATGTTCAATGAATGCCTTATTCATTTTTTCGATTGTACTTGTTTAAATGTGATGTGTGTGTGCTCAACTATATATGGATCAATCCAAAAAGATTTTTTTTATCATTTTATATGAATTTGGAAGTGATTTTTATCACTCTTTGTGTTCATGTTTAGTGCTTACTTTATTTTTTCATTGTTTAAACATGTTCTATGTTGAAAAACAGGTGTTAGAGCTTTTCGTGACTCACACGCGACTCACGAAAACCTTTGCGACTCATTTATCGACTCGCCAGTCAATAAACTGGAAAAATGCATTTTTCGCGACTCACTCGCGACTTGCAAAAATCTTCGCGACTCATCTTGCAACTCGCCAGTTGTGAAATCCGCAAGTTACGAGTTCATCCAGAAGCTTTCGCGACTCACTCGCCACTTGTGAAAATCTTCGCGACTCACCCAGTCACAAAACGCCTAAAAATAGCTTTTTAAAGAGCTTTTCGTGGGAAACCTTTTTTAAACCTCTCCCATCCTCTCTAAAACCCCTCTTTCAATATTTTTACATAAAAACCCAATCAATTTGAATGGTTTTTCATTCCATTAACATCTCTAAGATAATTTTAAACTCTTTTCATTGATTTGGATCCTTAGATTATGTTTTGGAGAGTTTTGTGTCTTGGTTGGGATTTTCATCATAGGGGTTGGGAAAGCTTAATTTTTGTCAAATTTTTGTACGGGATTGGTTTCTTTTGATGAATTGCTTTGGATGTTGGCCCCTTGTGGCCAAAAGAACATGTATTAAGGGTGGATTTCATGATGTTCATGCATTGTTTTACTTTGTTGTTCATAGTGTGCATACTAGATATTTGATAAAATGCCTATTAAGCATTTTCTCATTTGTTTGGACTCCAATGAGTATTAAACTTTGGGGTTTCTCATGTTTCCTCATTAGGAACATGTTTGGATCATTGGTTGTGTATTTAACACACTCTGCCGCACATGTGCATTTTTCATGCTTTGGTCATGCATTGCAAATAGCCACCTCTTGCACACACCTTTGCTGCCCTTGTCATGCATTGGTCTATACCTTGTTTCTTCATCCTAACATGTCATGTCTACCTTATACTTTGTAGCATTTTATTTTTTCTTTTGTTTGAGCTTCATTTTCTCATTCACCTTGCACCCCTCATGCATCTTTATCCTTGTTCATACCTTCATTTCTTGCCCTCATTTCCCCTTGACCCTTTGTCTATTCATGTCAAAAAGGGGGAGATTATACTCTAGAGTGGTATACTGGAGAGTTTTTTCATTTTTATATGACTTTTGTGCACATTCTTAGGGGGAGAAATTCTATTTCTCGTGCATATTTGTAGGGGGAGAGTTTTTCCATAGAGGAGATGCATATACCAAGGGGGAGAAGACTGTTAATAAGAAAACTCTATTTTGTTTTGTTTTCTTTATGTTTGTTTTCTTGTTCGCTTTATGGTGCTTTGAGTTATGTTTAGTATCTTTGTTTTGTTGTTCTCATTACATCATGTTTGTGTGTTGGACATGCATACATCCTTATGCTATTGTGCTTCATTGAATGCATGTTTGGATGATCATTTGCTTTGCTATGTGATCATTGTAGTCATTTCTTTATGACTATTTTGGTGTATGTTCAAGTTACTCATATATTTTACATCATGTTTACTTGACCGCAATTTACTTGTTACATTATACTTGTCATTTTATTACTTGCTTTACCTTGAGGTTCTAATGTGTTTTGTATAAGTGTTTCAGGTTACAGTTATATGTGTTCCAAGTTCATCACAGCTCCTATGATTCATGATAGGGGGAGTGTTGGACATGCAAATAATACTTTGCATTAAGCCTACTAACTTGCATGTCCGGATGTTCATTCCCCATGTGAATGTTCATTGTGATCACTATTTATAGTGATTGTTCTTATTTGGTCAAGTTATGCCTTATTGCTTTAGTCTTTACAACTTAATCGCATTGTGCTTGTTCTATATGCATTTCAAGATTTCTATTTACAATGATCGTCTGTTGTTGTTGTTTTCAAGAAATACTTGTTCGTATGGTTCAAGAGCTTCACAGGTTCTAGAGTTAGGTGTGAGTGAGGTTTGGCAATTGTTCCCAACTCACATGTTAAGTCTAGAGTCTATTTTAGGGTTTTGTCACTGAATAACCAAAGGGGGAGATTGTAAGGTTGAATTTATTCAATCATGTGTTGGCTTTATTCCTTGTCAAATTTTCTTGTAATTTAGCAATTAGATACCTTATGTTTAGGTGGGAACTATGTAACGGTAGTGTGTGAGAGAGTGTGAAGAAAGCTCAAGATGTGTGCACTCAAGAAGAGCCTCGTGACTGGCAAGTCGCCAAAATGGCACATGTGTGAAGCATGCAGGGGGAGCTGAAGGGTCACGATAGCTGGAGCACTACAAGACAAAACTTCCAATCTGGCCAGACAGTTAACTCGCGACTTGTTCCAGTCGTGAGCTTAAGTCGCCAGAATGCCCTGTTTGGTTGTAAATGACTCTTTGCATTCCTCATACACCCTACTATAAATACCCTTATTCTCTCGAAATGTAGAGAGCTTCTAGAGAGAATTTTGTGAGAGAAACCCTAAAGAAAAACAAGATTGACTCATCCACAATCTTCATTATTTGATTCTCCAAATTCCTCTTCTCTCACCCTTTCCATTGACATGTCCTTGAGAGGTACATTTAGCCAAATCCTATCTCACCATACCAATATTAGTTAAGAGGTATTTCGGTGCTTGGGAAGCAGTTTAAAAGGGATCAATTCATTTTGGTTGATGCAATTGGCGATTGCGGGATCCGGTAAGCTAGAGAAGACACGATTCGGCGTAACCCTGTTGGAGCAAGAAGCTTGGAGGGCTTCAGTGCACTGGGTAGATTAGGCTTGGAGGGTCTTCTTCTATTCATGTATCCCAACTTCATTCTCTAGTGGATTATTGATCGCTTGGAGGGTAGCGGAGAGTTTTTTCGCCGAGTACTTCGGTTTCCTCTTCGATAACACATCGTCGTGTTATCTTTGTGTTTGTATCTATCTTTCTTTACTCTTTACCTTTTAATTACTGCTATGATTGTATTTAATTATGGTTTAAAGGGTGTTACCATTTTGATTATAGCTTACATTTCATATTCCGCACATATATTGTCTGATTATAAGCTTGTGTTGGTATTTTTGTATTTGGGGGTCTAAACGTTCATAGGTGTTAGGGGTCTAGCTTTTCCCATTTGGTTTTGTACTCTTTTAAAAAACCCTTCCTTCCTCCTCCCCTTTCTCTCTTAGATGGGTTGTATTAGGTATATCATGTCATGTACCATTCGTCCTTATCTCTAGATTATAGCAACCCCTATTTACTTTCCTGTACCTATATTTTGGGCCATGCTCTAAGAATGTAGGCATTTACTTTCCCGCTTTTTGTGCTTCCATTGTGCATGATGTATGTATACATATACCTACTTGCCCCTTCTGGTGTGATTATTGTAGTCCATGTCACCCAAGGCCAAATGATGCCTAATTTCTATTGCGAAAGTAAGGTGACATGTCATCGAATTTTCGCTGTGGAAATCAAGAACTTTGCTCAAAAGCCTTAGGAAAGCATAGATTAGGACCACACCCTTTTAAAAGCATAACCCCATGCATGCAAAGCCCCAAAAGCCAATGCCAAAATCATTTTTTTACTACCAATCTCCGAAAATTAAGGTTTTATCAAAACAAATGACTATCCTTGGATAGGCATTATGGGGTGCCTAACACCTTCCCCACACATAACCAAACTTCCAGACCTAAGAATCAAGATTTTTTTCCATCCATATTAGATTAGGAAAAAAGCCATTTTTCTTAGCTGAGAATTGGTAATAAAATAAACTAGAAACAAGTGACCAATCACACCTTAGAAAAACCTAATGATTGGTGGCGACTACACTTACCTTTGGTAATCTCTTAAAATTTGGCCCAGATTCCTAGCTCAACACCATATGTAGACCTACCTTCCTCTATCGAGAGAGAGAGCACTCGAAGCCCCATATGAACCACACCACACACACTGTTATGCAAGCGCACACACCCATCGTCATCATTTGAGAGAAGGGCCTCCAACAAGCCCCGTTGTGCATGCAGGAGCTTTGACACGGCGGGTGGTCGAACGAAAGCCCACAACGGAGACGGCAATTTTTTCGCTACCATTTTTCGAGGTCAGGTGTCAACATCCTAGACATGTTCCTACCCTTCCTAAGGTGTCAGGTTTTCATCTAAACCCATCCCACAGCAATACTCAAGCATTTACATAGCCAAAAACACATTTAAACCGAAGATCAAAGAGAAACTTGAAAATGAGAAAAAATGAAAAAACTAATGGATTCACCTATGGGAATAGGGTTCTTCGACTGGTATGTCAATGGTGGAGGTCCTACCAACCTCGTGGCTCCATTCCAGTGGATGGAATGGATGGCATTAGAAGATAGGATGTAGGAAGATTTCTTGGCCTTGGGTGCCATTGGAGAAGATGATGAGAGAATGAGAGAAAATGAGGAAATGAGAAGGTTTGAGAGGATGAGAGAATCAGAAAGTGAGGTAAAGAGAGAGGGGAGGGAGGTTTTTGTAGAGAGAAAAGAGAGAGGAATTTTAAAAAATATGAAAAGGTGAGGGAGATGAAGAGAATGAAGAAGAAGAAAAGAAACGGTTGGTAACCGTTGGGAAATGAAAAGGCATGAACACAACTGATGGCTAAACTACGTGTAGTTTAGACCTCACCACTAAACTATGTGTAATTTAGTCATGAACAATAAAAAATAATAATAATAATTCTTTCATTTTAAAAACGAAGAACATCTCAAGATTACCTCAATTTAACAGAAATTATCAAAGGACTCCTCAATGAGCAATAAAGGAAGTAGAAGACTCTTGTTCAAGCACATCAGAACCATCCCTAGTGGTTCAAGCACATCAAGAACCATCCCCAATGGTTCAAGCACATCAAAGACCTTCCCCAGTGTATCAAGCATATCAAGAACATCATCCTTAGTAAGGAAGCAGAAGATTCTTCCTCAATATTTCAAGCGTCCCAAGCAATACCCTAGGTAAAGGAAGCAAAAGATTCTTCCTCAAAAGGATCAAACCTATAAAATATCATCCCCATGAAGGAAGAAAAAGAATCTTCCTCAATAGTTCAGTCATTTCAAGCATCATCTCCATGGAGGAGGCAAAAGATTCTTCCCCGATGGACCCAAGCACGTTAAAGCAAATCCCCAGTAAGGAAGCAGAAGATTTTTCCCTAGTGAGTCCCGTACACCAAAGAAATTCCCAGCGAGGAAGTAAAAGATTCTCTCTCAAAATCCTCAGTGAACCATATAGGAAGCAGAAGATTCTTCCCTAGTGGATCACACATCTACACTACCTCAGTGAGTCCATCCATATTACTCCTTAGCGAGTTTCTCATCTCCAAACAAGTCGTGAGAGGCTGAAGATTCCTCCCCATCTACTCCTTAGCAAGTTCTTCACTATCCCTAGTGGATCCTACTCATGCACATATCCTCTAGGAATTGAACATGCAAGTATGGTAGAAAAAGGTAGAGATAGTGATAAAGAAAGAGGCTAAGGCCAACCCAAGGCAAGAGCCTCACCAGAAAAGATAGAGAAAGAAGTGAAGATGATAAGAGGAACAAGTCACCTGGAGAAGTTTGAGGCAAGAGCCCCGAATAGACACCACAAAGACTATATGCTTTTGTTGTTTGTTAGGTTAGCTCGTAAGAGCACCCTTTTTTTTTTCTTTTTTCTTTTTTCTTTTTAAGTGACTCTAGGATAGTGAGTCACTTGCCATTTGCTTGCAAGTGGCAAAACAGGTTCTAGGATAATAAGCTTGTCATTGCTCATTTCTCGAGCGACAAATGTGGGACTTCGGACTTTTTTTTTTTCTCTCATTTTCTTCACTTTCTCTTTTCTTTTCACTCTCTTTTTTCTTTTCACACTCTTCTCTCTATTCACTCTCTTTTTTTTCTCTTCCTCTCTTTCTCATCATTTTTTTTTTGAACTCTCGGTCTCACAATTTTTTTTCAACTCATTCTCTCTTTTCAATTTCATTTGATCTTCATACACTTGTCTTAGAGTCAACGGTACAAGAGTAATGGTTTTATTGTCTTTTACAAAAGAGTTCCTATTCTTGAACCCATAATGATTGACCTTCCTATCAAATTGCCATGGCCTGCCCAATAATATGTGACCCTATGCGTTGGAACAACATCACAAAGTACTTCATCCTTGTACCTTCCAATTAAAAAAGAAACTAGCACTTGCTTATTAACCTTAACCTCCCCACAATCATTCAACCATTGCAACTTATATAGATTAGGGTGTTTCAAGGTAGGTAAATTCAAATTTTCAACTAAAGTAGTGCTAGCCACATTAGTACAACTCCCCCCCCCCCCCCAAAAAAATCAATGATCATACTACATACCTTGTTGTTGATGTGGCATCTAGTACGAAAAATTTTCTCCCTTTGTTGCTCCATGTCATCCTCTTTGACTTAAGCACTTAAAGCATAGCTAGCCACAAGCATTCTCAGGTGATGGCATTTGGTCATCATCACCCTTGCTTACGGTTTCCACCTCTCCATCAACACATGCGATCATGATCCTCTTATTTGGGCATTGTGAAGCTATATGACCTACTCCTAAATAAGGAAAACACTTAATATTATGATTAAAAGTTAGGGATTCGGTTTTAACTTTGTGTAGACACTCAATTTTGCACCCATGATTTAATCAAGGAGAATGGCTTGAATGACCATTCAGGTACCCTAAAAATCATGATTGCATTACCTGCACCAATTTGTTCTTGCATTACCTGCATTAATTTATCTTTGCATTATATGCATCAATTCATTCATTGCATACCATAAAAATGATCTTAAGGTTCTAACGATCACAAGGGTGTGTCCGGTTTCTAAATTCGACCATCGGATCGAAAGACATCACATGATCAAGTTTGCACAGTCAACATACACTGTATCTAGGTAGAGTTGACCACACATGATTAATTTAAATTAATTCTGATTAGTTAAGCAATTAAAATTAATTAAATAATTTTGTGATTGGTTGATAATTAGTGTTTAAAATAAGGATGCATGCATAGGACTAAAAGGGATGATGAGATAAAAATAAAATTGTGGATAATCTAAACTTTATCAAGATTTATTTTAGGGTATTTATCTACAAGATAATTGGTCTTAAAAATGATAGAATTATTTAGAAAAGAGATTAAAAAAAATCATAGACAGAGAATGAAAACACGTCTAGGTGCAAGGACCTATCAAAAAAAGCCTAGAAGAGAAGTCCAAACGGCACCCGAACACGAAAAAGTGCTCGGTGTCCAAGAGCCAATTCGGCACTTTTGGAGTACCAAATGGCACATTTGGAGTGCTGAACGGCACTCTAGAAGGGCCAAATTTTCCCCTTTTGGGCTTTGGCCCAACGGCCTTCGGGTGATGATAAGGCACACCCTTTTTGATCTTTTCACAAAAGGATGCATCCAGATTCACATCCTAATCATTCATGCCTATTTTTTAGAGTCTTCTAGCCTCTATAAGTAGAGACTGAACCTCATAATTTAGTATCTTTTTTTTTTATGCTTTGAGAGGCATACATTTTGAGACTCTTAAAATTGTTGATATGTGCTGATTCTCTCTGAGATTTGCTGCAAAAAATAGGGTTTTTAGGTTTCAAAGATAACTGAATAAGTTTCTTTAAACCCTAAAACATCCTCCCAAGAACAAGGAGTGCTCATGCAAGAGGTTGTTGTCAATCACCCTTTTTTTTTCTTACGCTTCTTGTTTATAATGATGAATGTTCTTTTATCTATGAATTATTAATCGTTGTTTTGTTTAAAGCATGATTGTTTTTATGCAATTGTTATAGTCTCTTTCTTGAATGTCAATAATTTGCATGTGAACAACTCTTTTTCGTAAAATAAAAATAGATATGCATCTTCATTAGATGTAGATCTGACTTTTTCTTAAAATAAAAATAGATCTGCATCTTCCTTAGATGTAGATTTGAATACAAAACTGCATCTTCTTTAAATGTAGATCTAAATTTTTCTTCACAATAAAATATATTTGCATCTTCCTTATATGTAGATCTGAATTTTTCTTCAAAATAAAATGGATCTGCCTCTTCCTTAAATGTAGATCTAGATTTTTCTTAATCAAAACTGGTTTGTGTCTTCATTAGGTGCAAATCTGAACATTTTTTTTATCAAAAAAACTAATTTGTATCTTCCTTAGATACAAATCTGATTTTTCTTAATGCATGCAAATTTTTTAAATAAAGAAAAAGATAAAACATGATTGTGTTTGTGTTTGTTTTATTTAATTCATGTTGCATGAATTTAAATTATAAGTGAAACTCTCTTCTTAAAAAAATCTTTTTTTCATTCTTTTAAAACATGTAAAAAAACAAATTTGATTTTTCTATTGTCAAAAATCCTTTCTTTTTATTAACATAAAACAAATCTAATCTTTTACAAACTGAAAAACCATTTTTTTTTTTAGTTCTTAAAAAACAGATCTGATATTTCTCAAACCAAAGGATTTTATTTTATGTAATAAATACATATATAAATTTTTATCTTCAAAAACCACTTTTTTCTTCATACTACAAAACATATCTGATTTTTCTGTTATCAAAAACCTTTTTTTTACCAACCAAAACAAATCTGAATTTTTTAAACAAAAGAAGAGACTTCATTCATAAATAAATTTATGTGATTTAATTTTTCATTCACATGTTCAACATATCATTCATGACATGCATAAAAAGGTACATTGGTCATAAGAGTCTAGAAGACTAGACCCTGTCAGGGCAAAATGGGTGTCTAACACTTTCCCATTATGTAACCTAGCCTCCAGATTTAGATCTTTGGTTAAGTAGATCTAGCCTTGTCTTTACTTTTTATTTTGGATAGAATGTAACTAGGACAACAAGTCATGAAATTATGTTGGTAGTTTGTAACTAGGATCCAAAGCTATGTAATTTTCAGGTTTATCAAATATGTAATTTTTTATTCAATCAATGAAGAGAATAATTTAGTTGTGTATTTAGTTTTTCTTATTTTTTGTATAAAAAATAAGTGGCAACTCCACACCACTTACCCTAAAAAGAGAGGTGCCTTAAAAAGCACTCCCAAAAATCTCTCTCTTTTTTTAGAGGCCTAATTTTCCCAGTCTCTCATAGTGGCAACTCCGCTAGGGATGTCAAGGGCTAAGCTTTGTATTAGACTTAAGTGACCAAATATGTACCAATGTTTTGCATGGTCTTGTATGATATTGTTGTTTGTTTGTTTATGTTTGATGAGATGTTGTATAATATTTTTGTTGTATGATTTTTGTTGTTTGTATTGTTTTTTAGAATCTTTCCCTAACTGTCATAGTGTGTGCCATCCAAAACACAATATGTGCACCCATTTTCAACAATTTTGTGGTGGTAGTAATCATGGATCACCGGTCTTCATTAGATTCAGGTACCCAGTGGCAAACTCACCAACTCATAGCCTAAAGTCACTGGATCATTTCTTGTTGACTGTAAAAGACAAACCATGCCGTTTGGACCAATGTAATGTTCATTACATTACAAGTTGGGAGGTGTAACATCCTAGCTATGCGAAATAATGAAACAACAAACCCACCTACAACATAATGACTTAGAACCTACCTTTAGGTCAGTCCTGATTAAAATTGTATTGCATGTTGAATGTGTTTGTTTTGGTTGATTGATGGATGGGGTCTTAGCTTTGATTACCCGACCAAGCCTATCATTAGGTGAGAATATGGTTAAAATCTGAAGGAAGGATACAAAGAGAACCTAAGCCCGACACTCAAGCCAGTAGCTCCAATTCCAAGCCCATCACTCTAATCACAATACTGAAGCCTTCAAGCATAGAAGAGTCTTTGACCTCTAAACACAGAGGAACAACCAAACACAAAGGAACCCATGAACACCCAAGAGCTACTTAACACCATGGTAGCTAGTTAGATTCAGCTAAGGGAAGACATGAACTGTATGATGCAACAATTTCAGAATTTGAAGGGTAATCAAAGGGAGGATAGGAGTACGATTGTCTCTCCCTATTCCCCAATGCAAGGTTGCCACCCAAGTTCAAGATGCCAACCCTAGACAAATTTGATGGGACTAGCTACCCAAAGTCCCATCTAAAGATGTATATGAGGACTATGCAGCCTTAGGCATGAACAAGGAAGTACTTACTCAGATGTTCCAAAACACACTGACCAGAGCCGCTCTTAAGTGGTTCCTCAATCTGGATGACGCAAGAGCAAGAAGTTGGGAGGAGATCTGCCAAGAGTTTCACAAGCAATACAAGTACAATATGGAAGTGGACATCACAAGAAGAGACCATGAGACTACCAAGCAAGAGTCGAAAGAATCTTTCTCTACTTTCATTACCAAGTGGAGAGCCAAGGCCGCACAGATGATGAGTAGGCCGAATGAGGAAGAACAGTTAGCCATGGTTGTAAAGAATTTATTGCCTGTATACCACAAATAATTTTTTGCACAATATTTTCCCAATTTTAAAGCTTTAATTACTGCTGGAACCTAAATTGAGGATGCAATAAAAAATGGCACTATAAAAATTGATGAACCTCCAATGTTTAGGAAGAATGTAAGGTCTAATTCTAAGGTGGCAGAAATTTCCAACATCCATAAAACCGATCCTTATCAATTGATTACACCCATTGCATCTGTGCAAGTACCCCAAAGGCCTAGACCCAAGAGAGAATTTCATGAGCTGTACACGCCCATAAGCCAAGTGTATGATAAGCTAAAAGCAAAAGGGTTATTGAAGCCCTTAGACCCAAGACCAATTCCAAACCCCTTGCCCTCGAGGTTTAATGTGAATAAAAGATGTGCTTATCACCAAGGCCCTAGTCATGAAACTAACCGTTGTTTGACCCTTCGTCATGCAATTCAAGACCTAATAGACAACAAGATGATCGTGCCGCCTACAAGGCCTAGCATCATTGACAATCCCTTACCCAATCACAACTTTGGGAAAGGACCGATGATCAATTGCTTGATGACTGAAGAAGAAAATAAGGAAGACCCATCTAACTTGATTTATGACCTACCTGAATGCTTCACGATGACATGGGAAGAATTAATGGACAGGACATCTACTACAAATATGACTCTAACCTTCCCATCTTTCTTCGATACCGATACCATATTAGCTAACCACCCTAGATAGTTGACCACTCTCAGGAATCCCAGATTTTACTGTTTCTCTACTTCTTTAATCATGAGAGTCCACTCTAGCTTCATTCTTCTCAACTTTTGCTTGACTAGCTTCATGGTTGGATCTGTTGGAATGCAGTGCTGTACTATATCTGTATCAATCCCAGGCATGTCTTCATATGACCAGGAAAAGACCTCCTTGAACTCTGTCAACAATGCCACCAATGCATCTTTCTCTAAAGTGGTTAGGGTATTGCCCACTTGGATCATTTTGGGCTCATCATCGATTCCCAGGTTAATGGGTTGGGTTTTTTCTTTTATAGGTTCTAAGCATCCATGTTTTAATTCCTTATTATTAAGAGTTTCTTTACCAATTTTAGAAATAAAAACATTCAAAGCCTGCAAATAAGCAGAATCAGAAATCATATTAAAAGGGAAATAGTTTTAACAGACTCTATTGACTCAACAAACTCAACTGGAAACTATCACAAACAGATTTAACAGGAATAGAAACACTAGCAGAAATAGACTCAATAGGAATAGAAACAATGTTCTTGGCAGGAATGACGTTCTTGACGGTTTTGATCCTTTTAGCAAAAGTGACTGACTTGATGATCTTGATCTTCCTCACAGAGTCCTCTATGGGGTGGGCGACTCCCTCCCATGCTTAGTTCTTCAACTCGGTCGTGGCTTCCACAATGGCAGGTGGCTCCCAGTAAGCTTCTTCTTCCCTCAACATCAGTACCGGGGTATCTACATCCATATAATCCATATCTTCTTCTTCAACCTCCATGTATGTAGGATTGTCAGTCACAAAAGCATCCAGGTGCTCTATGCTGTCCATCCATTCATCAAATAGGTCGTGCTTGCCTCTGTCACCCAAGTAGGTGGGTTGAGGGAGATGTTCTAGCTCACCTCCTTCTATTTTCTCATCATTACATTCAACATTCTCAAGTGTCATGATTCTGAGATTGTGGACCATCAGCTTTTGGTCTAGTGCGGCCAACTTGGCATCTATGTCATCCTCCTCTTCAGTATGTGGGGTTGGTGAACTTGGTTTTGAATCATAATACGACCCCAATTCTGGAACCTCTCTTCCATGCTTGTCATACCTAAGGCCAAACCTTGAACTGACATTAGTGAGATCACTCCAATTTGAAAGATGCCCATAGGGATATTCATCATGATATATTTGATTGGCTTGTGCATTATCCTTTCTTGCATTCTCTAACACATTTATCAACCTGTATTGATCACTATCAGTGTCACTCCACCTGTTGGCTTCGGCATTGTCTTATATATCTTGATCATAGTAATCCACATCACTATCCTATTCCTCATAAGATAGGTCTGCATCTTCATCTTCTCTATCATTGAAGGGTTCACCCCAATCATCCCCATTGTATGGGCTATCATAACTTCTACTATTGTTGTCATCACTTTCGGGTTGCTATCATCATCATCACATCCACTGTCACTGCTGCTGTTGTCTCTATTACTATCACTCTTGTCTTCACTTTCATTTTCATCATCACTAGGAGCTACTCCCCTTTCCTCGTCTTCATGATTGGCTCTTAGTTCATGTGGGCTTTTCAACGTTTGCTGGTAGGCCTCCCAATATTCCTGTTCTTCTATGTTGTAAATAGGATCTCCAAGGAGTGTAGTCATGGCATCAGGATCTATGTAATCAACCCAATCAGTAGGAACCCAAGTTGCATCTTCCTTTTTCAATTTTGGAATTTTATTGTTGCAATCAAATAGTATCTCGAACCTGAGTACCATTGTCTTTGTTATAGGATCATATCTTGGTTCAAGGAATCCCCAATATTATTGACTCTCACCAGCTTTGATAAACTTCCTATTCAATGTAGGAGTGTAGGGTTTCAAAGGTTTTGAAGGACAAGGAAGTCTTTTTGCTTTGGCTTCGGCTCAGGCCATCTTTCTCACTTCCATCTCTAGTAAATCATCATCAGCGGGCTTATAGCCTAGCCCAAAAGGTGGTGTGGCAGTAGGAATTGCCAAGTCTTGAACAGCTGGCTTCTTCACAGCTCTCCCCAAATTCATCCTAGGAAGATAGTTCATTCTCCTCATCATCACTACCATATTGTTGTTACCATAAGGATTGAAGTCCATTGGGATCTTCTCAATTTCTTCTTCTCTCTTTTCAAAATCAGGTTTTTCAATCTCAAAGCCATCCAAAATCAATGGCTTTTTCTTAGAATCAATACTATAAATAGGCAATATTAAAGTATCCCTATAGACAGTCACAATAGCCCCATCATGTGGAAATCGAACCTTTTGGTATAGAGAAGAAGGTACGACTTGTATGTCATGGATCCATGGTTGCTGATGAGGCCGTAAATCTCACCAGTGGGAAGCACGATCCTTGCGCTCAAATAAGTCACCTACACAAAAGAAGAAAACAAAAATACCTTGCAAAAGGCACCGGTGTGGAGCCGACCAAATACCCTCCGAAGGTCAAGTTAGAAATATTCTCACAACTCTAGAGTACTAGAGAGGGGCCAATTATGCGTACAATGATGCGATGAGGCATTGGGGCTTTTATAGTAGTGAGGTTTTGCCTCCCTTCCTTGTAGCCCAAGTTGTTTCCTTATAGAACTCTTCCTTGAGAAATCCAAAACGTGGCGGACAAGTTATTCTTCTGTGAAGAGTCCATGGTTTTAAGGTGCTTCTTCAAGATTCTTCCAATGCTTTGCCCTATTCTTATTGGGCCCTTATTTCATCAGGGGTTCCACACAAAGGATGGACTCGACTTTTCTTTGGCCCATGGACATAGACCCGTTAGACCCACTCGTCTAGGCCCATCAGGCCTTGCCTTCTATTTTTATCCTCTTCAGCTGCCCCTTTCACCCCATTTGGTCCGTCACTTTTTTGTGCAAGGGGGCCAATTGGGGTGACGGTCAAAATAATCCTGACGGTCGATGTTCATGGGGCGACGGATGAGATACAGACGTGAACGGTGACAAATTCAAGCTAAGATGACGATTGTAAATACTGAGTGGACGGTGACACAATCAATACGGTGACGTTCTGAACTTTATAGCTGACGGTGATGAGGACCTTTGGACGATGGTTTATGGAGTATGAGGCCGTCAGGGCTACAGAGGTCTGACAAGCTGTAGAGGTATTTAAGGCGCACGACACGTGTCATTCGTTGAATGGCTCGTATCTCGGATCGAAATGCCGCTTCGTGTTCCGTGCACTCCATCTATAAAAACCAGCACCCTTCTCTTCATTTCCTTTGCTTTTCGCAGAAACTACATTGTCAAAGCGAGTCCGTCACCTGTTAGAGTTTCCTCCGTTCAACTCATTTAGCACCAACTTTCATCCGTTCATTCTTTTCCTCAGTAAGTGATTCCATCCGTTCAATTTACTATACTTTCAGCTTTTATTCTTCATATGGCAAAAACTTAAGTTTCTTGCATCCGTCACCCCCTTTTTATTTTAAACCCGTCAGTCTTAGGTTTTGTCACTACGTGTAGGCAATGTCTAGTGCATCAAGTAACCAGTCGTTCGTCCGCGACGGGGCGGGTTACAAGGAATTGTACCCGTCGGGTTGTAGAGATCCAGATGAACTAAGCAAGAGGAGTCCATCTGCCACTTCACCGTCCTCAAAAAATGAGGATATGGAGTTGGCTAAACCAGAGGAAGGTTTTGATGATGGAAATCGAAGAATTAAGTCAGTAGTGGGTGCTGACGAACTTAGGGAGTTCGTCATGCTACCAGAGTGGACGGTAAATAACTTCACGTCCACGATTAAGGAGGTGCATTTCAAAACACTTAGAGCAATCTACCAAATACCCGACCACATCCCTATCTGTTTACCCTACAAGTTAGAGAAATGCTACTATGACGGAGTGGACGACGTAGGGGTGTATGAACAAGCACTCAAGGCTAGCCTTAGGTTCCATTTGAACACACTAAAGCGAGAACTTCTCCAGCACTTGGGTTTGTCCGTCAGCCAGATATCCCCGAATGCCTTAAGGGTTTTCATAGCGATGGAGGTCCTGTACAGAGCTAATGTCTGGTGGTTCCAGATCGCTGATCGTACGGGAATTCCTCCATTGCTACCGTCCAGATGAAATTAACAAGTCAAGGGGAATGTATAGTTTCGCCCCTAGGAAGTCTGTCCTGAAAGTCATTTATGAAACCCCTGACTCCAACCGCGATTGGAAGAGCCGTTACTTCTTCCAGGAGGGTGACGGCTGGATGTGTCACCCAGGGGAGACGAACTACATACCGGTTGATAAAACTTGGGAAATTTTGGACCCGTCTAGTATATCTATATCCGTCGTGTTGTGAATGTGACTTTATTTTCTTTAACACTTTAACGACCGTCCTGATTACTTCGTATCTTTATTTTTTACAGTACGATAGCGCCCACAAGTTGATATCGAGGAGTATAACTTTCTCGAAAGAATTTTTTCAAAGACCAAACCAGAGGAGCAGACGTGGGCTAAGCTTGTAAATCTTAACACCGTCCATTGGTATTGTGACAGACCTGAACCCACTCCGGCGGCTATCAAGTACGAGGAGCGCACCCGTCAACGTAAGTTCGTCAGCTTCCATATCCAATTTGATCGTTTTCTGCGAACTTACCCGTCTTCTTTTTCAGAGATGGAAGACGCAAAGAGGAGGGCAACCATAAGAAATCAAGCCGTGAAGAGGAAGGAGATGGACGAGGGCGCCATGGGGACGGGTTCGAGCAGGCCCTCAGCAAAGAAGAGATCGTTGCTTAAGGGAGACCATGTTCCCAAGAAGCAGAAGGTTTCGACAGAGCCCGTCATTGGTCTAATAATGGAGGGCAACAAGATGGCGACCCCGGCCAAACATGGGGGTGGCAAAGGTCTCATGGTCCCTACACCGGGCAGTCAAAAGAAGCCGCCCGTCTTGCTCTGTGAAGACCCAAAGTATGCTTTAGGGAAGCTTTCTTCAATCATTGGTAGTGAGGATTATAAAGACCTTGGAAACCACTCAACGGAGGCCATGGGGGAGACGGGCCTTTTTAGCATCGCCCAGGTAAGAGCCTATCATAATATTACTTCACGGACTATACTTTTATTTATTCATCATTTATTTATTTATTTATTTATTTATTTTAAATCCAACTTCATTTTGTCTTCAGGCTATGCTCATGACGAAGGGTTTGATGGATCAGTCTCTTCATCATGAGATGGCACTTGAACGGGTACGTGA
This sequence comes from Quercus wislizeni, assembly GCA_023055345.1. Taxonomy (NCBI): domain Eukaryota; kingdom Viridiplantae; phylum Streptophyta; class Magnoliopsida; order Fagales; family Fagaceae; genus Quercus; species Quercus wislizeni. The sequence goes on from JALGQJ010000002.1 coordinate 39,296,539, forward strand.
AAAGGCTAAGCTGGTGGAGGAGGAGCTGTTCGAGCTGAAGAACTGAAGGTGGTCACAGAGCAAAAGCTTAAGCTTGCTAAACGGGCAAGGGATGAATATCAAAAGATGACGGAGGAGCTTAAAAAGGTTCTGGAGGACAAGGAGAATGATCTCCGTCAAGCCAAAGAGAGAGCCGTCCAGGAATATCGTGACTCCGATGCCCTTTTATCAGAGCTCGGAGTCTCATATAACGACGGATTTGATGATGCACTCCGTCAAGCCAAGGCTCTATATCCCAAGCTTGATTTTTCATCCGTCAACATCACCATCGCGAAGGCTACGTCCGTTCATCTCGATCTGTCAAATGATACGAACGAGCTTTTCGCAGAGGAGGTGCTCGTCTCCGTCGCCCCTGAGATCCAAACGGAAGAAGAAAAAGCCCGTGAAGCCAAAGACTCCACTGCTCCTGATGTGTAGAAAATATTTATTTATTTTGTTTCAAGTATTTTGAGAACATTTTAGGTTTTGCCCGTTGTGTACCGGGTTAAGGTGTATCCGTTATGTAGACATTTTAACTTATTTATTTAAATCTTCCATCAATGCATCTTTACTATTTTGTTGACGATGGTAGTGTAGGATCCATCTTCTTTGATTAGTGTAGCCTTGATGTCCGTCCATTTTGATTGTTTAGATTGTTAACACTAGCGGTGTCTGTCTACCTCGTAGACTTGTAAAAAAATTTTAATCTTTATAAGGTCCGTCAACTCTACGGAATGGAATTTAGACCCTTCGTGAGATTTGTCCATTTAAATAGGTTTGACCCTAGTTGGGTCCGTCTTCGGGAGGTCCATCCACTTCGTGGACTTGCTTAAGTTTGTGAACCCTTGTTGGGTCCGTCCACGTCGTGGATTTGAGTTTTGACCCTTGGTGGTGTTCGCCCACTTTGGGGACTATGGTCTTGACCCTTCGAGGGGTCCGTCTACTTCGTGGATTTGTTTAAGTTTGACCTTTGTTGGGTCCGTCCATGTCATGGACATGAGTTTTGACACTTGGTCTGTCCACTTTGGGGACATTTAAGTTTTTACCCTCACCGGGTCCGTCCACGTTGTCGACTATGGTCTTGACCCTTGGTGGGGTCCGTCCACTTTGTGGACTTGTTTAAGTTTGTGACCCTGGTTGGGTCCGTCCACTTTGTGGACTAGTCTTGACCCTCCGTGAGGTCCGTCCACTTTGTGGAATTGTTAAAGTTTTCTACCCTTGTCGGGTCCATCCACGTTGTGGACTGGGATCTTGACCCTTGGTGGGGTCCGTCCACTAATGGTAGTAATCTTTTAGTAGTAATAACACAACAAAGTCTGAATTTTCCTCCATAAAATTTAAAGCTGTAGAAAAAAGTACCTGCCCCCTTGGGCTTAAAAAGGTACTTAAAAAGTCATTGTAGCAAGGCTTGTTCAAACAAAAAGCCAAAAAATAATCAAAAGACTAGTAAATATAAATAGACTGGGGAATAGGGGGAAGTCGACTATCATGTCTACTGGTAGTATTTCTGAAGGTGTTCCGTATTCCATGGGTGCTGAAGCTTCCTTCCGTCCATTGTTTCGAGGTGGTGTGTGCCCTTCCTCTGCCATGATGTGATTCTATAAGGTCCTTCTCAATACGGTCCAAGCTTTCCTTGCGAAGGGTCTTTAGCAGCGCCCATTACCTTCCGTAGCACCAGGTCTCCGATCTGAAAGTCTCTATGCCTGACCTTGGCGTTGTAGTTTTTTGACATGAGGTTCTGGTATCGTGCCAACCTTTGTTTTGTTGTTGCTCGGGCCTCGTCCACTAAGTCTAGCTGGAGGCGCATAGCTTTTTCGTTTTTATCTTCCATGTAGTTCTGCACGCGATAGCTGGTAAGACCAACCTCTACTGGGATGACTGCATCAGCTCCATATGTAAGTCGAAATGGGGTCTCTCTACTGGGTGTCCTTGCTGCCGTCCGATACGCCCATAGTACGCCTGGTAGTTCGTCAGGCTAGATACCCTTTGCCCCCTTGAGCCGGGTTTTGATGATTTTCAGCAATGTCCGATTCGTGACTTCTACTTGTCCGTTTTCCTGCGGGTGTGCTGGAGATGAGTAGTGATTCTTAATGCCTAGCTTTGAGCAGAAATCCCTGAACGCGCTGTTGTCGAACTACTTTCCATTGTCAAAGACAAGCACCCTCGCTATCCCGTATCTGCAGATGATGTTTCTCCATACAAAGGTACAGATGCTTTTCTCCGTGATAGTGGCAAGGGGTTTTGCTTCCACCCACTTGGTGAAGTAGTCGATACCGACTACTAGAAATTTTAGCTGTCTTAAGGCCGTTGGGAAGGGACCCATGATGTCTAATCCCCATTGCGCAAATGGCCAAGGAGCCATCATAGGTGTGAGCTCCTCTGATGGTTGCCTGATGAAATCACTGAATCTCTGACATTTATCGCAGGCCTTGACATAAGCTTGGGCGTCCTTGAGCATAGTGGGCCAGTAGTACCCGGCTCGGATCAATTTGTGTACTAAAGACCGTGCCCCTGAGTGATTTTCGCAGATCCCCTCGTGAACTTCTCTCATTACATAATCTGCTTCATTGTGGCTCAAACACCTCAGGTACGGTCGAGAGAAACCTCTCTTGTATAAGACATTCCTGATTAGCACAAATCATGAGGCTTGGACTTTCAGTTTCCTTGCAGCGTCCTTCCCGTCTGACAGAGTGCCCGACTGTAGATATGCTATTAAAGGCGTGGTCCAATTCTCTTCGACAGCTATTTCCTGCATTTGCTTTTCTTCATCAATAAGCGAGAAGGTTTGGACAAAAGATAATACCTGTTCAGAAGCATTCATAAACTCTACGAAAGCTGTTTTTGCAAGATGGTCGGCGCATTCGTTTTCCTCCCTTGGGATTTGAACGAATTTGACCTTGTGGCTGCTGATTCGACTCTTCACTTCTTCCAGGTACTTCTTCATTCTCTCGTTTCTACACTCATAATCGTCGTTGATCTGGCTTGTTATTACCTGGGAATCGCAATGTATAATCATGTTCTCAGCACCTGCAACCCTTGCAAGATCCAAACCAGCTACCAAGGCTTCATATTCCGCCTCATTGTTGGTTGTAGGGAAATCTAGTCTTATCATGCATTCGATTTTATCCCGCTCTGATGTTTGTATAACCACACCGGCACCTCCTGAGCGTTGATTTGATGACCCGTCCGTATGGATGCTCCACAGTCCTTGTCCTTCAACCCCTTTGTCTTCTGACTGAGTATACTCAGCTATGAAATCTGCCACTATTTTCCCCTTTACTGTGGTTCATGGACGATACTATACGTTAAATTCGCTTAGCTCAATTGCCCATAAGGCTATTCTCCCGACCGCCTCTGGGCTGCTCATTGCTCTTTTCAAAGGTTGGTCCGTCAGAACTATGATTGTGTGGGCCTGGAAATATGGTTTGAGCTTCCGTGCAGCGGTTATAAGTGGAAAAACCAACTTCTCCATCCTGGGGTATCTTTCTTCCGCTCCTCGGAGTGCCCTTCTTATGAAATAGACGGGTCGTTGCGAGCCTCCCTCATCTTTTACTAAGGCCGCGCTAACCGCTGCTTGTGAGACCGCTATGTAGAGGTATAGTTCTTCTCCTGGCATGGATGGGCTGAGTAGTGATGGGGACGAAAGGTACTTTTCCGTTCAAGCTCTGCACTGCCTTCACTGTCCTCAGGGGTTCTAGTTCTAATATGGCCCGTACTTTCTCCGGGTTGACCTCTATACCTCTTTGGGACACCATGAAGCCCAAGAATTTCCCAGCTGTCACCCCGAACACGCACTTGCTTGGGTTCAACTTCATGTTATACAACCGAAGGGTGTTGAATGTCTCCTGGAGGTCGCTCAGGTGGTCGTTCTCGCGCACACTCTTCACTAGCATGTTGTCGACATAGACTTATACGTTCTTTTCGAGTTGGTGCATGAACATTTTATTCATCAATCTCTGGTACGTTGCCCCTGCGTTCTTGAGTCCGAACGGCATCACTTTGTAGCAAAAAAGTCCCTGACTGGTCACAAAAGAAGTTTTCTCTTGATCCTCTTCTTTTATTTTGATCTGATTATAGCCTGAGAAAGCGTCCATGAAACTCAGGAGTTCATGTCTGGCCATTGAGTCTACCAAGGTATCTATCCGAGGGAGTGGATAGCTGTCTTTTGGGCACGCCCTATTGAGGTCTGTGAAGTCAACGCACATCATCCACTTTCCGTTATTCTTCTTGACCATGACCATGACCACGTTTGCTAACCAGTCGGGGTAGTATATTTCTCGAATAAAACCAGCTTCTAGCAGTTTCCTAACTTCTTCCGCCACTGCTTTGTCTCGCTCTTGTGCGAACACCTGTTTTTTCTTTCGGATTGGCGAAGAGGCCGAGTTAACATTTAGCCTGTGGACTATTACCGACGGATCGATCCCAGGCATGTCTTCGTGACTCCACGCGAATACATCCTGATTCATCCTTAGGAAACCTGCTAAGTCTTGACGTATCATTGGGCTGGCCAAAGTGCCCATTCTAGTCGTCCGTCCAGGTCTTGATTCATCGAGGACTACTTCTTCCAACTCCTCAACCGGTTCAACCGTGGTCCGCTGTTCTCCAATGCACATGGTCTGCTGATGATCCTTCATTTCCAGCATGGCAATGTAGCACTCACGGACGGCCACTTGGTCTCCTCGCAATTCTCCAATCCCGTATTCCGTAGGGAATTTGATCATTAGGTGGTATGTCGAGGTTGCTGCTTTCCACGAGTTCAGCGTGGGTCGCCCTAGAATACCGTTATCAACGGATGAATAGTCGACCACTAAGAAAGTTACATCCTGAATGATTTGCTGCGGATAATCACCGACCATCACTGAGAGTGTGATAGCTCCTAACGGGAGTACCCTCGTTCCCCCAAAGCCAACCAGGGGAGCATTTGTTGGTGTTAATCGTGCTCTGTTAATTCCCATCTGCTGGAACGCTGGGTAGTTAGGATGTCTACTGAGCTGCCGTTGTTGACCAGCATCCGGTGCACATTGTAGTCTCCTACCCGTATGCTGACGACAAGTGCATCATCGGTGGATGGTGGAGGCGTCTCGCGTTGTCCTCTGAGAATCCAATAATCGGGCTTTCCCTCCGCACTATCTTGGGTACAGAGCCCGTTAACTAGACATTCTGGACCATCCTAAGGTAGGTCTTTCGGGCCTTCTTGGGCGATCCTGTAGTTGTTGTGCCCTCTACTATCATCCTTATGTCCCCAACAGGGGGTCTCGGATGGTCGTTCTCCCGTCGAGGGGCCTGTTTCCGAGGATGTGTATCCGTTCTCTCCTTGCTGACAAATTTCTGCAACTTCCCTTCTCTGATAAGGGCTTCGATTTGCTACTTTAAATCATAGCAATCCACAGTATCATGACCGTGGTCACGGTGGAAACGGCAATACTTGTTTCTGAATCGCTTGGTTGGATCACTCTTCAGCTTCCCTGGAAACATCAGGGCCCCTTCGTCCTTGATCTGCATCAGTACTTGGTCTAGCGGGGCATTCAGGGGAGTGAAGCTTGTAAATCTTCCTCCTGGGGGCTTAGAACGCTTTTCATCGCGTCTGTCTCCCGTCCTTGGCTTCTTCCCCCCATGGTCCTGACGGGCATCTTCAAGTCTCTCTCTCTTTTTGGGTTTGTCTTCCTTGGCTAGTAGTGCGTCCTCTGTATTCATGTATTTTGTGGCCCTATAGAGTACCTCAGACATGGTCTTCGGGTCATTTTTATACAGAGAGAACAAGAATTTTCCCTTTCGTAAGCCATTGGTGAAGGCCGCCACCAAAATCTTGTCGTCGGCCTCATCAATAGAAAGTGCTTCTTTGTTGAAGCGAGTCATGTATGACCGCAGCGTCTCGTCCTCCCGCTGCTTGATGCTCATTAAGCATGCTGTAGACTTCTTGTACCTGTGCCCCCCGATGAAGTACGAGGTGAACTGAGCACTTAATTCCTTAAAGGTGTTGATTGAATTTGGCGTTAATCTGCTGAACCAGATTCTTGCTGCGCCCTTCAGCATTGTAGGGAAGGCCTTACACATGATCTCGTCCGGTACTCCCTGGAGGTTCATCAGGGTCTTGAAGGTTTCTAGATGATTGAGTGGGTCCTTGACTCCATCGTAGCTCTCAATCTGCGGCATTCGGAACTTCTATGGCAGGGGACAAGAATTGACGGGTATAATGAATGGCGAGTCAATCCTATTCACTAAATCGCCAAGGTCGCTGGAGACGCGTCCCTTTAGGGCGTTCATCATGACCTCCATTTGTTCCTTCATCGCATGCATCTCCGCGAGAATGGGTGGTGGGGCTGTATCCATGAGAGAGGGCATGCTCAAGTTCCGTCGTTCCGGTCTACTGGGCTCGTTACTGCCCTCTAGCCTTTCAGGTCCCCTTCGTTCGGAGCTGTCCCCCTGGTTTTCCTCCTGGACGTTATGTCCTGCGTCCCTCTGACGCAGTTGTTCCTCCAGATCATGATTCTGTTTCGTGAGGCGCTCTACCGCAGCCGCGAGGGTCTGGACTTGTCTTTCTAGTGCGGTGGATCTCGACGACTCGTCTTCTTGAACGTTGTTAGTGATGGCCATCGAGCGTGTGAGTACCATGCAACTCTTATGTCCGGGAGGCAACAATGGCTTAAACAATCACCGTTCCCCACAGACGGCGCCAACTAATGAGGCCATAAATCTCACCAGTGAGAGGCACGATCCTTGCACTCAAATAAGTCACCTACACAAAAGAAGAAAACAAAAATACCTTGCAGAAGGCACTAGTGTGGAGCCGGCCAAATACCCTCCGAAGGTCAAGTTAGAAATATTCTCACAATTCTAGAGTGCTAGAGAGGGGCCAATTATGCGTACCTTGATGCGATGGGGCATTGGGGCTTTTATAGTAGTGAGATTTTGCCTCCCTTCCTTGTAGCCCAAGTTGTTTCCTTATAGAACTCTTCCTTGAGGAATCTAAAATGTGGTGGACAAGTTATTCTTCTGTGAAGAGTCCATGGTTTTAAGGTGCTTCTTCAAGATTCTTCCAATGCTTTGCCTTATTCTTATTGGGCCCTTATTTCATCAGGGGTTCCACACAAAGGATGGGCTCGACTTTCCTTTGGCCCATGGACATAGACCCGTTAGGCCCACTCGTCTAGCCTTCCGTTTTTATCCTCTTCAGTTGCCCAAGGAGCATATTGAAGCATAAGGCTATATTAAGGACTTGAAAATCCACATTCTTGACCATCGGTCCAATGGTAAGCTCTAATGTTATGGTGCCCAAAACTTCTCTTCTACTGTTGTTATATGCCTTCACATGTTGATCAGTAGACACAAAGTCTTCAATGCTTAGACCCAAGCAGCTAGCACTCTTCAAAGGACACACGTTCAAAGCACTTCCATCGTCTACGAAAACCATCGGTATCCTTTTCCCTATGGCATTTACAATGATATGCAACAGATGATTGTTGTGCTTCCCCTTCTTGGTCAGATCCTTGTCAGAATAGGAAATGGTGAGTTCCCTATTGATGGACCCAATCATAGCATTTAGATCTTAGGAGGTTCCTGGATTTGGTTGAGCAGGTTTACTAGGTTTTTTTGGTGTTTGTATGAGGCCATGAGTAAACCCCATAAGGATATGTTGGCTTGTGTCTTTTGTAGCTGCTTGAGGACTTCATCTTCTTCGGTAGGTGCTTGTTGGGTGGACCTGTTCAAAGCTTCCACTGGGTTATTGGTCTCTAAATATGGGGGTTTGTAGTGTCCCCCCCCCCCCCCTCCCCCCTTGTGATGTGGGCAATTTTGGTTGGATCAGAGGGATAGATGTCTTAGGGTTTGAAGTGTCTCCCTCAATTTGTGGGTGTTTGGTTTTTTACTTGGGGTTTGAAGTGTCTCCCCTCATTTGTAGATATTTGGTTGTCCTCTTGGGGTTTGAAATGTCTCCCCCCATTTGTGGATATTTCGTGGTTCTCGGGTTCTGGTATTTCATTCCAGATGAGTGGATCTTTGCGAAAACTTTTGGATAATAGGAATGCCATCCATTTGAAACACTGGAACCCAAATTTGACCTTGTCACTCATCCCAATATGATCAACAAAAGCTTCTCCCATCTCAGTTGGCTTAGGATTGTTGCAATCTTGTACACATTTTTCAAAAAAAAAGGATTTTCCAAAATAAGATCAAAGCATAAAGGTTCAAATTAAAACATCAAATCATGAAAATCTGTGTTTTAAAGTGCACATGCTTCTTCTAAGAGCGGCAAGTCAATGCCAAAACCCCTTTTGTGGGAAAAGAGTTGTATGAGTGAAGTGGTTGTCCCTTACTAGGGATAAGGGGCATGTGATCGCCAAACACTTACCTCATGATATCCCATCTCAACAACTCCACATTCTTGAAACATTCACCACTTTTGCAAAGTGCACATTCAATTCTTGACAATCAACCCCCTCGGGAGGTCCTACCCAAGATTAGCGTGGACCTTGAATCAGTGAATGACCATAGGTTCAAGTTTCATTCACCAACTAATTATATTTGAAATCATGGAAGCATTTGTTTCAACTATCCAAACAGTTATATCACTTGATAGCCCTTTTGAACTAGAAAGAAAATGTTTTCCGAAAATCACCTGAATTTATAATTTGGCACATAAGCTCCTAAGGCTAAGAAGCAAGCGTTCAAGATGACGGAGAAAGGCATTCATTTCACTATCGTCCTGCTTGTAGAGAAATATCCCTTGCTAGCCCAGTTAAGCCTATTGAATTCTTTTCTTGTTTAACCCAGTCAAGGATTACCCCCCACGCTGGGGCAAGTTAGATGGTTACAAGGACTTCTTTTTTAGTTTTTTAGTTTTTTTTTTTTTTTTTTTTTTGGGATATGGAGGCTCAATTGTTGTGAGTTGAAAACTTGTCTCATGATATCATCCTTCTGTAACGTTCAATGCTTTTGTAAAACTAAGGGTAAAATGAAAAACATATTCTTGAAATTTGGGGATGTTTGGATTTTATATCTGAAATTTTAGAATTTTAATTTTTATGTTGTTTGCATCAACAACCCTTCAATTAGTTTTTTGCTAATATATCTGTTAAGTGACACATCAGGTTTCCATATATGTCAATTGATCCAATAAAAATATGACACATGTATAACACAATTCCAAGTAATTAATAACTTTAAAAACCTTTAAAATATTAAAACAATTCTCTAAAATCTGTTAAATTATTATTATTATTTTCCTTTTTAGCATTTTTCAGATGAACATTAAACCCAAACTAGAACTCAAAAAATATCAAATCAAGAATTAGAAAAAAAATGAAAAACCTAAACAACATCAACAAAGGAAGTTACAAAACCCATAATTTCTCAAACCAATCATAAAGAGCAACATTGATAAATGATAATCAACCCCAAAAAAACAAGTATCAACTCACAACCTCTCACCCAAATCCATACCAACAAAACCCCGGACCTTTTCTCTTCTTTACTTTTAAGATCTAGGTTTTGTTTGACTCAGAACCTTTATTAATTAATCTCTTAACCATTTCTTAACCAAAGTTCTCTTAGAACTCAAACGGTGCATGAAGGACACTTTGGACACTTTATTGAGTTATCAGTTCCAATTGGCCTTTGATGATTCGATTTCTCGAGTTCGATTTTTTTTTTTTTTTTTTTTTTTTGGGGGTTTGATTCATTTGGGGAAATTGATATGTTGCTAGTTCAAAATTTTAAATTTTTTGGACTAATTCATGATTTAATTCTTTGTATGAGATTTCAAATCTACTTTTGAGTTTCAGTCCCAATTCTTTGGAACAATTTTGCTGGATTGATAATGGAATTTTTTCACAATGAACAATCAGGGGTTTTGTAACTTTTGTTGTTGATGTTGTTTTAGTTTTGTCTAATTTTTTATATGATATTTTTGTGTTCCACTTATTGGGTTTTGAATGCTTAAATGTTCGTCCGAAAAATGGTAAAAAGGAAACAATTTTAAAAAAGTAATATTTTAACAGATTTTAAAGAATTATTTTAATATTTTTAAATAATTTTGAAGTTAGTTAATTACTTGGGATAGTATTATATGTTTGTCATATTTTTATTGGAAAAATCAGCATATATGGTAAGCTGATGTGTCACTTAATGAAAACATTAGCAAAAAACAGATGGAGAGGTTGTTTATGCAAAAGGTATATAATTTTAGGTATAAAATCAAAATTTTGAAATTTTATGGTGTAAAATCTAAATACTCACAAACTACAAGGGTGTGTTTTGTATTGTACCCTAAAACTAAAATGTTTTACAAAATGTATCTATTTTGTTGTCCTACATTTTTGAATGGCATAAGTACATGGTAATTTTCAAAATCAGCATGAATACTAATCCTTAAAGATATTTTACCCCCTTTTTTAACATTATTATATTAAAATGCATATTTCATTGACATACTAGGAAATTATGATAAGATAATTAGTTAAAAAGTGCTTACTATTTATTATAATATTTGGTGAATACTTATTAAAAATATATATATTTGGGGAATAAATGGGCTTAAATGACTACGCCACATTAAGTATTACAATTCATAAACCAAACATATCAAGCCGCCAAACTTATATGCTCCAGTGGGTTCCAGTTAGCTCAACTGGTAAAGTCTCTAATGGTTGTATAAGAGATCTGGAGTTCAATCCCCACCTACGCTAAAAACTGATTGGTGTCTTAGTCTGATGATAAAGAGCTATCATCAGAAGTGAACGTCATAGGTTAAAACTCTCTTAAAAATAAAATAAAAAAAACTTATATGCTCCACTATATACTCCATCAAACATATCAAGCCATGTGACAGAAGGTTATTAAACACAAACAGAAGACTTAACATAGTCAATCTCTCTCTCTTAAAAAAAAAAAAAAAAAAAAAAAAAAAAACCCAGAGGATCGCATCAAAATACCGAGCCACAACCAAATTCCACCACCTTAGCCACCTAGAGAAGATGAGAACAATGAATCTCATTAGCCACCAACCCCTATTTCGATACACCCAAAAAAAAAAAAAAATCACAAAACCACCACCCACGGTGGTGCATAAAAAAAATTCTTAGCCCCTGCAACATTCCAACACCAACGCTAGTGTTGGAGAAGATGACCACCCCAATCCATTCATTGAAATAACTCATATACCCACGGTTGTCTTCTTGGCCCAAACCCATAAAATAAATAAATAAAAACAAAAAACAAAAGAAAAAACTCAAACTCACCGAGATGCTAGCCCCCATCAATTAACTTTTCTCTTTTATACATCTAAATAATGGATAGAAAGCAAAGGAGCCCCTAAAACCCTTAGTCAAATATGTACAATGGATTTGGATTTTATGTGAGAGGAACAATCTCATATGAGTTTGTGAGAAAGAATAAAAAATCAGAGCATTGGCTTGATCATGAAAGCTTGCAAGCTCTATTATTTGCTGTCAAGATTCACCATCATCATCTTCTCAAGGTAGCCAAGGTGGTGAAATTTGGTTGTGGTTGGGTATTTTGATGGTGGTCCTATGATTTTTTGTTTTTTTGTTTTTTGGGTTTGGAACGCGAGTAAAGTGCTAGAGATTGACTCTACTAAGTCTTTTGTTTGTTTTTAATAATCTTCTTACCTTAGTGGAGTATAGAGTGGAGCATATAAGGTAGGACAGAAGATTTGGACTCTATTTCTTCAACATAATAGGAAATTATGATACGATAATTAGTTAAAAAATGCTTACTATTTATTATAATATTTGGGGAATACTTATCAAATAAATAAATAAATATTTGGGGACTAAATGGGCTTATGTTATGATCCTAGTGTCCCACTATAGACACTACATTTTATACCCCTTACGACTCAGGCCCTCGTTCCCCAATGATGCCAAAATTCTAAGAGCCAAGGTTGGTTTAGGGCCCAATCAGATTACAAATTGACTTGAGAGATGTTAAAATGGAAAATATAACTTTTTAATGAGCAAAAAATCTATTTTTGGAAAATAAATGCCAAAAGAAACCCTAGGCTTGTGTACGCAAGCATGAACCTACATACACAGGCACAAGCCTACGCACGCAGGTAGGGTTTCAGAAGTACAAGAAAGGTAAGTTTTTTGCATTAATGTTGAGGTTTGGAATGAATCCCACATTGTCTGGGAGCTGTTCCAAACCCCCATTTTCACAATATAAATAGCCATACATGATACCTTTTCAAAACATACAAAAATCTCATGGGTAAACATAAAGATTCACTAAAAATAGTTAATCAAAGAGGAAATTTTTCACAAAACATCATCAAGTCAATTTTATTTGATTAGGGTCTTTTTTGGCCTTGATCTTCAAATTTTAAGATTACTAATCACACATTTATTGATAGGGTCTTTTTTGGCCTTGATCTTTAAATTTTAAGATTACTAATCACACATTTATTGATTTGTGAATAGATTTGACTTAGGAGAACAATAAAAAATCAAGCCTAGGAGCTTTTTGCTTTGAGGTATATATTTCAAACTTTTCTTTCTTTTCTGTCTTGAATTTGTGTTTTAATCTTGTATTTTGTGTTGTTTATATTATAACATGTTCATTTAGCCTTGTTTCTATTTTAAAGAATGTTAAGGTGTTAGATTTATAGTTTTAAGCTTTGCCCTGTTTCTGCGTTTTCTATTTTTTGGGTTAGGGTTTTAGAGCAACCCTGCGCACGCATGCTTTGTGCATGCGTACACAAGTTAAATCCTATGCACGCAGGCTTCTATATGCATATGCAGGCCATTGCCTAGAAACTTTAATTTATGTTTTGTTTTATTTTCTCTGTTTGCTCCATGTGTTAAGCTTCTGTTTTGTTCTTCTCTTCACATGTATATAGCTTGAGTTTTTGTTTCACATGTTTGTTTGTTTGCCTTTCACATGCTTAAATTAGGGTTCGATTTCTTTTCTTGTCAAATGCTATGAACACACATTCACATGTCCATGCATAATGCCATAGGTGCTGAGTTGTTGCAAGGTAAGTAAGGTAAGTCATGCATTCACATGAGCATACATATTTGAATATGATTTTGCTTAACAATGGATTTGAACATGCTTGTTTGATGAGTTGTGCTTAATCACATGTTTTCTTGAATCTTTCATGCTTTTGTCTCTACCTTATTTTGTTGCTGCCTTAGATGATGTAATATGATAGGAAATGTCATGTTAGACGTATGCTAGGGTTTTGTGATGTGATGATGTGCCATGATTACATGAATGCTAGGCTTTTTTTTTATTGCCATGATAAATGTATGGTTAGGGATGATTGATGCCATGTTATGTGATTAGATGTGTTCTAGTGTGAATGTGAGTATAGATGCAATGTTAAGTATGTCTTTAATAGGGTTAAGACATAAGACACAATAAAGGAAAGCCAACCTTAGAGTTGGGTAGTTCTAGGTGCCTAACACCTTTTCAAGACCATACCTTAACTCTGAACCCATATCTCTGGTAGTAAGATCAAAAGGTCTTTCCTAGAGAGGACGCTATATATATGGTTTCTAGACTATTGCAAAAACTAGGTGGCGACTCTCCCGTTGTGTCCACACCTACATAGATTAAGTATAAGCTTAACCATGTGTTTATAAGCTCTTGGCACCCTCCCATTGCAAGCCAGTTTTCAATGGTGAGTTCTACTCATGAATTCCTAACATTTGATATCAGAGCCAACCACCATCCCGAGTAATTGGGTGTAATTCATTGAGTATGGGATCAAATGAGTTGTGGATTTGTGGTTGGATCCCCAAGGGGGCGATCTAAAGGCTAGATTAAAATAACTGATAGGTGAGTGGAGCCACCCAAATAGAAAAGGCTACCATTGGGTCAGTGTTACTAGAGTAAGCCATCGTGAACATTGGTTACAGAGCATGGTGATATGTTATGATTTCAGTGTCCCACATGAATTAAGTATAATTTTAACTATGTGTTTATAAGTTCTTGAACACCCTCCCCTTACAAGTCAGTTTTCAAAGGTGAATTCTACCTATGAGTTCCTAAAAGCTTAAATAACTAACTCTAAACGCCACATTAAGTATTAGAATTCATAAATCTTTGATGATCTATATTAATTGAACTTTTATCGATATGACTTCCTCTCTCTTTCTTGTACCTTTTTTTTGTATGTCTTTCTCAATTGCAAATTTGTAAGTAAACTAAAATTACAAAAATAAATAATAAATAATAAATAATTTGAAATAACTTGCTTTGACTCTCAAATCTCAATCCTATCTAAAGACAAAAAATATATATAAATTTAGAAAATAATGAAAAATAGACACACAGACACACCAAAAATCCTTTTATAATCTACATCTCTCTTGCAACTCGGTTATGAACCAAAAAATAAAGGGTAATTTCAATTCATATTAGTATATTACTACACAAACAAACCAAAAACTTTTTTTTTTTTTTGGGTAAATAACCAAAACATTTTACTATTATTATTTTCTATTGAATGAGAACTTGAATGCACAATTTTTTCAGCCTACAATTTTTATAGAGAGAGAGAGAGAGAGAGATGACTCGATAGTTGACATGCACATTGATAGGCTTTATCATGCCTGATTAGTAAACACATAACAGCCTGAGCGGTCAAATCAAGGTTGCCAAAGACTGGCAAAATTCTACGATTCCTCTTTTTTAGCTAAACAATTCTACGATTCCACTTCTTCAGCATTCTGATAGTGATTATGATAATAAGAAGCACATGAATTAAATCTAGCCGCCCCCATCAATCTCAAACTTTTATTAATGGTTGCATCAATCATGCACCTACCAAATTTTTTTTTTTTGGGTAAAAGTAAAACATGTTACAAATTGCAGGTGGGCAGCACTGCATGGATTTTGTACTTATCATTATTCAGTTTGAGTTTAGTATTAATTATTTTTATCAATTTATTTTACTATTTAGTTTATTTTTAATATTATTTATGAGTCTTATTGTATTATTTCACCTAATTTTTACTTTTATTTATAATATTTTCAAAAAAAAAAAAATTCAGTTTGAACAAAATAAACGAATTTCAAACCTACACCTAATATATAAAAGAAGAAATAAAGAAGGAATGATAAGACAGTGTTGCCCAAATAATGTGATATCATGCAAAAAAAATTCTTCATCAAGGCACGGCAGTTATTAGAAAATTTTACCAGACTCTTCCAAAACTGGGTCAGAGTTCGCGGCCCTTCCTTTGATTTTCCATTCTTTTTTTTTCTTTTTCTGGGAACCTGTCGGTGGATCATATTCAATGCACCCAAACCTGTTGCAATTTTATTTTTTGTTAAAGTAATGTAAGGCACGAAGCTTTTTTTTTCCCCCTTAAATTTTAGATAATGAATTGACGTTACTTTCATGTGAGTTCAAAACAATTTTTATCGTGCTCTAATTAAAACAAAAAAAATATTATGTCCCTAGAGTTATTGATATTTTTAGTTTTATGGAAAATTTTGTCTTACTTGTTATTCTTTTTGGTTATAAATTTTAATCTTAGTTTTTTATTTGGCTGATGGTAAGATTTCAAACCAAGCCCCCACTCCATCAATGTCTTGACTAACATGACAATAAATTGGCTAATTTAATACCTTTATTATGTCCTCGTATGCTTCAAGTCACCCAAGAAATGACATATATAATTTTAATAATAAAATTTGATACCTATATTATGTAAAGTTCTTGCCCGGATATGTAGAATGCGACATTCAGCCCTTATTATATCTTCTGATTGAAAATTTGAAGGAAAAAAAAATGTTAATTAATTAAATGATTTAATTTTGTATACCTTCTCAATTCTGAAGTTTGGTTTTGGATCTTTATCTCCAAATTCAGGTGACACATATCTAACTCTATGTTTATATGAAAGGGAAAAAAAGAGTAGATTTTTATTCACTTTTTTCTTTATTCTTCCCCATGCCCAAAGGCATTGTTTCTTGCATACATGAGCAGCCCTTTTAAATGAGACATCCAAAACTGTACATGTAAGTCCTACCAAGAAGCATTGTTTCTTACATATGTCAGTAGCCCTTTTAAAAGTGATTTCCAAAATTGTACATGTAAGTCCTACCCAGAGGTATTGTTTCTTGCACATATACAGCAGCAGCCCTTTGAAAGGCGTTTTCCAAAATTATACATCAGCCCTCTCAAAGGAAATTTCCTAGAACTACGCATGTAAGTCCTAATTAGAGGCATTATTTTTCTCATATATCAGCAGCCCTCTCAAAGGTAGTTTCCAGAATCATATATTAGCAGCCCTCTTAAAGGTAACATCTCCACACTTTCATGATGTAGGAACTTCTCCACACTACCATGGTGTAGGAGTCTCTGTAGCTCTCTTAAAGGCAACATCTCCACACTTCCACTGTAAAGGAACTTCTCCATGCTACCGCAGTGTAGGAATCTAATCAGCCCTCTTAAAGGTAGTTTCCAGAATTATACAAGACCATTTCCACACATCCATGGTGTAGGAGCTTCTCCATGCTATCACGGTGTAGGAATCTAATCAGCCCTCTCAAAGGCAATTTCCAGAATTATACAAGACCCTTTCCACACTTCCACGGTGTAGGAACTTCTCCATGCTACCACGGCTAATTAGCCCTCTCAAAGGCAACATCTCCACACTTCCACGGTGTAGGAACTTCTCCTCTTTTGTTCCAGGAGTTTATTATGGTGCTTGATACCCAACAACAGATCAGCACAATTGTCCATGCTTCTACAGGATAGGACCCTTTCCACACTCCCACGATGTAGGAACTTCTCCACGCTACCACGGGGTAGGAATCATTATGATGCTCGATACCCAACAACGGATCAGCACAATCGTCCATGCTTCCACTGTATAGGACCTTTTCCACACTTCCACGATGTAGGAACTCCTCCACACTACCACGGTATAGGAATCATTATGGTGCTTGATACCCAAATATGAATCAGCACAATCATCCATGCTTCCACGGTGTAGGACCCTTTCCACATTTCCACGATATAGGAACTTCCCCACACTACCACGGTGTAGGAATCTAATCAGCCCTCTTAAAGGCAACATCTACACAGTTCCACGGTGTAAGAACTTCTCCTCTCTTGTTCCAGAAGCCTATTATGGTGCTTGATACCCAACAACGGATCAGCACAATCGTCCATGCTTCCACGGTATAGGACCCTTTCCACACCTCCACGATGTAGGAACTTCTTCAAGCTTGTTCTAAGAGTCATTGTGGTGCTTGATACCCAACAACGGATCAGCACAATCTTCTATGCTTCCACAGTATAGGGCCATTTCCACACTTCCACGGTGTAGGAATTTCTCCACGCTTCCACGTCGTAGGAATCATTCATCAAGCGTGCTATTCAGATATCCTCTATCTCTAACTAATCTTATTTTGAGGCTAACTAGCGGCGGTGTCATACATCTCACCATCCCATAATCACCAAGTTCCTAAATAATCCTAAGTTCCCAATCACTAGGTAAGTCCCCTTACTTTGCCTAGCATTTATTTTCTACTTCCATAGCATCTAGCATTTGTATGTTTTTCTACATAGCCCCCCCCCCCCCCCCCCCCCCCAAAAAAAAAAATCTAGCATGCCTTCCTAGTTGCATTGCTACTAACATTTTGCAAAAAAAAAAGAAGAGAAGAAGAAAAATAGACACTAGCCTCAAGTCCAGAAAGTGTTTCAGAAGCAACTATAGTAGCTCAACCACATCAAGTAAAAAACCTAGTCTCGATCCAAGAATAGTCTTTGCACGCAATTTAGGGGTGACAAAATACAAAATCACGTTCTTTATCTGACACCTCTCATTCCACTCAATTTACGTCTCAAACCCTAAAAAGCCCAAAAATATCATTTTCTTTCCATGAGGCCGCAAGAACATCCAGAATGGCATGGCGCAACCCATTCAGACACTGGAGCACCAAAAGTGCCTTTTCTAGTTAAAATGCCCCTAGTCAACCTAGGGTTGACCGAAGGTCAAACAATGTTAAAATCCACACAAAATAACACCTTTCATATTTTTTCATCAAATCCGAGCTTCTTGGAGATTTTTAGCCACTTTGACCAAGTTTGACCCGAAGTTAACTCCGAGTGGGCCCAAAAACCATAATTTTGATCCGTAATAAAATCAACTAGAAATAGGTGACCAATCACACCTTAGAAAAACCCAATGATTGGTGGTGACTCCACTTACCTTTGGTAATCCCTTGAAATTTGGCCCAGATTCCTGCCCTAAAACCAAAGGTAGACCTACCTTCCTCCACCGAGAGAGAGAGAACACCCAAAGCTCCGCGCGAACACACACCACCATATTTATCGAGAAAGGCCCTTCAACGAGGGCCCACGACGATGGTGGTGGTTTTTCCGCCCCGTTCCGATCGAAGCCAGGCGTCGACAACATACACCCTGGCTACTCCCACTTGTTTAATTATCCTAAGGCCAACTAAGACGGCTTTGTACTTAGCTTCACTATAACTTGAGTGATCTTTTCAAACGTATTCGTTCTGGCGAGACCAGCACAATACCCATACTAGATCCATGACAATTAGATGCTCCATCTACGAATGCATTCCATGCCAAGGCCTTGCCCAGCTGAGCATGATTTATCCTATGGACATTCTCTATTACCTCTCTCGAATGGCTGGGTGTGAACTCGGAAAAGAAATCAGCGAGAACCTACCCCTTAATCAAAGTTCTAGGGTTATATCTTATATCAAAGGTCCCCAAGACTATTTCCACACTTGGCAATCCTTCCTGAGAAGTCTACCCACCTCAATAATGCTTGAAGAGGGTGCTTCATTAGTACTACCATCGTATAAACCTGAAAATTGTAAGGGAACTTTTTGGTGGCATGTACTAAGGATAAGGCTACCTTTTCTAGAGGGAGATACTAAGTCTCAGCTTCAAGTAAGGTCTTACTGACATAATAAATGGGCTTCTACTCTTCTTAATCCACCTGGATGAGAACTGCACTAACCACATGACGAAAGCCCTATAGCATTCTTCTATCTAGTATAAGTCCTTTCACTTCTTCAAAAGTTGGAAAAAAAGGTTTGCATCTATCTGTGGATTTAGAGATGAAGTGATTAAGGGTTGTCATCATCCCTATATGACACTATACTTCCTTTGGGTTTTAAGGGGGGTTGAAGTCACTATATGGCTAAGATTTTATCTGGGTTCACTTCTATCCCCTGATAGGTACTCAAATATTTTAGGAATTTCCCCTAAGCTTCAACCAATGTTCCCTCAATATTACGAAGATCTCAGTTAAGTTAGACAGATTATTGCTAGCCAACTTGCTTTTCAAACCGGTACATTGAAAGAACTGGAAAAGAGACTGGTTATCGGTTTTCTAGTCCGACCAGTGGTCGAACCAGTGACATCATAAATAATTTAATTAATAATTTTAAAATAATAAAAATTAAAAAATATATATTTTTTAAGTCTTTTAACTAAGAATATTCAAGTTAAACATATATATATAATTTTTTAAAAAAAAATAGTGTGAGTTTAGTTTTCATGTATTAAATTTAGGAAATAAAAGTAACAAACCCAATAGTATAATTTTTAAATTTTCCAATGATTTGTTTTAACAAATCTAGTGGAGCATTCTATAATGACTTCATTCTCAAAAAAAAAAAAATATATATATATATATATATATATATATAATGACTTGTAAAATCATCTAATTTTAATGATAAGTGCTACGTTCCCAACATTTTTATAATACTTTCACAACAAATCATATGTGGTAAGTTGTTATTGATTTTAATTTAAACACACCACTTAAATTATTATTTTTCACTAGTATTAGCTAGTAACAACCCACCACTTAAGATTTATTGTGAAAATATTATGACAGCATTTCTCAATTTTAATTTCTTATTCTTTATTTTATTTTTCCCTCATCTCTTTTTCTTTCATCCACACGTTTATTTATATATATTTTTTCATCTTTTTTTCTCCTCCACACACGTATTCTTTACCTTCTCTCTATCTTCACTTTTGAGTCTTTGACTTTTCTTTTTGCTTTTCTTCTCTACCAGACTACTATTTCGTCCCTTCCACATTCTAGAACATACTAAAAGCCAAAAGCTCTCTCTCTCTCTCTCTCTCTCTCTCTCTCTCACACACACACACACACACACACACACACACACACACATAGTCACACACACAAAGATCATGACAGATGACAAAGGCTAGCGAGACAACCTTTTAAATCGAGGTTCACGCATGCCTGTCCTCCACTCTTCCTCCTCCCTACCGAGGCTCAAATGGGTTAGCTTTGCCTTTTCTTTTTTTTCTTTTTTTCTAATTTGATTAGTTTTAAAATTGTGATTTGAGTTTGTATTTTGATTGAGATTGAGTTTAGAGATGTTTAAGAGAGAAAAGATCTAGAATGGTTTTGTTTTTACCATTATGAATACAGCCTAAAATAATCAAGGGTCACATTTTAAACTTTAATTCTTTACCCCTCTCTCTCTTTTCATTGATTTTTTTTTCCACAATTTTGGATCATCATTCTTATGGGTTTTAGGCTGGATTTGAAGGGAAAAAAAGAAATACAACTTTTTGAAAAACAGTGTAGTTTTAGTTTTCACCACAACCAGCCAATAACCGGTTCAATCATACCAGTTCCTGGTTTACATGGTTGAACCGGCCAATTCCCGATTATTTTCTGTTTTTGTCTATTTTTCGATTTTTAGTCATAACCGAATTGGATTAGTATCCAATTTCCAGTTGAACTGGTTGGATCGGCCGATCTAGTTTTTAAAACCATGCTACCATGTCATCAATGTATGCTTCCATATTCTTCCTTATCCTTTGATAGGTTGACCCCACGTTCTTCAAGTCAAATGACATAAACTTATAGTGGAAGTTACCCACTATGGTTATAGGGAAGGAATTTTCTTGATCTTTAAACGCTAGAGTGGTATAATGGTAGCCTTGAAAAGCATTTAGAAAACTCATCATCAAATGACCGAATGTCAAATTGATGAGCTGGTCCATCTTAGGAATCGGGAAGAGGTCTTTGGAGTAAGCCTCATTCAAATCTGTGAAATCTACACAAACCCTCCATTTTCTAGTCTTCTTCTTGACTATCACGGTGTTGGCCAACCAATCTAGGTTGAATACCTCTTGTTTGGTTCCAACCTCTTTCAACTTATTAATTTCTTCTTTAATGGCATCAGCATGAATATTTGAGGACTTCCTCAACTTTTTCGTCTTTGGAGTGCATTTAGGATATATGTTGAGCCTATGACATATAAATTTAGGATCCACCCCTAGGGTCTCATAGGGAATCCAAGCAAAAACATTTATATTGCCTATGAGGAAAAGCGAAATTTCTACCTTCTATATGAATGGTAGATCTTGGTTAATCTAAAAATACCGATCATTGGCATCTTTATAAACCTTTTACAACTCCTCGCATTAATCAGCCAAGGAAGATTGAGTACCTATAAATGCCGAGAAGGCCAACCATGGTTACTATAATTCTCGAGTCGGCTCCACTTGCACTAACAAAGGCTGCTTATGCCTAATAGCGGATATAAGACATTGTCTCATAGCACTCTGGTCTCCACGGAGCTCTTCTATCCCTTAATCAGTAGGGAACTTCACCTTTTGATGTAAGGAGGAAGGTACAACGCCCTTTGAATGAAGCCAAAGATAGCCTTTCTTAAAAGTTTTGTGTACAAGGAATAGGCACGCACCACCACGAAGTCCACCAACACCACAAGAAGCCGAATTTGACCCGTTGGAATCAAAAGTTATGAGAGGGGTGTCATATCTTGTCAGGTCCTTCAGGGTTAGCCCTAGCCCTTGGTATAGGTCGGGATATATTATCTTTACCACGCTTCCCTGATCAATCATTACACTCTTGACATCAAAGCCAGATATCCGTAGGATCCCTTCTTTGTCTCATTCCAAAAATCCAATCTAGTCTTCTTTACACCTTGCCCTCTTCTCTGGCCTTTTCCAATTATTAGCCTATAGTGCCAGCACTACAATTAGTACCCTAGAAGCTATCTAACTAGGGCTATGAATGCCCCTTCCTACATGAATAACCCCTATAATACTGAAGGGATAGACCATGTTCCATCCTTCACTTGATCTTTGATGCCCCTAATGTTGGGCCTAGTTAAGGATGATGAATTCCCTAAGGTGCCTTGCCTTCAACAATAGACCTAAATGATCCTGAAATGTATAAAAATCTTATGTTGTGTGCCCTTGCTCCCGATGGTAGGAGCAAAATAGACTTTGGTTTCTTCTGGAGGCATTTCCACTTATCTTGCTCGGCCAGCCAGAATAACACTCATTCTTTATCTTATTCAAGATTTGATGAATTGGTTCCTTGTACAAGGTGCTCACTACCTCACATCTAGGTTTAGGTCCTTGAGGGAAGAAGTCCCCCCAAGGTCAAGGGGGAGGAGGCTCCACCCATACCTCTTTCCTATCCATAACCAGCAATTAAGACTTTGACTTGGTCTAGATTTGATCATCTTCTAGCCTCTTATACTCCTTTATCCTCTCCATCAATTTCTACATATCCCCTGCTGGGTTTTGAGCCAGAGAACTTCTCAGATTGGAGTTTATCAGCAGCCTCACCTTAAATGTGTTGGTGGCCACCCCCTGTGATTTCCCTTATCTTATTGTACAATTCCCAATATCTGTCAGAACATGCCCTTAAGGTTTCACCCTTCCTCATTGACATGATAAGTAGCAAATCAATTAGCTTTAGGACTTAGCTGCAAGTCACGAACCTCACACCGAAAGCTCTCATTAGCTCTTCATATCTGTGGATGGACCCCTTATCCAAACCATCAAACCATCTCATTGTGGTAGACCTAAGGTTGGAGGGAAAGATTTTACATATAAAGGCCCCATTCTTGGAGTATATAGCCATACTCTAATTAAAAAGGCTATTGTGCTAAATAGAATATGATTTGTCGTCATAGATGACAAAGGTAGGCCTGAAAAACCATCAAGGCAAATATGATCTCTCGTTCTCCTTGGAGAAAGAAGAACAGGAAATATGCGATGTAGTTGGTTTCCTGAGATTTTTTAACACACGGTCCCTCCTCGGGGAGGCTGACCTTTCCTTAAACCGATGAGGAGGAGAAACCGATCAATGAGGAGGAGAAACTGACCTTTCTCTATATTGACGATAGGTATAGGAGACACACTCCCTACCATAGGATTCATCGTTGTTTGAATTGTGTCCTTTATGCTCCCTTATAAGCTGCATGGCCTCACCTCTTCATTGAACATCCCTTTATAGGGCTTGTACCTAAGCCTTGAGTTAATCCATTTCTCTGTCTCGGCTTGTATAGGAATGTCCCCTTAAGTTCATCGCAGACTTCTCCTCTTGCTGGGAAGAAGGTGCTAACTCTCTACTACCACTCCACAGGGACTCAAAGAGATGCTCTTTCCTTCACCCTTGCTAAACCTATCTATATTTGAATTCTAACCCCGAGGACCCATTCGGTAGGCAAATGCAAGTGCCTTAACTTCTTCTCTATTTTCCATTTAAGCCCTAGCTATCTTTTAATACTACTACTTCATTGATTTCCCCAAATGGTGCCAACTATGGGCTTGAAAACACTAAGAAATAAAAATAATATCAACATAATTAATCGACATAACTAATTTGTAAGGAATAAGGAGGTAATCCAAAATGGAAATCTAGAACAGATGTAGTTAGGGATCAAGATGAACTATCTGGCTCTAATTAACTGAAAAACGGCTTTTGTTGAGATACACAATGATCTCTATAATATTACAATACTCTCTCTCTCTCTCTCTCCCCCCCCCCCCCCCAAAAAAAAAAAAAAGCAGGATCCCCTTACCTTGTGGGAAGGTCACCCTTTATATCCCAAAATCCTCCATCTCTTACTATGTATTATCTTGCTAGATGTCATAGGATGCTTGCCTTATCAGACACCTTCCTCCCTCCTTTTTTATCATGAAAGAAGAATTTTGGGGAGTCTCCACTATTTAGGCGGGTCATTAATCATTTTATGTGGCTGACATTAGGTAGGAACACCTAATTAATGTGGAGGTGACTATCAATTTGGGTTCTGTGTCATCTCTTTTGGATTCTCAACAATAATTCTGGGAAAAGCCCTGCTCCTTGGCTTTACTATTGACATTATCCTCGGCAGTAGGGTTCTTGGCTTGTCTCATTGAGTAAGCTTGAGTTACTCTATGGCTCTCCTCAGTCCTCTATTGTTTGACCATAGGACTTGAGCCGGGCCTTAGACCTTTTAAATTGTTGCTCTCTGAAAGGCCTTCCTCTACCCAAGGTTCATCTAGTGGAGACACCCCCTACAAAACTTGTAGACAAAAATTCTACCATTATATAAATTTTAAGAAAAAAAGAGTATATAGCTTTTAAAATTTCAATATCAAAGTACCATAAGCCTGTAGTCCATATATATCTCCATAAAACCTGTAAATATCCTTATTTGAAAATTAGAACATGTAGAAACAAAATTCAAACCCTATATGGAAAAGCAACACATAACTCAATAAATTAATACACAACCCCTAATGCAACAAAACAAAATATCAAAGGTTTAAGGTATTCTAACAAATCACTTAGGGTGCGGTTGTTTTGGGTGAAAATGATTTCAGGAAATCATTTTCACCCTTTTCCTCATGTTTGGCTGTCATGGAAAATAATATTTTCCGGAAAATGACTTCCGGTTGACCAATATTTTCACCTTTGACCCGGAAATAATTTTCTCCCCTCATTTTCACTTCAAAGCATTTCCGGAAAAAGAGAGAGAGAGAGAGAGAGCGCGCGCGCCGACGATCGCCGCGATCTCCAGTCCGACGATCGCCGAGAGAGAGAGCGCGCCGATCTCCAGTCCGACGATCGCCGCGAAGATCGTGATCTCGCGATCGACGGCGCAATCTCGCGACGCGTCGATCGCGATCTCGCGAAGCCGTCGCGAGATCGTGCAGTTGATCGCGATCTCGCCTTCGACCGAGATCGCGATCAACGGCACGATCTCAGGACGCGTCGATCGCGAGATCGTGCCATCGCGATCTCGCGACGCGTCGATCGCGATCGTTGATGATATTTTTCTTGGGTTTGTCTTTTCCTTCTTCTTTTCCAAACATCATAAAATATTTTCCGAAAAATTTTTTGAAATGCAACCAAACACATGGAAATATTTTCCTTTCTGGAAATTAGCATTTCCGGAAAATATGTATTTTCCGGAAAACGTTTTACGGCAACCAAACACAGCCTTAAACTCCTAAATAAAATATTACAACTTATTATTAAAAATTTGATTTTAATGGAAACTCGCACATAAAACTTATGTCACATATAGAGATCATGCAAGGGAATTGTCATTATTGGTTTTTCGGCATACCTCTTTTGGCTTAAATCAATGAAAAAAAAAAAAAAACATGGTGTAATTTGTGTTTGTGCCTTAAAGAAAATAAACTCTATATATATATATATATATATATTACAACTAAGTAAATATATAAATTAACACATATTATGTCAAGTAATATTCATATTTTCACCTAGAATAATGATAAAAACAACAATTATTATCACATACGATAAAAAATTAAAAAAAATAAATCATAACACCCAAAAGTGAAATTCATAATCATAAATAAATTGTTACCTAGTTATGTTAAAAGTAAAGCTAGTTTAGTTTATATATTATGCTAAAGTGTAAACCATACCACTGGAATTTGAGGGTATTTGGATTTTAGGTCCCTAATGTTATATTCCGCTTTAATAGTTAGCCCCTCAATTCATATTTTGCTGATAAGTCTGTTGAGTGACACATATGCTTGTAACATGTAATAGATGGACCAATAGATAGGTTCAAGATTGGCTCAAAATGGGCTTTCTGGGTTAGGTTCAAAGTTCTTGTGTTTGATGTATTATGGATTTATATGTGTTCCTTAATCTATGTTGTTTCATCATCAGCACCACCATACTTGCTGACCATCAATGAACTGATCAGATTAACCAATCAAAATTTGCTTCAGTCATTATATATTGAACAAAAGTAGAAGTGTCATGTTGAGATTTTATCCGAAGGGATTGCTGCTTGACATATATTTATTGGGTTCAAATTTTTTGGTGGTACATTGGTGTAAATTTTCTTAGGATTTTTTTTTCCCGGATTTGGATAAACTCCGCAAGGAGTAGATTTTGGTTTTTTAATCATTTTCATTAGATAAAATAAAATAAAATAAAATAATTTTATTTTATTAGATTTTAGGATTTATTTAAAGTATTTTTAATATTTTTAAGTAATTTAATTACACTTAATTGGTAAATCCACGTGTCACGATTTTATTAATCCATTTGTCACATGTGACATGCTTATATGTCATTTAACAGACATATCAACAACAAAAAAATGGATAGATTGACTAACAATCAGAATGATATATAATGTTAGGGACCTAAATCCAAAATTTGAATATTAAGAGGTAAAATTTAAATATTTCCAAATTTTAGACGTGTGATTTGCACTTTAACCCATATATTATAATATGCGAAAATTTTTATTTTTCATCTAAATAACTTGCAAACAATACACGTCTTTAGATATTAAAAGCTAGTTTTGTTAATCTTAATTGCAAAAACCTTTTAATTTATTCTTATAAAAACTTGCAAACCACGCAGACAAAATCTAGGGTTATAATAGTGTATAAGACAATAAATTCTGCTTAAAATTTTGTGCTTTTTTTATTTTATAAAGGTAAAGGGGGAGGAGACTGGAGAGGGATATATGCACGTTTTGACAACTAGGCAAAAGAAGCATAATAATGTAATAATAATTCAGCCAGCCACAACAAAGATTAATATAGCTCCCCATTAGCTGAAGTAGAAGAATCTAAACCTAATCAGTAGCTAGTGAGTAACAAAGACTATGTTATCTACAACCTAAATACGTGTCATGGAATCGGAATCATTCAGTCCTAGGTCCCCACCTACTTGGAACTTGGAACAGAGTCACCCTTTCAGCTAAAGAACTATGGACAAAATGGGCTTCTGCCCTTTTCGGACAAATTAATTAGCATTTTGCCCTTCTTTCCAAACTAAATAGATAAATGCCTATTTTTTGAAAATCCAGTTTCTCAAAATCGAGTTAAAAAAAAAATTTATGAAGCCCTATAGTGACGTTTTATAACTTGATATCCATGAAATCGAGTTATAGGCAATAAAATTGCCTATAACTCAATTTCATGGATATCAAGTTACAAAACGCCACTATAGGTCCTTAAAAACGTCACTATAGGGCTTAACTTGATTTTGAAAAACTCGATTTTCAAAAGAGGGGCATTTCCCTATTTAGTTTGGGAAGAAGGACAAAAGGCTAATTGATTTGCCTGAAAAGGGCAGAAGCCCATTTTGTCCAAAGAACTATATATATATATATATATATATATATATATCTCCAGAATGTAGGTAGCGGCTATTTGTGAGTGTCAGCTTCAAGCTCCACTAACAATGGCCAATCTAACCAGTGTCAAAATAAAGGGGAGAAAATGGGCAAATGCCCCTTTCAAAAAAACAATGCAGCATTTTGCCCTACTTCCTAAACTAATTAGGAAAATACCCCTCTTTTGAAACTCGATTTTCTCATAATCAAGTTATAAAAAAAAAAAATTTATGGAGCCCTATAGTGACGTTTTAAGGAGCCTATAGTGATGTTTTAAAGACCTATAGTGGCGTTTTTTAACTCGATTTCCCTAAAGTTGAGTTACATGCAATTTTTTTTCTTTTTTTTGCCTATAACTCGACTTTATGGAAATCGAGTTAAAAAACGCCACTATAGGTCCTTAAAATGTCACTATAGGCTCCTTAAAAACCTCACTATAGAGCTTAACTCGATTTTAAGAAAATCGAGTTTCAAAAGAGAGGCATTTCCCTAATTAGTTTGGAAAGTGGGGCAAAATACTGGATTTTTTTTTTTTGAAAGGCGCAAAAGCCAATTTTTTCCAAATAAAGGCGACCCAAGATACTGCGGGGACCATTGTATGCAATAAGGCAAGTCCTCGTTGGCGAAGGCAACCCATTTTCTCATTTTACGTAAAGTATCTGGCTTTTTCATGCAAATTAATTCACTATAAATAAAAAATTGGTAGTTACACTTCCACATCCCCCCTTTAGAATTGTTGTTGTTGTTGTTGCCGTACATTAGTGTTCGGGCTAACATATCTCTAACATTATTAAATAATTTGTCTGCTATTAATTGATATTTTAATTTTGTTAGAAGTCTTTTCTTTGATTTTTATTTTGTCTCTTTACGTGTTTTGAGACATTGTGGGGCTCTAAAATTTTTTCTTTCATGTTTTAATAATAACTAGTCACAAATCCATGCAATGCACTAAATAGTTAGTAAATGTAAAATATTTTCACTCTATTCAATGCTACAATTATTTAATGTTGAGTTATAGATTGACCCTGATTAATTAATTCAATTATCGAAGTTAATTAATTAGGTCAAATTACATGTAAATCGTGGAGGCACCAACAAATCACCAAACAAACTAATATGCAGTAGAAATTAAATGACATAGTGATTTGTTGATGAATGGGGAAGACCTCTCACAAGGCAAAAATTTCACCAGGTGAATTTCAGGTCACCACTCCCAAGAATCTACTAATTAAGAACAAGTTGTTACAAGTATAAGAAATCTTACCGCTACCTTAAATATCCCAAAATACCAATCTACAATTGAACCTTTACACTAATCCTCAATTGGACTTGATCTTGTAGAAGACTTCTTCACATGCACGGGTCCCAGGATGTGCCTAACTCCAAGCAACTAAAAGATTATTGTTGGCTGCAAAGTTCTTCACTTCAAAGCATATTGAAGATCTGGAAGCACTTGGTTACAAAATCCTAAGGCAAAAAAAACTAAGGAAGTCAATACTGTACCGGAGGCTTTACCGGTTTGGCCACCAGTACGATATATTTCGGATACCAATCAATACAGGTGTACCATTTCTGGCTTACCCCTATTTTATATATTTAATATATGTATATATAAACACACACACACAAACACACCCAATGTTTTTGTAATTGAGCAAAATTTTGTCATATATTATTTAAAAATACTAAAATTATTTATAAGAAAATTATTATTACACACACAATATTAAAGTGAGTTTGTAGTTATCTCAATGCTTCATTATAATAATTACACATGTTACTTTTATTAAATATAATTTAACATAAACAAACATATAAGTATGATAATAAACAAATACAAATAACAATACATTTTTTTTTTTTTTTAAACCAAAGGCGATAAAATTATATTAAATAATCACAAATAGTACAAATTACTCAGTAAGGAAAGTGTCAGAAGCAAAATAGCCTACGCAGAGGCAATGATAGCTACTGGGCTCAAAAAAAAAAAAAAAAGACAAAAAAAACAAAAACAAAACAAAACATGTGAAATAGGTTGGAGAGCTACATTGTTATCAAAACAAAGAATAATATAAAATAGTAAAACATTAAAAGTGAAGTATAATAAAATATAAAATAAAATGTATTCTCAAAATAATAAAATAATATTACATGTGAGCTGTAAACCACAAAATATTTACTCAGCTGTCAAAAGTCTCAATAGACTTAGTTATACGAACATAGTTCTTAGTAGACTCGGTTATTTTTACATTTCAAATATAAACACACATAGAGAGAAGGGTATGCCACTGCACGCAGCACACTGATGAACAAAGAAATCAAGATAGAGGGATGTCAAGAGAGGGGGAAGACAGACCAAGAATGAGAAGAGGTTTCCCGGCGGGTTAACATCAACTCCAGCTCTGGCTCTAGCTCCGGCCAAGTGCAGCAGCTTTGGGTAAGTTTTGAAAATTCGTGAGAATTTTTCTTTGGGATTTCTCTATCTTTACCTAATATCCATTTACCGGCTAAAACAGCCGAATTTCGCCAATACGGTCGGTACGGCCGATATTTTTTCCGATACGAAACAAGGGAATTATCTATACCAATGCACTGGCCGGTATGATATATACCGGCTGTACTGGCCAGTACGGTACAAAATTGACTTCCATGGGAAAAACGCAATAACTTCTCACAGAGTGTATAAGTTCTCTAATTGAGTTTTTGTATCTTTGATGACTATAGATACCATATTTGTTCCGCTCTCAATTTGCTTGCTAGACCCCAAAAATCTCAAAAATATTAACTTTTCTCTAAGGGGCCACGGAAACATCTAAATTGACGTGGCACAACCCATTCAGGCATCGAAGCACTCAAAGTGCCATTTCAAGTCAAATTGACCAAAATGCCCTTAGTCAACCTTAGGTTGACCCAAAAGTCAAAACTGGTCAAAATCATCCCAAAAAAACATTTTTCATGTTTCAACATCAAACCCGAGCTACTTTGTGATTTTCATCAATTTTGACCAAATTTGACCAAGTTTAACCCGAGGTTGACCCCTAAAGGCCACGAAACCCCTAATTTTGATCCGACCTTTGGAACGGGTTAAAATTAGTGTCATTGCAAAGATTATTGAATTCCTTTTCAAACAACCATTCACGGGTCAAAATCGGAGTCAAAGCAGTCGAGATATCTTAAAAACCGTGCAAGGCATATCAACTTACTTCCTAGGGCCATAACTTTTACCCCAACCATTGGATTTCAATGTTCTTTAGCTTTCCAAAAACTACACATCTAGACATTTCCAGGGACATCAATATTGACCCAATCCAAGCCCAGGAAGGCCTCCTTCAAGCTGTTACAAGGCGGCGGCTACTAAGTGGCCACAGAAGCTGAAGAGTCACAAAATCATTATAAATCTCCTAGACCCCCCCCCCCCCCCCCCCTCTCTGAGATCAGAAAAAGAAGAAAAATTGGGAGTTTTAGAGTTGGGTTCTAGTCAAATCCTCTCTCTTTTCTCTACATTTCTATCCCAAAAACACATAAAAAAACCCTTTGATTTCTCTCTTTTTTCAACAATCAAAAGGTAATGTTCTTGCACTCTTCTTCCTCCCCTTGACTTTACCTTGCTTTATAATATGCTTTATTACTTTCCCTAGCATTTTCTTGCTTCCTAGCATGTTCTATAGCTTTCCTAGCAAGTCTCCTTACATTTTACCATGTTCTAATGCTTTGATGATGTTGGCCTAGCCTTTTTGGGCTAGGATATGCCTAAATATTGTGTTTGTGCTTAGATCCATGTGCATAGATGTCTTTTAGCATGCTTATGCTTAGATCCATGTGTTTATGTACCCCTTGCCATATTTTTGCTCAGATCTATATTTTTGTGTGCTCCTTGCCATGTTCATGTGTCTAGATCTATATGTTGGTTGCTATGCCATGTGCTTCTAAAACCTTTCTATCTCCTGTTATCTCCTTTTTCTTGTGTTTTGGCCCTTTTGGTAGGGTGTAGATCTAGATCTTGTTGTCTCGGCCTACATCCATACACCTAGGCCTATATCAAAGGGTTTGGATCTTTTCCTTTATGCATGTTTATGTTTGTTTGCTTGCTTCTATTATTAATCTCCATGTTTGCCTGTCAAGATCTAGACTTTGCCATGCTTTATGCCCTCTGTAGGCTTGTACTTGTCAGTCTTTAAGGCCACTTGCTTGTGTGGTTACATCTGTCCCTCCTAAGGCTTGTTTGGATGTAACCACTTGTAAGATACACCTCCATGGTGCTGGTATGCTTGATACACCCCTTTCTCCACTCCGCGCGATGTTGATATGCTTGCCTTGCTCACTTTGTGCCACCCATTTGGCTTACTTCGCTTTTTTGCATCTTTGCACGCTTGCGTACATGTTCATGCATGAGTCTGTGTGTCATCCATACTCCAACCTCATGGAACTATAGACACCCGATCCAAACCTACATTTTTGTTTGATAACATGTTTGTTTGCCCTTTCGTGTACTTAACATGTTTGTTTGCCCCCGTTTGGCATCTTTTACTAGCTTGGTTTTGATCGATGCTAATTTCTATGTTCATTAATTCCTGAGCATATTATTTACAACCTAATCTTGGAATGGTGTATCCTGAATGCTTGGACTATTAGCTCTAGGTGTTTAGTGATCTTGATATGATTTAAGGTTCTAATGTTGCATATATTTTACTCTTTTTAAAGGGTGAGCAGAAGTCACTTCCATGCAACTTTGAAGGCATCATGCATGATAGACTATATAAGATTCCAATTGAACCTCAACATAAAACTTCAAATGAAAGTGCAGTAAAAGTGTGTTATTATTTTTAACCCCTCTTTTTTATGTATCATTTGCCATTTGCTCTACTTTGCACTATGTTCTGTTTCTTCTCTACAAAACCTTCCCAATGTCAGCATAGCTTTACCATGGTTGATTTTTCTATTCAAATTACTATCTAACCTTTTCAGTGTGTCTATATTTAAAATTAAAAATAAAATAAAATAATAATAAATAATAATAAATAAATAAAACTGCTAAATGCGAGGGTTCTTCTTGGATTATTATTGTTAATTGATGGGTTGAATCTCTTTCTTGGGATGCTTTTGTTTTAATTACTGTGGTTTGTTTTCATACAACTACAGGATAACTTATGTACCTTAAATTTGGTTATCTACCATCTATTTGTTTGGTTATATGGTATTGGCCTTAACTCATCATCTATATACAAATTCTTGCCAATAATTGAATATAAAAATCAAGTTATCCCGCACATAGTGCGGGTTAAAGGCTAGTTTATTTAATTATTGAGATTGAAAGTTTTGTTTTTCAACTCTCAATCTTAATCATCCAAAACTATTGCATCAGGTGCAAAACTTCTCAATCCTTGCTTATCTACCTTAGATGCTTTACGTCAGTCAGAGCTCAGATCTCACATTTGTTTTAATTCCTTACACATGCCAGCCTATTACATCACATGGATGTTCAGATTGATCTCAGTATCATTCCATCGTAATCTGATGTTCTTAAAGAAAAGGATATTCAGATTGATGTCCACGATGATATTCATAATCTCACAACATTTTTTTTTTCCTGAATTAATCCTACATGAATACCATTGAAATGTCATTCACATATATAATTAAAAAAAAGCCCAAAGACTAGTTAACTAATATTGGTAAGAGCAATCTCAGCAAAAATATATATACATATTGGTAAGAGCAATATCAGCGTGGCTATGTATTTCTTAACTCAATCAAACGAACAAAAAAATAAATGTCATTCGCATAAGGCTTTTTTCCACTTCCAGAAATCTGTGCAGGTGCAGAAGTAGTACATCAGTACTCTAGAACTAACCACATTTTTGGAAGAACAGAAACTTTTTACCAACTTTAGATGTTTTCGTGACCAGGTGGAAACCTTCCCTGGATAAAATCATATAGTTTCTAACGGTCATTAGCAACGGGGATGTAAAAAAAATACATATTTTATATCCTTAAACATTATTTTATCTATTTTATCAACCCATCTAACAATACACTTAACATCCCAGTTTTTTTTTTTTTTTTTTTTAACAATATAATAAAATAATATAAACTACCCTATCAACTCATTTTCTCTCTTCTCTCCCATCTCTCTTACATCTTTTTTGTACTTTCATGTACTTTTATATTCACTTTTATGTTTAGCAACCATGAATAGTAGGTTATATATAACATTGGGAGGTGTAAACACCCCAACTGCTATTTTACAATCCAAGATGTCATAAACTCATTTCATTCAAGTTTGCAAACTTAAAAAAATTGCAACCTTGCTATAGTAAGAGCACTAGCATCTGGGGATGCAAAAACCTATTTTACATTCTTAAATATTACTTTATTTATTTTATCAACCCATTTTATAACTCACCCTACATCCCAATTTTTATTTTTACATATAACCCAATAAAATTATATAAACTAACTAATAAAATAATAAAAAGTATTCTTCTCTTTCTCTTTTCTCCCATTATCTTTTTCTCTTCACACAAAACCACAAGATTAAATATATATATATATTTTTTTTTACAACTTATGAATAGTGAGCATTAGTATTGGGGGTATAAAACCCCCCAAGTTGCCTTTTTTAATTATTTTTTTCTTCTCACTTTCCCCTCTCTCCTTCTCTCATTGGCTGCCTCCCTTTCTAGTCAACTTTTCTCCTCTCTCTCATAAAGTAGTGTTTTATATTATTTTATTTGGCAATTATATTATTTTATTTAGTTGTATGTAAAAAGAAAAAAATGAGATGTAAAGTTAGTTGTAAATGTATTGGTAAAATAGATAAAGTGGTGTTTGTAGATGTAAAATACGGTGTGTGTGTGTGTGTGTGTGTGTGTGTGTTTTTTTTTTTTTTTTTTTTTTTTTTTTTTTTTTGCATCCTCAGATGCTAGTGCTCTAAGAGCATCTGCAGTGGGCTTGCCATATGCCAAATGTAAGGTACATTTGGCATACAGGCCCAAAAAATGCCAGCAACGGGAAGGCCATAATGGAAAAGGCTAAATTTTTTTGGACATATAACTACAGTACCATCTTAAATGTAAGATGGTACTGTAGCTGAATGGTAAAAATAAAAAAAAAAACTTTTTAACCCGGAAATGTCTCTCTCCTCTCATTATTTCTCTTCTTTTCTCTCTCTTCCTTCTCTCTTTCTCATTTGCTCTCTTCTCTCTTCAGACCCAAGGCTCTCTCCGATGCCCCTCTCTCTCCGATAAGTTAGATGCTTCTCTCTCCGATGACCCTCTCTCTCCGATAGTGATTCTGACGTGGCATCGGTGCTCCAATCCCTTTACTAATTCACTCATCTCCGATCCCTTTGTGTGGGAGTGGGTTTGGATTAAAATTTTGTTTGCAAAATCTCAAACGAAGCTCCGTTGGTCTCTCAAATCAAATTAAAATCAAAATCAAAATCAAAGCAATTTACTAGGTGGGTTTTGATCCATGTTCGAGTTTTTGTGTTTATGTTTCTTTTCTCTTTTTGCAAGAAAAATGGGGGGATTAGCGTGGGTGATCGGTGTTTGGGTGTGGTTTTTGGATATTGGCATTGGGCAGTGGATTTCTGCAAGTGTTTTTTTTTTTTGGGTGATTGGTGATCGGTGTGGTGTTTGGGTGATTGGTGTTTGGTATTTAATGGTCTTTTTTTTTTCTTTTTCTTTTTTTTTTCTTTTTTTGGTGTTGATGGTAGATTATAGGTTGCTGCTAGTGGTGGTGGTGTCAGGTGTATATAGTGCAGCGATGGTGGGCATGTGGTGATGGTGTTTTCTGTAAAATTTGTAGTTGTTGAACAGAAAGAATGAGAAAGAAAGAATAAATCACAGTGATTGAAGGATATATTATTTTATTGTGTAGAATTGGAAAATAAAAGTCTGGAATGCTGGAGATATTGTAAAATGATATGGTATAATTGATAAAATTACTTTTTGGGATGGTAAAATAAGATGAGATATGAAAACCGGATGGAGATGCTCTAAGGTTGTGTATATGTAATCTTACTATTCATATGTTTCAATTTTTTTTAAGAATACAAACCCGGATGGAGTGGGTTTTGACCATCTTAAGTTGTAAAATAGCAATTGGGGGGGTGTAAAATGCTACTGCTCTAAGGTTGATATGTGCAACCTAACTTTTTTTTTTTTTTTTTTTTTTTTGAGAAGGGAAACCTCAATGTTCATAGGTTGTAAAGAAAAAAAATATTAATCTTGTGATTGTGCGTGAAGAGAAAAAGAGTGGGAGGAGTTCTTTTTATTATTTTATTAGGTAGTTTATATTATTTTATTGGATTGTATATAAAAATAAAGACTAGGATGTAAAGTGAGTTGCAAAATTGGTTGATAAAATAGATAAATTAATGTTTGAGGATGCAAAACAGGTTTTTTTTTTTTTTTTTTGGGTATCCCCGGATGCTAGTGCTCTTACTATTCATGATTGCTAAAATTTTTTAGCAACCCACACCCGGATGAAGTTCAATTTGAGTGGGTAGGTTGCTAAAATAGCAACAGGAGCCTTTACACCCCAATGCTAATGGTCAGATAACGATTTAGCATGTTGTAGGGTTGTAGGCATTTAGTAAGATTGTCAACAAGTTACATTGTTTCAGGTCTTGACTTACACAATAAGCAGACTAGCTGAAAACAACATATCCTTAAAATTTATGCACAAATTCACTAGAATTCTCAGGTGACTACTATGGTCATAATTGGTAAGTGATCACTTTCAAACCAATGTTGTCTTTTCCTCGTTGCAAATGATAAGGGACCCAATTCCATTAACGATTTTGAACCAATTTACAATACAAATTTGATCCGTATTGTAAACTAAAATATCAGTGCATTTTGTCAGCACTTGAGTGCGATAGCACTTGTTGAGTATTCACATGGTAGAAGCCTGAGCAAAACCCGAAAATCTCGAGAACTTATCTTGTAGGAGAACCTGTGGGTTACCCTGTTCAACCTATGTGAGGGCAGGGAACAAGATTTTAGTAGGTTAATAAAATACATAGTAAAAAAGAAACATATAACCAAAGACTAAAAATTAGCTAAAACACTAGATGGCACTTTAAGGATATAATCAAATTCATAAAAGATTTGTAAAGTGCATACTGAAACTATATATCAGCTCTCGATTGTGGGGAAGAATAAAGAGACAGGTCTGTAAATTTGATCACCAATTTGGTTGAACAGGGCAGTAGAGATATATG
The DNA here is from genome assembly GCA_023055345.1 of Quercus wislizeni. Classification (NCBI taxonomy): domain Eukaryota; kingdom Viridiplantae; phylum Streptophyta; class Magnoliopsida; order Fagales; family Fagaceae; genus Quercus; species Quercus wislizeni. Next base: position 39,333,218 of record JALGQJ010000002.1, read on the forward strand.
TCAAGCTACCACTGAGCCACAAGGCTCTTGGCAAGGTTACTAACTTTGATATAAGGCATAGTACACACAAATTTGTTTACCAATTTTTTAGATGTATTTTAAATCCAGATACCTAATATCTGTACTTCTTAATAGAAGATTTCATTGATAAATGATTAATCTACTTTGGATATTCTACATAATGTAGTGTAAATATTTTTTATTAACAAAAAAATTTAATTAACAATGATTCGGCAAGAATTCCAACAACATTAACCAAGAAAATTAATAAATAGACAGAAAAACTAAACCAATAAAGATATCTATAAAGTTAACTATCGCAGTAAACCTGTGACCTAATCCTCACTAAGCAAGTTTTGTACTTGGTTTCAGGGAGATAAATGTCTATATACCAGTTGGTCAGAGATACCAAAGCTAGTTTTATCTAATCTCCCCTGATGCATCCCTATAAGGCAGCAAATTGAGTAATCAAAGAACTAATAAAAGTTGTTTGTAAAAGAAAGCCTACTTTCTTCATATCTTCCTCGATTTTAGTAAGGGAATATGAAAACCAACTGTCTTCTTTGAGTGCAATCAAAAATTTTGGTTCATTAAATTCAATAAATTTGTAGTTTCAACCCAGAAGTAGAAAGGAAAGATTATGTGTCCAGTTGAGCTCTTAGTTGAACCTATTCTCATCATTCATAAGCTGCTATCATAGTTGACTCCACAAGATAATGTTACCTAAATTCTAGCATTGCAAATAGAGCTGCTGGGTAGAAAACAAATGAATCTGACAATAAAAAATATTTTAAAAAAAACATACATGCAGGGTACACTGACAAATACAGAGATAGAACAAAATAAGTATACCAGGATCCCACGGTCAAGAATCAGGATGTTGTCCATGTTCAATACCATGGAAATGCGGTGAGCAATTGTGATCACTGTCATGCCTCTGCATTCAGTAGATATGGCATTTTGTATTACCGAAGCGGTTTGAGTGTCAACACTAGCTGTGCACTCATCCAAACACAGTACCTGTAAATCTTAATATTGTCAGTATTTCTCTACATATTATTCTCCTCCTCATCCAACAAAAATATAAAGACACACACACACATGCATAAGCGCCATGATTAAGCAATATGAGTGCTCCCACCCTTCCCCCTCCACCCCGCCCCCTCCCTCCACCACAAACTCTTCCTGTGGTTCCCTATACAATTCCCAACACCATCATTCCCTTCTTCTTTCCCACAACATCCTTTAGCACCACCTTGTCCAAATGCACAAGCCTTCCCTTCCTATGCTCCCCCAAATTTTCTCCCCACCCCACAATATTTCTTCCCTCCACATCCTATCCCTCTCCAACAACCTTTCTACTGGCCAAGTCAGTTCGGTCAGTACACCTCACTATACACCGGCCCAACCCTCCCTACCCTTAAAAGATTTGAACCCCAAACCTTCTTTGTTACAGCATCCACCAAAAGCTCTTCCCAATCCCCATTCTACACAAGCTAAGCCTTCTCCTAAAACAGGGGGGACAGTGCAGAACTCTGCATCTTTTTGCAATGACTCGAAAGGCATTCTTCTTGGCTTTTGATGGGAGTCGTATGGATTCATATTCCATCAGTGAAAAAGGAGGCAAGCATCGTCGTTCTATGTCATTAGGATTTTAGCAAGCAACATTTTTCAAACGGTTTTATGGGACTTATAAAATCTTGGAGTTTTCAAGTAGGTCGAACACGGGTGGTATTTTTGTGGAAATATCAGAGTATCATAATAAGGCAAGACGTGGTTGTGTGCATGTCTCAGAGGGATTTAATAAGGGCGGCTGGCTTTTCTTGAAGTGAATTTACGAGATTTTTTCTTGAGAAAACCAGCTTCTAGGCCAGGGAAGGAGGTAATTGCTGGTGGTGGTGGGTTTGGAAAATCTAAGGCAATCCAAGGAATCAATTTTGGGAAGAATTTAATAGGCACGTGAAATCAGGAAGTGATTTATGTTTGGAGAAGCAGAGTCCAAATCTTTTTGGCAATTTAAATCAGAAGGAAAGATTTGGGGGATTTGATTTTATTCAAAAATAAAATTTTCCAACTCACTTCAAATCTGGGTGCCCCATGCGTGTAACATTTGTTAAATGGACCTAGGCCCATTTTTCTTTAAAAACTTCTACACCTTTAGAAGAGTTGGGCCAATTACGTCCAACCCAAAAATGCAAAGAATGGCCAAGTCTTTAAACCACTGGGCTTGGGCTTACTGTTAATCAAGACCAACATGAGCAACGGGCCAAAACCCAACAGGCCCAACCCGGTGTTTTTAAACGCTTGGAGAAATAGAACCTTCTAAGCTCGTTGGAGATGGATGAAGGATCGGGCTCCCAGCCTCCCACGACTTAGCCGAGAAGCCACCAATGGTGTCTCCAAGCCCAGTGAGGTGGGTGGGGTACTTCTGAGGTCCGACAGAGGCCTTGATGTGGCTGTGACTAGCGGCGCTTCTTCTGGGGGCCCTCCAAGTAGTGGCACCGAGATGGGGCAGGTAGTTTTTGTTGATACAACCATTGATAGTCCAATTGTGGGACGTCCAATCACTGGGCCTGAGGTGGGTTTGCTGTTTTCGAGCTCCGATGGGCTTTTCGACTTCACCGAATCTGTTGCTTCTTCAAAGTGGGGTCTCCGATGTCGATATCAGTTTTCAAATTCTCCAATATGCTTCGCCATCAACAGTTGTCGGGACAAAACCGATTCTCTCCTCTTTTTGAGCTGGTTTCTGATCCAAACGAAGATGACACTCTATTGTTAATTGGGACAATTTCATGGGTTCAGGTCAGCTGAGGAAGATTAGAATTCTTTGGATTTTGTACCATTGGCTCAATGGGATCCTAATGGGGGTCTGGATTTAATAACAGAGGAGGCTGACTCTTTTGCAGGCTATGACTTGGAACCTTCGGTTTGGGTGAGAAGGATGATTAAGAGCTTTGATAAATTTGTGGGTTTTTCTATTGATACCAGTGAGAGGCAGTGTATTTCTTTCTTTAAACAACTTGAGAAAGTGTGGGAAAGACAAGCTGCTACAGGTAGTCTTTGTCGTACTTTTTCTTCACCTAAAAAGGGTATAAGGGAATTAAGGAATTTAGTTTCTACTGTTAATTATGATGAGCAATCTGGTAGACGAACCAGAGGGAATGTGAATTCCATTGGGATGGGCTCAGATCGTTGTCCATGAACTTGAAACTCTTATCTTGGAATGTGAGAGGATTTAAACAATCCTCGTAAAAGAGATACTGTGAAGAATTTACTCAAGGAGTGGAAGTGTGATGTCGTGTGTTTTCATGAAACTAAATTGGATTGTACCAATTCTTCTGTTATGAAAAGTCTTTGGGGTAGCCCTTTGGTAGATTGGGTAGCTTTGGATGCTATTCACAAAGCAGGGGGAGTTCTCTTGACTTGGGATAAAAGGGTGTATGAGAAAATTGATTACATGATTGGTAGTTTTTCTGTTTCTATCTTGTTGAAGGGTGTGGCAGATGGGTTTGTTTATATTTGTAGGGGTGTATTCTCCAACTGTTGCTGGACTTAGGAATGCTTTGTGGGCAGAACTTGATAAAGTGAGAGCAAGGTGGATTTTGGCTTGGTGTGTCTTTGGTGATTTCAACATCATCAGATATAAAGTAGAGTGACTTGGTTGTATTTCTTTTAGTCCAGCCATGTTCAAATTCTTGAACTTTATTGAGAGGAATTTTTTGGTTGATCTACCTTTGGTGGGGTGAGTTTACGTGGTTTCGAGACTCAGAATCCTTCTATGTCTAGAATTGATAAGAGTTTTGGTGTCAGCTGACTGGGAGGATCACCTCTTGGATCTTACCCAAGGGCCTCTCCCTCGCATGGTATTAGATCATTGTCCTCTTCTTGTGGAAGCAGGTGGTATGTCGAGGGGGAAGAGTTCCTTTAAATTTGAAAATATGTAGCTTAAAGTGGAGGGTCTTGTGGATCGAGTTCGGTGTTGGTGGAACGGATATCATTTTGTGGGGCCTCCTAGTTATGTTCTAGCCTGTAAATTCAAGGCTCTTAAAGGAAGCTTAAAACATTGGAATAAACATGTTTTTGGGGACGTTTCTTTTAGGAAAAAAATGTTTGTTGTCTAGGCTTTTGGTTCTAGATTCAAGAGAAGGGATGCAAGGTTTGTCTCCGGTAAATAGAACAAGAAGAACTGAGGTCAAGGCCGATATCACGTATTTAGCCTCCTTGGAGGAGATTTCATGGAGGTAGAAATCGAAGGATCTATTTTTAAAAGAGGAGGATCATAATACAAGGTTTTTTCATAGATGAGCACTAATACTATAAGGGGTGTGGAGGTTAAGGGAATTATGTTTAAGGCTAAGTAAAATATTCAAGATCAGATGGTGAGTTTTTATAAGAATTTATATTAGGAGTTTGAATCTTGGAGGCCCACTGTTGATGGCTTAAAGTTTGCTAGTTTGGATGATTCCGATCAACTTTCACTAGAAAGGGAGTTTGAAAAGGAGGATATCATTGCAGCTCTTCAAGACACTGAGGGTGATAAGGCTCCTAGTCCTGATAGCTTTACCATGGCTTTCTTTCAAAAGTGTTGGTGTGTGCTTGAGAGAGATGTTATAGCTTTCTTTGCAGACTTTCATAGACAATGCATCTTTGAGAAATCTCTCAATGCCACCTTTCTGTGTTTAATACCCAAGAAGATCAATGCATTTAATATAAAAGACTTTCGTCCTATTAGCCTTGTGGGCAATTTGTACAAACGTTTGTCAATGGTGTTGGCTCATAGGCTATGATGTGTTGGATAAACTTATATCCAACTCCTAGAATTCCTTTGTTGGGGGAAGACAGATTTTTGACTCTGTTCTCATCGCAAACGAATGCTTGGATAGTAGATTGAAAAGTGGTATCTCGAGTGTGATTATCAAGTTGGATATTGAGAAGGCTTATCATCATCTGAATTGGAGTGCTTTGTTTTACCTTATGGAGAGGATGGGTTTTGGGGAGAAGTGGGGGCGATGGATGAAGGCGTGTATTTCTACAGTACATTTTTTAATGCTTATTAATGGGACTCCAGCTGGTTTTTTGGCAATTCTCGCAGTCTTCATCAAAGGGACCCTTTATCTCCAGTTGGTGATGGAGATGCTAAGTAAGCTAAAGAAGAGGACAAAAGAGGGAGTTTTCTAAATAAGCAAACCTCCTTTTCCAGTTGGTGATGGAGGTGCTAAGTAAGCTACAGATGAGGACAAAAGAGGGAGTTTTCTTAGTGGTTTCCAAGCAAGACCTAATGTGGGAGAAGGTTTGCTTATTTCTCATCTTTTGTTTGCTGACTATACTTTTTTGTGAGGCATCCTTGAGAGCAATTATTATATATTCGTGTTGATTTTCTTTGAAGCTATCACAGGCTTGAAAGTAAATGTTGGTAAGAGTGAGAATGTGCCAGTTGGTGAGGTTAAATTTGGATGCTCTAGTTCGTATTTTATGTTGTAAGGTTGGTTGTTTGCCCATGACTTACTTGGGTATGCCTATTTGGAACCCTATTATAGAAAAGATGGAGAAAAAGATCTCAAGTTGGAAGCGGTCATTTTTGTCAAAAGGGGGTAGGCTTTACTTTATTGAAGTGCTTACTTTATTGAAGAGCACTCTATCGAGCCTTCCCACTTATTATATTTCTTTGTTTACTATTCCATAACATGTGGCGGACAAATTAGAGAGGATTCAGAGGAATTTCCTTTGGGAGAGATCTACTGAAGTTTTTAGATATCCACTTGTTGCTTAGGAAAAGGTTGTTTGGCCAGTGGAGGCAGGTGGTTTGGGAATCCAAAGGTTTGGGCTGTTTAACCAAGCTTTGCATGGGAAGTGGCTATGGTGTTTTGGGAATGAAGCCACCCAAATGGGGAGGCTAGTGGAGGTTGGTGCACTAGAGTTGTCAGAGGGTCTCATGGCTATGGGATGTGGAAGAACATTAGGAAAGTTGCAGAGAGTTTCTTTGGTCATGTGGTGTATGTGGCAAAAGAGGGTAATCGCATTCGGTTCTGGTACAACTCTTGGAGCGGTCCTATTTCTTTGAAAGATTTGTATCCGGAGTTGTTTGCCAGTGTCGTGGCTCAAGAAGCTCGGATTTCTGACTTGGTTTTTACTACAACAAATGGGGGAGGTAGGAACTAGAAGATTTGATAAGGAAGCACTAATGAAGAAAACTCAGTTACGTTTAACGACCCTCAAGTGCACAGAATTATTGCAAATGAATGCATCAAAAAAAAAAAAAAGGAAAGAACCAAAAACTCTGGAATTAGCAATTGAATTGAAGCTATCATTTTCCAGGCTGGGGACAGCCATCTAGGAGACATGGAAACCAAATTTAGTTCTCAATATTATTTTAAATCATACAAGAATGGGGTAATCATTTTTAAGTTTTAAAAACATTAAAATTCCCTAAATTCTTTATTGCTATACTATCAAGAAATTTATAAGTGTTTAACCTTAGAAAGACTTGGCACAGCCAATCAGAAAAGAAAAATGCTAGGACCACAACAAAGTTCACCACTTTTGCCACAACTCACCACATGGTGAGTTGTGAGTGGCGGAGAAAGTGGTGGGTTCACATTTCCGCCACTTACAACTCACCACGTGACGAGCTATGACAAAAGTTGTGTAAATAGTTGTCGCCCTAACATTGTTCATCAGAAAAATATGACCTTTGTAGACTTGAGAAGTGCTCGTGCAAGGCAAAGCAGCTGCCGCTGCCCAACAGAAAATGACATCCCAGCTCCCTTTACATGAATATCTAGCCCACCAGCTGCTTCTACATCATCCTTGACATGGCATTTCTCCAGAACCTCCCAAATTTTGAAGTCATTGCTTACCCGGAATGGATCTAGATTATCCCTAGAAATTTGCAAGAAAATAATGGTTGCTATTATCAAATGATAATGAAACCACAACACAAATAATAGGGAAAAATGTAAAAACATCCCCTGAATATTTGGTCAAAATCAAATAGAGCCCAAACCTTTTAATTTGAAATTAGAAACCATTGAACATTTGAAACTAAAAAGCTCTGAACTTCAATAATTGTACAAAGAGATTAAATTTTGTAAGGATGTGGCATAAAATCCATGTTTTACCCCTCCAATCCCAACTTATCACATCATCTTATCACATATTTAAGAATAGGCACAACCACACCCAATTAATTCTAATACTCATATATAAATCCAACCAAATTGGGAGTTTATTGAAATGTTATTAAGTGTAGTAGGATGGATTGAATTTTATGTAAAATGTTAATGTGACAATCTCTTATTAGATGGTGTAAAACATGGATTTTACAACCCATCCTTACCAAATTCGGACTTGTACAAAATGACATTTCTGTTACTATTAGTACTCCATTACCATCACATGGAAAATGCTATGAGTGTACATAGCATGCAACAAAAATTTAATAAAAAACTATTTTAAAATTTTTTTTTTCAAGTTGTTTTTAAACTCATTAAATAAAAATTCCCCTTTTATTCCTCTCCCTTATCTTTCTCCTCTTTCCCTCACATTCCCCCTGCCACCACACAAGCCCACCATAACAACCAAGTCCCAGCCAAATCATCATCTACCATAAAAGCCACAGAACCCATAAATCTGGCGCAAACAGTTGACTCATTCAATTATAGTGAGGGGGATGGAGTGACACAATAAGTAGCCATGTTTACGGCAAAACTACTTGCCAAGGTTCAGAAAAATAGACGGAAAAAAAATTACAATTCATGGGAATATTGAGCAACAAAGCTGAAGAAAATCCTTATATTTTCAACTAAAACAGAGTCAAGCTACATTAATGTGATCTTTCATTGGTTCTTGTTCACCATGGTTGTGTTGGGGGCTTTGAAGTTTTCTCAGGATGGCTGAGGACTGTGATGTAGGGGTTTGATTTGGAGTTTTCAGGTTTGCTAGTTTGATTTGTGGGTTTTGTGGGTTTTGTGGGTCTTATAGTTGAGGAGGATTTGGCTGCAGGCTGGAATTGCTGGTTTGGGTGGGGTTGTATGGCGGTGGGACAAAAAGAGAGGGAGAGAGGAAAAAAAAATCATGAGTTTTAAAACAATTTTTTCAGTTAAATTTTAATTAACATGCTATCAAATGCAAACCGTCCGTTACATTAACATGGTGGTAGCAGAACGATTGATTTGAACCATTAATGAAATTCAGAAGTTTCAAATTGCAAACTAAAAGGACAAGGTTTATTTCATTTGACCAAAATTTCAGTTTTTTTTTTTTTTTGGCATTTTTCTCCAAAAAATATAAATATATCTGAAACAAAGAACAACATCCAAGGAATTAAATCAAACAAATAAATGATCAAAAAAATTGAATGAAAGGTATGGTAACATTTTTCCAGATTACCTTACTGATCCTTCAAATAAGAATGGACTCTGAGGCACAACAGAAAAATGTGTACGGAGTTCTCTAACAGGAACATCAGCTATGTTTATCCCATCCACCAAAATATATCCTGTACATATTGGGGTAAGTCGAAAAAGGGCATTCAAGACACTAGATTTTCCAGCACCTGTTCTTCCAATGATTCCAACCTGAAAAAAGATCAAGGGAAAAATGTTAACTGGGTAAGAATAATTTTAGTAAAAGGATTTGACGTTTTTTAACTGAAATTAGTTACTAAATCCAAATCCGGCATAAAATTAAATCATCAAGATCTAGCTGGGTATATGATGCTGACCTGCATCCCCTCCCCAACTGTAAAATTAATATCACAAAGTGCAGCTGGAAGAGATGGCAAGTATCTCAATGTAACATTGTGAAATTCAATTACTCCTTGATGTGGCCAATCTGGATTTAAGGCTTGGCATCCATGCAATGCCTCTTGAGGAATATCCATATACTACAGAGAATACAATCAAACATAAGTTATCAGAAAGAAAGTATCTAACAAAGGAGATCTACCCTAGTACCTGAAGAGCTCTTTCAACAGAAACCATTTCCTTCTCTGTTTCAGTAAAACTTGTTAAAAAGCTCCCCAACAAAGACACAATTGGAGCTGCATAGGAGAGAGCCAATCCTACCTGTAAAAGAACATAGCATTTTCATTTCTTTGTGGCCTCACAATGTAGGGAAATAATTCCAGTACAACACTATATAATTATAGGCTCTAAAAATAAAACAATAAAAAAACAGAATATTATTGGTACAAGGAATTGAATTGTAATAGGACAAGTTGAAGAAATATGAGGGGCAGAAGAACATACCAGTCCCGGGGTGCCAAAACTAATTGGTAAACCAGGATGAGATCCAATAACAGCCATCAGGGCAACAAATGAGATGATAGATGCTGCTAACAACTGTAAGAAGATGACCGGTCACATATTAGTCTATTATCCCACCACTAAGCACATTGCATGAAAATTTTCTTTTTCTATTTTAATTGTCTCATGTTTTTTGAAAAGTCAATCGCAAGTTATAACTATCATTCTACACCACATGATTGAGATCCTCTAGAATTCTTAATTCCACCATAGAGTTTTTAAAATCCTAACCGTTCTTCGTTAAATGAGTGGGTTAGATTTTACCACATCATCAATAACTTAAATAAGTACGAAAATAGTGTCGATTAATGTTTGCTTAAATGCCAACGTCTAGACAAGGTCTAAACCATGCATTTAACAATGAATGTTTAAAATTTATGAGCTCTATGGTTGAATTATCCTAGGAACTCTAGACGATCCTACTCTTACATGAAAAGCATATATTTCTCTCTAATTATTCCTCCAGCCATTCTTAAGTTACAGCTATGGCAGGTATTCAAAAGATAAAGCAGGAGAAGCCAGTCTTAAAGCACTTATTACAATCTCCATAATTATTGACTCTTTGAAAGAGAAAAACTGCCATGGGACAGAGGGAGTATTATATAGGACAAAAAGCTTCAGTTTATGGATGAAGTCTCTAATGAATACAGATTCAGAGTAAATAAGATTTTGACTCTATTCTACCAGGGGGTATTCCTTTGATGTGAGATAGGAGGGTAGTGGATAAGATGGAGGAAGCTATGGGTCAATTTTCAATATCTTGTAGATTAAAAAATGGTGAATCAATTCAAATGGGCATTCACGGATTTATGGGCCTAATACATATAGGGATAGGAGGTTTCTTTGGGAGGAAATGTCTGGATTAATTAGTTGGTGGAATGTATCATGGTGTGTTGGAGGTGATTTCAACGTGATTTTCTTTCCTACGGAACCACTGGGAACTGAGAATTATTCCTAAGCTATGTTTGATTTTTCTGATTTCATCTTAGCTCATGGTCTAATTAATTTACCATTGAAAGGAGACTCTTTCACTTGGTCTAATACCCCCTAGGATGCATGGACACAAACACAATATGACACAATGACACAAGTAATTTCTAAAAAATTATAACATGAAACAGCCAGTACTACACCGGTATGACACGAATAAAGGAATAATGGTGTCTCATCTTTTATTTGCAAACACTAATTGTTTGTGATGCTGACATGCATCATATTGCCCAGTTGAGGACTATTCTTGCATGGTTTACTACTGTATCTGGATTGAAGATTAATTTGAGCAAGTCAGAACTGCTTCCTATGGCAAATGTAACTAACTTGGAGGAGTTGGTGGTCATTCTAGATTGCAAACATGTGACACTTCCGATGAAGTATTTGGGTTTTCCTTTGGGTGTCAAATGCAAAGAGAAGACAATACGGAATCCTATTATTAATAGGATGGAAAAGAGATTGGCAAGGTGGAAGCATTTGTATTTATCTAAGAAAGGTAAAGTTATGTTAATTAAGAGCACTCTTTCTAGTTTGCCTACTTACTTTCTATCTTTATTTCCTATTCCTATTGATGTGGCTAACCATATTGAACAATTACAACAAATTTTTTATGGAGTGGGTTAGGTGAAGACTCCAAAATCCACCTAGTGAGATGGTCTCATATTTATTCTCCTCTTCAGTGGGCATAAGGAAGTTGAAAAAATTCAATCAAGCCTTGATTGGGAAATGGTTGTGGAGATATGGTAGGGGGAGATATATTTTGGCGCAGGGTGATTGGGTTTTGGCGAAGGGTGATTGAGGCAAAATATGGTATTGGTTGGGGGGAAAGGGGGTGTTCCAAAATGGTTTCAAGCCCTTATGGAGTTAGCATGTGGAAAAATATAAGTCAGGTGGGAGACTTTCACCAGGCACCTTCAATTTCAGGTAATGGATGGTTCTAGAGTGAAATTCTGGCATATGATTTGTGGTATTTGTGGTGTGGAGATAAGATTCTTAAGGAGTCCTATCCTGAATTGTTTGGAATTAGCCGTAATAAGAGCACTCGCATCTGCTTGTATAATGTAAAGTTGTGTAAAAATACTTAGTTGCTACAATAACCGTATAAATTTATACTGGCATTATTCATTTTGCATTTGGTTTTTTATTATTTCTTTACATATCCTGAGAATGAAAGAGAAAAGTAGACAGTGATTGTTGTGTGAAGAAAGAGAAACAATAAAAATAAAAATAAAAAAACTGATATTTTAATGAAATGTAGTGTAAAATAAATAATCTAATGTGGGGTGTTTTGAAAAGTGAGTATGCAAATAGAAAAAGTAGGATTTTATGCTAAAATAGACAATAAGTTTTGCACGAACCGATGCAAATGCTCTAAGGATTCTTCTATAACTGATCTTGTACAATTCTGTAATGGTATCGTGCATTGGAATTTTCAATTTTTGAGATGTATGCAGGATTGAGAGTTCGAATCATTGTCAAATTGTAAGGTTGGAGAAAAGGGGGAAGATAAGCTTTGTTGGAAACCGGCTAAAAGTAGGGGTTTTGAAGTGGGAGGTTATTATAATTCTTTGGTGTCTACTACAACTATATTTTTTCCATGGAAAATTCCTTGGAAATCTAAAGTTCTGCCTAGAGTTGTTTTCTTTTCTAGGACTGTTGCTTTGGGTAGAATTCTCACTATGGATAACTTAGTGAAAAGACAAATTATTGTAACAAAGTGGTACTATATGTGTAAGAACTTTGGGGAGTTTGTGGATTAGACTCTGCTTCACTACCCTATAGCTACGGAATTGCGGAGTATGGTTTTCAGCATGTTTGGGGTTCAGTGGATTATGATGCTAAGAGTTTTGGATATATTCTCTTCTTGGCGTGGTTGTTTTGCGTGTCATAGAAATAAAATTATATGGAAGTGGTCTCTCATTCCACTATGTGGTGCCTATGGCGTGAACAAAATGCTAGAAGCTTTGGGGACCAAGAAAGAACCATTCCAGAACTGAAGATGTTTTTTCTTACTTCTCTATTTTCTTGGCTGCATTCATTGGGTTTTTATTCTTTTTCTTCTCTTGTAGATTTCATTGATCATTGTACTCTACACCATGATTATGTTGGTCTATAGTATACGTCCTGTATACATTGCTTTTTTTTTCTTCAATAAATTACGTTATTTATATAAAAAAATAAATGAAGTCATTTCAAAATCTTATGATATACCTGAAGGCGCAGAGAAAGCCACAAACTTGCGGTTAATTCTGAGTATGAAGTTTGCTGATACATCAATACATGCCGAGTGAATGTGGCCAAGAAAAAGTCCTGTCCAAAAACCAGCATTGATTGGTTTTGAAATTCAATTAATTGTGATCATCATAAAGAATCACTCATCAATAATCCATATGAATAAATTTGAAAACAAGATTTGCATAATAAATTAATAAAATACAGGGCCATTATCTGCTTTACTAAGAAGAATAAGAAAAAAGGAATAAAAAAACCATTTAGTACTATTGGCATTTTTATAGTTGTTAGCATTGTGGTTACTTTATAATTGGCTTGTTATTCTTATATTAGCTTAAGGATATTCTTGTAATTGTGTCATATCAGGCTAATATAAACAACTACAGTGATTCAGCGAAGGGACAAAAAAATTAAGTCATAAACCTTTTTTCTAATTTTTTTCCTCCCCTTTCAGTATTCTCTCTCTCTCTCTCTCTCCTGATTATTTTTCCGTCCTAGTGACTGTTCACTACATGATGTCATTAGATATACAATTTGAAAAAAATATATAAATATCTACCTCTGACTTGAATGCCCTTATAGTTGATGACCCATCGAGTGTCTCTGTGAAGGATGCATATATAGGAGAACGAGAAACACTGTCCAGCCTCCGCAGTTCTCGTGATGTTGACCTGTAGAAGAACTGAAGAATTTCTACTAAGTAGACAACTCATTAGTCTAAGTTTTAATCTTTCCTTGTACGGATGGCCAATGCTAATGTCGTTTTTTGATATGTATGGCCAATAATAATATCATAAAATTCAACAATCACGTATATTGAAAACCTTCTAGTAAATCAGAATTACACAGTGAAGTGCAACATCTATTAATATTAGTGGGCTATATGATACTTCTATGCCCATTAGAAAACATGCTGGTTTCAATGTTTTTATCATTTATCCTACGTAGTCCCAAATAGATATTCCCTACAAAGCTTGTAAGAATTTATAATCACTGATGTAAATAATCTTTTATTCTTTTTTTCTCCTAGTCCTGTTGTTAGGGTTCCCCACCAAATCCTCATAAGTAATACTTGGTGGTAAAAAGATCACAAGGGATTAAGCCAACAAACTCTACCTCAAATGACACCTCCTCTTGTAGCAGCAAGGTCATGGGTAAGGTTGTGGGTTTAAAAATAAAAAATAAAATAAAATAAAATAATAATAATAATAAACTCACAGGATTAAAATGACAAATATATAAAACTTGTTAGATACCATGTGAAAAGCTTTAAATGTTTATCAAACATTCAAAATTTCAGATTCTATGGAGGCAATGTACACTACACAATTTTATAAAAATTTGAGTAAATTGCATAATTCCTGCTGGATAGTTTCAAATTTAAACGTAGTTTCAAATCAGCCTTCATTTTGGGCCGATTTCTGTTTTGGTCCCCACTTTTTTTTTTCCTGGATGCAGCCCCTAAAATCGAAAAATCGTTCTCATTTTAGTCCCTACCACAATCTCACTAACAAAATTATCTATGTGGCAAACGAAGTGCACTTGGACACACTAAATGCTAAAGTGGCTATTAATATAATATTAAAATTTTTTATTTAAGCATCTAGGTCAGCATATAATTTAAAAAATAAATTTCTCAATTTTAACAAAATTAAAAATTAAAAAAAAAAAGAATACATAAGAACACAAACCCAGATTTAAACACAAACACAATAAGAGAATTTCTTTTATTTGGCATTTTCTTTTTTCTTTTTTCTCAAAAAACAAACACAAAAATAAACCCACACAAACCCAAAAAATTGAACCCACTCAACTTAAACTCTCAAACTCTCATGTAAATTCTCAAACTCTCTCTTGGCTTAAACTCTCTCTCTCAGCACTCCCTTTTCCTCTCTCACTAAGCCCAATCTCACCTTCTCTACCTTGCCCTCTCAAACCCAAACCCTAGGTGGGCGTGAGCAAGAAGAAAGTGTGGCAGCCGCAAAGAGAGGAGGAAAGGCCACCACAAATCTGGTGTGGCTGTTTGTGTGGCGGTGGATCGGCTTGGGTTCGAATTTATGGGTTTAATTTTGGTTGGCATATGTTGATTTCTTGGTATGCAGATCTGTGTCGCGTGTTTTGTATATGTAGATGTGTATGTAACCATATGTAGATGTGTACGTAACCGAGTGGGTTTAGATAATTTTTTTTTATTTGAATTTGATTGGAGTTGGGTTTAGATGGAATAGACTTCAATGGTGCTGTCTAAATTTTTTTTCTTTCATTTTCTTGGCAACCAAACAAAGGCTGGAATTTGTTTTTTATCCACTTATTTTTTTTAATCTATAAATTTAAGAAATGATTTTTCTTGGGTTTGAGAAAATGGGGGTTTTGGGATTTATGATTTTGCCTATAATGTTGTTTTTAAGCTGCATTTTCTGGGTTTTTTGTGTGTTTGTTTCCCAAGAAAATTTCAGGTAGGAGTGTGCAACCAACCCAATCCAATCCAACCCGCTGGGTAGGGTCAGTTTGTAGGGGTTGGTGGGATGGGTTTGGTTGTAAGTTTTTTTTTACAATGGGTCGGGTTGGATTTAGGTCATAAGATTTACAAATCTGCCTAATCCAATCCGACCCATCTATATTTAACATATATTTAAAATTTTAAAAATATATTTAAAAATATACTAAACAATTTTGTTATTTACTTTTTTTCCCCTTCTCCTAAATAAAACCCAAACCCTAAGTTCTACTCACATAGTTTGTGTTGGTTTGGTGTTATGCTAAGGATTATTTGGTTATAAATTTGCTCTTATTTGTGACGGTGTTATTCTAAATTTCTAATGCTCAATTTAATAAAAATAATAGTAATTAAAAAAAAAAAAAAAACAGTCCAACCCGGTCCACACTAGTTGGGTTGAAAAAACCCCTTAACCCAACCCATGCACCCCATTTTCCGAGTTTATGGGTTTGCTGAAGATTGGTTTGGTTGCTAGGTTTATGGATTTGATTTAATGGAGGCTTTGTTGTTGATTGTGTTAGAATTTGCTGAGTGTGATCATGAGTGGGTTGGCCGGCTGGGTATGCATGATTTGGGGATGAACTAAGTTCATGTTCTTCATGAACTGGGAGTAGAACATGTTCTTACAAATATATATATATATATATATATTTTTTCAATTTAAATTAAAATTGAGAAATTAAAAGTTCTTTGTTTTAATTTTTTTAATTATAATGTTGACGTGGCAATTTTTTAATGCCAAATAAAAAAATTTATTATTATTTTAATGGTCACATCAGCATTTAATGTGTCAATAGTGCACTTCGTCTACTACGTAGGCAATTTCCGTTAATGAGATGATGATTGGGACTAAAATGAGAATGATTTTTTTTTTTTATTTTAGGGACAGCATCTTAAAAAATTTTGAAAAAAAAAAAAAGTGGGGACCAAAAAGGGATTTTCGCCTAAACTTCAAAAAGTCTCACTTAAAGCTGTGAACTTTCTAAATCATTACAATTTTCCCCCTTAGTGAGATATTATACACAAAAAGTAATAGAAATCCACATAAGTAGTAATCCTAACCTGATTAGACACATGAACAAGAAAAAAGGTCTAACTCGATGCACAAAGATCCTACTTTTGCGAGATCTAGGAGAGATCATGGTAGATAGCCATACCCCCAATATTTTTTGAAAAGGCTAATTCCCAAACTCAAACCCATGACATGTCACTTTTGATGAAAAACACTTGTCATTGCACTAAGGCCCGATCTCTATTTTTTTTTTTTTTTTAAACAAAAAAATAAAAAATAAAATAAAATCATCCATGACATTTAGTATTTTGGTACCAAAAAAGCTTACAAAATAACTTAAAATCCTAATAAATAAATGCGATTTAATGAAGAAGACATGATTTGTTTGTTTTATTTATTTTTAACAGTAAAATACCCCTTTATTTTCATGTGACAGGTCTTCTGAGTCTCAAGTGCAATTTACTTTATTTTTCATTACTTTTAGTTAACAACGACCTTTTTTTTTTTTTTTCTTTTTAGCAGGGTTAACAATGACTCTAAAAATAATCTATGGTTTTAATTGAAACATTTTTAAATTTAGGGTTTAATTTGAAACCACTCCCAAACTCTTGGGGTAATTATACAATTTTCCGTGAAATTTAAGAAACGAATAATGGGAGTGCAAGATGTACACTCCAATATAAAAATTGATAATTCTACATAATAATATACAGAAGTACCTGAAGCTTGCTGTAGATGTACCAAAATGGCAATAGCAAAAGCAAGAAAAAGACCTGCATATATACATAAACCCCATTGAACAACATTTCAATCCTGAAGACAGTGAAATGTAGATTTTCGGAAGAGCATAAAAGCAAAGTGAACAAATTAGATAGGTACCTGTACACGGGACAAAACTATAGCAATTCCCAGTAAGCCAACAAAGTTGGCTAGGAGAATGTTGAGAATAAACGGAAGAGAGTCATCAATTGTATAAAGATCTGAAGACAACCTACAAATATAAGAAAGGGAAGAAAAAAAATGTCATTTAGCATTAGCATTGGGGTGGGTAAAACCCCAAATAAGTTAAATTTAGAAGTTACTGTAGCTGTGTTTGTAAAAAATAAAATTGCTTATTATATTGAACCTCTCTCTTCCTATAATGCCTTTTTATTCTCTCCCATTAACTCAGTCTCCCTCTATCGGCGGTTTTTGATGTGGTAATTTTTTTTTTTTAATAGAATGTGGTTTTTTTTTTTTTACGTGAAAAGTAAGAGTTGTGGTGGCTGGTGGGTTGGATCTATGCTTAGTGGCTGGTGAGTTGTGGTGGTAGCTGTTTTTTAGTGACTGGTGAGCTTTTAAACAAAGAGAAAGAAGGAGATAGAGTATGATGGAGAGGAAGAGAGACAGAGAGAAAGAGAGTGAAATTAGTAAATAAATGAATAGATGTGATAAATAAGAAATGGGATGTTGGGTGAGTTGTGAAATAGTATGTAAAAATAGATAAAGTAGATTTTTAGAATGTAAAATTCCTTTTCTTTTAGACTTCCGGATGCTAATGCTCTAAAGCAGTGTATTATGTGCCTTAACTGAATTTTGTTCTAACCTGTTTAGTATCCTTCCAGCTGATGTCTGATCAATGAATTGAACAAGTGCATTTACAAGCTTATAAAGCACAATAATATGCACCTTCACTGTAGTTTATTCTAACCTGTTTAATATCCTCCCAGCTGGGGTCTGATCAAAAAATTGGACAGGTGCACTGACAAGCTTATGAAGCAGTGTATTATGCACCTTAACAGCAGCTTGTAAGCCCCCAAATGCAAATGAGAATGCCCTCACCAACGTTAGAAAGGAGTTTATGATACAAAAGATGAAAAGTATAACCTGCACAGTCAATTGATAAGTCAATTACAACAGGAAAACAAACATTCCCAATCACAAGTTCCCCAGAATTCTTGCTTAAATGTTCTTTTCAAAAACAATATATTATATTGAACAGAAAGCAGAGATGTTATGTTGCAATGTACATATATTGACTAAGAGTATCCAGATTATAACATAACCAACTTCATTGTCCCTTCCAAGTTCCACCCCCTGGGTGCAGCTGAACTAGTGAAAAAGGACATATATAATTACATAAATTTCACAAATTAAGGTCTATGTTCCTATTTGCTACAAGCCAAAGCACTATAGTTTGAGGCTCTCTTGACCCAGCTTAGCATATTCCACTAGATAATACACTTTTACTTTGAATGAATTTCTAGAAAATCTGTCCAATTTGTTACTTTTAAGTTCTCTACCTGAACTCTTTTCAAGTTTTAGTTCTGATATTACATGTAGAATTAAACTTAGCTTCATTAATAATTTCAACAATTGCCCTGAAGAATTTTTTTTTTTTTAAATCTAAACAACCACATAGAAAGCCAGACAGCTTGCAATTATAAGGAAAAGTGGGGAAGCTGAATACCAGATAAAAGGAGATGGAGTATTCTGTCTGACTGCTTCCTGCTGTATCAACCCAATATGACAGCCACATATCATTTCCATTACGAGAAGCTTGCATTAAAATAGCTGACAAGCATATCACAACTGTGATACTCCAACCAGAAAATGCTGCATAATTTCTGCAAAAAAATAATACACTTATTGTATGTTTACTTATAAAGTGTTCAGTGAGAGAACTTTATCAAGAGAAAAGCCCTAAAAACCTAGGATGCACAGACACAAACATGAACACAGGTACAGGTACGGGTACAATACGGCAACACAGGCAATTTCTGAAAAATTATAGCATGATATGGCAGATAAGACACTATAACGACACGGATACAACACAGGTACGAAACCCCAAATGCGTCTGTGCATCCTAGCTAAAAACTGCGCTTTCAATAAATTGTTGTCTCCTATATGCAGTACAATATTTAACAAGAAATGTTTTTACTTGTATACAGTAAGTTCAACTCTGCCCTCTTTTCGTAGCTCAACTTCAATGATCTCTTCTGCTTCCTCTGAAACATGAGTAGTGCTTTTTTCTAGGAGAGATTGTTTGCCTTCAGTATTAGCAGCCATGCTGCATTCCTGTCTTTGAATGTGCAAAGATGTATCAAATTCATTTAGAGGAGAGAATGCTGAATATGAAGAAACTGACAAATCAGCTGAACTTCCCACCCACTTCACATGCCCTTTTTCCATCAAAACAACCAAATCAGCAGAAGATATTGCCTGTCAAATGCAGAAACACAAATCAAACTCATCCACAAGAGAAAATGTTAACTAAATTCTTAACTGTTTTGCTATGACCATTTGCAATGCTGTGTCAAGTCATGCATTGCGTTACAATGACTACCATAAACCAGAAAATACTCAGAAAACATTGATCAATAACAATATCATGAACACATAATGCAAATAAGCTATGTCCAAGTCAAACACCTATCAAATGCCAAAATTTCTCACCATCTAGACACTTGTTTGACGCACACCAAAAGTGTCTTATGTCTCGCAAGTACAGCATCTCAACTAGCGTGGACCGGTAAGAGTTTTAATAGTACACTACAGTCTTTTAACTTCAGTGTAACTTGAACAAAATTTAGAAGTTCATTGGAAATGTCATTTGTAACCATTGTATCTTATTCACTCTTACAAATTCATTAAAATTATTGGACAATGAATTGATAAGACTATCATTCAGTTAGGTTAGTGATGCAGTCATCAAAGATTAGTCTGTTACTACTTCACAAATTTGTTTATTCAAGAGTTATATTCTGAGGTCCACGTGTGAAGTCCAATTGAAGTAAGTTGTGGTTTTAAAGTTCTAGTTATGTATGTCCTAGAGTTAATACAGTTTTTTATTTGAGTACTCCTTTAACAAGTTATGGTCAATTTTATATTCAGGGGAAAATTTGTTATTTATGCCATCCCTGAGAATTAAGGGTATTTTGATAGTTTAGTTGAGCAAAGAATTTTCTCGGCAATCCTAAGTATGTTGGGCTTTATTTTCTTTGCGTCCAAAATAGTTTTTATTAGGTTTGTCATTTACTAATAAAACTAGGAGTCCTAATACTACTGGTGTAAATAGTGTCCTTTATATGTTTGTGCTCAATGCAGTCAAAGAAGAGATGCAGTTGATTAATAAACATATTAATATTCATTAACCAAAAAAAAAAAAAAATATAGAGTATTTTGAGTGTTGAAGCATGCTGGTTCTTTCTCTTCTCTTTCTTGTGGTGTTCTTCATACAACCCCTAAACACCATAAACTTCTATCATTTTCTTCCTCCTTAAAACCCCAAATCAAGCCTTTCTTTTACCTATCGAAACCCTAAAATCACCTACATACTTTCTTCTGCCAAGTAGGCATCAAATAACTTAGCAAACCATCTTTTAATTCCTAGCACAACCCCATAACCCTTTCTTCAACAATTCTAAACCCTAGATCCATAAATTCTCCTAACTTTTAACCTACCACAAGTACATGTAGACAAACTCTCCAATTCATCCTACATCAGTTAATTATCTCTATATTATTGCCTTGAACACATAATCACTCCCTTCAATCAGTTGCAACTAAACAAATAAATTTTCCATGAGTTAAAGTTGACTAATAATATGTATCATTGTTATAAAGTAAAACAATATGTATATAAACAATATGTTCTAAGAAAATATGAGAAATTTCTTTCATGGAAAATAGTCCCCTGATTGGCTGATCTTGTGGCTAAAATATCTACTTAATGACATCCAAACTCATGTAGATATCATGAGAAAGCCATATGAACTTCAAGGGAATCACCTGCACATTATGGGTACAGAGTACACGAGTGCATTGCTTCATAAGAGGACCCAGAATGGCATTATATAAAATCCACTGAGCAACCTGAGCATCGACGGCACTGAGGACATCATCAAGCATAAAAATATCGGAGCCATGATAAATAGCCCTGTTCACAGCACAAATTTCCAAGAAATATTTTGATAAGAATCCCAAAAGAAATTTGAAAGGTAAAAAGAAATCATAAGAATTGGGAGCTAGCCACAGTGGAAATTGAAGATGCTATAACCTCGCCAAAGCAAGACGGGCTCTCTGTCCACCTGATATGTTCACTCCTTTTTCTCCAATATAAGCCATGTCTCCTCCAATCATTAACGAAATATCAACATCCAGTGCACATGCCTGTAAAGTATCTGAGTATCTGCTCAAGGAGAGAGAAGCATATATATCCACAATTGTCAGCATGGATAAATACAATTTCAGGGTTTCTGATTGTCAAAGACATGAAAATAAGATTTGCAAATAAGAAGACTTTTATTGATCATAGAATCAGTAACATATTTTTAAGGGGAAAAAAATTGTAATTAATGTATCAGGAAAAGCGGAAAATTTTTATAGTTGATAGAATTACACCTTCTGGGATCATAATTCTTTCCAAACAAGATATTATCACGTACCGTTCCAGAGAGAATCCATGGTACCTACAGTTTTAAACAGCAAATGCCAACATAAGAAACATTGATTCAGCTTTAGGCATGCCAAAACAATACATAGAGAAGCTTTGAACCTGTGGTACATATGCTATAGATCCACTTGAATGTATTAATCCATGTAGAACGTGCATTTCTCCCAAAATTGAATTTAACAATGACGATTTACCTGAACCAATCTGAGTACAAGCAATTCACTGGGTGAAGGTAATGCAGTAAATCTCAACGTAAAATTCTTCACAATGGACGATATTTATACTTATCAGAGTGCTAATCTTAGTGTCATTTGTATATTAGACATATTCACATAATATGAAAGGGGTAAAACTTAGATAAAGTACCTTAGGTGCAATACATTAGGTTTCCCAATTAAATTCAAAAACCAGAATGGATTGACCAATAAAACACAAATAATGTTGTCTTTCCAAGAATAATTAAATTCAATCCGTCCAAGTGTTTAAATTTAATTAGGAATCTAATTTATTGCACATAAGGTACCATACTTAAGTTTTACCAATATAAAAGCTATTGCTAATACTATCATTTTAATATTCCATATGTTGCACTGGAGTTGTTGGCTAAGAAATTTCAGACAAGTAGTATGAAACCACTGTTTTCCAGATGATTGGCAACACCCAGGTGTCTAAAAGACCTGCACCAATTGCCTGAAAGTAGTATTTTTAAATCCATATTTATTGTACTTAGATATCTAAATAATCTGTCACAACCTAGAAAAAGAGGATTTTCCTTGCAAACAGTTGAAAGAAAATGCAGAGTATTTACACACCATTATAATAAAATTTAACAATGGGATTGAAAATTATGGTGACAATTTATGCAAAAGGATAAACTACAACTTAACCCAAAATTTTAAGCTATTAGAACAAATTGATTTTAAACATTTAACCATTATTCTAATTCCAAGCCTCACGTGTGTGCCCAGACTCTCCCTCAATAAGCAAAGCCCAACACATGAAGTTTTTAACTTTTAAACAAAGGATAGAGTGGAGATAAGGTTCAAATTCTGAACTACATACTTCAATACCATGATAAAGTACCATTAATCCCAAATTAGGAATAAAAGAACCATTTAGAATCAATAGAGTAACTCATAGTCAATAGACTCTCTACACTATGTGCATATACAACACTAGTCTACCAAACAAAATCATCACTTGTGAAGATTATCCATGATTAGAATTTTCACCCTAACAGCTGTGCACGCAAAAAAAAAAAAAAAAGGGTTGAGAGTCTTAGGAGAAATAACTTTATAAAAGTTGTAGTGCACGGTGACACGAGACAAACTAGAACAATTTAAAAGGAAAAAATAAACAAGAAGAAAATAAATGATAGAACCTAGGAGTCAGCACTTGAGACATAACACATCAATTAGAAGTCTCCACTGCCATAATCAAGACAAATCATCTTTGTTAACATGTTATAGTCTTCATAGATGAAACACTCAATTTCATCATAGACTACGAACTACATTTTTTAGTTTACAAGAAACTTGTGATTTATATCTTTTGTAACTAAATCACATACAATGCATCTCAAGGACTATATGATAATGTCCAATTAGTTCATATACAAATAGGCTCATATAATTAAACAATTTAATTATTTATAACATGTTAATAAGTTGGACTTTATGGCACACATCCTAATAATTGCAAGTGAAGGAAAACCACTAAAAGTCGACACCTAGGGGTTCTTTATTATCAATCCAAAAATATCTTACAAAATTAAAACCAGGGCTTCTTAAATAGAGTTACAAAACTTTTCTTGCAAGAAAAGAAGGAAAAGAAAATAAAAAAATTTGCATAAAATAAAATCCTAATTATTAAGAGATTGGGCTTAGATATTTAGGCACAATAGATGGTAGGCTCTTTATATCTTATGTCGACACCATGCGATAGTTGCTATTCCTTTTAATATCAAAGGAATATAGATGAGCAAAAAATAGATTGCAAAATTCCCAATTCCCAATCATGACAGGATCTAATGAACATCACATCGCAATGAACACTCGAATTGTGGTTGCATGTGTAATCTGCCATGGAAGCTTCTTTAGCTCAAGCTATGCCAAAAAAGCTTGGAAAGGCATCCATAAGAATTACACCACACCAATCTCAAAAGTAAGAAAGCTTGAATAGTTTTCCACCCACATCTAATGTGTCCACCCATCCCAAACACTTCCATATTTCAAATCAATCACCGTGTGCCATAGAGCATCTTTTTCTATTACATAGCACCAAAACCATTTTCCTAACAAAGCTTGATTGAACAGTGCAATACTTTGAAGGATAAAGTTTCTCTACAACCGAAATTGAAGGAACTACCTCCAAACTACTATGTCAACACCATTGAGTGACAAGTGTCCTAGCCCAGCTAAAGCTCAGATTCAATAAATAACCCAATTAACCCTAGATGATTGACCACTTTTTTCTCTCTTTCTACAAATCAGTCAAACCTAGGTTAATGGCATTATTTTTTAAGTTGAGCTTCAGTAGGACCAAGATACTTGCCACTGTCTAGAGTTGACACGTAGTAGTTTAGAGAGAGTTCCTCCTATCTAGGATGTAGAGAAACTTTATCCTACTTTGAATACCCAAACCTCACTGTGGAACTGATTCATAAATTGTCTTCCAACTGACCAAATGGAATTTAAAAGCATCAACTAAACCACTCCATAGAGAGTCAATTTTCAATTTTTCAAAGCGATGTGCATGCAAAGTGACTAGAAAGAAATATGTTGGTAAACTAGAAAGAGTACTCTTGATCAAAGTGACTCACCCTCTCTTTGAGAGATCCTCTTTCATCCCGTTAATCTCCTTCCCATCTTTTCTTCTCCTTGAGAACTCCTCTTTCAACCCCTTAATCTCCTTTCCATCTTTTCTAAAATCGGATTCTAAATAGACTTGGACTTGTATTTTTCCCCCCAAATATTTTATAGATAAACTAGATATCTTACATCCATTAATATCAACTAGTGCTTCAATCTCTTTTCCTCTTCTCCCTACGGTACTGGTAACGTGCATGGTTCACAGATTGTGAAGAAATTTGATTTGTGTTTCTTCTTACCTCTTTTAAAACATTTCTCTTCCCTACAAAACCCTTCTTTAAAAATGGTTCTAAACCCTAGATCAACAAATCCTCCAAAACCATTACCCACCACAAGAACATGTAGACAGATTCTCCAATTTGTACTACATTAGGTAACCAATGAATTATGAAAATTATTGTCCACTTTTTTAAGCACATAACTACAATTCTTCAGTGCACTACATTAACAAATATTTAAGAGTAGATAGATATGCAGTAATGATGGACAAACAGAATTTTGAAACTTATCAACAAAAAAAAAATAAAAAATAAAAATTGAAAAACTTAAGGAACGTCTGACCTCTCCAATTACTGCAACAAAGGAACCCTTTGGGAGTTCTAGAGTCACGTGATTCAACACCATATTCCATTCTTTCTCATTACTGCATGACCAAGTACAACATGCATCATGGATAACTATAGACATATCTTTAAAGATGGCTGCAGACTGTTCATTCGATAAACCTGGTGAAGAAGAATCAGCCGTCAGTTCGACTTCACATTTGTGCTCTGAACAAGAGAGAAATCTGCTCAACCGTCTGGTAGATATAACGGCCTGGCATAAAGTAAAGAGGCTCAATCAATAATTACTGACTATAAAAGGGTCCATTTTGAAAACTGACGGCATGTGGGAAACTCACATCAATGAGTCCATTAATGACCCATGGGAATGAATTTAGGGGGGATATCAAGGTGTTAAACAGAGCAAGACAAGTGAAGACCTGCAAGTAAGGGTTTTTAGAAAGAAACTCCATTTATAATAACCACATTCATAAAGGTTCACACAAAAAAATATATAAATAATGATAACAAAAGCGGAAGGAGGAAACAATACTGTCACTGAGAGATCAGATGTGCGGGAGAAATAGTAAGCAGCATACCGTTGCAGCATCAAGTTGATGTCCCATGAGTGCAAAGAGCCCAAATGTGAACAGCGAGAAAAGAGCGGGTGTTGCTGCCCAAAAAAATACACACCACGCATCCAAGTACTTCCGAGTCTAATAAAAATGGATCAAATTAATACAATTCAGATTTTGTTTGGGCATTGGAAAATGGAAGTTGTCTAATCAGTTGCATAAATTTCAGGTACTCAAAGAATGTGACTACAGTCATACACTTAAGTGTGTCACTTCTGAAGATCTTGTCTCCATCAACCAGCTAGAAAAAAGAAGCTCCCAGCCGTACATCTTCAAAGTCCGAATATATGTCAAAAGTTCATCAGTCCTTCTTATCCTATTGAGGATCACAATTATTTGAATGTAAAATATTTTAAATCATAAACTACACTCTAAAACACATTATATTATATTCTATAATTGCAATTACTAATGCTACTATGAATGTACTTGTCAATGTTGTCATGGATATTGCCAATTCATCCAGCTACTTGAGCCTGACAGCCCAAATGAAGCAATAGAATTCCATGTCCCAAATAAAGAATTAAAATATCTCTCAACAAATATGCAAGCACCAACCTTCCTTTGATTTTCAGCATAAAAGCATATAAGATTTTGGGCATTCCTTAAACCACTAGAGAAAGAAAATGATGCAGGCAAACAAAGACAATGTAACAATAAAATTGAAGAATAGGAAAGTAAAGGATAGGTAACCTAAGATTTAACACCTAGGATTGGCTAGAGTCAGCACCAGACCATTGGGACAATTTTATCAAGAGAAATTTTATTTATCATCAAAATAATGTGTCTCCATAGGAGTACATTATTGTGCTTATAGGCTACTAAACTATAATTCTTTTTTTTTTTTTTTTTTTTTTTTTTTTTTTGAGAAATCCTAATTCTAATTGTCTTAGCAAACCTAATTCTAAACGACTTGGGAAATCTCAATTACTGAATTAAAAAAGTAACTGTGACTCTAGAAAATTAAATAAAATGCTAATAATCTAAAATAATACCTAATAAAAATTCACTGATAAAAATAAAATTGACTTCCAAAATTAAATAAACTAAATTAAGATAGTTATCTGTTTGAGCATCCCACATCAAAAAACTATAATGTTGCAGCCTGTTAGAGTTACTCCTAGTTATTGTTTTATATTAACATGCTAATATAAAACAAAACTAAAAGTAACTCTAACACAGGGCAAGAACAACGAAACCAGGTTTTGCTAGAAAAAATCACATGCTGGCCTTTCCTCATTAAAAATATACAATTAAATAATCAAGCCAGCTGTATATTAACCCGCTTCCATACCATGTCATAAATTTAGAGATACTATAAACGGTAAAGGAAAAAAGGAATGTTTGATTACTAAAAGTAAGATGAGATTTAGAATGGGCAACCACCATTAATAATACATTTTTTATAGGTAATCAAAGTTTAATTGAATAAAAAGTACATTGTGTTCACAATGATAATGAACACTTTGTGCTTAAAACAAATACAAGTAACTCAAGCAGAGATATTGACATAATGTAGAAAATCATAAATGGAAATACATTATGTGAAACCCCAAATTCTAGACCACTGAAACAAAATCCCAAATAGCAGAGACTTCAAAAGATCTACAAGTCTCTAAGTGTTTTCAAAAGTACGGTTATTATGTTCCCTCCAGATTAACCATATTCCAAATATTTGAAGAATGTTTCCCCAAACAATTCCTACATCCAAAAAAAAGTGAGGCAACCATCTTCGGCATAACCCATTGGATCCCAAACACAAGAAAGACTTCACGCCATAAAGCATGAGCATACTTACCATATAATATTTCACATGTGAGGATTAAAAGCCTAAGAAACCTAATACATGTTTCTTTCCACAAAATGGTCTCAGAGAGTGGTTTAGCCTAGCTACCTTCTGCCACTCACCCCACCAGCCACAACCAACAACCTTCTACCACCAGAGATCAAAATCTTCATCGCCGATCCCTCACCCTAACTCCGACGACCACAAAAAACACTGGCTGGAATCATCAACTAGCTCTAGCGATTGCTTCGTGGGTCTCGCAAACGCTATTCTATCGTTGCTAAACCGCACCATGGTTCTAGTCATCTTCTTCCCACGACCCATTAACACACCTTTTAGCACCAACTGTAACTCTGATCTGCACGCCGCTGCCGGATTTCTTTCCTTGGGTACCGATATGCTCTTCTATGGTTCAACTCATTGTCTTTGGTCTAATATGACTTGATTCTCAATTTGGGTAATCCTTGTCTGAACCCTTTTCTTTGTTGATTTGGTAATTTTGTTTTGGAACCTGATGTTGTTTGTGTTACTGGAGCATTATTCTTTGGAATTATTGGAGTGGCTATGAATGGCTGTTGGACTTGCTTAGTGTTGGAATTTTTTTTGGGGGTTGCATTTGTTTAGTTGTAGTTGACTCTCCGCTTAGTTACTTTCCATGGGTCCACTAGTTTATTGGTTTATTGTGAGTTTGTTAATCAATGGCTGCTATGGAGACCAAAGATAGTATTCAACCCACTAATTATTTCTTGCCTCCAGACATGTTTATCTATTACTTCCATTCAAACAAATGGAAGTAATTATGCTCAAAGGGCCCAGGCAATTGAAGTGTTTCTTCTTGGTAGAAAGAAGTTTGATTACATAATTAGTGAACCCCCCAAATCTACAACTCTAAATATGCTGATTGGAGAGCCAAAGATGCACAAATTAGAAGTTGCTTGTGGAATAGCATGGAGTCTAAGATCTGTTGTAGTTTGGTTTTCTTACCAATGGCTAAACTTGTTTAGTAACAAGCCAAGGAACTTTACTTTGGTGTTAACGGATTTATGAACTTCATGAAGCTTATTTCTCCCTGACTCTCAATGATTTGTCTTTGGAGGACTATTATAACAAGTTTAGGGTATATGTGAAGAATTCAATATTTATCAACCCATCTCCTCAGATATTAAAACAACGAAGAAACAACGAGATTATATGTATGTTGCTCACTTCCTCTCTAGTAAAGACCTCCCTTTATTAAGTGAAGTTTTTGGTAGACTTTGACAGGCCACATTATCTAACTCTAGTACTACTACATTCCCTTCCTCTAGTACTAATGCATTACCTTCTAGTGATAAATCTGCTTTTGCCACTTCTATAGGGAGTGCAGAGGCGGTCGAGAAGGCCGAGGTCATGGAGGTTATGACCAAGGGGGTCGGCATTCGTAAGTGCACCTATTGTTATGGTAAGAATCATACGGTAGACTTCTATTAGGAGTTGTAAGGTAAACCCTCAGCTCATCAACCTAGTTTTAAGGCAGAAGAACCAACTTCACAGTCACTTCCACCAACATCAAAAGTAGTCTCCATTAGAACGAGTACAATCGCCACCTGTCTATGCATTCTAATTTTGTTAGGTTTGGCTCTATAGCTACTTTGGCTCAAAAAAGGTACTTCCACTACTTGTCATGCCACACAGGAACCTTGGGTCATTGACTCAGGTGCTACTGATCATATGACCGGTACCTCAGGTTTACTCTCTGACCTTGAGCACTATAGCAATCTTCCCAATGTTACTTTGGCAGATGGCTCAACCACTAAAGTTTCAGGTTAGGGCATTGCCGATCTTAATCCTAATCTCTCTCTCTTTTGTCATATATATTCCTGACTTTCCTTTTAATCTTTTGTCAATTAGTAAGCTTACTAAACTTTTGAATTGCGCTACCATTTTTTTATCCACTCATTTATCTTTCAGGATCTCAAGACGGGGAAGATTCTAGGTGGTGGGCATGAAGCCGATGGTATCTACTACATGGATAAGCGTGGTTCTTCCAGTTTTTTGGCTTCTTACTTGTCTATCTCACCTCTTCAACATTATTTTCTCCTTGGTCATCCCTCTC
Source organism: Quercus wislizeni (assembly GCA_023055345.1). NCBI lineage: Eukaryota > Viridiplantae > Streptophyta > Magnoliopsida > Fagales > Fagaceae > Quercus > Quercus wislizeni. Next base: position 39,362,619 of record JALGQJ010000002.1, read on the forward strand.
CATAATTTGAAATTGTTAATCCCATCATGTCAACTTGAATCTTTACAATGTGAAGCATGTCAAGTAGGTAAGCATCATAGGGTGCCATTTGTCTCTAGGCGTGAGAGTTGTGTCAGTAGTGCTTTTCATTTAGTTCATTATGATATTTGGGGTCTAATAAACAATCCCTCCATGTTGGGATTTAGATATTTTGTCATTTTTGTTGAAGATCATTCTAGGGTCACCCATCTTTATCTTATGAAAGAAATGTCTGAATTGTGCTCAATTTTCAAATCAATGTTTATGAAAATAAAGACTCAATTTGATGCCTCACTTTATATTTTTCAATTTGATAATGCCCATGAATATTTTCATACATCTGCCTCAATATTTTGACGATCATGGTATAATTTATAAATATTCATGTGCTCATACACCACAAAAAAATAGCGTTACTAAACGCAAAATGCGTTATTTGTAAGAGGTCACTCGTGCCCTATTGTTTCATATGCGTATTCTCAAATCATACCAGAGTGATGCTGCATCAAATGCTTGTCACTTAATTAATTGCATGTCCTCCACTGTCCTAGGTGGTCAGATCTCTTATAAATGTGCTCTCCCCTAATGCACCTTTGTTTCTACCTCCTAAAATCTTTGGTTGCATGTGCTATATCTTAGGTCAAGGGAGTGATAAACTTGATCCAAGATCAATTAAATGTGTATTTCTTGGTAATTCTCGCACTCAGAAGGGATACAAATGTTACTCACCTACTCTTCGTCATTGTTACATTAATGTTAATGTCACATTCGATGAATCTCAATCCTATTTCTCTCATTCGGTGGGTAGTGACAGTACTCTTCCTTGTCTCCCTCGCTTACTGCTTGTGTCTCCTACTGAACCTCCTCAAAAACCACTCCAGGTGTATCGTCGTCGGTAGAAAGCTCCCACAAAGACTTCTTCCCCGCATAGTGATCCACCTCCTAAACCTAAGTCTCTTCCAATTTCTTTGCGTAAAGATAAGCGTACTTGTACCTCTCATTTTATCTCTTTGTTTGTCTCTTATTACCATTTATCTTCATCTATCAATGCTTTTACCTTGTCCTTGAATTCTGCTATTATTCCTAAGTTTGTCCAAGAGACTATGTCCATCCATGATTGGAAGTCTGCAATGAAAGTAGAAATGTCTGCCCTATCTCAAAATGCTACTTGGTCTTTAATTACTTGTCCTCCAAGGAAAACTACTATTGGTTGTCGTTTGGTGTATATTGTGAAGTACATGTCTAATGGTTCTATTGAGCGATTAAAAGCTTGGTTTTTTGAGAAAATGTATACACAGATATACGTTATGCAAAGACATTCTCGCCTATTGATTTCTTTTGTCCGAATTTTGATCTCCTTAGCCACCAATTTAGGCTGGCCACTTTTGATAAGTAATAAGTTTATTGATATCAAAAAAGGAACACCCTAGTAGACATGGAGTGTAAAAGGGGTCAAACAATTCAAGAACAAAAATTACAAGAATCTAGGAAATCAAAAAAAGAAAAAAAAAAGATTGGTTTCACAAAACAGGCAACTAATCCATTAAAGTTCTAAAGAAAAATAACTTGAGTTCTGGTGTGGATCTCTCATTATCTTCAAAGCACCTACTATTTCTCTTCCTCCAAAGACACCACAACAGGCAATGGAGAACAATCAACCATATATACCCATTTCGATAATGACCAAATTTGCCTTGCCAACATGCTAGAAGCCCCACTATAGATTGCAACATAACCTAGCTTAGTCCAAACTTACCAAACACCATAGACCACAAATCCATAGCAACCGGACAATGAAGAAAGAGATGGTCAACTGATTCACCATTATAGTTGCACATGTAGCACCAATCCAATATCCAAACCTTCCTTTTTCGTAAATTGTCAATCGTTAAGCATTTCCCTAACACAACAGTCCAAACAAAGAAAGCTAGTCGAGAAGGAATCTTCTGCTTCCAAATACTTTTCCAAGGAAAACAATAGTCATTAGAGCCCACTAAAATACTATAATAATCCTTAACCATGAAATCCTTCTCTCTATCAGGCTTCCAACACATCTTATCCTTACCAAACCCCTTCACTAAAGCACCAACTAGACATTAAAAATTTCTTCTTCAATGGAGATTTGGAGGAGGTGTATATGGAGCAACCACCTAGGTGTGTTGCTCAAGGGAAGTCTGGAAAGGTGTGTAGGTTGCATAAGGCAATCTAAGGTCTTAAGCAATCTCCTAGAGCTTGGTTTGGCAAAATGAAGCAGAGTTAAAGTTTGGATTGTGATGTTGCCAATCTAATCACCCTGTGTTTTCTTATACCTCTACAATAGGAAATATTTTATTAATAGTGTATGTTAATGATATTATAATCACTGGTGATTACAAGAAGAGTACTGATGATTTAAAGAGATACTTTCAAAACTCCTTTCAAACTAAGGATCTGGACAAACTTTGTTATTTATTGGGTATTGAGGTAGCACGATCTAAAGTAGGCATCAGTTTATCACACAGAAAGTATGTGTTAAATACTTTAGAAGAAACTGGCTTGTTAGGATCTAAACCCGTGAAGACCCTTATGGATCCTAATGTCAAATTATATGAAGTACAGGGGGAGCTATTATCTAATCTTAAGAGATATCGTCGCCTGGTTGGGAAGCTAAATGATCTCACAATTACTCACCTAGATATATCATTTGCAATTAGTATTTTGAGCCGTCATATGAAAGATCATCACCTTCCACATTGGGAGTCAGTTAGTTGGATTGCGAGGTATCTTAAACCACATTCAAGCTATTGGTCTTTTGTATAAAGCAAATGGTCACCCACAGGTAGAAGCCTTTACTAATGCTGATTGGGCAGGATCACAATAGATATAAAATCCACTATTGGATATTGCCCTTTTTCTAGGAGGAAACCTAATTACTTGGAAAAGTAAGAAGCAAACTATTGTAGCCAAACCCAATGCAAAGGTTGTGCATAGAGCCATGGTACACACATCATGCGAGCTTATGTGGATTAAGCATTTACTTGAGGAATTAAAATTAGTTGCGAAGATGCCTATGACTATGCATTGCGATAATCAAGCAACAATTCACATTGCCTCTAATCCTTTGTTCCATGAGAGAACCAAGCATATTACTCAAGAGAAAGTAGAAGATGGTTTAATTGCTATTCCATATATTACTACAAGAGTCCAAATTGTTGATATGTTTATTCTAGTTCCTACCCCTTCTGAAGCAGAAATAACCAATTCAAAAATCCAAGCTTCCTTAGAAACAGAGCAAGCAAATAGACCAGGATAGAGATCCTTAAGAGGAATAGGCTCACTCCAACGACCATGCCAAAAACGGATCCGATGACCCTCCCCCACAACATACTCCACCTGTCCAAAGAAAACCTCAGCACTTGCCCTAATATTCTTCCACATCCCTCAACCATGAGTCCCTCAAACATCACTAGTACACCATCCTGTACTAGCCACTTCATCTTTGGTTGATATAACCTACCATCATAACTTGTTAACTTCCTTCCCGAAACGCCATAACCACTTCCAAGCAAGGCTTGGTTAAGCAACCCAACTGAATCCCCAAACCACCTACCTCCATCTATAACAAACCTTATCCCACGTGACTAAAGGATATTTAAATACCTCCTTAGAAGTCCCCCAAAGGAAAATCCTTTGAATCCTTTCTAATCTAGCTACCATAGCATGAGGGATGGTGGACAAGGATAAGTAATAGGTAGGAAGGCTTGAGAGAGTACTCTTTAACAAAGTAAGTCTACTCCATTAGACAAGCATAAACGTTTCCACCCAAAAAGCCTCCTTTCCATTTTTTCTAGAATTGGATTCCAAAATTGAAAATATAATATCTTCAACAAAAGAAGATATTTAAAAAGAATTTAATACACACCATCCAGCAAAAACAGACTGACTGAGAAGATAAAAAGCAGGCCTTCCCCTTATTCTTTCAAAAGCTTCTGGTTATTCTATACCTACTTCTACACCAAACATAAACCATCTCAATTCAAATCCCATGAAGCAACTTTAAACCTCACAACTTCTTCTTGAATCCATAGGCTATGTTGCACGGACACGAGGATACGGCAATCTTTGAAAAATAAGGACACGACATGGCGAGGACATGGCAATTAAATAATTAATTAAATTTTATATTTAGGCATATTTTTAGACATAAAATACATTTATAATTTATAAGGCAAAACAAAAGGCTGAGTAAAGAAACAAAAATAAATTCATAATAAAAAGTATAACACAGTGATGGTGACACTGTGAGTCTATGACAAAGTGGGATTAAAAAAAAAATAGACACACATTATAAATTTATAACTTATAACTTATAAGTGGGTAACAGACTAACAATACACCCATTCACCAAAATATCTAAAAGAAAGAAGAAGAAAAAAAAAAAAAAAACAGAGAGAGAAGAGAACTAGAGAAGAGGTCGGACTTGTTTTCCACGCCGAGAGAGAGAGAGATCGGAAGGGACAGGGCACAGTGTCGACGTCTATGGAGCTCGCCGATCGACCCAATCTTGCTCCGGCAAGGGACAAAGGGCAATGGCAGCGAGCAGAGGTCAGAGGGAGGGTGGGACGGTGGGTTGAGAACTTGAAATGTGGGTTTCAACTTTCAGTCTAATGACTTCTCAGACTCTAAACTTGCTTTTTTGTTTTAGGGTATATCACAAAATCAATGGTATTCTGTCAAAATCTGTGATTTTTTTTTTTTTTCATTGCTGGCGTGTCGGAGAAGCGAGAAAAAAAAAAAAAAAAAAAAAAAAAAAGAGAGAGAGAGACTCGCCGAACACCGGAATCTGGCGAGTCGTACCCGTTCTGGTTTCCGACACTGACACGACGCCAAAAATGGCGTGTCCGTGCAACCTAGTCCATAGGGTATTCAGGATGCCCCTTTTGATGTTTTGGTAAGGCAAGTAATTTCAAAATCTACACATTATTGCAAAAGAAGAAATTGATTGAATAATTGCACTTTCTTTGTTCTTACACTTCTTTGTCATCTAACATGCACATGTGATGAGGAAAATCTCTTTTCACCCACCAAACAAAAAATTTATAGAAACCAAAAAAAAAAAAAAAAAAAGTAGAAGTCTCAAGTCCTTGATAGAGCAAGATATACTTCAAAGTGGAAATTATTGTAGTTGGATAAAAATGATAATCCATTTCATATAAAATTCAAAGTTACTTATCAAAAGAAAGATTTTCCAAACAATTCAAAGCCTAAAAAAAAATTAAGAACCAAAATAAATGACTAATGTATGAGTTGAGATTCAAACTTTGAAAGATTGGGTTAGATGAAAACAAAGAGAAGACTAAACAAGGAGAAAGATTATAACATACATTTAGGGTTTAATCATTTAGTCCATACACTGTAGCATTTTTTTTTTTTTTTTTTGGATAAGCAATAAAGATATATATTCAAGAAACTACCTTATGCAGAAAAACATAAGGCAGAGAGAAAAGTACAATGGGAAAGAAAGAAAAAAGAAAAAAAGAGGGAAAGGAAAGGATACTAATTATACAGGAGAGAGCTAAGGAACAAAGGGAGGGAATCACTAGAGGTAAGTCCCCAAACCCTAAACCAGTCAAACAGAGAGCCACTAAAAGAGGCCAATAACTGGTCATCCGAACTTTCCATGTCCTCAAAAGTCCTCCTGTTTCGCTCCCTCCAAAGACACCACATCAAGCATAATAGAACTAAGTTCCAAATGCTAGACACATGCTTTCCAGGCCAGTTCCACCAACCAAATAGAGTATCCGCAACCAATCTTGGCAAGACCCAAAAGATCTAAACACCAAACTCCACAGCCGATAAGCCTTACCACAATGAAGTAACAAATGATCCACCGTCTCCCCATTACAATAGCACATGATACACCAATCAACAAAGACCATCCTTCTACCCCTCAAATTGTCACCTATAAGGATCCTATCCCATACAACAGTCCACAGAAAGAAGGAAACATGCAGAGGAGCCTTAACCTTCCAAACACCTTTCCAAGGAAAAATAATGGGCAAGGGGCTTCTCAACTTATTGTAAAACGAACGGATATCAAAAGCCCCATTCTTTGTCAACTTCCATCGCATACGATCTCCATTCACAATGGGAGGTAGATTTGAACCCAAAGTGCAGAGAAATTCATCCACACCACCCATTTCCCAATCATTTGGTCTCCGAATAAAATGAACATTCCAGCTTCTCCAATCCTCTATCCCCAACCACTCAAGAGAAGTGGCCACTGATGCCTCTTTATTGGATGCAATCTCATACACACTCGGAAAGGTCAATTGAAGTGGAGAGTCCCTACACCATTGATCTGTCTAGAGTTTAACTCTATCTCCCACCCCTACCACAAAGCGAATATTTTTTCTAAATTCCTCCCACCCCATGCGGATACTTCTCCACAAGTCACACCCATGAACCCCTCTACCTAGCTTGGAAGTCCATCCCCCCCATTCTTCCCCAAACTTGAGAGCTACAACTCTTCTCCAAAGCCTTGTCTCCTCAAGCCCAAACCGCCATAACCACTTCCCTAGTAAGGCTTTGTTAAAGGTAGTTAATTTCCTTACTCCTAACCCACCATTTTTCAAAGGTGCACACACCTTGTCCCATCCCACCAAATGAGTCTTGGAGTCCCCCCATAAGAAATCCCTTTGCAACCTCTCAATTTTATTGGCCACATGAATAGGGATGGTAAAAAGAGATATTAGTGGGAAGACTAGCTAATGTGCTTTTAAGCAAGGTTAGTCTTCCACCTTTAAACAAATACAACTTCTTCCAACCGGCCAACTTGCGCTCAATTCTCTCCAAGATGGGATTCCAAACCGTAGGAGACTTGTGGGACGCCCCCAATGGCATACCAACTGTAGCATATATTTATATTAGAGTGATATAGAACAATTACAAGAATACCCTTAAGCTAATTCAAAAATAACAAGCCAATTATAAAATAACCTCAGAACTACTACTGCTAACAGTGAACAGTATATAATTCAGTTAAAGAATAAGGGAGATAGTAAATAAAAACAAGTTAGGAAAGGCATAATTAAGGCAATAACGCCCCCTAAAAGTGTACCACATTCACATCATCTAACCAGTTTGACAGAGACTCAAATTCACGAATTGTGTAGTATTAATTCAATTTTTCCATCATGCATACAACCAATCTGTAGTATCTGTCATACACAAACAAAATTATTTATTTTATTGCAAACGTCAGTAGTGCACTAATGCTATAGAGTGAGAAAAAAGATATATCTACCTCTCATCCTTTTGCTTCATCATTTTTTCAGTAGCACTCATAATTAATTTAGATATCCATTTATTCACTGCACATGAAAAAAATTTAAATATAAAATAAAATTTATGTTCTTTAAAAAAAAAACCTACAACAACGTGAAATGTGCAACATCGAGCATGGTCTGTTTACAATATGAAGATAATTAAACCAAGGAGCCCTAGCTCAAATGGCATTTCCTCCTCTCACAGGTTTGGTTGGAGGATGAGATCATGAATTTAAAATCCATTGGATACGAGTTTAACATATCAATCAAAACAATAACTAACAAAAATGGGACATTGCATATAAATACCTGGTATCAACAAGATGGTTATTGCAATTCCAGAGACAAAAGCAAATTTGACTTGCACATACAAAAGATACAAAGCCACTCCAATTTGCAAAGGCAAGCTGAAACAGTCATGAAACTAGAGTGTTTCAAAAAACTGACAAAAGATCATGGCATAAATTTGCTCATAAATCAGATTCTTTTTCTTTTTTTTTTTGTTTTGGGGGGGGGGGGGGGGGGGGGTGTGGAGTATTCATAACTCAAATTCTAAACAATAGACAAAAGTATAGCCATGAAAAAACTATTCACATATTAATAGTTAATACTACTAGTTCAACCTTTGACTTTACGATCAGAATTATCATAAACAGAGAGAAAATGGGATCACAAGCAGCATTGACAAAAAAGAATTCATATAATGACAAAACAAGAAATAAAAAGAAAAATATAAAACAAAACTTTCATATGGATACTTGCTGCATTGACTTATTTAAATGGCCAAAACAATGGGTTGTTCTAATACTGTCTGATATAGTGTCTAGTCACCATCATCAACTAATTCTGCTTAAATATTTCACTGTAGAGAGAGAGAGACAGACAGACAGACAGACAAGAAATATTTACTTTAAATAGTGATCAAAAGCCATCACCTCCAGAAATCATGGAAACTGTTACACAGGTTGACAGTTCTATCCGCATCTATGGACATGAAAGTCTGAATTTCCCCCTCAGAAAATTTTGATCGCTCTGCTAGGTTGATGTGTAGACACTGTCAAAAAGTATAAAACTTCAAATAAATCAATTATGTGAGTTTTTTCCCAGCAAACTAAGGACCTATATCAATAGCTAGGAAGAAGAGGGAGAGATGGGAATAATTGAAAAAAATTATCCACACCAAAAAAATCCATTTAAGACATCAACAGTGACAACATGCACACACCTTCTCCATAGATGTTTACAAATTGATGTTTACAAACTTTGAAGGGAACATAAAGAAGACATACTCATGTAGGACAAATTAGGGATTTGCCTACGTTTTGTTGTGGTAAGTTTAGGGTTAGGAATGAAGAAGAATTAGAGAAAAATAAGGGCTGTTTAGGGGCTGTGTGAACAGTACACGTCAACAAAAGAATAGAAAGAGAAGAGAGAAGGGGAAAGAACCAACAAAGACCAACGTGCCTATTGCTGAAAACACTAAATTTTACTAATCAACTCATTCTACTTCCATTGAATACATTGAGCACAATATATATAAAGACTCTTACTTGGACTAGTAGTAATAAGATTCCTACTACTAATAGGACTACTAATAAAACATAATAAATACTTAACTTGAACCCAAAGAAAATAAACCTAAGATACTTAGAATACCCTAGAATATCCTAGACTCAACTAAATTACCAAAATACCTTAATTCTCAGGAATTGCAAAAATTACAGATTTGCCCCTGAATATAAAATTGACCATAATTAATAAAATAAAAACCTAAATCAAAAACTGTTTTAACCCTAAAAGACTCAGACTATTAGAATGACATGACTTTCACCTCAATAGGACTTCACACAAGGACCCAATAAAATAATTCTTGAATAGGCGAATTTGCAAAGTTGTAGCATATTAATATTCCATAACTTCGTGACATACCTTCTGGTAGATGACAGTCATAATACCAGACCGTAGCTTTAGCTTCAGCTTGGAAAGGTGGAAAGAGTATTGAGTATCAAAAAAGGATCTGCACAATTGAGACAAGCATTCAACAGATATTACTATTAGTAACTAAAAGGAGAAAACATATGTATGTTAGTTAAATTAATCCTAACATATAACATATTATTGATATATATAGGCATACACTAAATTTACTCTTTTTCACCTAGCTTTATACCCGTAACACTTCCCCTCAAGCTTGAGAGTATATATCATACAATCCTAACTTCTTACATGATAAACCCGAACAAGTTTTATAAAAAGCTTTGGTAAACATATTAACAATTTGGACTCTTGTAGAAACATATGGAGTAGCAATTACACCATCTTCTCCTCTCTCCCAAGTAATATGACAATCTACTTCTATATGCTTGGCACTCTCATGGAACACAAGATTGGAGGCAATATGAATTGCTGCTTGATTATCACAATGCATAGTCATAGGCATCTTCACAACAAATTTTAATTCCCAAAGTAAATGCTTAATCCACATAGGCTCGCATGATATGTGTCATGGCTCTATACTCAGCCTCTGCATTGGATCTCACTAAAACAATTTGTTTCTTACTTTTCCAAGTAATCAAATTTCCTCCCAGAAAAGTGCAGTACCCATTAGTGGATTTTCGATATCCTGTCCAACTAGCATCAACAAAGGCTTTTGCCAGTAGGTAACCATTAGCTTTATACAAAAAAACATGGCCAGAATGTGCTCTAAGATACCTCACAATCCAAATAACAACCTCCCACTTTGGAAGGCAAGGATCTTTCATGTACTAGCTCACAACACTAACTGCAACTAATATATCTAGGCGAGTAATTGTCAGATAATTTAGCTTACCAATATCTCTCAATATTAAATAACAACTCCCCTTGATCTTCATACAATTTGACATTAACATAGGGGTCTCCACTGGTTTAGATCCTAACAAGCCAGTTTCTTCCAAAATATCCAACACATACTTTCTTTGTGATAAACTGATGCCTTCTTTAAATTGTGCTACCTCAATACCCAAGAAATACTGAAGTGTGCCCAAATCCTTAGTTCAAAAGGCATTTTGAAGGGAGTTTTAAAGGTATCTCTTCAAATCATCAATACCTTTCTTGTCATCACCGGGTATTATAATATCAAAACATACACTATCAATAAAATCTTTCCTCTTGCAAAGGTAGTGGTGGCAAAATTGGACACAACCCGCGAACTCAACACGACATGACACAAAATTAGCAGGTTATGGGTTAAGGCTTAATGAGTTTGTTTCATATTCAGATCAACACGACTGATCGTTTAATAAACTGGTTGGATTAGTACTCAACACGTAAAACCCGTTTGATCCGTCTGACCCATTAAATTAAATGGAATTTTACCAATATACCCTTCAAACTCTAAGTATATAAACTTATTAGTTATTGTGGTTTATTTTCTTTGACCATTAAATTAAATGACATTTTACCAATATACCCTTCAAACTTTAAGTATATAAACTTATTAGTTATTGTGGTTTATTTTCTTTGACATATTGTAATTAATTATTTGTGATATTGGAATATGTTTTAGTTTTGAATGATTATTTGTGATGCAGTTACTAGTTAATTCTAAATTTTATATTAAAAATATTTATTTGTTTGTTTTTTCATAAATGTTTTTTTTTTTCATTTTGATAAAATCTGATAAACAGGTTGACATGACTGACCCGTTTAATAAATAGGTTCTATTAGGGTTGAGAAATCTTGACACGTAAAATAAACATATCGGATTAGTGTTGACTTATATAGTCGGACACTCATGAGTTGAGACAACACGAATCCGACATGTAAACACGAATTGTCACCCCTATGCAAAGGTATGAGAAAACACAAAGTGATCAGATTGGCAACGTCGCAATCCAAACTTTAACTCTGCTTCATTGAATTTACCAAACCAAGCTCTAAGAGATTGTTTAAGACCATAGATCACCTTATGCAATCAACACACCTTTCCAAACTCCCCCTAAGCAACAAACACAAGTGGTTACTCCATATACACTCTTCCTTCAAATTTCCATTCAAAAAGCCATTTTCAATGTCTAGATGAAACAGTGGCTAGCCTAAATTAGCAGCTAAGGAGATCAAAAGTTGGACAGAAAAAATCTTAGCAACAGACGAGAATACCCTGCATAGTCAACGCCGTATGTCTGGGTATACCCTTTGGCAACCAAGCAATCGTTCAAACACTCAATAGAACCATTAGGCAAGTGCTTCATAGTATACACCCAACAAAGCAAACACCCAACGACAACCAACAGTAGTTTTCCCTGGAGGATGAGTACTTAGAGACTAAGTAAAATTTTGAGACAAGGAAGACATTTCTGCCTAGAATAACCCTAGAATAATCCTAGAGGAAGACCAAGTGCAATCCCAACAATGAGGGAGTGTTTATTGGACCCCAAATATCATTATGAACTAAATGAAAAGGACTACTAACACAACTCTCGTGCCTAGAGATAAAAGGCTCCCTATGGTGTTTACCCAATTGACATGCTTCACATTGTAAGGACTCAATTTGACGACACAACAGGACTAACAACTTCAAATTCTAGAGAGATGAGATAGACAAATGAGAAGCCACTAAACTAGAATAACCACGCTAATCCAAGTAATAGAGTCCACTGACTTCATGCCTTCCACCAAGAATCTTCCCAGTCTTAAGATCTTGGAAGATACAATGAATGGATAAAAAAAGGGTCAAAAGTTTAGTAAGCTTACCATTCGACAAAAGATTAAAAGGAAAATCAGGAATATATAAGATGAGAGAAGGATTAGGACTGAGATTGGTAATGCCCAAACCAAAAACTGTAGTGGCAAAGCCATCTGCTAAAGTAACATTGAGAAGACTGCTAGAGTGCTCAAGGTCAGAGAGTAAACCTAAGATACCTCTCATACGATCAGTAGCACCTAAGTCAATGACCCAAGGGTCCTAAGTGGAAAGACAAGCAATGGAAGAACCTTGTTGAGCCAAGCTAGTTTTAGAGCCAAACCCAACAGAATTAGAATGGATAGGCAAGGGCGATTATACTCTTCCTCAGGGCCAGAGACTACTCTGGATGTTGGTGGATGTGAATGTGAAGTCAATTCTTCAGCTTGAAAACTAGCTTGGTGAACTGTGGGTTTACCATACAACTCCCAACAAAAGTCTACTATATGATTCTCACCATAACAATAAGTGCACTTACGAAGGCCACGTCCTCAACCACATCCCCTTGTTCATGACCTCCACGGCCTCGGCCTCCACAACCACCTACTCCCAATAGAAGTGGCAAAAGCAAATTTATCACCAAAAGGTAATGTATCAATACTAGAGGAAGGGAATATAATAGTGCTAGAGTTTAGTAATGTGGTTTTTCTAAGTCTACCAAAAACTTCACTCAAGGAAGGGAGATGTTGACTAGCCAAAATTTGTGATTTCACCACATGTCCAGATCCAAAATTTAGTAGTTAGTAAGAAAACCAAACTACAATTGATCTTAGACTCCATGCTATTCCACAAACAACTCCTACTTAGGCATCTTCAGCTCTCCAATCAGGATATTAAGAGTTTGTAGATGCAGGGGGTTCACTAATCACGTAATCAAACTTCTTTCTACCAAGAAATACTTCAACATCCTAGGCCCACTAAGCATAATTACTTTCATTAAGAAGAATGGAAGTAATAGATAACATGTTTGGCACTAAATCCAAAATTTTCCTACCTCAACAAAGGAATTTTGAGACTCAAAAGCTGGGTATAGAGTTGTGGCTTATACATCATGTGAGTTTATTTAATCAAGTATCTTCTTGAGTAATTAAGGTTTGATGTGCAGTTGCCTATCACCATGTATTGTGATAACCAAGCAACGATTCATATTGCTTTGAATCTTGCGTTTTGTGAGTGAACTAAGGGTATAAAGGTGGACTGTCATCTTGTTCAAGAAAGACTAGAACGTGGTGTTATTGCTACCCCATATGTTTCTATAGGAGCTAAAACTGTTAATCTTTTTTTTTTAAAACTGAAAAAGCAAATAAATCCTAATTCCACTAGGAAAGAGAAAAACAACATAAAATCTTAAAACTATTTTCTTCTCACTCAACCAATCTGCATCACTGGGATTATATGAATATGTGCCAACGTAATAAGGAGTGTTATGAGCAATATACATGTGTGGGGAAACCAGTCATAATGTATTAGGAGACATTATATAAATAACATGTGTTGTGACAGAGTAATTAATTTTTAACCCTACACACTTCCTAAGTTAACGAGAAGGTTTTGCAATATACATGAAATGGTCAAACTTAGGTACAATTCATTATGTGTTGTAGCTTAAGTTCCTTGATTCAATTCAACCATGTGGTTGCATTAACCAATAAATCACATGCTCGAATTTAATTGTCCTTGAAAAGGGTAAAATACTATTTTTACAGCATTGGTCAATACAACCATGTGGTTGATTTCGATTGGAGAACCTAAAGTACCTAAAGAACTGTACCTATGTTTTTCCCTAATTGAAGATTGGGAGCTAGCTGCATCCTATTCCCTATTCCAGAATTATTACTTGGCCATAATTGTAATGAATACATTTTTCTTTTCCTAAAAATTTATTGAAGGACAGAATTAGTCTCTCTTCTAAATTGATAGTACAATTAACATTAATAATTAAGACTGGAAAGCACTACTAGGAAATGTGAGGCACAAGAAAAGGGAAAACGAAAGGAAAATTTCTAAAACCATCAGTAGAAGTCCAAGAGAGAGTTACTTAAGGACAGATGTCAGCCCCAAGGACATTGCAAGAACATAGCCATCTAAATGCCCAGAACCTGATATAAGAAAGTGTTAATAAAATCCATCACAATAAGTAACCTCATCAAAAAATGATTACTAAGAATTATTAGTGAAACACTAAGTGCCTAAGGGATGCAAGAGTTCTTTGAAAACTTCTTTTTCCATTTTCTAAAATATGCAATAACAGCATTGCTAACCAATGAATCAGCAGAACCAGTTGCAAACCAAACTGCTTATGTTAAAGCCCTTGCCCTTTTCTTAGTGATGGTTCATAATCAGTAACCTCATTCCTTAGTTTAGGAAGTGAATAACCCTCCAACAGACAAGTGGGCATTTGGAAGTGAAATTCACTCGGATTGAATTACTTTGCAAGCAGAATCTGTACAGCTAATCAAAAAGATTTTGAAGAACTGGATTATGATAGAAAATCTACAATTCTTAGATTTTCAATGACTGAAGTGTGATTTAAATATAAGATGCAGTTGGGTGGAACAGATAACAATATCAATAAAGTGTTTACAGATAGTGGTAACAAACGAAATTAAGCTTCACTCCAAATTTCAAATGAAATTAAGTTTCACTCCAGATAAAATTAATTTTCACTCAGATTGAATTACTTCACAAGCAGAATCTCAGAAAATACACAATTTTGACATTTTAATGATTTTCATGTGGAAGTGTGACTTAGATATGAGATGCAGTTGGGTGAAATAGATAACAATACCATTAAAGCATACAGCATAATAACAAACGAAATTAAGTTTCTCCCAAAATTGCAAAGAAAATTTCTAGAAAAACAAGGGAAAAAAATCATGCAACGATGCAGTGGATCCCATTATAACCACTTTTTCAACAACTGGTTACCTTTTTGGGCTTCTATTAATGAAATATTTACTTATCAAAAATTACATCTGGAAAATCACAGCTAAAAAAAGTGACCATTTGCAGCAAAACCTTGTTGAAGAAATCGAATCAGCTTATTGAGAAGCAATGGTCCCGCAAAACCAATACAATCATTAAGCACCTTGCAATATTTCAATACAATTACATTATTATTAAATTGAAATCTGTCGAAGAATAATAATTGAACAAATAAATGAACCAGAAAGAACAAAACTATATGCTACTATGTTTTCTTCTCTAACATCGCAAAGAAAAACACAACAGGAATAAGGGGCAGGATCAAAATAGAAATTAAAATATTTATAAACTCTTTAATTTCATATTCTTGTAAGTTTCAGCAAATGATAAGAAAACTTGCCCTCAGATAAATGAATACCTTTAATAATCCTAAGCGAACATACGGCCACCCATATGCATAACAGATTGCTCTAAACAATGAAGGATTAGAGCAATTTTTAATCTGCTGATCTTGCCAACAGCTTAACAATCTATTATGACAGGAAAGTGGATCCATATCAGCAGGTAGACGAAGCAAATCTTCAAAGTCAAGCTGCTTTGTCACACCATGATTCATCACAGAAGTGATAGATTTGAAAGTCATAAGATCCCAATAGCTCTGCGAATTTCCCTTTCACAATCAAATTAAACATAAACATTTAGTATGAACTGGTCAACTTTGAGAAATGGAAAGAAAAAATTAATAATAAACAGCATCCGAGAGGAGACTTATCATTTTGGACTGTAAGCCTTAATTTCTGACTTATGTGCAATAATTGCATAAGACAGAAATTGTACTTTCCATAATAAATGATTCCTCTGAAAGGTAAAGATTGACATTGTATGCTTCATTAAAAAATAAAATAAAAAAGCAGTTAACTGGAATTGTGGGTGACATCATTTAACAGTTTATCAGTTAATAAACTATATGAAAGTTGTGGAGCATTGAAGAAACATGTAAGCATTTCACAAATCGAACTTGTAGGACAAAAGAAGCTTATTATAGAGCTCTTCCACAAGCTGGACTTCTAGCTGTCAATGTTCGTCAAACCCAGTATGCTTGGATGAGGCATGAATGTAAGCGACATGTCCTAACTATTTGTTACCTTCTGAAAATTAAAAAGTCATGCTAATCTGGTTGGGATTAAATACCAGGATTCTTATCTGCATTTTCTCATAATGAAATTAGATAGAGTACTACCAAATTATAAACAGAAGAACAGAATGGGACAGAACCTTGAACTTTCAGAGTCATATTTCATTAACAATGGCACAAATTTTCTATTATAAAAAAACTAGAAAAGAGAAGTAAAAATGAACTAGGATAATTCTTTGGCAATTGCTTTAATCAAGAATCTTTGTCATTTTATAAAAGTACAAGTCTAGTCATTCGTACTTGCATAATGCAAGCAAATAGAAAAAAAAAAAAAAAAAAAAAAAAAGAGCAGACAAATGCAATACTACCCTCACGCCAAAGGTTTTTTTTTTTTTTGGATAGGTAATAACAGCTTTATTGATAATAAAAGTACGATGAATTTACAATAGTAAACTCACTGCACTAAAAAGAATACAAACCAATCACAAAGAAAGACTAACAGAATTAAGAAAGTCAAACAAAGAATGACAATGCGTAAACCCCCAAATCCGAGACCACTCAAACAAAGTCCTAAGTAGTAGAGACTTCACACAGTCTACAAGACTCTTAGTTTCCTCAAAAGTACGAGCATTGTGCTCCTTCCAAATTAACCACATAAGACAAGCTAAAACCATATTCCACACATTTGAAGTGTGGCTCTCCAACCAATTCCACCATGCAAAGAGAAGAAAAACAACATTCTTCGGCATCACCCACTGGACCCCAAACAAACGAAGGACTTCACTCCACATGGTATGAGCATACTTACAATGGATCAATAAATGATCCACAGTTTCCTCTTCACTTCGACAAAGGCAACACCAATTCACAAGGGGTAACTTCTTCTTAACAAGGTTGTCTACAATAAGAAGCCCACCCCTAGCAGCTGTCCATAGGAAGAAAGCCACACTTTTAGGTACCTTAACACACCAAATGCTCTTCCAAGGAAAAGACACCAACGGGGCTGCTAGCAATGAAATATAGAAAGAGCACACATCAAAAACACCACTACGATTCAATTGTCATATCATGGTATCATCACCCCCCCTAGGTAACTTGGATAAGATATACACAAAGAAATCATAAAAGATCCCTGTCTCCCAGTCTTGAAATGCACGACAAAAATGTAAGTTCCAGCTTCTACCACCCTCGTCTGGTGCAAAATCAACCATATCAGAAATCATAGCTTCCTTATTCGCAGCAATAGCAAACATTGCCGGATATAAATCTTTCAAGGCAATAGGGCTGCTCCAAGGATCATGCCAAAATCTGATACGAAAACCCTAACTCACCGCATACAACATATGACCAAAGAAACTCTCAGCCCCCTTCCTAATGTTCTTCCACATACCACATCCATGTGTCCCTCTAACAACTCTAGTACACCATCCCCCACTGGCCTCCCCATATTTGGAAGCTATAACCTACCTCCATAAACATGTGACCTCATTCCCAAATCACCAGAGCCACTTCCCAAGCAAAGCTTGGTTAAACAACCCAATCTTCAGGATCCCCAAGCCACCTGCCTCCACCAGCCACACAACTTTCTCCCAACCAACAAGTGAGAATTTAATGACATCATTAGATCTCCCCCAAAGGAAATTCCTCTGAATTTTCTCTAATCTATCTGCCACATGTTGTGGAATAGGGAACAAAGATAAATAATAAGTAGGGAGACTTGATAAAGTACTCTTCAATAAAGTAAGTCCACCTCCTTTTGACAAATATAATTGCTTCCAACCTGCAAGCTTTTTTGCCATCCTTTCAATGATAGGGTTCCAAATTAAGGAGTTCTTATAATGTGCCCCCAAAGGCATACCCAAATAAGACATGGGTAAACAGCCTACCTTACAACATAAAATATGAGCTAAGGCATCCAAATTCCCAACCACAATCTCACTCTTACCAACATTTACTTTCAATCCTGTGATAGCTTCAAAGAAAATTAGAACCATATGAATATGTAATAATTGTTCCTTGGATGCATCACAAAAGAGAATAGTATCATCAGCAAACAAAAGATGAGAGATATGCAAACCTCCACGTGTATTGGGATTTGCTTGGAAACCACTGAGAAAACCTCCGTCTTCTGTCCTTTTCAACAACCTACTCAACACCTCCATTACCAATAAGAATAGGAGTGGAGATAAGGGATCCCCATGGCGAAGACCACGAGAGCTGCCAAAGAAACCAACTAGAGACCTATTAATAAGTACTAAAAAACGAGCAGTAGAAATACACATCTTCATCCATCTCCCCCACTTCTCCCCCAAAACCCATCCTCTCCATAAGGTAAAATACAGCACTCCAACTCACATGACCATAAGCCTTCTCAATATCCAATTTAATAATCACTCCCGGAATACCACTTTTCAATCTACTATCCAAGCATTCATTTGCGATAAGAATAGAGTCAAAAATCTGTTGACGCAGGACAACTAGAACAAAATTGAAATAACGGAAAAATAAAAGGATATGACCTAGGAGTCAGCACCTAGGCCTTGCTTGGAGTCAGCACCAAGCGGGGAAACCACTAGGAGTCAGCACCTAGGGTAGACCTGGAGTCAGCACCAGACCAAAAGAGACCAAACGGCTATTGTTTTCATTCATCAAAATATCAACTGTTCCCTTAAGGAGTACAATATGTTGCTTATAAAGGATTGCTAAACCCTAATTTTAATTGGCTAGGAAACCCTAATTGCCTTATTACAAAAATACCCTTGCTTCTAAATTAAAATACTAGTAACCCAATAAACTAATAGGACCTAAAACATAAAAATACAATTGGCTTGCAAACGTAAATAATACTAAATAATAATGTTCTTGTGTCTCCCGCATCATTCTCCTCTGGTTGGAGAAAACTCGACCTCGAGTTCTAAAGTGTTGAAGGATTAGGATGCTGACAAGTAACACTTGCTTCAAGTCTGGAATCACCTTAGGGAGCACAGAGAAAAGAAAAACCTTGAATTCCACCGCATTAGACTCATTTGGAATTACAAAATCAATGTGTGGAATTAGCGTAATCTCATCTTGAACCTTATGAACCATAGGAAGCACCGTGGTTTTAACCTCTTCGACTTCACAAAGATGTAGATCTCCAAGGACTGTGGAGGGTTGATCAGAAGCACGTTCAGCAACTTCAACTTTCACATCATGTGCACCCTCTAACATAATACTCTCTTTAGGCACCATCTTTTCGCCTTGCTGCTCTTCAATAGATTCATTTCCTTGCACGCATGTTAAAGCAACACTTGCCGAGGCATGTACGCCTGTGTCAACATTAGGCTTTGGTGTTGCTGGAGGATTCTCCGCGACCAAGATATCACCATCAATGTTGTCTTCTATGGGGGTAGCAATAAGTGCATTGTGATCAATTATCCTTGGTTTCCCAACTGAATCGGGTTGAGTCTTCATTTGCTCCCACTTAGCAATCCTGTCTTGAATATCTTTCATGACCTTTTGACGCAGGACAACTAGAACAAAATTGAAATAACGGAAAAATAAAAGGATATGACCTAGGAGTCAGCACCTAGGCCTTGCTTGGAGTCAGCACCAAGCGGGGAAACCACTAGGAGTCAGCACCTAGGGTAGACCTGGAGTTAGCACCAGACCAAAAGAGACCAAACGGCTATTGTTTTCATTCATCAAAATATCAACTGTTCCCTTAAGGAGTACAATATGTTGCTTATAAAGGATTGCTAAACCCTAATTTTAATTGGCTAGGAAACCCTAATTGCCTTATTACAAAAATACCCTTGCTTCTAAATTAAAATACTAGTAACCCAATAAACTAATAGGACCTAAAACATAAAAATACAATTGGCTTGCAAACGTAAATAATACTAAATAATAATGTTCTTGTGTCTCCCGCATCACCTTTACAGTTGATTCCATTACTTTCCTGGTAGATAATTCCTTGGTAGATTGTGCAAAAGTGCATTGAGGACATGAAATAGGATGAGGATGAGAATTCATCGTATTTGCAACTTGAAAAGTACCACACTGAGATTGTGGTAGATACTTAGCTCGATCGTATGGTGACAAATACTCATCACAAAGCTTTTCTTTCATATCTTCCCACACACTAATGGCAGGTTTATAATCCATATAACGGAAATATTCAAGATTCTCCCAAAACCTTTGTGCTTTACCTCTTAATTGCAACTTGGCATACCTAACCTTTTTGTTATCTGCAAAGTTTGCTTGCTCAAAGAATTGCTCCATCCCAGTCAGCCAGTTGACAAACTCTCGTGGATAAGTTACATAACCATCAAAATAAGGTGCTTCTAATATTTCCATGATTCTCTAAAATAGTGCGTCAACAAATAGTTTGGAGTTGGAACAAGAACTTGTGGAGAACAAATAGTGCTTCAAAATCTGGTTTTTTTTTTTTTTTTTTGGGTGATATTTTCTGGCTCTTTCCTGCGGTGATGCTTCAACAGATCGGTGTTTGCTCTGATACCAAAACTGACGCAGGACAACTAGAACAAAATTGAAATAACGGAAAAATAAAAGGATATGACCTAGGAGTCAGCACCTAGGCCTTGCTTGGAGTCAGCACCAAGCGGGGAAACCACTAGGAGTCAGCACCTAGGGTAGACCTGGAGTCAGCACCAGACCAAAAGAGACCAAACGGCTATTGTTTTCATTCATCAAAATATCAACTATCTCCTCAAGGAGTACAATAGGTTGTTTATAAAGGATTACTAAACCCTAATTTTAATTGGCTAGGAAACCCTAATTGCCTTATTACAAAAATATCCTTACTTCTAAATTAAAATACTAATAACCCAATAAACTAGTAGGACCTAATTGGCTAGGAAACCCTAATTGCCTTATTACAAAAATACCCTTGTTTCTAAATTAAAATACTAGTAACCTAATAAACTAATAGGACCTAAAACATAAAAATACAATTGGCTTGCAAACGTAAATAATACTAAATAATAATGTTCTTGTGTCTCCCGCATCATCTGTCTTCCCCCAACAAAGGAATTTTGGGAGTTGGAAATAAGTTTATCCAAAACACAACAAAGTCTATGTGCCAAGACCTTTCAAAGTAGCTTGTTCAAACTACCCACAAGGCTGATAAGGCGAAAATCTCTAATATTAACTGCACTAAGCTTCTTGGGAATCAAACACAAAAAGGTGGCATTGAGAGATTTTTCAAAGATACATTATTTGTGGAAGTCTGCGAAAAAAGCCAAGATCTCCTTCTCAAGAACACACCAACATTTTTGAAAGAAAGCCATAGTAAAGCCATCTGGATCGGGAGCCTTATCACCTTTAGCCTCCTGTAGGATTACAATGATCTCCTCCTTCTCAAACTCCCTTTCTAAAGTAAGCCAATCAATTTCATCCAGATTTGCTAACTCTAAACCATCAATAGTGGGTCTCCAAGATTCGGTCTCCTGATACAAGGACTTATAAAAACCCACCACTTGATCCTGAATTGCAAACTCATCCTCATACAAAATGCCCTTAACCTCCACACCTCTCATAGTATTTGTACGTCTATAAGAATTAGCAAGCCTATGAAAAAACCCAGTATTATTATCCTTTTTTTTTAAGTACAAAGCCTTCGATTTCTGCCTCCAAGAAATCTCCTCCATAGAAGCTAAAAACTCAATATCAGCATTTATCTCAACTCTTCTTGCACTATCTACCAATGACAAAGTTTGCATCCCTTCTCTCAAATCTAAGTCCGGAAGCTCAGACAACAAGTGTTTTTTCTTAAAAGACACATCCCCAAAAACATGTTTATTCCAATGCTTCAAATCTCCCTTAAGAGCCTTCAATTTGCAGGCTAGAACATAACTAGGAGACCCCACAAAATGGTATCCATTCCACCAACCTCGCACAAGATCCACAAAACCCTCCACCTTAAGCCACATATTCTCAAATTTGAAAGAAGTTTTTCCCCTCAACATTCCACCTACCTCCACAAGAAGAGGATAGTGGTCTGAAATCACTTGAGGAAGAGGCCTTTGTGTCACATCCAAAAAGTGATCCTCCCAATCAGCAGATACCAGCACTCTATCAATTCTAGACATAGAAGGGTTCTCTGAGTCACGGAACCATGTATATTCACCCCCCACCAAAGGTTTATCAACCAAAAAATTCCTCTCAATAAAGTCCGAGAATTTGAACATGGCTGGACTGAATGAAGAACAACCAAGATACTCTGCTGAATATCTAATGATATTAAAATCACCAAAAAGACACCAAGCTGCACTCCACCTCCCTCTCACACTATCAAGTTCAGTCCACAAAGCATCCCTAACACCATCAGCATTTAGGCCATACACCCCTGTACATATCCAAGCAAAACCGTCTTCCACACCCTTTAACAAAACAGAAACAGAAAAGCACCCAACTAGACAATCTATTTTTTTATACACCCTTGTGTCCCAAGCTAGAATAACCCCCCTCCCCCCTGCTGTATGAATGGCATCCAAAGCCTCCCAATCAACAAAAGGGCTACTCCAAAGACTTTTCACAACAGCAGAATTGACAGAATCCAACTTGGTTTCTTAGAAACACACTACGTCACACTTCCACTCCTTAAGTAAATTCTTCACCGTATCCCTCTTTTGAGGATTGTTTAATCCTCTCACATTCCAAGATAAGATTTCCAAATTCATGAACAACTAACTGAGCCCACCCAACTAAAATTCTCAATCTCTTTGGTTTGTCGACCAAATTGCCCCTCATAGTTGACGAAAGAAACTAAATTCCTCAATTCCCTCATTCTTTTTTTAGTTGAAGAGGCATTGCAGTGTAAACAACCTGCCGTTGCTTGTTTTTCCCACACTTTCTCAACCTTTTGAAACAAGGCAATGCACTGCTGCTCACATGAGTCAATAGGAAATCCCACAAATTTACTAAAGCCTTTAATCTTCCTCTTCACCCACACTGAAGGTTCTAGATCCTCTCCCACAAGAAAATCATCCAATGCAACCTCCTCTGATACTAATTCCAAACCCCAATGAGGATCCCACTTAGCCAAAGGTACACAATCCAAAGCATTCCCACCATCCTCATCCTTACCTGACCCCATGGGGTTGACCTAGTCCAGTAGCAAAATTTCATCTACCTTAGAATCAAAACCCAACTCAAAAAGGAGAGAAAAACAATTTTTACCCAGCAACTTGTGGTGATAGACCATATTGGAGAATCCAAAAACCAAATGAAGCGGGGAAGCAAAGGGCTCGGCATTGACAGGCTGCCCATCGGAGGTTAGGACAGCCCCAGAGTTTGGGAAGTCCTCCGCTGGATCATCGACGACAAGCACGCTAAGACCCATACAACCCACCTCAACCCCGCTTGATTTAGGGTCCACTGAAAGACCACTGATAGCCCCAACCTCATCACCGCACCCATCAAACCTGGGAAGAACACCCCCCATCTTGCCGGTACCCGAAAACACCATCAGAGGCTTCTCAACTAAGCCATGGAGGTCCAACCCTTCACTAATCTGGGTTCCCACTGAAGAAACGCTAGTCAAAATCTCATCCACACACCCATTGGTCCTTGGGAGGTCCCCATCCAACTCGCCGGAGCTCGGAGACAACTTCGGAACCTTCTCGGCTGAAACATGTGACCCCGATCCTTCACCCACCTCCCATGAACTTCTTTCAGTCAACCGTAACATATTTTTAATAAACTTATTGTGGGCTTTAGTGGGTTTAGCCCGCTAAGCTTGGTCAATAGTCAACTCGGGCTCTAAAGAAACAGGGCCTAACTTAGCTCCAATTGGTTTGACAGAATTACTCCAATAGTCCTTACGTTGTGTATTCTCATCAAAAGCAACAGTAATTTTCAAGGAGAAGTGGGCCTGGGTCCATTTGGCAGTAGGGCCACGCAAGGGGCATCTATTTATAGGGTGTTTCTTTGAATTTTGAAATCTCCAAAAACTCTCCTTCTGATTTAAATTCCCAGGAATATTTGGAAACTGATTCTCCAGAAATAACTCCCTTCCTGATTTCACGTCTCCATTAAGATTTTTCCAATCTTGATTCCTTGAATTTCCAGTGGACTTTTCAAGCCCACCACCGCCAACAGCCGCCTCCTTCCCCAGCCTAGAAGCTGATTTCCCAAAAAGAATTCTAGTAGCTTCAATTCAAGGAAAGCCCAACCGCCCTTATTCCTCCCTTCCAGGACACACAAACAACCACGTCTTGCCCCATTATGATACTCAGAGATCTCCAAAAAAAGACCACTCTTGTTCGACCTACTAGAAAACTCCAAGATTTTATACTGCTCATGGAACCGTTTGAAAAAGTGTTTCTTGCTAAAGCCCCACCAGCATAGCTCTACCAAACAAGCAATGGTCCGATCCAATCCCGATCTACCAACCTAGATAGAGCCATGATGCCTACCCCTTTTTTCAGTAATGGAATAAGCATCCACACATCCCCCATCAAAAGCCAAGAGAAATGACTTTGAATCAATATGAAAAGAAAAAGAATGCTTCCCCTCTGGTACCCCTGGTTTGGGGTAAAAAGGCTTGGGAGTGGGTTTAGGCGGATGTTGTATAAGCCTAGGATTTGAGGGTAAAAAGGTCTGGGTTTGGGTATAACAAGGAATGTACTGACCAAACTAAATTGGCCAATAGAAGGATTGTGTGAGAGGGCAAGGATATGGGGGAAGGAATTGTTGTGGAGTAGGGAAAAAGTTTTGGGAGGCTAGAGATAGGATTGGATATGTCGCTGGTGGAGGATGGGTTGGCAAGGAAGAAGAGGGAGGGGGTAGTGTTTGTGGTGGAGGGAGGGGGTAAGGTGGAGGGGGGAAGTTGGCAAGGGGAAGAGCCATAAAGTCTAGCTAGAACCTCAATCTATCTAACCAAAAAAAGGTTAAGGAAACCAATGTTATGAATACCGTTCCGAACCCATTTCGGTTTATCTAGCGGAATGGAATATTTCGGTATTAGCCTATTTTGGCGTACCATTTCAAGGTGTTTCGGGTTGCCTAAAATAGATAAATATATATATTCCTAGACAACATAAAATTATCAGTTCAAAGAAGTAAATAACTAAAAGACAAAATTTAGCTACAAAATTAATTGTAATTTAAGGCAACAAACTCACTCAATAAAATAAATATTACTATATATTTTGAAAATCTAACCATTGAATTGCATGTTCTTTACGCTCTTAATACACATGTCAAATTTTGTGTCAATCAGATATTATTTACTATATAATCTATAAGCTTATATTTTATGCATAATTTTAAATTACAGAAACTTGCAATTTAAAAAATTTATTGATGATATAGCTATTAATCTAATTTTCTTGAAATTTTGCAAACATAGAGGATATAAGAAGAAGATGTAATTTAATGGTGGATTGTCAAAATTCACCTCAAATAAAAAGATATTGAGTAAAATTGTAACTAAGGATACAACTAATTTTGTAGCTAGACTTTGTCCACAACTATATATCAAATAATACAAATAATTTAGTCTTAAGTCTTAACATTAAAAAAAAAAAAAAAATGTATTACATATTTTTTTTTTAGTTAAATAATAATACAAGTTAATGAAATAAATATTAAAAAAATGCTTAATTAACTAATCAGAATCATCATATTAGTTTTTTTTTTTTTTTTAAGGTCAAGATAAAGCTAAACTAAATAGCATAAAGCATATTATTGAGATTGTTCTTCTCTCTTCTTTCTTTCTTTCTTTTTCCCTGAATAACCCACTACATTCATCATTGAGATTGTGTGAAACATAAGCTACCTACCACGTGTGCAATACACATCCCAATAACATAATTAAAAAAATAGATAAAAACTCTTGAAGTAATAAATTGTTGAATAAAAAAACAATAAATTTGTCTAAATATCTTCCCCCATTTATTACCCTACCTACCCCACTACCCATTCCACACCTCTGCTCTCTTAACTCTTTCAAGTTCAAAGTCCTATGTCTCTCAAAACTTTGAAGAACAATGGAGAACTGACCAGCTCTCCTTCTGCTTACCACCTCTTTCTTGATGCTGAATACAAATAAGCATGTATTAAACTTGTTTTCCCCTTTTGTTTTCTCTCTATCTCACACAAGCACTCTCTCACATCACACCCATACCTCAAAACCTCTCTTTCTCTCTCTTTGTATTTGGACCCATAACCTCAACTCAAACTGGCCGAAATTGACCGAAACAGCCCGGAACACCCAAAACTCATCGGAACAGGCTGAAATTTGATCCGAGGTGGAACAGGGGGACTATTGTTCCAGTTTGTATGCCAGTACGAAATTTTCCAGCCATTTCGGACAGAATGGAATGGAATTAATAACAATGAAGGAAACATATAAAAAGTTAGGAAGACATTTGTAGGCAACGCAAAAGGAATTTGTTAAAAAATGTTTAAGAAAAACCTTAAAAGGCAACATAAACATGCAACATAATAAAATTGTTAAAAACAAGTTTACCATGAATTTCCTGAAGGATTACAGTCAAAGTTCTCCCGTATGCCTTAGTGTGCTTCTTGAAGTGTTGGCTAGTTATTTTCCAATAGACATCCATATCCATTTTGAAAAAATGTTTGCAGGGAAACACATTTTCATCCTAAGACTATGTTCTTTGATAACCCATGCCCAGATATTAAGTTTAAAAGGTAATTGAAATTAAAATTTCAGGACTGGGCGTACATAGGAGTATCTTTCAAAATGTGCATTCCCAATTAATAATTACAGATCGCTTCTTACCTTGGTTGAAAATTATCACCAAATATACTCAAAAAAGGCTAAGAATATAAGCAATTAAATAATGTAAACAAAAATAAAAAGAAATCTCTCAGAGATAAAATATGAAGATGGCAAAATACTTACAGAATCCCTATGACAACCTTCCTCTAAGTCCTTGTCAGTGGAAAGAAGTGACTCTTCTATTGAACTATAATTTGGGCAAGAGATAGTGTTGTCAATGGATCTCAAAAATATGGAAACAATAAGGATCAAGTGTTACATCTATATGCTTAAACTACAAATTGATAGTACAATGGGTAAATGATGCTTGCTGTAATAACATTAACAATCATACACACAAGAATTGGAAAACTGATACACACATATATATTCTTGAACTTAAAGTAAATAAGACAAGGAATAGAAGTGACAGGCAACGCCTAATGCATTTTAGTGTAAAAATGTGGTGCTCAATGAGAGAGAGAGAGAGAGAGAAAGCACATGGTTAATAAACTTCTATAAATCACTATATGGTAGATTTTGCCATGTGGCATAGTTATCAGTATCAAACGATATGCGATATAGATGCAGGATCTTTAAGAAATTCAGCACTATACTAGATTTCTTGAAGAATTCTTGAATAAGGATTGATGTTTAAGTTAAGATTAGAAAAGAATGACTATTATTGGCTGTTTTGGGGCTGAAACAGGGGATAAATAGAAATAACACAAATAAAACACTAGGCAATCACACCTAGGTCTTCCTAAGCATCACACCTAGGGTTCCTTTGCATTACACCTAGAAGAAGTTTGCATCACACAAACAAAGCTTAAAATAAGCTGCTGAATTTTATTAATCAATCACTATATTCTGAAATAACATGACCACAAAAGAGCCTTTATATAGAGGCTATAGTTATCCATTTCCTAGTAGGACTTGGACTCTAAACAACCTATTCCTAGAATAAATAGGAATACTAACAACAATTAAATAAAAGACTTAATAACTCCTAAACCAAATAGGAAAAGGACTCTAAACATAAAATAAGACTCTTGGGCCTTTGGTACAGCCAAGGACAGCCCATTCCAGATTTCTGGAAATTACCAAATTGCTCTTATTCTAATAGAACTTAATTAAATCCTGATCCAGCAGCTTCTCAACCTAAAAAACTCAATACTAATAACTAAAATGACATATCAAAGGTGCTAAGAATGTCCAACATCAAAACAAGACCACAATTCTTGAATCTTTGTATATTTAATCTTCTCTTTCCTTGAGCTCTTTCTTGTCCAAATCAGATACATATTATACAATATGTATCGTATCGTGAACAAAAAGCTCCATATCATAAGTGCTTGTGAATCATATGATACATAAGTGCATATCATATCGTAAAATCATACGTATCGTACGATACATAAAAATGTGGGTTTAAAATGAGTTTTTTGTTAAATTTTTTGTTTTTATTTGAGTCCAACAAGTTATTAGACTTGTTTTTATCACAAAATTATAGGACTACTTGATTGAACCTAATAAAATAACATGTTCATGAGTTTGTTTTCCCCCTTTTCTCTTTCTCCTACAAAATTTGGATTACACACTTGAAACGACTTTCATATTTGCAAAATATATATATATATATACACACACACACACAATGAATAAGGTATTAAATGAGAATATAATTATTTTTATTTTTGATATTATTGTTACAAGCCTATAAGAAGCTAGAATGCGAAAAAGAAATATAAAGAAAAATCATTAAAATAAAAAAGAACTATAAGAGATACTAAATGTTGATGATGAAAAAGAAAATGTCAATAAAGAAATAATTTTGCAAGATGATGAACATGGTGATAGCATTGACTTAAATGGAGTTTATTAGGCAAGATGATGAATATGATGAAGTATTATTTTGGCTCATATGTTATATATTATCACTTTTGAGATTTTAATCAATTTAAATGTGTATGTTATAAACATGTGTTAATTTGAATTATTTGGTTAGAGTTGTTATATTATTACATAAGTGATGATTAAATTAGTCCTAATTTGAATACATTTCAAATTTATAATGAATATATATATATATATATAATTAATTTTATTAGGTGTTTGTGTATCTTATGATATATGATGTGATACTAAACATGATTCAGAAAAATCAAAAACCAATTCACAATATGATTCATGTTTTAACAACTATGTCATGTGGTAGTTCGAAATATACATTTTTTATTGAAACAAATCCCTTAAAGGTCTTCAAACTTCTCTCTAATCCAACTAAAATTTTGGAAGAGAAGAGGCTATAGCCTATAAATTAGGATATTCACCAAAAGACTCAGTACACGGTAAGCCTCTATTTTCTATGAATATCTACAATTCCACATGGACAAGTATAAACATACATCTTACACAACATTTAATAATTTTCATCAACGATTCTGAACGATAGTTAGGACAAAACAATATACCCTTGATAATTACACATTGCATTGCAATCACAGCCCAGGACAAAATTGGTAATCTGCCATGTTACTAGTGGAAAAGTACTTATCAAAAAAAAATTAGAGGAAAAGTTGAAATGTGTGGGCAAGCACACAAGAAAATTCTGATGGCATCAATTGAGCTGTAACATGCTTAAAAACTGCAGAATGAAAGCACACACCCGCCCCCAACCAAGGGGATTGTGGGGGTCGAGGCTGCTGACCGCACCATCCAGCTAAGTGATACTAATTATGAGGAGAGAAAGAAATAAGCTCTAGAAAAAACTGTTTTTCTATCCCTTTTTGGGGTTGGATAGGAAGCAAATGGAAACCAAACTCTTCATATTGGAAAGAGAATTGTATAATCCACTTATTTAATACTGTTCTAAGTCATAAGCTTGCTTTCATTCATAACTGGGTCTTTTACAAAAACTATCCACATATATAAGGTTTTTTCCCTGCCAGCAAAAAAAAAAAAGTTTTTTTCTCCAAAGACGGCCCATAGTGCCACCTGAATTCTACAAGATAATGTTCTAGATGTAATTATGATCCACAAAAAAGGGAGACAAGAAGAAAATGATTAAACAGATATACCTGCTTCTGGAAGATGTCCTCTTTATCCTGATAATGTTAATGGATAAGCCAAACATGATATCCAACAAAACAACACAGCTCTCTTTAAGACATCTCAAAATCTGTCAAATGAAACTTGTAATGAATTGTGATTCCATCTACCAGAAAGATTCAGATGTCAAATAGTTTTACAGTACCTAAGCAAATAATTTCAAGGAGTTGAAAAGACTTCAAAGGGGCATTAAGATGAATGATTTCAATCACAACATAAATGGCTTTCGGGTAAAAGGTATCATCTTTCAAATACTCCAAGATTGTATATAAGTTTGTTATTACAATAAGACCTTAAAAGTTTAAACATTAAATGTTTGTTGCTAGAACATACAAGGAAAGCTTTTCACCAAAGAATAGCTCCAAAAAGAATTTTGAGCCTTAAAATTACAAAGAAAAAGTTTCTTAGTTTTTCTTTGTCATGGGCACCAGAAACAACAATTAAAACAAAATCCTAAAAACAAATGCTTCCATAAGGTTGAGAGTAGATGGTGCAAAGATGTAAACATAAGTAACGATAAACTAGTGAAATCCATCAATGTTGATTTAGATGGAGCCACATTAATTTGTTATTAACTTAGTCACCGTCTTCCAGACACATCCATTTTAATATGTCCCTCGAAAGAGTTGCTTTTAATATTGAGAAAATTAGGTAGCATTGTTTCTCAATTCCCATGTTATTGTTAAGAAAACCCACATCAATTGGTTTTAGAACCTCATGAGGGATTCATGTACTATTTTGGCCTCTCAACCTACTAGCTTAAACTTTTGGGTTGGATGCTCTAAAGAATAAACATTATAGCAATGGGTTGGATGCTCTAAACGTTATTGCAATTTATCGATCCTTTTCTATCTCCTTCTAGGGTATAAATGCTTGGTCCCTCTATGTTTGGGTGAGTTGCAACTCCTAAAATTTCAATTTGATCCATGATATTTCTACTTGTTGTCAGTGTAATCATTCCTTCGAGGAATGGCAACAAGATGAGACAAGGACGGATCATGAGTGCCCCAACCTAACCCACAAAAGAGCTACCTTGCCCCATCCCCACCCCACAAGGCCTCACCCTATCCTGCACCACCCCGGCCTGCACATAATTTAGAAATTAATATATTAACAAATTTTAAAAAAAAAATTTAAAAACACTAATATATATATAAGGTTATTTAGTATATATAATAAGGGCCAACAAAATCAGTCCCTACCCCACCCTACAGATTTAGAAAAGGATGCATAGACACTTCATTTGGGGTTTGTACCCGTGTTGTAACAGTGTCCTATCTGATGTATCATGTTATAATTTTTCAAAAATTGCTCGAGTCACCATATTGTACTCGTACCTACACCTATGTTCATATCCATGTCCGTGCATCCTAGATTCTAGGAGGGAGGGAATTTCATCTCATCCCAACTCCATTCCCTCTGCAAGATGGAAAAATTTTGTGCAAGACAAATCAAGTTGGAAGGGTGAGACGGGGTCAATAAAATCTATTCCTACCCCCACTTGGTAGATTAAGGCAAAAATTTCACCCCATCCCACCCTGTTCCCTCTTTGAGACAAATCAGGTCAAGGCAGGTGGGTGAAACTTTTTTTTTTTTTTTTTAAAAAATTGTAGCAGGTGAAACTGTTATCACTAATTCCTTCCACTTTAGCTAACCCAATCCCAATTAAATGCCACATGGCATGAACATCATAGTAAAACAAGCCACATGATTATGTATGATGGTCTGAGAATAATTTAAGTAATAATATTGTTAAAGAAGCGGTAAGTAAGGGTGCAACCCAAGTACACGGGAAGTATACATTAGATAAACCTAGGAAATATTATCAAAACTAAACAAAGAAGTAACTCACGCAAATTAGTGAAGAATGACCACTCAAGCCAACCATCCAATCAAACATAGCTCTTCAAAAAAGTATGGGTGAGATAAGGCAGGCAAAATCTGTCCCTACCCCACCCCATAGTTCAAGGTAAAAATTTCACCCCATTCCTTCTAGGCAATAGACCAGGTCAAGGTAGGGCAGGTTTAATTGACATCCCTAATTCCTTCCACTTTTGTTAACCCTACCCCAAACAAATGCCATGTAGCATGCACTTGATGGTAAACTAGCCATATGATTATGTCAAATGGTCCTAGAATATTTTTTATAAATAGGAATATTGTTAAAGAAGTGGTTGGAGAGGCTTTGGAATTCATATGAGAAAGACGATAGTTCCTGTTCGAACCAAAAAGGCGTCTCCAAGGCAGTCATGGTGGCAGTGGAGAAACCATGGAAGAAAGGTGGTGGGATAGGAAATAAAAGAAAGGAGAAAATCTCAAAAATTTCAAACAATACGATTTCTGGTGATCATGCGCCCCTTGAAGGCAATTCTGAGAAGGTGAAGGCTCAATTTGGGGCAGATGTTACATCTGTCATTAGAGGTATTGTGAGTAGTGGTATCAAAGATACGCTGACTTTGGATATTTATTTGCGTGTTGAGCGTGGGAAGGAAGGCAATTGGGGCGTGATTTCTTCTAAAGTCAGTGAGGTGGATTCAAACTCTATTAAGCTTACTGGGACAAAGCCAACTACTACGGTACTTCCTAAAGACAATGGGCTGAAGTCCAAATTGTCTTCACTGCCTAAAGACATTGGGCCGAAGCCCAATCTAGCTGTTTGGAAGCCTAGTGGTGTGAAACAAAATGGGCCTGCCTTTAAGCCCAAAACCCAGCAACTAAACTCTGATAAAAGACCAGAGGCGTGTCCCCAAAAAGTTCAACCCAATCAAGTGCCTCAAGTATCGCTCCAATGCAGCTTGCAACTAAAGTTTCAGCTCCGGTATCTCCGATTGTTGGTGATTCTTCTTCAGGTCTGCTTCAAGAAAGTGTTAGCAAGGCTGTTCCAATTTCTTATGGTCCGTTTGTGAAGGATGTAGCTTCTCTACACTCTTTGCACCATACAATATTATAGGGGTCAGATTTAGAGGAGAGTGAGGTTGTTTCGGTAACATCAAAAGTTCAGAGCCGCTTGACCATGTTTCTGATGATGGGTTACATAACCAATGCCCGTCAATTAGGGATTTTGTTGGTGATTTGAGAAAAATATGGGGAAATTCTAAAGATTGGGTGCTTCAGCTTTGTGATGGGAGGCAAATGGCAATTCCACTTTCTCTATACAGGTCTCCAGAGACATTGTTGAATTACTCAGGCTCAGAGGGTGGAAATGTTCCAAGTACAAATTTTTGTCTTGGTGATGGGCTAATTACTAGTTGGGCTGATAAGTGTGATGGTGCAGTGGATTTTGCTTCTGCTGATATGGGTTTGGAGTGTGAAGTATGGAAATCTGATAAGGGTATTTTGCCCTTCAAATGTAGCAGTGAGCTGTTGGTTGTGGCTTCATTGGCAACTGAAAATCCTGCGGAGTCTAAGAGTAAGCCTATGGAGGTGTCTGAGAGGAACCCAATGGAGGTTGGGAGTTCGGAAAAATTGATAGCAATCAATTATCTCTTTGGGTGATCAAAAGGATCAAAGCTTTCAAGAAATCTGTGGGGACTTCATTGGAGGGCATTGAAGAGTAGGTTACAGGTTTGTTCTTAGCTCTAGAAGATAGGAGAAAAAAGAAGTTGCAGGAAGAAGGTGCACAAAAGAAAATGGTCAAGGTGGGGTAGAAAGGTCACCGGGAACTTAAAAATTTGTCAAGTACCTATAGAGTGGTGAAACTGACTCAGCTAGAGGAAGATGGATTAGTAGGGATCGGGCTATTGTGGTACATCAATGAGTCTGAAAATTCTTTCATGGAATGTTAGGGGCTTGAATGTGCAGGAAAAAAGGCTCCAGGTTAGAAATTTGATTAGGCATTGGAAGGCAGATATTGTCTATCTCCAAAAAACTAAATTGGAGCTTATAACTCGAGGAATTATTCATAGTCTATGGGGTGGTCAGCATGTGGATTAGGTTTATTTTGGTTTTGTGGGTGCTTCTAGAGGGGTACTTGTGATGCGGGACAGAAGGGTGGTGGAGATTGTGGAGGAAGCAGTGGGTCATTTTTTGGTTTCTTGTAGGTTTAAAAATGTGGTTGATTAATTTGAATGGGCATTTATTGGAGTTTATGGGCCTAATTTTGATAGGGACAGAAGGTTGTTATGGGAGGAGCTATTTGGTTTGTGTAGTTGGTGGAATGTAACTTGGTGTGTAGGAGGAGATTTTAATGTTGTGCGATTTCCCTCTGGACGTTTAAGCTCTGTCTTTCTTATTCAGGCTATGCATCAGTTCTCTGATTTTATCTCTAAACACGGGTTGATTGATCTACCATTAGAAGGGGGGAGTTTCACTTGGTCTAATTCTCGTGAGGTTGTTTCAAGGTCGAGGTTGGATAGATTTCTTGTGACACGAACTTGGGAGGTTAAGTTTCCTTCTATTTGTCAAAAGCGGTTGTCTAGGTTGTTATCGGACCATTTTCCAATTATTCTAGAGGGAGGCAATTTTCATAGAGGAATGAGGCCTTTTAGATTTGAGAATATGTGGTTAAAGGATGAGGGTTTTGTAGAAAAGATACGTTCCTGGTGGGAGTCTTATCAATTTTATGGAGCTCCTAGTTTTGTTTTAGCAAATAAATTGAAGGCTCTGAAGGTTGATCTCAAGAGATGGAATGTGGAGGAGCTCCTAGTTTTGTCTTATCATTTTTATGGAGCTCCTAGTTTTGTTTTATGGTTGGTGTTCTTAATAAAATTTCTTACATTACTTATCAAAAAAAAAAAAAAAGAATGGTAGAGGCAAATCTAAATGATAAAAATAGAAGTAGTAAAAAATGGCATGTCAATTAAGAAAGTTATAGAGAGTATGATCTTGGATAGGCTAGAATGGCCCAATAAAATACACGTGGCCAACCTTGATTAATACATTAAGAATCCATAACTACTCAGAGTGTTGATATTCCCCCAAACAGATCACCACCATTACTTGTTAAACCAAATTTCCATTTTTTTTTACTTTCCTCAACTTGGAATCTTGGCACAACCATTGTTCTTCTCTAAAAATACTACTAGGAATCTTGAAGGTTTTCTTCAGACTTGAGATTGGGTTTTAAGAAGAAAAGGAAAGAAGCATAGATTGTTGTATAGGGAAATTGGGAAAGGTCTTTGAGTTGAACATATTGGAATTGGGTATTGGCGGGTAATAGACAGAAGTAAGCCTAACATGTCTTTGCCAATCCAATGGTAAAAAGATGGAAGGAGTCAAAAAAGGCCAATACTTGAACCCTTTGTTGGAGCTGAAATTACATATACGTCCACAATTGCAATGTTATACGAGAAAATATATCAGTTTGGGACCTTGAAGGTGAAGGAGGAAGATAGGCCACGATTCTTCAATGGCATCACCTAATTTGGAATCAGTTACGTAATGCAAGATCAGTTATAAATATGTTAGCTAATAAGAACAGGAGATTTTGGAAGCAATATAGTGTTTAGCTAGTTAGAACAGGAGATTTTGGAAGCAATATAGTGTTTCAGTTTTTAAGAATTATTCTATTAAGCTTATGTAGAGTCTCTAGTTTGGAGGAGCGGAGCTATCACACATTGGAGCGCATTTAGCTATCTATGCACACACTAAAGCTACTCTTTTTTAGACCATTTTTAAACTAAATGTCTATCTCACCTAGCCCCTATTCACCTATTTCATTTTCAGATTTCTTATAGGTTCATGGTCTTTCATGGGTTGTGCCCTTCTGAGTAATATTAAGAGATAATTTCTAGTTGACAACATCCCACAGCTGGTCATAAAGACACCTCTTTTCATTTGTTTGTGTGTGTATGAGAAGTAAAGAACAATGATGCAAAATACTACAATGAAACCATCCCAGGAGTTTGAAGATTTAAAAAAATTATAACCTTCTTCACCACAGCAGATAATTTAGTGTATATTTATATGAGAAGATCAAGGTATGAAACTATGGATTATCTACATTAAGCAATGAGAAGGATATACAATATGCACACATATCTAAAATAGGAATAGGCATTTTATAACCAGATATGGAAAATTTACCAACAAAAAAAGCCATGCAGACAATAGAAGGCAAGAAGAACTTCTGAGAGAGAAATAATACCCCCAATGAAGATAACGTTGCTAGGAGATAGATGACGCCCAATATTGGTTTCACAATCCACCAGAAACATAGGATCAAGTTGCAAAATATGTAATGATAGTTGGAAGACTTTGAGAACAGTAAGATAGATGTCTACATATTTGTAAAAACAAGACAAAGAAAACTTTTATAAGCTAATATTTAACAAAATTTAAAATATGAATAAATAAATAAAATGTACCCAACAGCTAGAAGTTAGAAAATCTTACCCAAACTGCAAACTGAGAACATTTGAAAAACCACTGATGATGAACAATGAAGTCTCCATGAAGTGCTTTAATTACAATTAAAACCACATCCAAAAAAGACAAGCATGCTCCAAAGGCAGGAAGGAAATGCAAGAACAACCTTTCTAGCATGTTTATCTGAGTAATCTTCCATAGGCATCAGTATATCAAACAAACACTTAAAATGAAATTAAAAGAAAAAATACACAAACATGAAGGAGCCCCCTGACTTCCAACTATAAATTAGAATAAACTAAAAAACAAAAGTATAAATGCTGCCCAACTCACAAAGAAACTTGATAGTTAATACATACTTCAACATAGGTCACATATTGGCATATTGGCATATTGCAAACAAACCCTTTTAAGATACTAAGACGAGACAATAGCCAAAAATACTACAAAGACTAGGTAGTAGAAGCAACAAGGCCCTAGTTAAGACATATACAGCTTCTTAGAATGCACAATAGCATAAAAAAAAATTTTAAACAAGGGTATCCAAACCCCTTTGAGTATCTAACTATTCTCTTAAGCATATGTAATCCCTCCATCCTACACACTGGGGGTTATTACAGAGAAGAATCCCATGGGGGCGGCCCCAAGATGCTGACAAAAGGTTTCGAACCCAGGATCTCATGAATATCATGAGGCCTTAGGAACCACTAAGCCAACCTTGGGGTTACATGATAGTATATAATCATATAATGAGTTTCTTCTACAGTAAATAAAAGTATAATGAATAAGTTTTATTTTATGCATTTTTATACTAGTTACATCAAACTTATTAATTGTATGCTTCTAAAAAGTAAAACAAACAATAAACAAAAACACTAATTCTAAGATGAAGATAGAATTTATCAATCTGACACTAAAATTTGAGAAAAGTAGCTAGAAGATGACAACATTGTTAAGGGAGGAAAGAGATGGAAATTAAAATAATAATAAAAAATAAAAATAAAAAACATTGGGAAAATGACTCTAGTGGATTTTAGAGGAAAAATAATCTAATTGTAAATTAAAAGACGATATCACAGATCAATAGAAGATGGGAAAATGTTTTGTGCCTTTTCTTCATGGTCAAGTTGAACCCGTACCCTTATATGCTAAAAGTAATAGATCAACTTGTCAAGTTTGAAATGAGATTTCTTGTTCATCAATTTTATACAAGACTAATTTTTCAAGATAAGAGAAAAAGATGGAATCATATTCTAAAGTGCTTATTCTTAAAAGCATAAAGGGGGAGATATTTAGCTAGTACTTTAGAGGTAAATATATTCGAATTGATCAACTTATCAACATTTACATGGCTTAAAAATAAGAAATGTGTGTCAATATGAATGCAAATTCCTAGGGAAGAAAAGATTAACTAGGACAAATAGAATAAGTGTTTCTAGTCTCTCTTATCTTGTGTGTGTATGTGAGAGTGTTTATGCAAAGAAATTCCCAATAAAAACTTAACAAAGTAACCAATGAGATCTCAAGCAGAGTAAAATCAAGAGAATATAACCGGTGTGACAATCATTGAACTTTCCATATTTCTTTCCTTTTTCTTACATTCTCAACACAACTAATCAGAGCCTAAATGTAAATAAAGGAACCAAAAAAAAAAAAAAACTATGAAACTTCAACTCAACATAGATTATGGTTTTGTTTGCGCTCTAAGCAACCAAAAATATAACTTAGAACCTACCCTCCGGCTTCTTGGGGGACTCCTGTGAGTAATTCCAATTATAGAAATCATAACAAGAGTTATGGCATTCACCCCGAAACCTAAAACCGTATAAATCATTAAGGAAAAGCAATTTTAGATCCGTTGAAACAATAACTGTGTGTTTCTGTATTAAAAAATAAATCAACTAAACAATAATGACTAAACCAATGAAATAGCTATAAGAAGGATATATGTTGTTGAAACACTCGGATAATCGATTTCCATCCCATACCTGAAAATTAAAAAGGAAAATTCCAAGATTAAATGATCAGAATCGAAATCAATCTCTTATATTTACAATTCAGAATTTCAATTAATTTTTTTATGCAAAATGCTTAAGCCAACAAAATTGATTTAGCATCAGTGGTGCTCAAATTTCACGTACTGAACTTAAAAATCAAAACTCTGAAGAAGTAGAACTCCATCCCTAAGTCCTTTAAGCAACAAAAGACAAAAAACTAGAAAATTTAACAAAATGAATTAAAAGAAAAGAAAGTTTTTCTGCGTTTGTTTCAGCTTATTTTAAATGCTACTTTTTGACGAAGCTTAATTATAGGGAATTGTGACGGTCTATTTATTTCCCGAAAACCAAACAAAGCAGAGCAAAAGGGAGGAAAAGGAGAAAAGAAAGCGAGTGTACGAAATTCCAAATCGCGAAGGATAAAGGATGATGAGAATTCAGAAATTAGACAGAGAGAGAAAAAGCATACGGATGGAGAATTAGGGCAAATTAGATTCATGAAGAAGTCGTCCATGGTGACTGATAATGATTGGTGAGGCTTCTCCAAACTCAGAGACTGAAAAAGAGCGCGCTACTGACCGACTGCCTGCCTTATCCTCAAATATTCCACGTCTTCTTTTCTTCGATTCTAAGCGTCGATTTTATATTTTTACTAGTAAGAGATTCCCATGATAGGTGCTAAAAAAGAATTTAGGTCCTGTTTTGTATAACCATTCATACACCTCTTTAGTTTTTAAACAAAGATAGAGTAATTACATCAGCTCGGCCATAATTGTGCAAAATGAAAAAAATGGTTGATTTTACACAATTTGAAAAAAAAATGACACACATCAACTTGTGCATAATTGTGCATTTATGCACAATTGCTACAATACCTGTGCATATATGCACGGCCACTGTAGCACTTCCATTTAGTATTTTAATGTTTCTATTTGTTATTTTAATGTTTTATTTGTACGGTATAAAAAGCAAAATGAATCAGACCTTTTTTGTCTCTCCTTTCACTGGGCAAGCCGCAACATCATTATGGGAAATTATAAAAAATTGATGAAGAATGAATATTTTATTGAAATATCTTGTAAAATAGATAAACTGATGTGAGTATTTTGTAAAAGTGATGGTGTAAAATAGAAAAAGTAGGTTTTTTGTGTAAAATAGACTGAATCTTTTCCACCAGCTGATGTAATTGCTCTTACTTGTATTATTTTCACATATTCTTTCACTCACACATATTTTTATACATATTTTTAAACACATGTTTTCAGTTTTAAAGTGCATATACCAAACACCCTCTCAGGGTCTCAAAAACCAATCTTATAACATATAACATATCACTTTACAATATATTTTACATTAAAACTTTTATATTTTTTAACACTTCATTTAAATATTCTTTTTTTATTATTTT
Organism: Quercus wislizeni; assembly: GCA_023055345.1. Lineage (NCBI taxonomy): Eukaryota > Viridiplantae > Streptophyta > Magnoliopsida > Fagales > Fagaceae > Quercus > Quercus wislizeni. The sequence goes on from JALGQJ010000002.1 coordinate 39,402,281, forward strand.
TTTATTCTTCTACTCTACGTTGCCTCTCTCTCCTCTATCTCTCTCTTTTTCAACCCTGCACTATCTCTCTCTACTCTATCTCTCTCTTTCTCAACCCAGCACTGCCGACCTTCCACCACTACCTCTCCCTCACGCACCTCGCCAGTGAGACCATAACCGTCTGCACCGTCGACAACGTTGCCATGTTTGACCTCCTCTCCACCCACCCTTCCATCTACACCGTCAAAAACATCCTCTCCATCCACGTCCTCCTCGATATTTTGGCGCCAAAAAGCTCCACCAGATCACCAACGTCATCGCCTTGGCCACCACCATGTTCCAGACCACCAACTCCGCCCCTGGCTCTTCCGGCTTTGTCTACATCACCGACCTCAAGGGCGGAAAGGTCGGCTTTTCTCCCGAGGACAACAACAACCAGATCAACACCATCAACCCAACAATGGAGAGAGGCATGGAGAAGGAAAAAGACAAAGAGGCATGGAGAGAGAGAGAGAGAGAGAGAGGGAGAGAGAGAGAGAGAGAGAGAGAGAGGAAAGCAGTGGAGAGGCACGGCACACGAGAGAAAGTGAGAGAGAGAAAAAATAATAATAATAAATTCTAGCATCTTGCTACAGTGGAGTGTTAAAGATGAGACTCCACTGTAGTTGAATGCTAAAATATTTAGCATTTAGTATCTTTATTGTGGGTGTGTTTTTATGATTTGAAGTGTTAAAAATGCTAAAAAATAGCATTTAGCATTTTAGTACATTTGATGAGAATACTCTAACTAACCCATGCTATAAAGGTATATTGTGTTTCTTTTTTTATTTTTTCCAAACAATGTTAAATAATAAAATTTAATAATTTGCATCAATTATAATTTAGAATTACTACATTTTTTAATCACAAAAATACCTAGGGGTGTGATGGAAAAATTATTTCACCCACAAACGCATAATACTCATCTCACTGTTAAGTATTTTTGTGATTGAAAAATGTAATAATTCTAAATTATAATTGATGCAAATTATTAAATTTTATCCAAAAAATAGAAGAGTCTCTGAGCACGTGCGCGTGCCCAAAGGCTAGTTTTCTTAATTAATTTGAATCAATGCACTTTTTTGGTGCATTAATAAAATTAATTTGTACTTTAAGTCTTTAACCCATGCAATCTTGATACAATTCATTATCAATATTTACTTTGCATAGTTGTGCCGAACATATTAATATTTCATTGATAAAATTTTGTATTCAATACAATTTCATTTGCAAAATACTATCACATCTCTTGACTTAGCTATTGAAATAATCTCCCCTTATACATAACACTTGGAATATTACTTTAAAAATTCACTTGGATGCAAATTCACTTAGAATATTACTTTAATGACTTAGCTATTGAAATAATCTCCTCAGATACATAACACTTGGAATATTGCTTTACAAATTCACTTGGATGCAAATGAGTTTTGGATGCAAATTCACATGGAATATTACTTTAAAAATTAAATTGCTAGTTTTCAAATAAGTTACTTGATGATGTACAGAAAATCAGTAGACTGAATGCTCAGGGCTTCAATGGGCTGGTGATTGCTTGAAAGACCTAAAAAGAAAGAAACACAAAATAAAAGGTGACCGGGGTGAACCGGCCAAGAACCCTCTGATGCTTAAGTAAATTTTCCCTTTAGAACTCAAGAATTCCAACTTTAGGAGTAGTGGAACTTACCTTCATTTGATGTGGATAAGTCCTTATATAGTGAGTTTTTGAGTGGTTACGTGTTTGGTAACTTCCTCAACGTGTATGGAAGTTAGAAGGTTCAAACTTAACTTCTACAACCACTATAGAAGTTAGAAGATTAAATCTTATCTTCTACAACTGCCATTAGAAGTTAAGAATTTAGTAGAAAGTTAAAGAGATGAACAAGGATATTGCTCATACTTCAAAATAATAGAACGTGGTTCGAATTATAAGCTTTTATGCATAAATTCATTCTGAAGTTTTTCTAAGTGTTGAGGGGTCATCCAGATGTTTCCATGTTGGACAACCTTCTTTAGTTTGGACGGCCTTTTTATGTTGGACCACCTTTTTGGACTTAGACGACACTAAGGAAGAACTGGAGATGGCCCAATTTTTGGTTCACCATCAGTTGCCCCCTTTGTCCAAGGGTCGTCTTGAACACTGTGATATGACCGTTTATTCTTGACACGAGTCAACATTTTAATGGTCAACAGATATGCCACGTGTTATCCTTGCCTAGTTGAATTATTTGTTTCAAATTGTGTCACGTGTCAAAATCTCATTGGTTGGCTGTTCGCATCGATTTATTTTTCAAGAAAAATGCCATGTGTCAACTTCTGGTTGGTCTGTGTCTCTTCGTTGACCCACCTCTAGGCCTTATAAATATGTATATTCTCTCTCTTACCCTTTACTATTCTAATAATTTCCTTTCTGCCATCTCATCCAAGAGCCTCATCTAGTCCTTATCTCTAGTCTCGTCAGGTACTTCCTTCTTGTCATCCTTAGGCTTTCGTCTTGTTCATTCTTCTAATCATGTCTGCATCTAGTGGTAGTACTGAGAGATAGACGAATACCAGGACAAGTCCTCTAGAAGTGGTGGTAGCTATGAGAGTAGTAGTGACGGTAGTATTAGTAGCAGTAGTGATAGTAGTTCCCTAAATGAGCATTATTCATCTGGGGTTCCTAGTTTTCCCTTAAAAGAATTCTAGGCAATGCAATGTAGGATGGCTTTTAGGGCAAAGGCTAGCTCATCCAGAAGGAGTAGGTCACCTAGCCCTCCTAAAGACGAGGAGAAGGAAAAAAAATATAATTTATAGTTGTGCCCCTAAGGTGGCATTTACTTTAGACGCGGGTAAGTTAAACTCTCTAGTAGATAGATATCGGATTCCTATTGAGTTTAGGTCTCATCTGCCTGAAAGGGGGGAATGGTGTTGTTCTCCTTTTTCAGGCTTCGGTGTATATACTTCTTATCTCTTAGCAGGTCTTAGGTTCCCTTTAAATTCTTTCTGTAGAAGTCTCTTCTATATGTTAGGTATTGGACCAAACCATCTCAATCCTAATGGGTGGTGGATGATAGTTGTCTTGCAAGTGTTATGGCGTGAGGCGCTTAAGGGGAATCGTCCAATCACAGTGGATGAGTTCCTTTACTACCATATAAGCCTTTAGAAATTAAACAATCTGCTGGTTTTTACCAATTCTCATCTAGGGGCTCCTAATTTAGCTTGATTAGGGTTTGTAGTTCTTCTGATAGGCTTTGGAAAAAAGAATTCTTTATTATTTCTGGAAACTGGGATGGGAACCAAGTTGATGTAAATAGTGCCCCCTTCCCTCCTTTTACCAGCCCCCTAAGTCATCTTCGTCCTGAAGGTATGTTATTCTTCCTTTGCTTATCTACTTTGTTTTATCTTTTCCTTATCTAACTCCATTCTTGTGTTTGTGTAGCTGTCACTTGTCCACATTTGGATAGTTTTTATTTGGAGTGTATTAATAAAGCTCGTGCCTTCCCTAAGAGGTCCTTCCACAACTTAGTGACTCTTAGTCGTCTAGTTGTTTGGGGACTTGGCCCTGAACCTATTGCAGAGAATATTGCACACGAGGAGACCACTCATCGAAGTAAGCTTTGTCCATTCATTCACTATCATACATACATACATACATATATATATATATATATATATATATATATATATATTATGTCACTAACTCTATGTCTTCTCCATTATAGGGTTAGCTACTATGAAAGAAAATAAAGGGAAAGACATTCCTAATGGCATTGAGGGTGAAGAGGACGTCCAGGTCTAAGACGATGTTACCCTTTTGGTCGACCAGAAGCCTGTCGCCCAGGCTGGAAAGAGGAAGGGCATATCTAGTTCTGTGGACCTTGGTGAGCTTCCAACTCGTCGAGGTCCTAAGAAGCAAAAGTCAGGCAAAATTCCTCCTCCCAAGGTTCCAAAATTCCCTTCAACGAAGGTAGGCCTGGACAACTTGACAATGAACTTGGTACCTGTCCAGACCACTTCATCTGTCCAGCTTGAGAATCTTCCTCTTCCTACAGCCAAAGCTCCTCATGAGGTCATTCAAAAGACTCGACACTAAACATGAGGTGCATGCTTGCTACAACATGTCAATGAAGGACTTTGAGCGTTCTGCCATCCATGACCTTTTCAAGGTAAGTAGTTTTTCATTATCTCTATTTTATTTTCTAAGAAATTTAAGGAAATTTTCTAACTCTCCTTTGTCCATCTATTTTTAAGGCCATGTCGAAGTTTTACACTGTGTCCATTCAAGCCAAAGAGCTTTGTAATGAGGCTAAGACTACCAAGGAAAAGAGTAAGAAGCTGACTAATGAGGTCATCTTAAAGAAGGGGGAAGTAATCAGGCTGACTAAGAGGCTCTCTCGTCTATAGAGAATTGAGCAGAAGCTAAAAAATGAAGTGGAGGAGCTCAAGGTCGACTCCACTGAGAAGGAGACCCATATCACTCACCTTGAGGTGAAGGTTCAAGGGTTTACTTCATCTATGGAGAAGGTTCATAAGGAAGTCGTTGCAGCCTTCATGAAATCTAACGAGTTCAAGAATCATCTAGATCGTCATTACGCTGCTGGTTATAAGGACTTCCGTTCTAATGCCAGGAGGCCTACCCTGAGATGGACTTTGACTCCTTCAAGATCCCCACTGCCACAGAGAATTCCCTGCTTCTAACAAGCTCTCAGGATGTCAATGTGATGGACTATACTTCAACTGAACCTGCCTAGGACGCCATTGATGCCAGCAAGGACGATCCAAAGTCTAGGGGTGATGCCCCTAGTTGTTTATTCCAGTAATTTATTTTCTTTTTTAGAAAAATTATTTATTTTAGCTTGTTTGAAAGTGCCTATTGTTTTGGGCTTTACCTTTTAAAATTCATTTAAGTACAATTCTCTCGTCCAAGTTTATTAATGAGCAATAAATACAATTGCCTTCATTGGCTTTGAATAACTCAAGGGTTTTTAGACGATGGTCGTCTACCATTCTTTAAATTTTATGAATGAATGCCTACTTCTATTTTCATTCTTCATTTAATGTTGAACATGTTATATGCTTTCTGTATGAATGAATTTCTTTGTTTACATCGTCCATGTTATACCTTAGGTTGAACATGTTAATATATCTTAGGTTTTACCTCGTCCGTCGATTAGATGAATATACCTTGGTTTATTTTCTTTTTCTTTATCCTTAGTTTAAGGAAAGCTTATAAATGTTACATCCCTGCATCCAAAGATTTTACTTATCTTGGGCTTTTAGCCTTCTTGTGGATTAGTTTGAATGAAAATGATATGAGAATTAAGAATTCACACAACATTATATACATTGGGAATTCAAACTGTATATATACAACATAAACATCGTCCATAAGCATGGCACATGCTTAGAAGCTAGTGCCTTCAGGAAATTAAAAATACTTATGTATAAACAGACAGACTAAATTCATAACTTCGTCTATCACAAATTTGTCCATAGGGAGCGCAAAAGTTGGAAACTAATGCACTTTTAGGGAATTAAAATATTAAAAACATGTGGTACTAGTAATAAACATAAATAAATATGAGGAAAGCAACAAATAACTTCAACTTCGCCCATGATAATACTCGTCCATGATAATGTTCATCCAAGCTAACCCTTCATTGATAGTATCTTCTTAGATGCTCAACATTCCAAGGGTGCACTAGCTTCCGTCCATCTAGGGCTTCCTAGTAATATGATCCCTGCCTTTTGCAATTGATAACCCTGTAAGGTCCTTCCCAGTTAGGCCCCAACTTTCCATGGCCCGAGTTTCTAGTTGCCAAGGAGACCTTTTTTAGGACGAGGTCCCCAATGTTAAAGTGTCTAGGTTTTACCATTGCATCATATTGTCTAGCCATAAGATTTTTATACCTTACTGTTCTGTGATCCGCATCCATTCTTACCTTGTCTATTAGATCGAGGTTAAAACGAAGTTGTTCTTCATTCTCCTCATCCTGATACTTCATCACCCTATGATTAGCCATGTGCACTTCTACAGGTATGACTGTTTTGCTTCCACAGGCTAGTTTGAAAGGAGTTTCCCCTATAGGGATCCTCATAGTCATCTTGTAAGTCCATAGAAAACCCGGTAGCTTGTCTAACCATACTCCCTTTGTTCCCTCAAGCCGAGTTTTGATGATTTTCAACAAGGATCGGTTTGCAACTTCTGCTTGTCTATTTGCTTATGGGTGGGAGGGTGAGGAATAATGATTCTTGATTCCAAGTTGCTCGCAGAAATCTCTGAAGGGCATGTTATTGAACTGTCATCCATTGTCTGACACTAGGACTCTAGGTACCCCAAATCGGCATACAATGCTCTTCCAAAAAAAGTTTTTGACATTCTGTTATGTGATCTTTGCTAAGGATTTAGCTTCCACCCACTTAATAAAGTAATCGATCCCCATCACCAAAAACTTCATTTACCTGGTTCCAATTAGAAAAGGACCCAAAATGTCCAATCCCCATTGCGCAAAGGACCATAGGGCCATCATCGAGGTAAGGTAATCTGGTGGTTGTCTAGAGACATTACTGAATCGTTGACATTGATCACACACCTTCACATAAGCCTTAGCATCTGCTTGAATGGTTGGCTAGTAATAACCTGCATGAACGACCTTGTGAACGAGTGTTCTAGCTCCTGAATGGTTGCCACATGCTCTTTAATGAACTTTTCTCAATACGTAGTTTGCTTCGTCTGGAGCTAAACACCTTAGGTAAGGCTAAGAAAAGCCTCTTTTGTATAGCACCTTCCATCCTTTAAGTAAGCCAATATTGGGGTCATCCAATTTTCTTCACCTTCTATCTGCTGTACCTCTGGAAGATCTATGCTATGCATGTATTGGACTTCATCAAACTCATCCACCAATTCTTCTGCTGACGCTGCTTTTGCTTACTAAGGCATCTACTTCCATGTTTTCTTCCCTTGGGACTTGAATAAAACTAGCTTCTTTAAATTTCTTAATAAGGCATCTCACTCTATTAAGATATTTTTTCATCAGTTCTTCTTTCGCTTCACATGTTCCATTCATTTGGCCTATGATTATCTAAGAGTCTCCTTGGATGACTATTGACTCTGCCCTTAAAGACTTAGCCAATTCCAGCCCTTTAAAAAGAACTTCATACTCAACTTCAATATTGGTTGTTTGGTGCTATAGATGAGTCGCATACTTCAAATTGTCTCCTTTTGGGGATTTCAAGACAACTCCTATCCCTCTTGCATATAGTGTAGATGACCCATCTACATAGACGACCTATGCCTTAGCCTTTTCTACTCCATTTAGATCACCATGACTTAGAGTGAATTTCGCAATGAAATCTGCTAGAGCTCAACCTTTATTGCATTCCTAGGCCGATACCTAATATCAAATTCACTTAGCTCTATAGCCCATTGGATCAATCGTCCCGCGGCTTCCAACTTGTTCATCGCCTTCTTGAGCAGATAATCTGTCATTACATTGATGACATGTACCTGGAAGTAATGCCTTAGCTTCCTAGACAGGGTTTCGTGCCTATGTATACGGCATGCGTTAGTATGCTTATACTAAGGCAAGGCGGAGCTCACCAAAGCATTAACACATTGACGCATGTCGCATGTACAGGGACCAATGTCATTAGTTGACATGGATTGAGGCAATCACACCTTGACAATCATGCATACAATGTAGCATGAATATGCATTTATAGCAATCACCTTGAATGTATACCCATTATCCAAGGTCAAGAGCACCCATGATCACGAGGGGGGTACCTTTCTAACCATGTGAGTCCATTATACAAAGTGCATGAACATCTTTAAACAGGCACACACACACACACACACACACACACACGTATGCACAATGCAAACACATAGAGTGAAAAGATAAGCCAGACATTGCTACCATCCCAAGGGTATGGCCCAGGCAAGGTATAGGAAAAGTAAAGAATCAGACACTTTTATACCCCTAAGAATGTGGCCTTATCAAGGTACAGAAAAGGAAAGCCCTAATCTAGAAAGTTATAGACATGGTTCTAAAAGAAAAGGCTAGAGAGAGAGAGAGAGAGAGAGAGAGAGAGAGAGGGAGGACCACACGGAGAGGCTATGCCTTCTAATCTACTGACCATTGTCCTTTTTGAGCTTGCTCCTCTTGCTTGCATTTTTGCCCTTTTTGCTTGCATTTTAGAAGTTGTGCTTGTGCTCCAAGTGTGTACATGCACCAAACAAAGAAAACCAAAACCAACAGACAAGCAAAAGAGAGAGCGAGAAAACAAATAAAGCATTAAGCAAACAAGCAAGACAAGCAAGCAAAGTAAAGAGGACATGTTAACAAGCAAAGAAAACATGCAAAAGAGAAAACAAGTATGTTATTAAACAAACATGCAAGAAAGGGTATCCTTGAAGGACAAATGTAGGTTTGGATTTGGTGTTTGTAATTCCATTAAATTGGAGTATGGGCAACACGTATGCTATCAAGTAGAGTTCCTAAAAGGGACTAGAGATTTCGTGTACAAAGATAGGCGTAAGCCCGCATGAAATCATAGGTAGGAACGATGCTTGATGACACAACAAGCACACAAAGACATATGCATGAACACATAAACAAGGATGCAAAGATGCAAACCAAAGCAAGGAAACCCACACGAGGTGGCACAAAGCAAACATAAAAGAGGCTAAGCATGTTATCACACAAAGGGGGAAGTTGACCATGTTATAAGGCATATATAAGGCTAACATGAGAGACCCTAACATGCAAAGCCAAACAAAGGAGAGAAAGGCAAGCAGCAAGCAAGCCAACATCATGAAGATGTACTCTCACACATGGTTGCATCCAACCAAGCCATAAAAGGGGAAAGGATATAACCAAACAAACAAAAAGGCCCAAAGGCCAACAAGGACAAACCCACAAATGGAAACAAGACAAAAACATGTAAAGCAAGGAAGCAAGAATCTAGATCTAAGCACACAAGCATGGATCTAAAGGTAAAAGCAAAGAAAAGGGCAGACAAAGCAAACACATGCAAATAGGAACTAATCTAAACCCTTTATTGTATTTGGGTGTATGGATGTAGGTCTAGACCACTAGATCTAGATCTACACACTACCAAAAAGCCAAAACACAAGAAAGAAACACAAACAATGTGTACAAAGCTATAAAAATCACTAAGAATAGCTTCCAAACAAAGCTTTAAGCACATAAACATGGCAAGAAACACAAGCAAGGTATTTAGACATATACTAGCCCAAGAAGGCTAAGCCAACAACATCAAAGCAACAAAACATGTTAAGAAAACAAGTAGACATGCTAGAAAAGCAATAAAACATGTTAGAAAACAATAAAGCATGCTAGAAAAATTAAAAGAAAGCAATAAAGAGCTAGGAAATTAAATGGGTGTAGATTGTAGCTAAAAAAATACATCTACACCCCTAAACCTCAAATCCAAGGTATATGGACCAAGGAGAGGGAGAAGAGAGCAAGAACACTACCTTTTGATGTGTGGAAAAATGGAGAATCAAAGGTTTTATTGTGTGTTTGGGAGAGAATTTAGGAGGAAAGAGAGAGAAATTTCCTAGAAAGGTGCTCTAACTGCTTGAATTTTTTTTTTCAATTTCAGGAGTTGGGGGTTAAATAGCTGCTTGGCACACTTCCCGAGGCTCAGCACACCCTTAGGGTGCGGTAGACCTGTACGTTGACGTTAGCAACTTTGTCTTTTCCTCCAACTTTTTAGTTTTGACTTCGATCACTCATTTAAAGGCCTTTCCAAACTCCAATTGAGCATATTCTAATGGCATTAGAAAGATATGGATGTCTAGTTTCCAAAAAAATTAACATTTTAAAAATCTAACGGTTGGATCAAAAGTTATGGTCTCAGGAAGTGAGATAACATAACCAGCATGGTTTTCAAGATATCTCAACCGTTTTTACTTTGATTTCAACCCATGAGCAATCGTTGGAAAGGGAATTGAATAATCTTCACGATTTGGCATGCAAATCAAAGGTGGACAAAATATGGTATCTACACCCCTCATACATAATAATCCAAGTGTTGTAATGAGCTTGCCCAAGCATCTACATGTCTAAAAATAGATTAAAATGGAAGCCCAAAGCAAAACTCAAAAATGAGAAAAGTTTGGAAAACTTACCAATCCAGCCCTTACATTCTCTGAAAGATGATCGTATGGCCTATAGATTAGTGGATGAGACTCGTTTAGTCTTACAGCCCCATTCCAGTAGGTGAGGTTGAATACATCGCCAGAAATCACGTAGGAGGTCTTCTTGGACTTGGGTTCCCTTAAAGAAGATGAAAGAGTTTGGGAGAGAAAAAGATTTTAAAGATTGTGACAGGTGTAGAAATGAGAGAGAGGTAGAGGTTTTTGTAGGGAGAAAGATGGAAGCTGGAGAGTTAGAGAGAAAATGAAGAGATGAGGAAGATGAATAGAACTAAGAAGAAAAAGAAACGGTTGGTAACTGTTGGAAAAATATAAAGAGGCAAGAAGACATCTGGTGGCTAAACTATGTGTACTTTATTTTAAAAAAATTCCAAATATCCCCAGTGGGTACCCAAAAGGTAGGAAATGCAAAGAAAAATTCAAAAATTTGTCTAAAAATGGCAAAAATACCCTCAATTGGGTAGAAGACACAAGGACTCTGAAGGCATCCCCAGTGGAATTGAAAGGATCAAGAACATCTCTCAGCGGATTGGAAATCACAAAGGCAACTCCCTCATGAGTTAAGACCATCAACTAAAACCCCAATAAGTTACAAATACACAATTTTTCCCAAGTATCATGAAGAATTCCCCCAAGGGTCCAAGGCACAAAGGAAACTCCCTCGAGGGTTGTGAAGAAAAGATTTTCCCCATGGAGTTGAGGAAACTCCCCCATGAGTAGAATCAATACTAGTTCCCCAGTGAGTCATGAAGGAGAAGAAGTGAATTTTTTCCAAAAGACTACACACCATCAGAGGCTTCTTTGTGAGTCAAAAACACAAAGACGACTCCCCTGTGGGCCACCAACACATTCATTAGCAAAGTTATTTTCCCTAGTAGATCATACACCAAAGACTTCCTTGTGAGTCAGAAACACTAAGAACTTGTGCACATATCCTCCAAGACTTGAATATGCAGGCACAAATCCTATAGAAGTTAGGACAGAAGAGTATAGCATTTGTGCACATATCCTCTGGGAATTGAATATGCAAGCACAGACCCTATACAAGCCAGAATTTGTGCACATATCCTAAGTGAATGGAATATGTAGGCATAATGGAAGAGGTAGAGATAAAGATAGAGATCAAGGTCACCCTAAGGCAAGAGCTTTATTAGAGTAGGTAGAGAAGGAGATGGAAGACAAGTATTACCTAGAAGCGTACGCCACCTAGAGAAGTTTGAGGCAAGAGCCCAGATGGATACCACAAATATATATCCTTTTAAGCTTGTAAGAGCACCTTATTTGTTCGGTTGATGGTTGTGGCTGTTAGCCATGCTTCTGCTCTATTTCTATACTTACTTTTCTAATTTAGGGTTTAGGGTGAGTATGCATACGCATGCCTCCTGCATGCACATGCATACTTCAAGTATGTGTATGTATACAACTAAGTTGCGCACACATGCTCAATGTATGCACGCGCATACTTTTACCCAAAACCCTAATTTGGACCTTGTTTGCTTCTTTTCTCTGCTTTATTTATTTAACATGCTGCCTCATCCTATTTTATGCTTATAAGCTATTTCTCTGTTTGTTTGTTTGTTTGTCCTTAACATATTAGATTAGGGTTTCTTTTCAATTCTTTCTTTAATGTGCCATGATAGTCTTTCCCTTTCATTTCAAAATGCATGACATCACCCCTCATTGAGTCGAAATTGAGCTCAACGTTGAAGACGAATGTTGGATGCGCATACCCTAGCTAGTTACTGGTGCCGAATTATAGGCTTTTCCTGGGTCCATGGATGGATAGGATTATGTTGAAAGGCCCCCTTGATCTGCTTTATCCCACAACTTTTATGAAGGTAAGGATACAATGATCAAGATTCCCTCTAAGAATAGGACCAATTTACCAGTTAAGCCGTGTTTCATATAGTTGGCTAAGACTATGTCAAACTTGTCATCCACATAATCCTAGTTAAACCTGAGTGCCCCCCAGTGTGACAAGCCCTTTGAAGAATGAAATCAGAGATTATCCTGAAAATCAAAGAAGAAGTGGAAAAACAGTTGAATGCTGGTTTTCTTACCGCCATAGCCTACTCAGATTGGGTTGCCAACATTGTTCCTGTACCAAAGAAAGATGGGAAAGTACGCATGTGCGTTGATTACAGAAATCTAAATCGGGCCATCCCGAAGGACAATTTTCCATTGCCACAAATTGATACCCTGATTAATAACATTGTGACCAACATGTTCTTCTCTTTTATGGATGGATTCTCAGGTTATAATCAGATCAAAATGGCCGAAGAAGACAAAGCTAAGACAGCACTTACCACTCAACTTATGCCTACGACATTATGCCATTTGAATTGAAGAACGTCGGTGCCACCTACCAATGAGCCATGGTAACCTTGTTCCATGATATGATGCATAAGGAGATTGAAGTCTATGTCGATGATATGATCGCCAAGTTGCGCACTCCTAGTGATCATTTGATGGATTTGAGAAAGCTATTCAAACGCCTTATCAAGTACAGATTGAGGCTTAACCCTAAAAAGTGCGTCTTCGGGGCTAGTTTAGAGAAATTGCTCAGCTTCATAGTTAGCCAGAGAGGAATTCAAGTAGACCCAGTAAAAGTCCAAGCCATCCAGGACATGCCCGCGCCATAAATTGAGAAACAAGTTTGAAGCTTCTTAGGAAGGATTAATTACATATCTCATTTTATAGCGTAGTTAACCACCCCATGTGATCCCTTATTCAAGCTCTTGAAGAAGGACACAAAGATAGAATGGACAAGCGAGTGCCAAGCAGCCTTTGACAAGATTAAGCAATACTTATGAAACCCTCATGTTCTAGTTCCCCCAACACCGGGACATTCGTTAATTCTCTATCTAGTGGTGCAAAAGACACCTATGGGTTGCACGTTAGGCCAACTGACTAAACCCGATCATAAAAAAAGGCGATTTACTACTTGAGTAAGAAGTTCACCAGTTGTGAGATTAATTACGTCGCCATTGAAAAGACGTGTTACGCCTTAACATGGGCCTCACGTAAGTTGTGGTAGTACATGCTCTACTTCACCATGCGGTTAATTTCCTACATGGATCCTATCAAGTACATGTTCGAAAAGCCGGCATTTAGAGGGAAGATCTCCCATTAACAGATGTTGCTTTTCGAGTTCAACATCATATTTGTGGTGCGAAATGTCATCAAAGGCCAAGCCATAGCTGATTACCTGGTAGACCAGCTATTGAACGATCTAGAATTCTCTGAATCCCTTTTCTGAGATAAGGATGTCATGGTGCTAGAGCCAAAACTATGCGATGTGGAACCATGGCGTTGGGAGCTTTATTTCGATGAAGCTGCCAATTCTATAAGAAATGGAGTAGAAGCAGTCTTAGTATCCCCGAAGGGCCAGCAAATCCCTGTTTCAGTCAAGCTAAATTTCAATTGCACCAACAACTTCACAAAGTATGAGGTGTGCATAGTAGGCCTGCAAGTTGCCTTCATGTTCGACGCATACAATTTAAGCGTCTTTGGAGATTCCCTGTTGATCATTTCCCAAATAGAAGGAAAGTGGCAAGCGCGAGACACCAAGTTGATTCCATATTAGAAATGTGTTAGTCGTTTGATCTCAAAGTTCTGGGATATCACCTTTGCTTATTTGCCCCTAGCACACAATCAGTTTGCAGACGCTTTAGCTATCGTAGCTAGCATGGTTAAGTTGGCAGAAGGAGATGATAAACGACAATTGCGCATAAAGGTCCACGGCATGCCAACCTATTGCATGAAAATCGAAGAATGCATGAATGTTGAAGCCGAGATTGATGGAAAGCCACAGTACCATGATATCAAGGCTTATATCAAGAATGGTGAATACCCATTCGAAGCCATGGACAGTGAGAAGAAGTTTATCAGGTGCATGGCATGCCAATTCTTTTTGAGTGGGGAAGTCTTGTACAAGAGGAACCATGATACTGTTGGAAAAACATAGTTTGTATCGCATACAAAACATACGCAGCGAAAAATTAACGAATCTACTTCATTCACAATTGATAACATGTACTATGTAAATTTCAGAATTTAAGAACAAGAGAGTGTACCTTAGTGTCGTGAAATTCAAAACCAAAGATTAGAAGTACTTGGGAATACTTTTAATCTTCACTCCAATTCTAATTGTGTCCAAGAAATACGGTCTCTCAATTAGTTTATATGTATATGTTCAAAGAAGAATAAGAGAGTGGCTTACACTCACATACGCACCATTTCATTCTCTCTTATAAAATTCTGTATGTTTTTCTCCTTAAATATATCTGATTATCTAATTGGACTAGCCTTTTGAGCCATTCCAATTAGGTTTTAGTATGTGGCTTGGAGTGGGACCAAAAGGGAACAAATAAGACACTAACTCCAATGGGTTTTAGGCTTTTCTGTCAACTCTTGACAATATCAAAATTACCATTAATTATATTTAATATCATTATATAAATATAATTGCACTCTAGGATTTATTAATAAATTATATCCCAAAACTTTATTATACATACATCCACTTCATTAAAATATTCGTAGTAATACAGTCATGAATGTTGACTGCCACTTTGAAGATTACTATATCTTAATCCTTGAGTTCCTGGTTTAATCCTTAAAGTTATTCATCATATATTTATGAAATTCAATTTCATAAATATATACTTTAGTAACTCCTTACTAAAGTGGTTAGGCCTAACACTCTGAATAATCAAACCCATTAAACTTATCTTAAGGAGATATTTTATATCTTTGTTATGAGATTATGATTTCCATCTTGAGAATATATGTTCCTTCAACATTAAATGTGGCTGCCTAACATACTAAGGTTTTGATCGTGATTTTAGATCTCACTCCTGATATATCAAAACAACCTATACTTCATGATCAAGTTCATTATTCTCTTAGGATTAAGAGTTGATATAAATAGAAATCGAAAGATTTATTATTCATTTGAAAGTCGTTAGTAGAATAATAAATCTCACAGGGATTTAGTTCAATATGTCTTAACATTTAAAACATATCAACATATCAACTAGAAGTCTCTACTTCCATGATCAAGACAAATCATCTTAGTTGATATGTTATAACCTTCGCAAATGAAATGTCCAATTTCATCACTGACTACAAACTAAAATTCTGAGTTTACAAAGAACTTGTGACTTATATCTTTGTGACTAAATCACATATTATGCATCTCATGGACTATATGATAATATTCAAATATTCATGTTACCATTATTTTAGATAATAATAAAACAACTTTATTAATCACAACATAATGTCATACATAGCATCATACAATAGGATTTAAAGGGCATGTAGGCACCTAAGATGAGGCTATTGGGCCTAACCTCAATTAGGCTCACAACTTATTTGTAAAGTGGGTTTAGAATTTCCTACTTTGGGTTGTTCTCAGCACAGAGACTCAATGAGGCTGCCTCTCTTCTTCTTTATGATTCAGTCTCTCTCTTTACTCTCTATTTCCTTAGGCACCTTTCAACAACCCTTTTCTTCCCCCAACTTCTCATATTTATAGCTTGAAATTAGTGGAGAGACTATGATTACTTCCATGGCTAGTGCAATGGGAGGTCCAATATCATTAATCGTAAGTGGGTGGTTAGGTGGGAGTGAAACGTGGTGAGAGTGGCCTTTGAACTGGTTCCCACTCCAGTAGATATGCTCAACATTGATATTCCCCCAAGGCACTGTCGTGTAGCTAAGAGATTATAAATCCGAGCAATGACTTCCCTTCTCAGGAAGCAGTTTACCGGGTGTGACCCAAAAAGCGTGGGTGGTGTGAACTGATGAAGATCTCTAGTTCACTTGGCTTAAGGGTGGCTTAAGAGTTGGGCTTGGGGATGGTATAAGCCATGTTATCAGGCTGAAGCCCAAGGTCCAAATGGGCCTAGGTATCACAGGTTCGTACATTAGCCCCCCATTGATTCGTGTTCATATCTCGGGGACGAATCGAGGAATCCAAAGGACAAAAACTTATCAGAGAAGCTCAATGGGTAGGCATTGGGCGGTCGAGGTGCCCATTAATGCGCCCTCAAAAGGCGCATTGCATCTGATCGTTCGCTCAGCCATCATCATTATTTGACGGTTTGTGAACCGAAGCGGCGTGTGTGTGGTGGCAAGTGGGGATTCGTTGGGTTTCCCGCTCCCCAATTATTAAATGTCATTTATCTTTCCCCTTGGCCCTATAAATACTTATTTCTGAGTCTTTTCTTCACTTTTGCATTCTTCATTTCTTCAAACTTTCACTCTGTTGAGCATATACTCTTAGTGCGTTCATCTCTTAGCCCAGAACAACCTTCCTCCTTAAAGCCCTCAGTAAGTTCTTTTCCTTTCTCTTCTACTTGTTCTATATCTTTCTATACTATCGTAATCGTAGTTCTAGGAATCTTGTCTTAGAGGATGGGCTATTCTTATCTTCTTTCCTTAGAAGCCTCTTTGGCTACCTTTAGGGCTGCGTACGGTGTCCCCGAGGATGTTGATATTGCCTACTGTCACGTGGGCAATATTGACATCCAAAGGCATTGCAGTGTAAACACAGTTTTCTTTCCCTTAATGGCAATTCTTGAGGGTGGGATTAAGTTCCCTGTTGACCCCTTTATCATAGGTACACTTAGATTTTACGGTCTATGCCCCGACCAACTCCCTCCTAACTTTTACTGAGTGGTGAGTTGCATCAGTAGGTTGAACCAGTTATTCGGGCTGCAACTGAATCACCATGACATTAACTTTATGTACATTTTGTGCAGTAATATTGATTCAGATTATTGTTTAAAAACTCAGGAAAATAGGGTACGGCTTATTTCATGCCTGCCCGACTCAAATTGGAACTCAGCTGGAGAGTTTGTACGGGTGAGCGGCAACTGGTTTGCCGAGGAACTCCCATGCGCGTTTTCACCACGTGACGTTGGTCAGTCCCGTGTACACTTTATCATCTTGATTTTATTGGTTTGTCAATTCTGATTTAATCGAACGATTTCTAACCAGTTTTCATACTACTTCCGTGCAGATACTAAAAGATTTAAAAAGGATCTCAAAGTAGTACACGTTCGGGACCTAAATTTTGTACTTAGGTCAAAAATTTTTGTGCATTGGGACGGACAACTCCAAGTGTCCCACCTAATTCTCGGGGTTGATCCTGTATATTCTACTTGGCAAGCATTCGGCCAAGCTCTCCAAATTGATAGCCCCTTCCTTTCATACATCGACGTGAGGCACGCGAATTTCCTCATTCCAAAGTTCACGGTAGGCGAAGCCCGTAATCTCGGCCCACGGTACACTTGCTCAGACGAACTTGCGCCCATAAGGGACGAGTTTGCCGAACGTGTATCTTTACGATGTCGAGAGCAAGCTCACGAGAGGGTTTAGCTGGAGGCCCCCGTTCAGCCTAAGGCCTTTGTAGAACCCGAGGCCCCCTTCGATCCTGAAGCTCCTGCTCAGATAGCCGAAGAAGTAGGCACCGAATCGATTAACTCTTCGGAAACTGAATCTAACCAAGGTGACGACATGGTGATAAGAAGGACAATGACTATCAGTTGTTTTGTGCTCGGCGCCCGGCTGACCGCGTAGCAGCAACCACCCCAAGGCCAAGATCAAACTCCCCCTCTTCCTCCTCCAACAAGCTGCACTAGAAAGAGACCACACACGGCAAAGCAGACCCCCGCTAGCTCGGGAGATACGCCGATAAGAACTCCTCATCGGCCGTTTGAAGGCATTTTCATCCAGGAACCAATAGCTTAGATCGCTCTAAATGTGGCGTCCACCTTTTGATTCGCTTCGGCATGGCAGCCTTCGTTCATGTTGAATGGCAAACCCCTTCCCTTGACCGCAAGTGTATGGGTGTGGGAGAAAGGCGAAGGGGGTCATGTTGCTCAAAGTCTAGTGCATGGCCTTTTACTGCCCGAAGACGTGCACATATTTGAGGACGGGATGGACAAATCGCTGGGCAGGCGGCTGCAGTGGCACACTATTGCGGTAACTCCCTAGTCTTTGGTTCTTTACTGATTTTTACATGTATGTCGTTCTTATAGTCGTGCATATTATTGCTATTTTGCCAAGCTGCCCAACTAACCCATATCCTCGATGGACGGGTGAAGGAGCTAGCTGAGGATGTCGAGTAGGAGAAAGCTCTGAAAGATGTGGCCGAGTTGACGAGTAAGGAGAAAGCCAAAGTTGTCGCGACTGCGGAGAAGAAGGCCGCTGCATCCGAAAAGGCCCGGGTATCGACAGAGAAGAAATCC
Source organism: Quercus wislizeni (assembly GCA_023055345.1). Taxonomy (NCBI): domain Eukaryota; kingdom Viridiplantae; phylum Streptophyta; class Magnoliopsida; order Fagales; family Fagaceae; genus Quercus; species Quercus wislizeni. Next base: position 39,420,728 of record JALGQJ010000002.1, read on the forward strand.
TCGAAGCTAAAGGCCAAGCTGGGTGAGGTCGAGCTGAAGTTGACCGAGGCTGCAAGTCTGAACACGGCACAGGCAGAGGAGGTGGCCGCCTTGAAAGCAACTCTTGAGGCTTGTGAAAACAAATGGTATAACAAGGGGTTCGCCGATGTAGAAAACTCTGTAGAGCCCGTCATAAACGAAGCTCGAAAGCTGGCTTTCGGGGAGGGCTGGTTAGCAGCCTTGCAAGCTATGGGGGTCCTTGAGGATTCCCCTTTAAGGGACCCTAACCAAATCCCTTTTCTGGGCCCCTCTACTATCGTCCAGAACCAACTTGGTGTTATTGACGAGGAGGAGACTACAAGCATGAGAGAGTTGGTAGAGGCAATTGATTCCCACGCGGAGCGGATTAACCTAGAGGCCACCAGCAATTCGAATGTTGAAGATCAACCCGGCGGGAATGTTCAGCCACCCCTTGACACCCAGCAGACTCCCAAGGATGCCACTCAGCTCCAGTTTGCAGACCCTTCATCTTAGTTCCTAAACTCAGTTTCTACCTTTTATTCTTAATTTTTGCTTACTTAATTTGTTTTCTTTCGTAAGTTTGCCTAGGTCACTGGACTGTGGTGACCGAACAATTATTTTTGCTGGTTTTTCCTACAGTCGCTGGGTTTTGGTGATGAGACATTAATTTCGTTTGCATTGACTTTGTTTGAATAAGATTTAATTACCAAACACTTGATTTAATCATACTTATGAATGCTTATTTACTGTGTTGTTCTCTACGCCATGTTTTATTCGCAGTGCATGTATATCTTTCTAATAATTTCTGTTGGGGAAATTATTCCCGAGCTGGTTTGATGACCGAGGCTTGTTTGAAGGGTGAAGTATAAGGCTTCCACCTGCTTGGTGTTAATGATTGAATCAAGAAGCAAGTCATTGTCTTTAGGATAAAGTATAAGGTTTCCACCTACTCGATGATGGTAACCGAACTGAGAAGCAGGTTTCTGTCCTTAGGATATTTTATTATAAGGTTTCCACCTACTCGGTGACAATAATTGAACCGAGAAGCAGATGTCTATCCTTAGGATAAAGTATAAGGTTTCCACCTGCTCGGTTATGGTAACCAAACCGAAAAGTAGGTTTCTGTCCTTAGGATATTTTATTATAAGGTTTTCACCTACTCAGTGATAATAATCGAATCGAGAAGCAGTTCTCTGTTCTTAGGATAAAGTATAAGGTTTCCACCTACTCGGTTAGAGTAGCCGAACTAAGGAGCAGGTTTTTGTCCTTAAGATAAAGTATAAGGTTTCCACTTGCTCGGTGATAATAATCAAACCAAGAAGCAGGTCTCTGTCCTTAGGATAAAGTATAAGGTTTTCACCTGCTCAGTTAGAGTAATCGAACCAAGGAGCAAGTTTCTATCATTAGGATAAAGTATAAGGTTTCTATGTGCTCGGTGATAGAAATCGAACCGAAAAGCAGGTCTCTGTCCTTAGGATAAAGTATAAGGTTTCCACCTGCTTGATGATATTAATCGAACCAAAAAGCAAGTTTCTATCATTTTCTTAACTTTCTCATTTTTGCTGGCTGAGGACGATGGACTAACGTTAATGAAATTAAATGCACCAGTTTGGATCAACATCATAATAGTTGACAAAACATTACAAGATTACACTTGATCTACACCCTAGTGTACAACCGATTAGTGATAAAACTTTTTTAAGCTATAGATGTTCCATGGGCGAGGAAGCCGTCTCTCGTCTAAGCACTCCAGGTAATACGCCCCTACACCCGCGATAGCAGTAACCTTGTAAGGCCCTTCCTAGATAGGGGCTAACTTTCTGGCATTCGTATCTCGCATGTTCCCTACAGCTTTCCGTAGCACCAAGTCCCCAGCACTGAACTCTCTTGTCTTCACATCTCGATTGTAATGCCGAGTAAGGTTCTGCTGATACTCAGCTAACCTTATGGTTGCCGCCTCTCGGTACTCCTCCAATAAATCCAAACGCTCTGCCATCATCAAATCGTTTTGGGCAGGGTTAAATCCATCTACCCGTGCACTGCATAGGTTTACTTTAGTCGGTATCACAGCTTCTGCTCCATATGTCAGGGAAAACGGAGTTTCTCCTGTAGATCGCCTAAGCGTTGTTTGGTAAACCCATAACACATTGGGCAGCTCCTCGGCCTACCTACCTTTTGCACCGTCTAACCTTTTCTTTAATCCGTTCAAAATTGTTTTGTTAATGGCTTCAGCTTGTCCATTACTTTGAGGATACGCTAGGGTATATTACTGTTCTTGATGCCGAGGTCACAACAAAATTTGCGAAAGGTCCTACTATCAAACTGCAACCCATTGTCGGATATAAGAGAGTTTGGCACCCCAAATCTAGTAACTATATTCTTTCACACGAACTTTTTAACATCCACGTCTCGAATATTAGCTAATGCTTCTGCCTCTGCCCATTTGGTGAAGTAATCCACAGCCACTAAAACAAACCTTCGATTACCCGTTGCTCGGGGGAATGGGCCGAGAACGGTATTAATGCTTGGTTCCGTTATGAGCTCCACTTTGATTATCTAGGAAACATCTTTAGTCATTGTTGAAACCAGCGTAGCCAAAGAATCGGCGTGTCTGTTCTGCCCCTGGGCCACTTGGACCACCTTTGCTGTACAGAAATTACCCATAACCTGTTTTACCATTTATAGATATTCTTTCATCCGAGAATCATGGGCTTCAAAACTGCCCTGCACCTAGTTAACCACTAGTTGTGAATCTGAATAGGCTTCAACATCCTGGGTACCCATGCCTAAGACGATCTTCAATCCGACAAGTAAGGCGTCGTACTCGGCCTCGTTATTGGAGGCCTTAAACCCCAATCTAAAGGAATGCTCCAACTGTATTCCTTTTAGAGTAACAATTACAATCCCGGCACCAGCCCCCATGGCACTTGATGCACCATCCACAAACACCCTCCACGGACGTCACTCCACATGACAAACCATCTCCCCTTCGTTTTTAGGAGAAAATTCTGCCACAAAATCGGCCAACACCTGTCCCTTCATCGAATTCCTTGGCTTATACCTTATGTCGAAGGCTTCAAGTCAGGTCCCCCATTTAGCTATCTGTCCCGTGAAGTTAGATCTCTTCAACAACAATTGCAAAGGATACCCGGTTAATACGTATACGGAATGAGCATGAAAGTAGTGGGGCAGCTTTCTTGTGGCGTGAACCAATGCCAACACCAACTTTTCCAGAGGCAGGTACCTGGTCTCGGCATCAACCAAGGTTTTGCTGATATAATATATGGGATGTTACACTTCTTGGTCTCTCAAAAGCATGGCGCTTATAGTGTGATCAGAAATCGATAGGTACATAAATAAATCCTCCCCGGGATCCGGGGCCGTCAACCAGCCCCCATTTCTCCTTGGGGCTCCTGTAATTGCTATAACGATGCCTCATTGACGGTTTGCTTTTGTTCATCCTATTTATCCCTCCAACTAACTGCGACAACTTGGCATTGCCTAGCCATTTTCTGACTTCCTCGAACTACCGCAACACCCTGTCCGTTACGAAACTTGACCTTCACGTGCAATGTGGACGAAACAACCCCCATTGTGCGAATCCACAGCCTTCCCAGGATGGCCGTGTATGGGGAGAATGAACTGACTACGATAAAGGTCACTATCACCTCCTTACCTTCCATATTATGGGAAGGAAAATTTGACCCTCAAGGATCACCACCCTTCCATCAAATGAAACCAACAGTGTATCATACTTTATCAAGTCCTAGTTCTTTAATCTGAGCCCTTTGAATAAGTCCAGGTACATTACGTCGGCACCGCTTCCCTGATTTACCATCACTCTTTTCATTAAGAAACCACTTATCCACACCGTGACTACTAACACATCATCGTGCGGTTGAATCGTTCCTTCCAGATCCTCGTCGCCGAAAGCGATGGGCTCGCGGCCAATTCTCATCTTCTTCTAAGGCAGCTGTTTTCCCGAGTAATCCCTCGCTGGTGCTACTATTAACACTCCTCTTCTGGTCATTATCGTACCCATCGAGGCTGCATGGATGACTTCGATCACCCCTAATGGCGACGGGAGACGATTCCCTTTTTGCAGGGCACCTTGCTCAGCACCTTGGTTTCCGAAATCCACTACAAACTCCTTCAAATATCCGGCCTTCACCAGCTGCCCAAGATGATCTTTTAACACTCGACATTGCTCGGTGGTGTGCTCCTTATCCCTGTGATATGTACAATACAAGTTTTGGTTCCTTCAAGAAGGGTCGCCTCTATCTTATTCGGCCATCTGAAGAACGGTTCGTACTTGATCCGGTCTACGATCTTGTGTATTAGTTCCTTGAATGCCACGCTCACTTCCCCCATTTGTGCTTCCAGTTCCTACATCCTCAAGTCTTTTCGTGGCCTTGAGGGAAAAATACTCTACCGAGAATGATTTAATAACGGGGCTTTTCCTTTACTCTATAGCCGATCATCCTTGAGGCATTTATACTCCTCAATACGTCTTATAAGTTGCCTTATAACCTCGGAAGGCCTTTTCGTCAATGACTCCCGTAGTTGGCTGCAATCTTCTTGTTACCCCCGTAAATTTCATTGTAAAGCTCCTAATATTGACTGGCATAACTGCGAAGAGTTTCACCGACCTTCATCTTCATAGAAAGCAACGCATCCATCAGTTACGGCACTTGGCTACATGTTATGAACCGAGCACGAATTCCTGGATCAGCTCGGCAAAACTGTGAATGGAACATTTTTGTAGCCCATTAAACCATCTTAACGCGGTAGGTTTGAGGCTTGAGGGAAACACCTTACACAGCAGCGCATCATTGTGTGTATGTAAAGACATCATATGGATGTAATGAATGACGTGCTCTACCGGGTCTGTTTTCCCATTGTAGAAATTAAATAGTAGTTGTGTAAATTTGCTCGATGTTGGGGCCCGTTCTATGTCGTCCGAGAACGGCGACCGAGCGGCTCTTCGTAAGGTGCGGCTTATAGCATCCATAGCAGCGTTGTAGGGCTGTCGCTTCTCTAGGGAATCCAAACCTCGGTCAGCATACTCGCGCGAACGTGAACGGTCTCGACGTCGATGCAATTCTCGAGAATGAGAACGGTTCCTGCGTCGGCATGATTCTTATGAATGGGAACGATCCCGGCGTGGACGAGAACTGGATTGGTTGGATCCCCCCCCCCACATCGATTTTCCACACTACCATCCCTCCTTTCTCGGTTATCTCGGTCCCTTTTCTGGCCCCTACCTCTTGCCTCAAATTCCAAATCTCTCACCAATCTACGCAACCTCTCCACCTTTTAATCTCTCTCCTAGAATTGTCCATGCCCCGAGGCGCCTGATATTGTTCGGTGTGTTTGATATGACCCTTCTTCGAGGCCAGATTATTCCTCTTCCTGCTCACGCTCCCGGTCTTCACGTCTTTTATGTCTTTGTTCCCGCCATGTGGATCCCTGAAAAGACCCCATAGATCCGCTTTCAGCGTGGCCTCCTGAACGCCCTTCAGACATTTTCCCATGCGTGAGTCTCTATCGAACCACAGCTTTGTAGGAGATTCCCACAGACGACGCCAATTGTGGGCACCTAAGATGAGGCTATTGGGCCTAACCTCAATTGGGCACACAACTTACTTGTAAAGTGGGTTTAGGATTTCCTACTTTCGGTTGTTCTCGGCATAGAGACTCAATGAGGCTACCTCTCTTCTTCTCTCTGATTCACTCTTTCTCTTTACTCTATATTTCCTTAGGAACCTTTCAACAACCCTTTTCTTCCCCAAACTTCTCATATTTATAGCTTGAAATTAGTGGAGAGACTATGATTATTTCCATGGCTAGTGCAATGGGAGGTTCAATATCATTAATCGTAAGTAGGTGGTTAGGTGGGAGTGGAATGTGGTGAGAGTGGCCTTGGAACTGGTTCCCACTTCAGTAGATATGCTCAGCATTGATATTCCTCTTAGGCACTGCCGTGCAGCCGAGAGATTGTAAATCTGAGCAATGACTGCCTTTTTTTGGGAAGCAGTTTATCGGGTGTGACCCAAAAGGCGTGGGTGGTGTGAACTGATGAAGATCTCTAGTTCATTGGGCTTAAGTGTGGCCTGAGAGTTGGGCTTAGGGATGGTATAAGCCATGTTATCAAGCTGAAGCCCAAGGTCTAAATGGGCCTGGGTATCACGGGATCGTACAGGCACATATCCTAACAGATATAACTTTGCTTCGATGCATAGATGCCCCTGAGGCTAACCACCTGATGGAAGAGATGCATGAAGGCTTGCTTGGAGCCCATGCCAGTGGACCCCTGTTGGCTCGAAAAGTTATGAGAGCTGGCTATTATGGCTCACCATGGAAAGCGACTGCATCAAGCATGTGAGAACATGCCATCGTTGCCAAGTCTTCTAGAATAGGAAGAATGTTCCTCCCTAGCCCTTGTACTCTCTAGCTGTGCCGTGGCCCTTTTTAGCTTGGGGTATGGACAGTATTGGACTTATGATTCCAAAAGCCTCCCACGGTCATGTATATCTTAGTAGTTATCAACTAGTTCGCAAAGTGAGTAGAAGCCACTTTCTACAAAAGTGTCACCTAGGCTGTGGTGGCTTGATTCTTTAAAAAAAACATCATTTACCGTTACGGCATACCAAGAGAACTCATTACAAATAATGGGAAAAACCTAAATGGGAAGATGATTGAGCAACTTTGCCAATAGTTCAAGATTGAACATCAAAATTCGGTTCCTTACCAACCTCAGATGAACCGCGTAGTAGAAGTTGCCAACAAGATCATAAAGAAGATCTTAGTGAGGATGACGAATACCTATAAGGATTGGCACGAGTTCCTACCAATTGCCTTATGTAACTATTGCACTTCTGTTCGTACTTCCACAAGTGCAACCTCGTATTCTTTGGTATACGGCATGGAAGCTATCCTCCCCACAAAGGTAGAAATCCCATCTCTCAGGATTTTGTCTCAAATAGAGCTGTCAGAAGTTGAATGGACCCGTTCCTAATATGAGCAATTGAACATAATAAACGAGAAGCACATGATTGCAATGTGCCATGGACAGTTATACCAACGCCGCATCAAGCAAGCATTCAACAAGAAAGTTAGACCAGAGTCTTTGAAGAAGGCGACCTAGTCTTGAAGAAATGCAACTAGGTCATGCCTGATCATAGAGGAAAGTTTTTCCTGACCTATGAGGGCTCATTTATTGTGAAGAAGGCCTTTTTCGGAAGAGCCTTGATCCTAGCTGACATGGATGGGCATGATTTTAATATGCCCACCAATTCTGATGCTGTCATACAATACTATGCATGAGGGAGCCTCCTAGTGCACCCTATTTTCTATGTAAATAAAACAAACAAGAACAAAAAAAAAAAAAACCAGAAAAATACAAAAGTATGAAAAGGTAGATTGAAAACCCGAAAGGGCGGTCTACGCAAAAGGAGAGTAAAAGAAAGAGTGTGAGAGAGCCTGCTAAATTGAAAACCGAAAAGGGCGGTCTAGGAAAAAATTAAGGCAATCAAAATTGTAATGTCAGTTGAATTACGTGATGACATGATCCTTCCCAGTGGAGGTACATAGGAAGCCACCTTGGTTCGATCACATTATAAAAGAAAAATCAGTCAGTTGAATCTGCTTGGGTTTATGATCAAAATCAAGAAAGAAATATGGACTCCTTGTCCAAGAAGAAGATATAAGGGTGCCTCAAAGGTTGCTCTGTGTCTAGTGGAAGGTGTACCCCAATGGGAAAGGAAAATATCCGCCTAGAACAGGATGTATTCTTTGGAACCTAAGATATTGATATGCATAGACTTACATTTACCACTTTTATTTGTATGATCTTACATTTTCAAAGCATTTGTGCACATATTCATTAAACATGCTTGTTTTGTGCCTTTCTAATCCTTTAATGCATTTATCATTCTAATACCAAAAAACATGAATCTCATCTCATAGATATCTCCTGATGATCAATATATACGTAAACATCTATCTCCACTATCTCTCAGTTTTTAAGCATGCCTAACAAACTAGACTATGCTTTAAAAACTCTAGAAAGCGGAAGGCCTTATGTAATTGCCTAGCAATTTATGAAGGATCTTTCCATACATGGTGGGATACTAACTACATAGCTCATGTGCATAAATAAAAAGAAGCAGAAAAGAACATAAGCAAGTTAAACATGGCCCAAATGGTCTGACACCGCCCTGCATAGCTTCCCAAAACCGGTGTGGAGAATCAGATCATCCAAAGGATAGGTGCGAAGCAACCTTGCTGCATCAAAGCCCAGATCTCTAGTAACCTCTCGAAGTCTACCATATGAATGGTGAAGACAGACGAGCTCCCTCTCCAAAGTGGGACTCGAGGTGGAACTCTCCCTCTCAGTGTCAAGCAAAGCCTACAAGGTGCTAACCTCAGCAATAGCAACTCTCAGTGCCTCCTTCTTTTTGGGCAACTCAGCCTGAAGGTGACAAAAAGCTAACTGTGGCTTATTAGGCTTATCAGCCGGCCCATACTCTAAGCTTAAGGTGGAATGGATGAAAGATCTAGCCTCTAACAGCCTCAGTGCTAAATCGTTGGCCCCACTGCTAGCCTCGGCCCGACCGGCCTCCACTATGGCCCTCTCCTCATCTCTTGTCTGACCCAAGACAGTAAATCTTTGGGTAAGATCTGCCAGCTCACTCTCCAAGCTTGCAACTTGGGATCTCAATTGAACACACTCCGCCTCCGTGGCTGAAAGAGTCGGACTCCTCTGCTCAAACTCTATTCTAAGGGTAGCAAGCTCACCCTCATATGTCCTACTCATCTCATCAAAATCCTCCAAAATGGAATTAGCAATCTCCTTGCAGCTATACCTATCTCTAATGGCCTATGTCAGGCACTCCTTCAGGTCTTTAAAGGTGCTTTCGACCCTGAACTCGAACTCCAGAGTTTAATCCTTCGGTATATTAGTAGGAAGTTGGGGATCAAGAGAATCTAGCATTGATAAATCAATAGGGAAGCATGAATCCCTACCAGCTCTCCACTCCCTAAACTAAGCGGTGGACCACTCATGGTCATCCCCAGGACAAGTAGGAAAGTTAATGATCAACTTGCACTTCATCCAGAAGCCAAAAGTGCGCAATATCATAGCCATATCAATATCCAGAAGCCCATACTCATAAGTGACGACAGAAAGATCACTAAGTCGAAGGACTTGCTAATTGCCCTCAAATTACCTCATGGCCATGTCTGGGAAGTACCATGTGCAACCCCAGATGCCTACCAAAGGGATGCCAAGCAAACTAACACAATGGGTCCAACCTTGCCACCTAGTGACTCCCCATTTGACTCTCTAGGTCCGGTTAGCGGGACTCAAGCCAAACTAATATCGCAACCAACCATCAGTATCCCCAGTAAAAGGAAGATCAAGAGCTACAGTGAGCTTAACCTTATTCCTCCTCAGAAACCCCATAGGCTTTACCCTGGCTATCACACTCTAATGACTACAGAACTACAATTGCAACTGATGTACACAACAACCAAGCCTACCACTACCCGTCTCACAACACAAAGAAATAGATTGAACAGTCTTAGAGAGAAGAGCGGGAATGAAAGAAGTGCTATGAGGCAGAGTACTCACCAAGGGTAGTATGACAAAGCTAATGGAACCCGATTGAGAAGGGAATAACATGTGCCAAAAAAGCCACCATGAGGGCCTGGCACCTATAAGACACCCAATGCTTCTTTAGGTCCACAAAATCCTCCTAGTAAGCGAGCAAGGCACTCGGTGAAGTTGATGTGTTGATGTGTCTTAAGAGTTAAGACATATTGAACTGGACCGCTATGAGATCAATTATTCAATCAACAACTATTACCAGAATAATTAATCTCACAACTTTTAATTGTTGGAAAAACATGGTTTGTATCTCATACAAAATATACGCAGTAGAAAATTAACGGATCTACTTCACTCGCAATTGATAACATATACTATGTAAATTTTAGAATATGAGAACAAGAAAGTGTACCTTAGTGCGGTGAAATTCAAAACCAAAAATTAGAAGTACTTGGGAATACTTTTAATCTTCTCTCCAATTCCACTTGTGCTCAAGAAGTGTGGTCTCTTAATCAGTTTGTATGTGTTCAAGGGAGAATAAGATAGTGGCTTCCACTCACATACACACCATTTCATTCTCATACAAAATTCTGTATGTTTCTTTCCTTATAACTGATTATCTAATTGGGCTAACCTTTTGGGCCATTCCAATTGGGCTTTAGTATATGGCTTGGAATAGGACCAAAAGGGAACAAATAAGACACTAGCTCTAATGAGTTTTGGGCTTTTCTATCAACTCTTGACAAACTCAAAATTACCATTAATTATATTTAGTATTACTATATAAATATAATTGCACTCAAGGCCTTATTAATAAATTATATCCCAAGACTGTATTATACATACAACCATTTCATTAAAATATTCGTAGTAATACAAAGTCATATATAATGACTGCCACTTTGAAGATTACTACATCTTAATCCTTGAGTACTTAGATTAATCCTTTAAGTTATTCATCATATATTTATGAAATTATCTAAGTTATTCATCATATATTTATGAAATCCAATTTCATAAATATATACTTTAGTAACTCCTTACGAAAGTGGTTAGGCCTAACACTCTGAATAATCGAACCCATTAAACTTATCTCAAGGGAATATTTTATATCTCCATTAAGAGATTATGAATTTCATCTTGAGAATATATGTTCCTTCAACACTAAATGTGGCTGTCCAACATACTGCAGTTTTGATCATGACTTTAGATCTCATTTTTGATACATCAAAGTAACTTACACTTCATGATCAGATTTATTATTCTCTCAGGATTAAGAGTTGATATGAATAGAAGTCGCAAGATTTATTATTCATTTGACAGTCGTTAGTAGAATAATAAATCTCACAACGGTTCAGTTCAATATGTCTTAACACTTAAAACATATCAACATATCAACTAGAAGTCTCCACTTCCATAATCGAGACAAATCATCTTAGTTAATATGTTATAGTCTTCGCAAATGAAATGCTCAATTTTATTACTGACTACAAACTAAAATTCTAAGTTTATAAAGAACTTGTGACTTATATCTTCTGTGACTAAATCATATAAATCACATACTATGTATCTCATGGACTATATGATAATGTCTAAATATTAATGTTACCGTTATTTTAGATATTAATAAAACAACTTTATTAATCATAACATAATGTCATATATAATGTCATACATAGCATCATACAATAGGATTTAAAGGGAATATATCCTAACAATCTCCCACTTGCCCTAAAGACTTGTGCACTAATCTAACTCCCATTCTCTCTAAGTGTGACATAAAAGTCCTTTGGAGCAAGGCTTTGGTAAAGGGATTTGCTAGATTACTTGCACTATCTATCTTTGCTACTACTACATCTCCTTGAGCAACAATGTCTCGAATGATGTGATACTTTCTTTCAATGTGCTTTCTTTTCTTGTGATTTTTTGGATCTTTGGATTGTGCAACCACTCCACTATTGTCACAAAACAATGTGTTATGAACTTGCTCTATTCTCACAACACCAAGATCAGAAAGGAATTTCTTGAGCCATTGCCACTTTACAAGCAGCAAAATATTCAGCCTCCATTGTGGAGTCAGCAATACAAGATTACTTAACACTCCTCCAACTTATGGCTCCACCTCCCAAGGTGAACACACAACCTGAAGTGGACTTTCTGAAATCAAGATCTGACTGAAAATCTGAATCCATATAACCAATTGGTATCAAATCCTCACACCGGTAAACAAGCATATAATCTTTCGTTCTCTGTAGATACTTGAAAATATGCTTTATAGCTTGCCAATGTTTTGGTCTTGGATTTGATTGATATCGGCTGACCATGCTAATTGAATAACAGATATCTAGCCTAGTACAAAACATGACATACATGAGACTTCCCACTACAAAAGCATAGGGAATTTGTCTCATCATATTTTCTTCCTTAAGAGTCTTAGGCCTTTGGTTATCAAACAGAGGAACTCCATGTCTGAAAGGAAGTAATCCTTTCTTGGAGTTTTGCATGCTAAACCATTTTAGAACCTTATTTATATATCCAACTTGTGACAAACCTAACATCCTATTCTTGCAATCTCGCCAATGCTTAATCCCTAGAATGAAGTTAGCTTCGCCTAAGTCCTTCATATTAAATTGGCTTGACAACCAAATCTTTACTTATGACATTACTCCTACATCATTTCCAATGAGTAGAATATCATTAACATAAATTATTAGGAACATTATTACTTTATCTCGATGTCTTTTGTACACACATGGTTCATCAAGATTTTGTTCAAAACCAAAGGACTTGATTGCTTGATCAAATATGATGTTCCATGACCTAGATGCTTGCTTAAGTCCATAAATGGACCTTTTTAACTTGCATACCATATGCTCTTGGTTCTTTTCTATGAAACCTTCTGGTTGCATCATATAAATTTCTTCTTCAAGATTGTCATTTAGAAATGTAGTCTTGACATCCATTTGTCAAATCTCATAATCATAATAAGTAGCAATGGATAAGAGAATTCTGATAGATTTAAACATTGCTACTGGTGAAAAGGTTTTTTCATAATCAATACCTTCTTCTTATGTATACCCTTTTGCCATTAGCCTTACTTTAAAGGTTTCAACCTTTCCATCTATCCAACTCTCCCTCTTGTAAACTCATTTGCAACCAACAGGTTTAATGCCGTTAGGCGCCTTTACAAGATCCCAAACTTGATTGGAATACATAGAATCTAATTTAGATTTCATAGCTTTGACCCAATGATGTGCATTTATATCATTCATTGCCTCCTTATAAGTGTAAGAATCAGATTCAGCCTCTTCTGAGATAGCTTCATAAGTTTCTCCCAGACTTATAAATCCTATAGGTGGTCTTATAATCCTTCCACTACGACGAGGCACCTGTGTACTAGTCATCTTATGAGTAGACTCTTGTGGTGTATCTAATACATCCACACTATCCCTAGTTTCATCCATTGGTTGTTCAATTACATCTTCATCTAATTCAGTCAAGACAACTTTACTTCTAGGATTAAAATTATTCACATAATCATCTTCCAAAATTTTGGCATTGGTACTAACAAAAACTTAATTATCTTGATGATTATAGAATAAAAAACCCTTAGTTTCCTTTGAATACCCTAAAAACATGCTTACTTCTGTTCTTGCTTCCAGCTTATCAGACTTCTCTTTTAACGCATGTGCTGGACATCCCCAAATGTGGAGATATTTTATACTAGGCTTGTGCCCACTCCACAATTCCTTAGGTGTGTTGGGAATTGATTTTGATGGAACTAAATTTAAAATATGCATTGCAGTTTTTAATGCATATCCCTCAAAGGATATTGGTAAAGTTGAATAACTCTTCATGGACCTAACCATTTCTAAAAGAGTCCTATTCCTTCTTTCTGCTACACCATTTTGTTGGGGAGTTCCAGGTGAAGTCAATTGGGATACAATCTCATTTTGAGTTAAATAATCCTTGAAATCCCTAAGAACGTATTCGCCACCTTGATCAGATTGAATGGCCTTTATGTGTTTACCCAATTGATTCTCAACTTCAGCCCTAAACTTTTTGAACTTTTCAAAGGCTTCGGACTTCCGTCTCATTAGGTACACTTAACCATATCTTGAGTAATCATCCATAAAAGTGATGAAGTGCTCATAACCTCCTTTTGCTTGGGTTGACATAGGAACACATACATCCGTATGAACTAATTCAATCAACTCTTGAGCTCTTCTACCTTTTGCATTAAAAGGTTGATTGGTCATTTTACCCCCTAAACAAGATTCACAAACTAGAAATTCATCAAAGTTCAATGGCTTTAAGAGTCCATCTTTGATCAGTCTTTGAATTATGTTTGAATTAATATGACCTAAACGCAAGTGCCAAAGATATGCATCATTAATAGAAATAAACTTTCTCTTTAATGATTTTACATGAGAGTTATTATCTAATTCAGAATCGTATAATTCATACTTATCAGGAGTTAAAATGTAAAAACCATTAACAATATTGCCAAAACAGATAAACATTTATCCTTCTTTATTACAACATTGTCTTTCAGGATAACACAATATCCATGCTTACCTAAATAAGTTACAGAAATTAAATTCCTACGAATATTAGGTACATACAAACTGTCTTTCAATATTAAAACTCTAGAATTAACACACAAATTAAACACTCCAACAGCTACAACTGGAATTTTGCTCCCATCAGCCAAAGTAAGAAATAATTCCCCTTCATTCAGCTTTCTGGTCTCCTAGAACCCCTGTAAAGTATTGCAGATATGGTTAGTACAACTTGAATCCACACACCAGGAATCCATGGGATTTTGTACTAAACATATTTCAAGAAGGAATGAACTTTTCATACCCTTATTCTTGGCAACTCTAAATATTGGACAATTCCTCTTCCAATGACCTTTCTCGCCACAATGGAAACACTTTCCTTTGGCGTACTCCTTTTTCTTTCCCTTGTTGGCAACTCCTAAGACAATTTGTTTATCATCTTGCTTAGTGAAGTCCTTCTTCTTCTTCTTTTTACCCTTATCTTTCGACTTAGGTTGAAAAGTAGAAGTTTTAGCCATATTAGCATTAACACTGGATGTACCAAGAATGCCTTCCGCTGCTACCAATTCATTCATTAATTCAGACAATGAATAAATCTTTTTGTTCATATTGTAATTAAGTCTGAATTCCTTGAATGATTCTGGTAGTGACTGGAGTATCATATCCACTTGGGATTCTCTATCAATATCGATACTTAAAACTTTCAGTGTATTCATATTAGAGATCATCCTAAGACAATGCTCCCTCACTGAAGTGCTTTCAGTCATTTTGGTATTATAAATTTGCCTCATAGTTTCTTGCCTTGCAAAACGGCCTTGCTCACCAAACATCTCCTTTAGACTCAGCATTATGTCTGAAACTAGTTCTACATCCTGCATTTGATATTGTAGAACATTTGAGATTGATGCTAGGATATATCACTTGACCATCTCATTAGATTTCTGCCAATGATTATATCGCTATTTTTCCTCAAAAGGAGCATCTAATGATGGAAAGTTAGGACAAGGTTGACTAAGCACATAACTGTCCTCTTCAGCAGTGAGAACAATGTCTAAGTTTCTTTTCCAGTCAACATAGTTGGATCCAATCAGTTTGTTTTGATTAAGAATAGCAACAAGTGGGCTAAAAGATGCCATGATTAAATTTGAAAACAATAAACATGAATATAATAAGTAAACTGGACATTATCAATTTTGCATATAAGCATATAGTATGGAACCTTAATAAAGCCATAATATAATATATGCAACGACAACCCAATCCATGTCTATAATTCCTTGGTAGCAAGTATATTATAAACATCATGATTGATTGAGAATTATTCTCATTATTAGTGCTATCATGATTACTCTTATCAAACACTAGTAATATGCCGTATTAACTTTAGCCTCTAAGTAATAATGACATAGCTCATTTGGGAGGTTAACATTACACTTAGTCTAGTGTACACCATTATCTAGAATCATGTGTAGCCACATTTCATCTCCCTTATAGTGTTTAAACTTATAGTATCATGAAACAAAACACTCTCCTTTGGGATCGCGAGGCATATACGCCAAGACAAGGTGCTTGTTCACACTACTTTAAACGGGTAGCTCAATCTTGTAGTACTATGAAGTAAACACCCTTCTTTGGGATTGCGAGACATATACGCCAAGACGAGGTGCCTACCCACACTATTATGAACTGATAATGGAGGCCATGAGATCTAACCCTTGTATCTCTCTCCCACTAGATATTTAAAAGGAAAGGTTTTTATTTAGAAAAAAATGTGTAATCTCATTACACATAGCCTTGCACTTTTAAATGTGAAAACACTTAGTGAAAATTCAAAACTCACAACTTTTGATCGATCGAATGTATCCCTCGATCGATTGAAATCATAAATAAAACTTTAATAAACAATTTGGATGACATGATCAATTCTCGATTCCTGTTCGATCGATTGAAAGGAATTCTCGATCAGTCGAAATTTTAATAAATTCACACAACTGACTCAATCGATTCTTGATTCCTATTTGATCAATCAAAAAGGAACATTTGATCAGTCGAAGGGAATTCTCGATCGGTCAAAACTCATGAAACTGAATTTTCCAAAATTTTCACCAAGTAGTTTTCAACGGTTTTTCATGAACAAACTACCATCATATGAACATAGTAGATAGAGTTTGATATCAAAACTGAATTCCATTAATGCTATAGCCTTAAAGTTCAATTTAACATACTTAATATCAAATTTAAACAACATCAATATCAGTTTTTATAAAACAGTAATTTCAACATCTATATAGAAAATTGATTGTAAAATCTTCTAACATCATGAAATTACTCTATCCAATTCCAAAACTCACAAAACATGTTATACAAATTTGAAATTGAAGACCGCTCTGATACTAATTGTTGGAAAAACATGGTTTGTATCTCATACAAAATATACGTAGCGGAAAATTAATGGATCTACTTCACTCGCAATTGATAATATGTCTTATGTAAATTTCAGAATATGAGAACAAGAGAGTGTACCTTGGTGCGGTGAAATTCAAAACCAAAGATTAGAAATACTTGGGAACACTTTTAATCTTCATTCAAATTCAACTTGTGCCTAAGAAGTGTGGTCTTTCAATCAGTTTGTATTTGTTCAAGGGAGAATAAGAGAGTGGCTTCCATTCACATACACACCATTTCATTCTCATACAAAATTCTGTATGTTTCTCTCTTTATAACTGATTATCTAATTGGGCTAACCTTTTGGGCCATTCCAATTGGGCTTTAGTATGTGGCTTTGAGTGGGACCAAAAGGGAACAAATAAGACACTAGCTCTAATGAGTTTTGGATTTTTTTGTTAACTCTTGACAAGCTTAAAATTATCATTAATTATATTTAATATCACTATATAAATATAATTGCACTCTAAGCCTCATTAATAAATTATATCCTAAGACTTTATTATACATACAACCCCTTTATTAAAATATTTGTAGTAATACAAAATCATAAATAATGACTGCCACTTTGAAGATTACCACATCTTAATCCTTGAGTACTTGGATTAATTCTTTAAGTTATTTATCATATATTTATGAAATCCAATTTCATAAATATATACTTTAGTAACTCCTTACGAAAGTGGTTAGACCTAACACTCTGAATAACTGAACCCATTAAACTTATCTCAAGGGAATATTGTATATTTCTGTTAAGAGATTATGAATTCCATCTTGAGAATATATGTTCCTTCAACACTAAATGTAGCTGCCCAACATACAGAGGTTTTTATAGTGACTTTAGATCTCACTCCTGATATATCAAAGTAATCTACATTCATGATTGGGTTCACTATCCTCTCAGGATTGAGAGTCTATGAAATTAGAAGTCATGTAATTAATCATTCAAGTGACAGTTGTTGATTGAATAATTAATCTCACAACAGTCTGGTTCAATATGTCTTAACACTTAAAACATATCAACTAGAAGTCTCCACTTCTATGATCAAGACAAATCATCTTAGTTAATATGTTATAGTCTTCGTAGATGAAATGTCCAATTTCATCGCCGATTACGAACTAAAATTCTGAGTTTACAAAGAACTTGTGACTTATATTTTTGTATGACTAAATCACATACTATGCATCTCATGGACTATATGATAATGTCCAATTATTCATGTTACCATTATTTTAGATAATAATAAAACAACTTTATTGATCATAACATAATGTCATATATAATGTCATACATAGTATCATATAATAGGATTTAAAGGGCATATATCCTAACATTAATTTCATAGTCTTTTAATCCTGAGAGGATAGTGAACTCGATCATGAAATGTAGATTACTTTGATATATCAAGAGTGAGATCTAATATTCATGGTCAAAACCTCAGTATGTTGGGTAACCACACATAGTGTTGAGGGAACACGTATTCTCAGGATTGAATCCATAATCTCTTTTTATAGAGACATGAAATATCCTCTTTAGATAAGTTTAATGGGAACTGGTTATTCAAGGCGCCCACTTTAGTAAGGAGTTACTAAAGCTTATATTTATTGAAATCGGATTTCAATAAATGTGAATAACTAATTGATTAAATCGGGGTACTAAAGGATAAAATAGTTGTTTACAAAGTGACAGTTCATTATAACTTTGTTCACTATAGATATTTCATAGAGGGGTCAAATGATATCATCAGAGTCTTGAGATATAATTTATTAATAAGGTTTAGAGTGCAATTATATTTATATAGTAGTATTAAATATAATTAATGGTAACTTTTAGAAAAGCCAAAGGCCCATTGGAGCTAGAGTCTTATTTGTTCTCTTTGGTCCCATCTCAAGCCACAAACTAAGGCCTAATTGGGCAAGCCCAATTAGATAATCAGTTATGTATAAGGAGAGAAACATACAGAATTTTCAGAACAAGAAAAAAGATTATGAAAATGGTGTGTATATGAGTGTAAGCCACTCTCTTATTCTCCCTTGAACACAAACATGTAAACTGATTGAGATACACACTTCTTAGGCACCATGTGGATTTGAGATGAAGATTAATGGTATTCTCAAGTCTTGGTTTTGAATTTCACTACATCAAGGTATGCTATCTATTCTTTGTTCTAGAATTTAAGGTTACATGTTATCTTTCATGAATGAAGTAGATCTGTGATTGTTGCTTTCGTTGTGTGTTTTGTATGAGATGCAAAACCAAATTTTCCAACAGAGAAAGCCATGATGGCTACATTTTCACTATAATCTTAATTCACTTAGTTACAATGAACCTAAGTAGGGTTTATATAAGAAGAGAGAGTTAGGGTTAGGCATACATAAACTTACAATAGAATTGGGCCTTTTGGGCCTACACAAATAGCCCTAGTACCTCTAACAAAATGCATCATTGTATCTTTGTTATACAATAGAAATGCCAAGCTCATATGGCACCATTGTTCTCACTTAGCAATAAGAGTGTCCCTTTCAACACTTAGATCAAAATATATTTTTATCATTAAAAGTTATCAAGTTCTTTTTGTGAGTCCCAGAAAGAATTTCTCAAATCACATATTTTTTTCCAATCTAATTTTTCTCAATTTTTAGTTACCCCACTATTTGAGAAATTTTTTTACATGAAAAAAATGTGTCATGAAATTCTCAATTTCCAACCTCAAAAATTGAAAGGCACATGAACTCTTCTTAAAATAAGTTTCATAAAATAGAAGGACCATATTTTGTAGATTTCATAAAATTCCGGAGAATTTTCATTGCCTCATAAAAAACTCATCAAATATTTTTTCTTGCATTAAAAAAAACATTTCTCAATTTCATATCTCTCAATTTTTTAATATTGGTTAAAAGAATTCAACAAATAAATCAACTCAATATTATCATAATCATAAAACACTTTTTGGGGAGTTGTAGACACCTCATTTTGTACCTCTTACAACTCAATCCTCCATTCCCTAGTGACGATATCACTAGACAGGACATGAATGGTCAAGGGCGTAGCTAAGGAAACTCTTTAGGTTGAATGTTATTTTGGTAATTAAAAACCTTGTAGAAACTCAAACCTAAAGCTCTCTTTTTTCTTACAAAGAATGGATAAGAAGAGTGATGTGTAGAGATTAGGTTATACTTAGATCATTCCCTCTTCTCATGTGTGGATAGAAAACTTTAGAAAATAGAACAATCTAAATTGTATAGTTTGTGACCTAACTAGTCGCAAGATGGCCATGACTTGCCTAGTCAACAATCAGTTCTGGTTCTTCTGCCACGTGTCATTCACAAACTATGCAAATCACTTGAGGTCATGAGTTGGCCCAAAATGCAACTTTCACAAAGATCACATGGCTTAAGGACTTTCTATCCCAAATACAATTAAACCCAAAATGATACATTAAAATGGGAAGAAAATACATATAAATTTGTTATTGAATAAAACTAATAAAACCATGGACTTTACAATTTATAATAGTCTCATGGCTTTCATCAATATTCTCACACACTGTGTGTGCTTAAAGGTTCTTTTTGTCATTGTTATTTATTTATTTATTTATAATTTTATATATATATATATATATATGATTATCAGACAGCATGGTTTAAGACCTTCCTCTTCTAGAATGATAGGATTATCACTCTTGGATTTTCTTTTTTGTTAGATATCATGAAATCTCCTTTCTTCCTTGATGGTTCAATAAATGTTTGTCACATTTTCAAGCTAAATCAGGGATACTACCTTCTTTCTATAAACAAAGGATTTGAAATTTTTGAAAGCCATTATCCAATACCACCACAATTCTAAAATTTCCCAAAATTATTAATTTATTATATTTGTAAGGGTCATATTTTTTTGTAATTGGCATATCTTTCAACAAAATGCATTTTATGTGTAATTGAATCTTAGTTTCTAGTGTCTTTAAGAAGACCCTAAAGTTATGAACAAGTGGTTTGATTGAAGACACAAGAATGCTCAAGAAACTACTTAAGAGGAACTGCATTGGCAAGTCTCGATACTTGGTTCGAAACCTGTCAATCTATTGAGATTTAATGAACCTTAATACCTATCTTGACAACTCTCGATGTATCGAACTTTGGAAAAACTGAATTTAAAGTTTTTTTTTTTTTTTTTTGGCCTATGATGACTTGGCTTTCTAGGGATTCATGTACTAGGGTTCCTAAACATATAAAAGACATATTTTAAAATCGTCATCATAGAGACAGAGAGTTACACATATAATAGGAGTTGCTTTGATGTTTGTGGTCCTAGGATTTTGTGCCAAGCTACTTCCGATTCTTCCAAACGTGGATTGAAGAACTCTATAAAGTTGCAACAATTAAAAAGGTTGTTGTAGAGTCAGTCACGAATAGGGAGATTCATGCAAAGAAGAAGTCTTCTACAAGATCAAGTCCAATTGTGGATTGGAGGTGAGACTGGTATAACTCAATAGGTTCTACAGTAGGTAGATACTTTGGGATAGACCTGTAGGGTAAGTATTCTTGTACTTGTAACCACTTTTTCTTGATTAGTGGATTCTTTCAAAATGGTGACTTGAAATTCACTCGGTGGGGTTTTTGTTTGCAAAAGTTTTCCCCATTGTGATCAAATCACCGTGTCAAACTTATTTTCCGCTGCACTTTAATTTAGTTTGATAATATGATCGTGCCTTAATCTAATTTGCATATAATTTGAATAATTAATCAATTTGGGTAATTGGATTAATTGACTGAGGTCAATCTATATTTCAACAATGTTCATCATGGACTCCCACATGGGATTATAGTTTCTTAGAATCAAAAGGAATAACATACGTTATCAAAAAAACCACAATCAGATGGTGGCCAAGCTTTAAAGGTGATGATATTAAACCACATTAAAAGATGAATTATTTTCACAAAACCAACATCAGTTTCACAATTATTTTGCATCAAGACACGTTTTCCTTTAGCAAATGTGTTAGTCCCATGAAGCACAAAAATCAGCCATATTGTTCAAATTAGAAAATTTTAATTTGGTATGAGTTATTCTACAAAAGAATCAAACTTTTTAATTGTTTAATATCAAAAGAATCAAAATTATTCAAGTTCTCCTCTATTTGGTATCAGTTTTGCAGAAGTATTAGTCATCTTTTTTTGGTTGGGAGAACTGTTACTGGAGTTTTTACTTTTATAGTCCTAGTATCAGAAATTATTGAAGACTTTTCACTATATCAGTTAAGGGTGTGCACCAAACCGCTCAAACCACATGACCGCACCCAAACTGACTAAAACTACCCACAAAATGGAGTAATTGCACCGCTTCGCAAGTGACAATGAATTGCACCACACTATGTGGTGCAATGTGTGGTTTTATAATAGAAAAACTGCACAAAAATGCATCGCACTACACTCACTCTCTCTCACACACACACACAGATATATATATATATATATATATAATACTAAATATATATTAATAATTTAATATTATATAAAGTAAGTGGTTCACCTAGAGTTAGTTTGTTCCAGTTTCATGTTAAAAACAACTGCATTTTGGTTAAATACAAAATCAAAATTTCAAAAGCTCATTCATGTCTCTATCTCACACTCTCATGCTTCTCTCCCAATTCCCCCCCCCCCCCCCCAAAAAAAAGAAGATAAAATGTATAATTGTGTATGGTTTACTATCATGGATTATTCTTTTATTTATATATATTTGTGGTACTTTTTGTTTACTGTCAATCTGTCATGGATTTTTTTTTTTTTTTGTCTTGTATATATTTGTGTTTTTTTTTTTTTGGTTACATAGGTTATTTATTTTTTTTAAACTATCATATTGTCATGGTTATTAATAGTAAACTAGTAATTGGCTATGAGATCTTGAAAATTATACCAACCCAAAACCAATCATACTGCACATTATACACTACACCAAACTGCACATGTGATTGTAAAATTGAAATGTTGTGCAATGATGGTTTTGGCCAAACTGAACCGCACTAAAAATGACTCAAAATTGCATCGCGAATACCCCCTCCTATTAGTATTTGAATGTATTTAGAAATTATCTTCTAATAGATTCTGTGGGCACTGTTCATCCGTTATGATGCAATTACTGTTCAAAGAATTTGAAATTATTTCCAATAGTTACTTTGTGACACTATTCACTATCGTGTAGAACTATTTACTTTCACTATTTACTGTATTATTTTGAATTTACTACTTTTTTTTTTCTTTTCTTTTTTTTTTCATTTTTTTTTTCACTTTTGTATGCTTTTTATATATGAGAATTGTATAAATTGGAAGCAAGCAAATCCTAAGAGAAGAAAAAATGTCAATCCCTTTGCATTAAAATCTCCCTCTCAGTCCCTTGTTAGTCTCCATAAAATCATTCCTTTGTATTAGAAAAAATTATCCTTTATCAGAAAATTATTCTTGTATTATTTTCAAGAATTTGAATCAGTTTCTTTGTTTGATATATTCTTCAAGTAAGTTTCTAATAAGCTTTTCAAAATAGATTTTCATTTTCAGTTTTTATATTAGCATGCAATTTCAATATATTGTTTTGTCATTTCCTTCATTTTACAAGATTTTATTTTTGGGTATGAAAGTTGGAATGAATGAGGCTTAGTGGGGTAAAACTCTAATTCTTCCAAAAGTGAAGCACCTAACTGTACTGTAAGAACATAACATAACTAGTCTTCACTTCAAGACTTCAAGTTCGTTATCATCTAATCTAATCCACTTTCCCACTCTCTCTGTCTCTCACGCAAATTCACACAAACAAAACACTCTGGGAGACGGCCATGGCCACATTGATGGCCTTGTCATCTCCAGTTTGCACTACTAGTCTCTTCCGCCCTTCTTCTTCTTCTTCTCTCTCAACACCACTCTTCTCTCAACATTTATTCTCAAAACTCCCACGTAGTAATAATAAAATCCAATGTTGTAGTAGTATTAACAAAGAAGAAGAAGCTCCATCTACTACTACTAGTAGTAGTTTGAAAAGCTTGGATCCGAAGAAAGGCGTGTCAGTGTACAAGCCCAAGTCCTACCAAGTTTTAGTTACTGACGCCGCTAATTCTCTTGCTTATGCTCTTCAGGACGGCTTCACTCGCTTGGAGATCGATTTCCCGTAACTTCTCTTATATTTCAACTCTGTCTCTCTTAGAATTGTTGTCATCTGCTGGTCTTGAAATTTTATTTATTTATTTATTTTGGTTTATCTTGGAAATGAATTTCTATAAATACCCATTTCATAATTTGCAATATTGAGAACGTTATTTGTGTTCTGTTAGACCACATACTCATGACATGTAGGTTTTTGATTTATTGGTTTTCTTATTTTTGTTATTTACATTTATATAAATTGTATCCTTCAAGTTTTAATGTCGTTTGGTTAATGTTGATATATATATATATATATATATATATATATATATTGGTAGAAAAGGAAATAACATTAAAACTAAACAGCAAACAAGGTTCAGGACAAAGCCTGTTAACGAACAAACCACGGCAATCAGCCTCCAAAATAGAAATAAGGTCCACAGGCGGACTGGAAAAAACAGCAAAGTCTATATCAAGAGAGGGTCCTGATCTAGCTAGGAAGTCTGCGCATCTGTTTGCTTCTCTCTAGACATGGCTAAAACTCGATTGTGGAACCTGGGTAACCAATTTCCTGCAATCATTCATAAGAGAGGAGACAATAGTGTTAGAATTAGCTTGATGGGAGAAGGCATGTACCATAGCTTTAGCATCCATTTCAATAATAACTGCTTGAACATGAAACTGCAAACATAGCAGCAGCCCATCCCGAAGAGCCCATAATTCAGCCAACAAACTACTAGCCACTCCAATTTTCCTTGCAAACCCGACCACCCAACTCCTATTTCCATCTCTAATTAGGCCTCCAGCTCCGGCCAGACCAGGATTTCCAAGGGATGAGCCATCAGTGTTAAGTTTCATCCATCCATTACTGGGCTTTTCCCATCGGATATTCTTCAGAATTAAACGTTTGGCAGCCAAAGGACTACAAGCACAGTGAAGAAATTCAGAGGCTTGGGCAAGGATATCATTAGCAATATATATATGTACTTGCTTTCCAGCTTATTGTACAGGTTTTCTGACCATTATCTATGCTATCATGTGATTTACTTTATTTGCTCTGATTTTTCTTGGACTTGGTTGTGTGGACAGGCCCTTGCCCAGCAACTTTTCTTCCTATAAGGTACATCCTCGTTCTAATGCATCTCACTTTGGTACAACATGTTTTTCAGGTTTTATTTATTTATTTTTTCTTTTAACAATTAATGTAGTTTGATAAAGTGTTAAAAAGCTCTACTTTGAAAAGGTGCAGTTTGAAATCATTTACCAAAAATATGTTTTCTTAAACTATTTGTGAATTGCGCTCTTGCTTTTTTGTAGAGATTACTTCTAAATTTTTTATTTTTTATTTTATTTTTTATTTCAGTATCTCAATGTTGGGAGAATCAATTGTATAAAAAAATTTCAAAGTGATACTATTAATAGGCCACTATTAATGTTATTCTTTGATGAAATCTTATTATTAGACACAATATGTCTTGTGAATAAAACAAATTAATCTGAATATGTAATACATGATTTTCTCAAATTCCTAAATATGTAAAAGGGATCTTCAGATGAGTTCATTGATGCCAACATTCAACTAGCCTTGGCTGTCGTGAGGAAGCTCCAAGAAAGCAAGGAAACTAGAGCTTGCATTGTAAGAAAGGGACTTCATTTCATATGGCATGTATATCTTTGAATTGGTAAAAAAAATGTTAGCATTTTGTTTCTGATTTTAGGTGTTTCCTGATAAGCCCGAAAAGCGAAGGGCCTCTCAGCTTTTCAAAGCAGCTTTTGACTCGGTAAAGAAATAACTTATAATGAAGTTACCAGTTCTTTTGCTATGCTGCTGTATTTTGGCAGGATCAATTGTTCTTTAGGGCTGTTTTTTATAGTTAAAAATTGGTGTTAACTCCTCCACGAAGGTGCTCACTAGTCTTGCCTTAGCCTGGGGTCTGGATATGGGCTTGGTGATCAAGAAAGTGTACCAAAAAATTATAATAAAAGAAGAAATTTGATTCACAAATAGTGATACATATATTTAAATTTTTAATATAAGAAAGTAAGAAACATATAACCAAGAAAAGTGGAAATTTAATACATATTACCAATTTAGTTATAAGTTAAATATTCATTTAGGAAGTGCTTATTTTTCTTAATTTGGTTAGTTAGACTGTACAATTTATTATAAGTTTTACCTATATTTTAAATTCCTTGGAAATTTATTTAATTTTAATATATTTATTCTTTCTTGCTTCAGATTGATGGTATAACCATAGGTTCCCTGGATGACATCCCTAGTGGTCCTGTCAGCACATTCTTCAGATCTATAAGGAACACACTTGATTTTGATTTTGAAGATGACAATGAAGGTTGGTTCTGTACAATCAAATGATGTAAATAATTCACATGGGCCCAATTATTTTGAAAGGTGTTTACTAATGGACTGCTTCTGAACCCTTTCCTACCATTAATGCTATACTATAAAAGAAAACTTGGAACTATATGCTTACATGAGTTTGTCTCTTTTGGAATATATATTAATCAATATCTGCAAAGCGACAGGGTATTCAAGAAAAAGAAAATTTTAGCATTAGTCTTGTTAATTTAATAAGATGCAATTTGTTGTTTTGAGGTCCTATGCATCATATGTAATATTTTTATGAGGCCATGTTAATTGCATTGTTTGTACATCACATGTATGAATAGGTTAACTTTGCACTTTCTGGCATCTCTTACAAATGCAGGTTGTTGGCAGTCCGATGAGCCTCCATCACTGTATATATTTATTAATTCTAGCACACGAGAACTTGCAACCATTGAGAAGTATGTGGTAGGGCATCTTTACTCTTGGAAATTCTCTCACCGACTTTTGAATCTTTGGCATGCAAACTTGATTTCAATATCACTTTATGGATACACATAACTGGATCCTAGCATCAAGGGAAAAGGAAAATAAAAATAAAAATCATAGGCGTACCTCTATCCGCCTGTCCATAACATCTTTATTCATTTTGGTCTTTTACTTGATCCTTGTATTAACTATACTATCACAACTTGATTCATACTCTGTTGATTTTGTGTACATGGCAGCTTCTAAATATATTTTTTTGATAAACCTTATATCTAATGTCTTTTGTCATATTCTTTTAAAGAGTTAGATTAGTAATCAGTAATTTAACCAAAAAAAAAAAAAAAAAAGATTAGTAACTAGTAAATTCTGAATATGCCTTTAATGAGTTAAATGCTATACATTATTGGACATTGAGAATGACACTAAAATGTGAAGAACTTCGAAAAACATAAATACACAGATACGTGTTTTCATGTCAATTGAAGTGTAAACATATGTTTGAACAGGTTTACTTCTGTAACATATATCTGCCGACCTATTTCAAGACTATTTTTAATCAGAATTTACAAGAATATACTGAAGTTTAGTATATTCCAGTCACCTTCCCTTCTTCTCTTCTCTTTCCCCCATCTTCCATTCCAAACATAGGGTAATGGATTGCATGCTGATTTTCACAGTGCTAATCTGGTGGGAGTGACACAATGATTGGGTATTTCTCTCCATAACATATAGATTTAGTACACTGAATTACTATCTGCACTTTGAATGTAGTCTGACAGCATCATATTGTCACCAAAGTTTAGAGTAATGCTCTAGAAATTTACATGGTGATCATAACCATTTAGACATTATTCATTTTGCAAAAGCATTTGGAGCTGCGGTTTCTGTTCCTTTCATGCCTCTATTTTGATGTGCAGGAAAAATTTGCTCAATCAACTCCTACGCTTCTATTTAATCTGGAACTTGACACATTGCGGTATGATTTGTGCCTTCTTGAGCTTTAATGGTCACTTAATTCTGTTATTACTGAATTCAAGTTTCATTGTTAAATGAAAGCTGTTAACTTGGCAGTGCTGACTTGGGCCTTCTGGGATTTCCAACGAAAGATTTGCATTATCGATTTCTCTCTCAATTCATTCCAGTGTTCTATATTCGAATCAGAGAGTACTCAAAAGTACCTCTTCTTTTGTCAACCTTCTATATTCATTAATTGTTTTTTAATCCAAGTTTTATGTAAACATTTGATTTTTAATTTGAAGACAGTAGCAGTAGCACCTTACATTGTGAATTACAATGGAGCGCTGTTTCGCCAATACCCTGGTATTTAAATTTTTCCCTTCGAGAATTAAAACTATGCCATTAATATTATATACTGTTTCGGTACTTTACATCTGCCTTCTAGGTTCCATATCTATTTTTGTGTCAATTGGAGCTTATGTCTAACATCATCTAATGTTGAGTTCTTGATGAGAACAAAATGAAAAGAAAGCTGCGGAAAAGATGTCTATAAAAGAAATTTTTGTGAACTCGAAGAGCTCTTTTGACATTTTCAGTAGTTTGGGAAAAAATAATGTTCTTGTGGTGCTGATCCACTCTTGTATTTCTTGAGAACTACATTTTCACTTTGTGCTAAGCAGGGGTAGTACATATGTCTGATATATTAGTTTTTTATTTGATTGCTAAGAAGACTGCACCATCATGTTGGTGTAGCATTAAGTCACATAGTTATGTGTGAATGGTGGTGAGAAAAAAGGTTGAAGCTAAGAACAAGAAATTCATAGAATCCATAGAATCCACTAGGAAGTACTTTATTATCATATTCTTTTGCATGGCTAGTCCCAAGACGAGATAGAGGAGGGAGGTTATAGTCGGTTGTCAGTTAGTGTAAATTTTTTTTTTTTGTATCTTATGAATATAAATCCTAATAGATCCTATTGGTATAAGAGTTAGGGCGAGGGATTCCCTAATAGTGGCTTAAAATGATACATGTAGCTGACCTCTATTAGTTGAGATTATGGCTTAATTAAGCTGATTTATGATTATAAATTAGTGGATGACTTAAGAAGATCTATTCTGATTTGCTTAAATCTCTTAGTCTTGGAATCTTTGTAAATTTAATCAATTAACCTAAAAATATCAAAACCAAAATAATAAATATCCTAAATATCAATGATCACAAGATCCATCAAGATTATCCCATGGTCCTAAATGCCCATTGCTTGGTTGGGTAAGTTGTACTGCATGGCTCCGTACACCATTGGATCACTCAACCAAACAATAACAAAGCCTTAGTCCCAAAGCTATAGGGGTTGACTATGGATCCTCAACAAACCAATTGGGGTCGACCACATATATTCTTCTCCACCATTCCATTCCCTCCAAAATCAGATCACCTCCTGATTGACATGTCATTTATTACTACTTCTACTGGTGTTATTTTAAGTTTACCTCTATCTCTTTTTGTTCACTTGACATGAATTAAATCAGTCTTCCTCATTGGCACATTAATTGTTCTCCTTTGTACATGACTAAACCATCTCAAGTGACTCTCTCATCTTTTCCTTGATAGGAGCCACCTAAATGGGGTAAAAAGAAAGCTACTTTGGAAAATTAAAAACAAATAAATTGTTCTTTTCTCATCTTAATCAACACAGAAACTGCACTCTAAGACTCAATTCAATCATAGAGTCAAGGATGCAGTCTAATTCTGTAACACCAATCATCCAGCCATGTTAAGTCCCCACCATCAGCTTACTGGTGATTGTTAAGCCCTATTTACTGCACCTGCTCATTTTTTCTGAAAAAGTCCTTTGTTTTTTTACAATCCGCTTGTCCCTGATCAGCATATGGTGCTGAGCCCCTTATACTTTTTAGAATTGGTGCAGGGCCTTGGCAGGCAATGCTTAAACAAGCGGATGGTTCTTATGCCTGCATAGCTGAGAGTGCTACACGTTTCACGCTGAGTGAAGTATATATTTGTTTTAAACCTTACGCCTCAGTTCTTCTTTTGGTTGTTATAAACATTGAATATGCTTTTGGACTAATAATTTGGTGTGCTCTAGACCAAAGAAGAACTGTTGAGAGTGCTGGGACTGCAAGAGGAAGAAGGAAGCTCACTAGAATTTCTTCGCAGAGGCTACAAGGTTCCTCTCATTATCATATTAGTTTCTTTCATTTGTATATAGTTCTACACTTGTACGCCCAGGACCCCCCCAATCCCCCCTCCCCCCCCCCCCCCCCCCTCACGTTAGCAAAATTATTAGTTTTGAACATATCAATAGATTCTTTCTATGAAATCCAATTTTGCCTTCTATTTTCCTCTCTTCATCTTTACATAGTCAGTTTTTCTAGTTGTGCTACGAAGCTATGGATTTAATGTATTATGATTTTGGTAGCCTTTTTCTTTTCCACAGAATGACTTCAGATGTGATACCCGTTCTGCTATCCAATTCAATGTGTTACTATATTGCTCAATCTCCTATAATCCAAGTGTAGGATAGAACAAATTATAGGTAATATAGTGTAAAAACCACTCAGTCCATCCATCATGCGCAATCATTCGGTTTGCTCTGTCATATACCTTCATCATCCTTCTTGTTCTTTGAAAGCTTGTCGACCTAATCACTAAATTGTTTTTGTGTTCTGATATGTGCATTGTCATGCATCTTGTTCTACACAATCATATACTCATCTGGAATTTTTTTTTTTTTTTTTTTTTTTTTTTTTTTTTTTTTTTTTTTTGCATTTAGCATTAATTTTATAACAATTTCATTAGTTCTCACGTTTCTAAAACTATTTGGGAAAATAGCATCTTGAGTTTGTAAGTTGGCACACAGCCGGTGTGGAGAATGTTCCACGTGGAACTCGAGCCTTTTAGGCTTGAGTTCCATAAAGAAAATTTGCCCATGAAGCATAGGTGCGGATTCGGGTTTGGGTGCAAGTGCGGGTGAGGGTGCGGATGTGGTGTCAGACTTGGCAATTTTTGACAAAGTAGGGTGCAAGTGCGGCGGGGTACGTTTACTAATAAATTATTAAATATATTTTTATTTACAAATTATTAAATATATTTTCATATAATGGTAAACATATACCAATTTAAGAGCAACTTATCAAAAAAAATATACCAATTTAAGAGCAATAATAACTACATATAATTCAGTAATTTCAATTTAAGTTGTTTAACCTACAAATAATTTGACAAATATATAATAAGTTAATAACTAAATAAAAAATCAACTCAAGTTATATATATATACATTTTTTTTTTTTTAAACATGTATTTCGGCCAGTTTCTCAGCTAGTTTCGGTCGATTTCGGCCGGTTTCGGCCCGAATCGGCGTGAATAGGAAAATGAAAAAAAAAAAAAAAAGTATGTGAATCGGCGCATCAAGTGCAAATCGGCGCGTCGCCGAGTGTTGGGTGCAAGTGCGTCGGCCCTGGAGCCACACCCATGCATTCTAGAAATTTGGGTTTTTGCTAGGTTTGGGTTCTTTCTTCTTCTTCTTCTTCTTCTTCTTCTTGTGGGTTCCTCTTTAGATCTTCTGTGGGTTTGGGGATTTCATGGTGAAAAACTTCATGGGTCTAGTTTGATTTAGGTTAATTTTGTGGAATTGAATGGTGGGTCAGTGATGATTTTGTGTGTAATCGTTGGTAGGTTTGGTGGATTCTTCTTCTTCTTCTTCCTGTGGGTTTTTGCTTCTTCTGGTTCTTCTTCTTTTCCTTCTTCTATTTCTGGTTCTTCTTCTCCTAAGCTTTATGAAACTTGAGTCTCTAAAACTTGAGTTCCACGTGAATTACTTGTCCACATCAGCTTCACTTAACTCGAGCCTCATAGGTTCGAGATGTTAGATTCCTAAATAGTTTTAAAGAGGTGCTTACTAAAGAAATAGTTTCCTCAAATCATGCTATGTTGCAAATATCACCTACTCATCTGTTCAGGATTGAGATGTTGCACTTGAATATCTTCTATGCCAAATGGCCTTGGCTTCTGAGTTATCAAATGGCCTTGGCTTCTGAGTTATCAAATGTGATTGGGTGTAAATGAATTTACTAGACATAATTGAATTAAAGTAAAGTTTTTAATGCAGGGAGTGTGAAGACATTTATAATTTGTTTTTGTATTATTTAATTTTAGAAGTCAATTGTATTTTCATTATTGATCCATTGGATTTTATTTACATCTTATTAGCTTATTAGGCTATTTGTATTTTATTAATTTCCTAGAATTAAGGTTATTTTTGTAATTCAATAATTGGGCTTTGACTCTAAGTTAATTAGGGTTAGAATTTAGTCCTAGTAGTCTATACAAGGGTGCTATTGTATTCCTATGAAGACAAATTTACGATGAATAAAATTTCTATGGGAATTTTTCCAATGTCTGGGTGCTGATTTTAGGGGACTCTAGTTGTTGATTCTTAGTTTTTCTATCCTTGGTTGGTGCTAATATCAAGCCACCTTAGGTAATGATCCTAAGCTTATTTTATTTTTCCTTTCTTATTGATTCTCAATCCCTTTGAGAATTTTGGTTGCATTAGTTATGGACTTAAGGTATTTGACTCTAGGAAAAACTGACCAAAATTTAGAGGATGTAATTTATAATTGAGCCAAAATTTAAATTTGGAGAATTTGTAGCGAAATGAACTTGTAACATATACAATTTCAGTGAAAAATGGTGACTAGAAAATATCTTAGTTATATGTTCTAATGTTATAGGCTGCCACTTGGTGGGAAGAAGAAGTTGAAATGGAAGCGTCTTCTGCATGGCGCAGTTAAGCAGCATAAACAGTTGCAGAAATTTATTGAAAGAGATAGTTATTGAAGTTCCAACGGATCAGGGGCACACAATCTCACAATTATAAGCTTCTGCTTCTTTTCTCTCTCCCCCCCCCCCCCCCCTCTCTTTTTTTAAGTTAGTTCTCACTGTATTGTATATTTTTTTAAAAATATGATTTCTTTTTTTTTGGGCGGGTGGTGTTCAAAAGTGATGTAACTCTTGTAGGTCTGGAAGAAATATAATATTTTGTATCTTGTTTGATTGAGATAGACTTTCCAAGAGCAAAGTATAAAGAAAGAAATAAAAAATTAAATTTCAAATCATGTTTTTCATTTTATGAGATTTGATTTGGATAAGTTCCTCGACTTACTGATATTATTGTACTACTGGATTCAAACTTGAAATCTTTCTTATCCTAAGCTTTCTTGACATTTTCCAGGTTTATTATTATTATTATTATTATTATTATTATTATTATTATTTTAAATTTTAACTTTAAGAATGAGGTTACATAATCACCACATCTAAACTTATTATTAGTATTTGTGATTAATTAATAATTTGAGGAAAATTACGGAAAAATGCTGAATTTTGGAAAGTTATTCTAATCAGTTCTCATACATATAAACCATTAAAATAACATTTTTACAGATGTTTAGGCCATCATTTTAAAATTTTTTAGTTGTTTAATATTCTTGATAAGAGATTAACAATTATCGAAAATTAGAAAAATATGGTTTGCTACACTTTATTTTCCTATACATAGAGAGCACAACATTATTTTTGTTTTATTTTAATTTCAGATTTTGGATAAAAGTATATAATTTTCTATAATTTTTATTTTAATTGAGAAATGGTTAAAAATAATGGTAAATATTTTTTTTTTGGAGAAAATTATGAACCGCTACACACACTAATCTGTTCCTATGCACAAAGATCATGAAAATCACATTTTCTCAGTTTTTTGTTGCATTGTAGAATTTTCTAAAACTGTTCAATTCTATTTTAACAGTCATATAGGAGAGAACTACATCTGGTTGTGAAATATGACGTTACAGAATAACAATTCTATTTATTCGTTTTGGTTATGAAATATGAAAAAGTAACCTTTTTTTTTTTTTTTGAGATGGATGAAAAAGTAACTTATGATTAGTATTTATGAAATATCTTATTTATATAATTATTACCTAAAAAAGAAATAAATAGCTATGGAAAGAGTTTTTTTTTTTTGGATATATTTCAAAAACAATTTATTTTTGTGATTATGCTAACAATAATAATATACGTACCTAATCATAAATAAAAACACAAACAAATTTAATAGGCAAAAATAATAAATAAATTTTGTATATAAGAAGAAATCGGTATAATAATTAAATAACTTACAAACTAGATGCAAGAAGAATGAATGATGCAGAAATGATCAAGTTATAAGCTATTTTTTTGTTGTTCATTTTATGAATTGTTTGTGGGTCCCACATGACTTTTTGTCTCAACTTTATTTTAAACTAATCATTAACCCATGCGATGCACCAGGTAAACCCAATAATTGGTGGCAACTTCACTTACTTTTGGTAATTCCATTAAAATTGACTCATTTTCCAATCACACACTAGAGGTATACCCTCCTCCACAGCACCTGAGCTCCCGAGCTTGTACGCTTCAGGCATGCGTGAGCGATGCTGCGATGGGTGGTCGAACCACCACGAGGCATCGACAATATTTATTACTTTTACTATAAATATGAATGTATCTAACAATTACTTGAGTAATTGATTATTATAAATTCAATCTCTTATGGTTTTAATCTCTTTTTAATTTTAAAAAAAATAAATTTTCTAGATAACTTTTCTCTATTTTGGATATTAGGGAGAGAGTTTAGATTATTATTATTATTATTATTATTATTATTTGAATCTTGTTTAATTGGGTTTTGGGTCCTAAAAGTTTTGTTTCATTTTATTTTCCTTGATTTATAAATTTTTAGATAGGTAAAATTTTTTATTTATATATATTGCTACGGTGAGAAAGTCTTGAACTCTTGATTTCAAGAAAGTTTGTTTTCATGAATAATTGTCAATTTCTAATTAACTTCGATGTTAGGCACAAAATTTTGTAAGTAAAATGTTGTTTAGGATGGATATTTTCTCCATATCTTTTTTCCTTCAAAATTTTGTAAGATTAGGCAATGACTTATAACTGAGCTAAACATTGCCAAATATGTTAGTGATTATTTAGTGTGGATGGAGGATGTTTCTCCACACTTTTATGATGTTCTTCTAGCCAATTAGGGCTAATTTTTTTAATGAAAGTTTGGTATTGATTCTTAAAAATTAAAAAAAAAAAAGTTCTTAAGAAAGTTTTTCCTTATTACATATATACGCTATAATATATATATATATATATATATATATATATATATGTATGTATATATTTTAAAATCTCTATCATCAAGATGAAAAAGGCAAAACAAATTTTCTTAGGATTTATTTATTTTTATATAAGAAGATGGTAACCTTTATTAAGATGAAGATAACAACATTATATCATGAGTCACAGTAGACTGAACTATATAAGGAGTTTCCTCTATCTAAGTTACATAACCAACAACGTGCCTAGCATATTGTGCCAATAAATGATCAGGGCGATTACCCTGACAAAGAACATGTGATACCCTTGCTCTCCAGAAGTCTTGCAGTTTCAGTCCAATCCCCTCAATTAGAGTGCTTATTACTAATGGTGGTTCACTACATCCAGTTACTGCATCACAAACAATTTTAGAGCCACTTTCAAAAATAACATCCCAAGCACTCACATCTCAGGCAAATAAAATGCTCTCCTCTAGTTCCTTTGCCTTAAGCTTCCAGTGGCCCCAGAGGTACCAAAAGTGCCTTGCTAAGAGCTGCTTCGACTTGTCCATCATGGTCTCGAATGATAGCTCCTACTCCAATAGAGCTGGTGCTTTCAAAGATTACATCATCACTATTAATTTTGTACCACAGGTCACTTGGGGGCTCCCATCTTACCTCTTCTTTAGGACTAGTTTGGGACAGCTTTAGATTTGCAGTCTGGAACTCATCTAGCATGTATTGTGCCTTCTGCAGAACAGCTAGACCTTGTAGTCTTGCCTTACCAAGTTTGACTTCATTACGGTTGAACCATAAACACCAAGCCACCAAAACGAAAAGCTCTAGCAAGTCATCCCCTATTCTTTACCCAAACTTCAAGTGCCATAAAAAATCCACAAATTCTAGAAAATTGGCCCCACGTACTTCAAAAGAAATACCAAGAAGCTTCCAAATCTCCTATGCTTTTTCACAATCCCATAGTACATGCCCGCTACTCTCAACCCCCAAACCACATGCCTCACAAGTAGGATTATCAATCACTTTCTGATGACATAAGTTGGCTTTTGTTGGTACAGTATTTTTTCTTGCACACCATGCAAAGGACTTCACTTTCTTTGGAACTTTGAGCCTCCATATGGTTTTCCAAAACAATTTATTTTTCTAGTTGTATGATGCTTCCCCAGAATTTCCATCGTGCACCATCTACAAGGCTAATTTGTAAGCACTACGCATCGTGAAGTCGAAAGCTAAGGGGAATGCTTAGAATTGCAAAGGCATCTGTTAGGGAGAAAAATTGTTGAACCATATCAGCTCTCCAAACTCATGTATGTGGGTCAATGAGTAGGGAAACCTTTGCATCATGTGGGACATTGGGCGGGCTAGATGTGAGTTTGAAAGTAGATGGTTTAGTAAGCCATTTATCCCTCCAAATATGTAGTGATTGTCCAAGCGAAAGAGGGATGGTTGCCTAATTTAGCTGAAAGGAAATCCCCATCAAGAAAGTACCGTGCCTTGAAGACTTTATGGACCAGTGAGGTAGTGTTAGTTTGCAATCTCCAGCCCTGTTTTGCCAAAAGAGCAAGGTTGAAGGCTTTAAGATCACGAAAATCCAAACCACCCTCTTCCTTTGGTAGACACATCTTGTCCCAACTCAACCAGGCCATTTTGTTTTTCTCATTTGTCTACCCCCACCAAAATTTATGTACGATACTAGTCATCTCATCACAAAGAGCATTAGAGAGTTTAAAGGCACTCATAGTATATGATGGCAACGCTTGTGCCATAGTCTTGATCAAGATCTCTTTTCCTGCATTGGATAAGAACTTCTCTTTCCACCGTGAAAGTTTATTATTCAACCTCTCAATTAATTGATGGAACATGTTACACTTATTTTTTCCTACTAGTGATGGAAGCCCAAGGTACTTCTCATTTTGCTTAATGATCTTCACCCCAAATCTATGCTTGATCTCATCTTGCAAATTTTGTGATGTGTTACGATTGAAGAAGAGAGAAGTCTTTTCTTGGTTCAGCTATTGGCCTAAAGCTTTCTCATATTTTTCCAAGATACCAATCATGTTAGAACATTCTTCACCTGTGGCTTTACAAAAAATTAGACCGTCATCAGCAAAAAATAGGCGTGAGATTGATGGTCCTCTGGCACATGCAGCAATTCCCTTTATAGTTCTAAGTTTCACTGATTTTCTTATAAGGGCTGAAAGACCTCCTGCACAAAACAAGAAAAGATAAAGGGAGAGGGGATCCCTTTGGCGTAATCCCCTAGTAGGAGTAATGACACCTCGGGGTTGGCCATTAATTTTGACTGAATAAGTGACAGAGCGAACACACCTCATCATTATGTCAACCCACTGTGTATGAAAGCCCATCTTGATCATTATTTTTTCTAAACAATCCCGTTTGACCTTATCATAAGCCTTGCTCATGTCTAATTTAAGGGCCATCTCCCCCACCTTTCCATTCTTTTTCTGGCTTATATGGTGCATTGTTTCAAAGGCAATGAGAACGTTATCTGTGATAAGATGCTAAGACATAAAAGCACTTTGGTTCTCATTAATAATATGTGGTAGAAATTTTTTTAATCTATTAGCAAGGACCTTAGAAGCAATCCTACAATAACATTTGCTAAGGCTAATAAGTTTGTATTGGTTAATCTTTGTTGGATTTTTCACTTTGGGAATGAGAATAACATGAGTTTTATTAAATTTTGGGGGGATGATCCCATGATTCAGGAAATCCAAAACAGTACGTGTAATGCAATTTCCAACTAAAGAACAATTCTTAAGAATTGATTCTCAATAAATTATTGCACCTTGAAAAAATATATATGTATTCACAACTTTTTTGTATGATATTTAGATAGTAAACAAATATTCCTTTTGTCCCAAAGCTAACCTTGGTGATGTCGCCTAAAAATTAAAGAACAGGAAACTTCTATTCAAGAATATGAAGAATCCCTGTTGAAACTTTCAACTAACTCGTGTAGAGCAGCTTTTTGATGTCACAAATTTCTTGCATTCAAATTTTGAGATACTTTTTACAAAACAAATAAACTAAACACATGCAAGTCATGGCAAAGACCAGGTGTTTGTCCTATCCTTCTAGCCATGTTTTGCAATGAGTCTCTTTACATGGTATAAAGCCTTTTATAAGTAGTCCAACCTTTGCCAGGAAAGGACCATTGAGTCTAATGGGTCATCAAGAAGAAGAAGAGAGTTAATGGTCTGCCACTCAGACCATACAGAGACCTGCACCAATCCGCCTTTCAGGAAAAAATTTCACTCTTTGTCATCACCTAGAATAAGTTGAACAATACCGTTTTGCAACTGGGAATGAGCAATATCCGTAGTATACAGCAAGAGCTGGCAACATCAGCTCCTTGGTTTTCAACATCTAAAATAAACAAACTAGTTCTCTGAATCATAATTTGTGAAATCAGGTTCCGGGGGCTTCTGCAGTTTCACCAAGCCTCCAGCACTTGGGTTCCGAAGCCTATGACCACGAAGGGCATTAGCTGCAAATCGGGATGCTAAGATAGTTGCACCAAGCCTAGATGTACTATCAATTCTTGAAACTAATGCCCTTACATCATCATATTCTTTACCATAGTGTAATGCTTCCTCCTCTTCTTCTTCTTCTGCCTCTTCTTGACGATGACGTTCTGCAGCTCTCCTCTTGAGATTCCATCACCAAGCAGCCTGGATAAAGCAGGCAGCCCAGGTCCTCCACTGCTGTTAGTAGAAACGGAAGGTGTGCTGAACCTGCCTACTATGAAGGCGCCTAAACTGACTGGCAACAAACTTCAACTCCTCTGCTTCCAAGGCAAAGGCTTCCACCTCAGTTAAAGCCTTCACTGTCCAAGTTGATGATGGTAAGTTGGAACCAGCTTTAGGGTCCAGTGCCCAAGTTAGAAGCTCAAGCTCCTCTCCATAGAAGTCCCCTTCTTTCAGTAGACCTCGGTTGAAAATCCACTCCTACCATCTTTAGTGACACTCTCCAGGCGCCCACAAATGATAAAGAGCATCTCATCCACCGGGTCCCCTTCCCGAACAATGTAGGTTCTCTGTGTGTATAAACTGGGCTTCAATCGCTCACAGATGGCATCAAGTAACCGCTCATCCATATTGGCAAACAAAGGAACCTGCATACACCATCATATAGAATTCACTCTCTTTGAATAAACATCAGCAAGATAGGACACTGGCAGGATACAAGACTGATGTTAAAGTGCTATTGAGATTAAATAGCAAAGGAATTTTTTATTTAAAAAATGAACAGAATGCTCTATATAGGCTTAAGACAAATGAAAGATTGCTAGATATCCTATTGGTGATTCAAGTTATAACATAATTACTTTTATATACTTACCCTTCTCACCAAATTCAAACAAAGATGTCGTTTGATATCCCTCCTGAGATCTTTTGGTAAACTCTGGACCAAGCTCTCTTCGTCAACTCCTCATGTTTCTAACCACTTGTACTGGTCATAGTGTCTAACTCTTTCCCTCAGATCCTGTGGAAGTAAGCGATGATGCATCCACTGTTCAGAATCACGCGTTTTGATTCTCATCTCTTCAACACGAACTGTAAGAGACTGGAGGTATGTCTATTGCAATCACAAGAAACCTTAAAGGTCAGCATTATTGTAAAATATTTGTAATTCCTTAAAAACATAAGATCTGCATACAAAATTTAAACTGTTTCCACAATTATATTCATAGTTCCACCTTCCTTTAAAAAGAAAACTTTAAAATGCATATGCTTCGTCCATTTGTGCCAAAAACAACTAATTGTCAAGCATTGTTATTCTCAAAAAATGAGATATAGGAGCAATTCCAATTACTATTTTTCTTTAATTATCAGAAAAAGAATATCCAAATATGTTTCAGCACTTATATGTAATAATACTGACTAACGTGAGCGTCCTCATGCGCATCCCAAAAATAATTATCTGAAGAAGTGGTTATAAAGTGTAGTATTAAACTCTCCTGCATATTTCCAATCAGAAGTGCAAAGAGTAGTAGCCCAGAAATTGCTATTAGTATGGAAAACAGAACCTCTCCAGGATAGGTACCGGTTTCAAGCCCTTGACCAAGTGTACTGTAGAAATAGAAATAGAAATGTGCTTTAATAATGGAGATGTTGGGAGCTAATAAACTCAGAAATTAGCATTTTTTACTTAACTTAATAATTATGACAATGATAATTATTGCATCATGCAGCAATCTACCACATGTCATTGCATATTTGAAAATTATGTAATTTGTATTAACAAGTGACCATGCCTGCACAATTTTTTTTTTTTTTTCCTACGGTACAAATCCAATATAGAGATTTTGGTTATCCATAAGGGCCAAAATTTTTGGCTAGCTGCATTCACTGATCTTTAAAGGAATTCCATTACCTCTGAGTCACAAACATGTTAAAATATTGGGAACAAGAGTAACTTAAGACAAATTGGAAATTCCTTATGAACTATCTAGTATATATCATTTTGAAATATCCACGATCAGCACTATAAAAGGACTTACTGAGAGACAATGTCTAAAAATACTGCATAACTAATAAAGCCAAAGTTGAGTTTAAATACTAACTTCTTCAATTCTAGAGAAAGTAGAATTTATCAGTGCCTTTCATAAAAATCTAAAGCCTTCTGACTTTGGCTAGCTTGTGAACCTATTAAGCTAGTGCTTGACTAGTTAGCTGACCAAGAAAATTTATCTAATGGATCTGCTCATGGATGTACTATCCTTATCATGAAGCTTCCCAATTAAAAAAGTATCTCAATGATATATATATATATATATATATATATATATATAAATAGATGCCTAAGCCCAAAAGAAAAAGAAAAAAAGTAGAAAAAATGAAAATCATTCTAAATTATTCATTTATCTATTTTTTGATGGGTAAGTTACACATGCATATATTGTATCATTTGTGACAGAGCTAAGTGACTAAATAGCATTTAGCCTATCAAGAATAGAAAAGCAAGTATTGTGCACATATATCTACTAGCAAAAAGTAAGATACCTCAAATTTTGCAGGCCCCACCATAAACAGTAGCAAAATTTAAAGAAAAAAGTCCTAGATGCAACAATACCAGATGATATAGCATTTGTGTAAATTCCATAATTGAATTGTGAATCTTCATCAACAATAGAGCAACGACTACCAAGAACACCCTTGCTGATCTTTTCCCAATTACTGTAACCCTTCCATATGCTTATTCCTACAGTACAAGTAATTTATGTCACATTTTCCACTATCCTTACAGGCTTGCTGCCATCAAGTGTCATTTCACTCAACAGCAGATAAGTACCAAAAGGCCCCGGTTATCTGAAAATTTTCATCCAAAAGTTATTCAATGTGCAACTTGAGTTCAAGACCAAAAAATTGAACTCTGAAACAATCAGAGAGAGAGAGAGAGAGAGAGAGATGAAAAATTCAATTCAAAGCAGACTGTCAGCCATACAAAAAAGGTCACGTGCGACATAAATATCTTCAATCACTTCAAGTAATTTATTCCTCTTTTATGAAATGCCTTGGATATATAAATTAAAATAATGGCAGCTTGATCTCATAAAACTATTTTCTTCTTAACATGGAAGGGGGAGGGAGGTATAGAATTTTCTCTTTAGAAATCCTTCCTATATTTTTGTTTATGTACATTATTAAACAAAGATATTAAAACGATATCTAGGGCTCATTAGAATAAGAAAGGCGACATATTGATCTACAATTCACTATTCTTCTTTGCACCCTTTTTTCCCTTTTCAAGTTTTAAATTATTGTGTCATACTAGACGCGACACTCACATCTCATGAGAGCTTCACCTAATATGTAAAAAAGAAGTATGAACACTTACATGGCTGGAAAGCATATACCAAAGCAAATAGTATGCAGCACCAGCCAAAGCACTTTCAGCAAAAACACCCGCAGTCTTTTTAAGTTCTGCATTCAAAGGAAAAAAGCAGGCAAATCTTGGAACATATTGAAACAAGACAATATGTAGTAATGCTTGTTTTGTAGCCAATACTTCTGAGCCCTTTGATCTCTGGAGGAATTTCCACACTACAATCTGCAGATAATGAGAATAAAACAAAATCAAATGATGCTTTTCTTCCTATTCCAGAACTTGTGGAACACTTCTATGTTAATGAAGAATTCAGCACTAAGGCTGCAAAATGGAACAATTATGCTGAAGGAAAACCATAAATAGCATAGGACCAGTCTTCAAATAGTCATTTTACTACTATGCAAAACTGCAAATCTTATATATAATCATATAATTTCCTGAAAAAAAAAAAAAATTAGCCAAGAATCTAGAGGTAAATATGACCAGTTATGCATGCAGGATGCAAATCTTATATATCATATAATTTCAATTTTAAGGATGCCAAAAAAAAAAAAAAAAAAAAAGTGCCACAAAGCTAATAATCATGTCGGCATATATCTGTAGCATTTCAACTAAGGGTCACTGGTAGTAGAAATGACAAAAAGTTCTGATTCTTGCTAATAACATACCTAATTACCTGTAAAAGTCCAGTAAAATATAGTATGTTGGTCTATTCCAAGTTCTTTTATTATAGATTTACTTGTCTAAGTATTCTCTCATGCAGAGCTCATGCATGGGCTGAGGCCTGTAAGTTAAATGTGAGTATTGACTGGACAACAGATTGCTAGCATTTCCTTTCACTAAAGCAATGCATGCATTATGTGTATGTAGTTCACTGTGTGTAATTTGTCCACCCCTCTCAAAGATGTAATTGTATGTAGTGGAATCCAATCCTTTCTCTC
Organism: Quercus wislizeni; assembly: GCA_023055345.1. Taxonomy (NCBI): domain Eukaryota; kingdom Viridiplantae; phylum Streptophyta; class Magnoliopsida; order Fagales; family Fagaceae; genus Quercus; species Quercus wislizeni. The sequence continues at coordinate 39,463,244 of JALGQJ010000002.1, forward strand.
AAGTACACTTTTTGACGGTCAGTATAACTCATCCACTTCTACTTTTCAAGTATTCTTATTCTTTTTTTACCTAGTTCATTTACTTGCAGTGATTTATTTTACCTTGTTCATTAACTTGCAGCGATAAATTTAAAATCATTTTCAACACAATAGAAGGGCAAAATATTTTGTCATGGCCAACAAAAGTAGGAGTTGCAGTTTCTTTTATAGCATATATTGTGCAAAGAAATACTAAAAAAACAAAAGAGCTGAATATTTTGTACATAACAATGGATAGTGCTAAATGTTAGCCACTTACTACACATACATAACAAAAGTTAAAAATAGTTTAAATTTCAAATATATCAACAACATCAACAACCTTTAAAACTGAGAAAAAGATAAGTAACATTTTTTATGAAGTAGTAAATTATTACTTATGGAAAAAAATTTAAATTGAATTTGACATAGAATTATACAAATGATAAATATAGTTTCTATTACAAAAGAAATTTTTTACAACAATTTCTTAGATAACAACTACTTTATGTGAGGTTTAATACATATAATAATTCTTGTAAAGTCTCTCACCCAAACTTATCTAATATTCCATTCCAATGACTCCTCAATGCAATCCAAAAAATTTGTGCATACGTGAACCTGAGAGAGATAAAAGAATTAGGGTTAAACCAAGTATTAAAAAAAAAAAAAAATTTAATCAACAAACCAAAGTTAGCGTGTGTGTTATTAAAGATAATAGCATAAGTTTGTTAGAGTTTGTGTTTGATTTAAATTTTGATGAGATAATTTTTCCTGAAAATCCTATTAAAATTGTTCAGAATAAAGATAAAGATTTTTTAGAATTTAACTCTATCATGGACTCTTTAAAATCTTATCACCACATCATCAACTATTTAAATAAATAACTAATGGAGATCTAACCATGTGATTGGTGGCTCTACTTTCTTGGATCCATAATGAATTGTCAATGAAAATTAGAATTGAGAGGTTGGCGTTTGTGAGGTTGCTACATACCTAAATAAAAAAATTTAATGCCAAAAACATATACAATGATGGTAAAAAAAAAAAAAAAATTAATGCCAAAAACATATACATACAATGATGGTAAAAAAAAAAAAAAAAATTTCTTAAAAAGAAAAAAAAATATGATGAAGGAAAAAAAAAGAAGTGAGGAAGGAGAACGAAATAGTAATTAATCATTTATATTTTGATCATTAATCAGGGAGTATTGTGGTAACTATTTTTATTTCAATTCAAATTTTTTAAATAAAATGTAAACAAAGGCTACTAAAGGAGGTAAGGGAAGCCATACTGTTTAATTGTTCACGAATGATTTTGAATGCTTTTTTGTACCATAAGGCAAGCCTGTTTTTGGATCACAATACCTACAACATGAAATGAAAATTCATTAAGAAGTACAATTGTAGAGTATATGAAGGAAGCATTCATTTCAAAATTACATTAAAAAAGAAAGAAAAGAGAGTTAATGAGATACATATATATATAAAAAAGTAGAACTCAAAGAAATTCAATCATAAAAAAAAGAAGAGAAAACAAAGAGGAACTTGCAAAAGATAGAACCTGAAAATTTGTTGGAGCCTAAATAAAAAAATAAAAAAATTTAACGCCAAAAACATACACAATGATGGTAAAAAAAAAAAAAAAAAACTTTCTTAAAAAGAGAAAAAATACGAAGAAGGAAAAAAAAAGAAGAAGTGAGGAAGGAGAAGGAAATAGTAATTGATCATTTATATTTTGATCATTAACCAGGGAGTATTGTGGTAACTATTTTTATTTCAATTCAAAATTTTTAAATAAAATGTAAACAAAGGGTACTAAAGGAGGTAAGGAAAGCCATACTGTTTAACTATTCACGAATGATTTTGAATGCTTCTTTTGTAGCATAAGGCAACCCTGTCTTTAGATCACAATACCTACAACATGAAATGACAATTCATTAAGAAGTACTGTGGTAGAGTATATGAAGGAAGCATTCATTTCAAACTTACATTTAAAAAAAAAAAGAAAAAAGAAAGAGTTAACATGATACATATAAGTACTTAAAAAAAAAAAAAAAGAACTCAAAGAAAGTCAATCATAAACAAAAGAAAAGAAAACAAAGAAGAACTTGCAAAAGATAGGACCTGAAAATTTGTTGGAGCCTGTAAATGTCTTTAATCTGAAGAAAAAGAAAGGAAGATGTAGAGTTAAACTAAATGTCTTCAATCTAAAAAGGAATGAGAGATAGAAATTGCAAAATGTATGTGAGTTTATGGGTTTTAAAGTGTAAAAGTTTTAATTTACATATTTATCTCCGTTAGTTGAAAATTTGTAAGTGGGTATGATGAGGGTATTTTAGGCATAAAAAAATGAGGAATCCAAAAAAGAAAAACCCCTTAAATAGTAGTATAGATAACAGATAACAGAAACCAACAAACTAACCTGCCAAAATTACTAACAGAAAGAATAACTGAATCTAACACATGTGGCACGTGTGTTTACTAATTGCTTATGTTCCTAAGATAAATTAAAACTACAAGTCGTTTTACTAACAGCTAAGCTAAGCTACTGTCATTTTGTTCTTTCTTCTTATTTCTTGTTTTGTAACTTCTGTTCTTTGCTTCTTCTTCAGTTACATTGTTATTCTTTTTCTCATCATTCTGATACTTAGTTCTTTCCTTGATTGAATGAACCAACAGCATGACGTCTTCCTCAACAGAATCGCTCTTGAACAATTTGGACTTTAATTTGAGATGCAAAATTGAGGGCTGATTCCAAGAACTCTAGAGGGTTGGAAAGATCAAGAACTGCATTGAATGAGAAGGATGAAGATTGTTGATCTTCGTGATAATCAGAGGATGACCATGACTCACAAATTCTAGTAAGGAATCGCTAGACTTTCTGTGAAGGGTTTTGTTTTCTATTTCTTTTTGCTACGAGGGGATTGCTAATATACGTACATAGGTCAGTCAAGACTCAAGAATAATAAAGGCGGTTTTTTGTTTCTTTTACCATATACCATTTGGATTTGGACTTGGACTGGGAATTCTACCCATGGCCTGCCAATTGGGCTACAATGGATGAAACCATTGTGATTTGGAATGGTTTTCTGATGATGGGTTTGATATACAATCATTTAAATGGGCTTTTCTCTTAAAGGAATAATAATAATAATAATTAGTAGCTAACCGATGAACCGGAAAAGCGAAAACTATTAACAATGATATTTAAAGATATATATTATAAACATCATTTAATCTGGTTTAGCAGGAAAACTTAGTAATTGAACAGTCATAATTAATTAAAGAGATTAAACTACCGGAGACAAAGCCGGAGCAAGGAGCCACCACCGTCAATGATATCAAGAAGCTAGAGCGGTGATGAGAGGGAAGGGACGCCCACAAAATTATTTGAAAAGAAAACATTAAAAACATAAGAAAATATGCGAGCTCTAATTGAAGCAGAGCTCCAAAAGCCCAAGTCTTCAACCTACCTAAAATATCTAATCTTTTTCTTTTTTTCCCTTAAAAACCTTTTCTTTAGCGTCCAGTTTACCTCAAAGTTCTTTACATTCAAATTGGGTATGAAGATTTTTTATGCCAATTTCAACTCTATAACTTGCACATAGCTTCGTCGGAGAAGAACAACTTTGTAACTCTACTTCTGCTTCTACGTTCTACCATCTAACCTTCTCTTTGGAGCTTCAGGGTCTAACATTTGGGAGGAAGAGAGAAAGAGAGAGAGGTGGGGGAGGCGGCCAGTGCATACCAATTCAAACATAAAGTAAAGAATTAATCCATGTACTTGGTTCAGTGACTTTTTTGGTTTGCAAGATGGAGAGAAAGATAACAGGCATATTGGGGGAGAAAAAGGTTTACCACGGGGTGGGGGAGAGTAATATCTCGAGTCTTTGTGGCTCAAGTTCCATGTAGAAACTTGAGCCTCACGAACTTGAGTTCTGACCGTTGAGGTAGAACAATTTATTCACGTGGAACTCGAGTTCTATAGAAGTATTTTTGCAGAAACCAGAAGAAGAACCAAATATGGAGAAGACAAAGGAAGAAGAAAGACGATTTGGAAAATGCAGATTTGAAGAAGAACAGAGAAAGAGGAAGATGATTTGGAGAAGAGAAGAAACAGAGGAAGATGATTTGGCTGGAGAAGAGGAAGAATAGGGGAAGAAGAAGAAGAACAGAGCATGATTTGGTTGGAGAAGAGGAAGAAGAAGACGAACAGACTGTTGGGAAAGAAAATGGTAGAACTCGAGTCTTAAAAACTCGAGTTCCACGTGGATTTTTTTCAATGTCAGACGCCACCACTTGCAACCAAGGTTTTCAGACCTGGATTGGATTGGGAGATCGGACCATGAAAACCGGGAATCGAGATGAAAACCGGTTTTTTAAGAATAAAGAACCGGATTTTTTGTTAATTCCATGAACCTCTAAAACCGGGGTTGGACTGCACGAACCGGTGGCAAGAACCGTGAACCCCTTAGCATTATTATTATTTTTTTAGTAAAAACAACTTAACATAATTTTATTCTACTTAATTAAATTATCCATCTCTTACAAGGAATAAAAAAAAATTATAATTAAAATCCTTCAAAGATATTCAACTTTACTTCAAAAATTAATTATAAATTTTAATGTTTTCATGGTTATTATTTTATTTTATTAACTTTCTTATTTAATTATTAAATATATGCTTGAAAATCATTAAATTTCTCTCACATATATAAATATATTGTCGATTTTGCTAGTTTTATAAATTTAATATATATATTTAGATTTTAATTAATTATTAAATTAATTATGATGTCATCATGGTTTGACCTGAAAAACCTTGAACCTCTCCCTTTTATGATTTGATGAACGGTTCGGGTTTGAAAACCTTGCTTGCAACTTGAGTTTTAGAAACTTGAGTTCTGTACTGAAACTTGAGTTTTAGACACTCGTGATGCTAGTTTGCTGAATGATTTTGCAAACTAGACAACTAATTAAAATGTTACAAAAATAATACTAAAAAAAAAAAAACAAACAAACAAACGGGATTTAAGGTAGAAAGTCAAAAGTTTTCTACATGGGACTCCGATGTATTCCATATACATACATGCTAAATGCCATGTATTCTAGTTCTCAAAAAAAAAAAAAAAAAAAAAAACGCCGTGTATTCTGAATTTTGGGATTGGAATTTCGTGTGTGTGTGTATATATATTATATGACACTCCCACCGAAAGATAGAGTAATGTACATTTTTATAAAGCAACAAAGCAATTGGCTTTTTTGCATGAGACAAAAGTGTTAAAAAAAAGCCAAAAAAAAAAAAAAAAGTTTACTACTTGTCTCCTCAAGCTTTATAGCCATCACATCTGAAAAAAATGTAAAGAAATTAATAAATTATGGAAAAGGTCTCTTAGCTCCCTGGTCCATCCCTCAACTTAGTTTTAGAACAGATTCCATTTATATAGGAACATAATTATGTTTAAAAACATCTATTAATTTTCCCTCAAATAATTTTTTTAAAATAGACATAATAGGATTTTATTCGACAAAAAAAAAAAATCTTTATTAATAAAACTAATATCGAGTCCACTCTTCCATTAATCTTTTGGTAAGGTGATTCGCTAAAGTTCAGCCCCCAAACCAAATCAAGCCTACACCATGATAAGGACACGGCCACTATCATTTATGTCAAAAGTAAAATACTGCTTTGTCGAATCCACATTTTCACTGCAATTGACAATTAGTGGCTTCAATTGCACAAACAATGTCCTGCTGTCTTTGGCTTTATTAAAGTAAACACTCGTGTCATCCACCATTCCAATTGAGTCGAGTTCAATTGTTTTTTTTTGGGAGTGAGTTCAATTTGCTTCGTTATCAAAAGATCTAGACTATCCTCAATAGACGGCCTACTTTTTATTGAAAATTATTATAATTTTTGAAGAACATGATATGTTTGTTGGAGGCTATAGTTGCCTATAGCTCGTGGACGTGTGAACAATTCATTGTTTCAGATTAAAAAAATAAATAAACTTGTAAGAAAAACATCTAATATTCCTTGGTGTATATTGAGCATTCACATCAACTAAGGTAATTTTATTTATTTATTTTAACATAGGAACTTATTTTTTTCTATTTTACACAATCACTTTTAAAAACACACACATTAGATTATATATATATATATATATATATATATTTTATATTCTATTTTATTTAAATAATCACATATATTTCATTTTAAATTATTATTAAAGAAAGCGAGAGAGAGAGAGAGAATCTAGTGAGAGGAAGAGGTGAGAGAAAATAATTAATATAATGAAATACAAAGCTACGGTTGTGTATATTTACACAGTTAATGTAGCAATTTTTTAAATTAATTCACTCATCTTTAGCTTGACTGTAGTAGGTGATTTAGGGGCTTATTAAATATGTAAAATTGAGCTATTTTTCTATTTTGTATTGTCTGATGCAAATATTGTAATGGGACACATTTAAATTATTAATCACCGTTAAAATTTTATTATTTTGAAAAACTTTTTATAAATTTTTAATTCAGTAAGAAGGAGCAGAAGACTTTTCCTCATTCACAATCAATAAAAAATAATAGTGTTGTAAATTCATTTTGCCATCTTTACGGGTAGCCAGCCATAATTAAATTTCAAAAAAAGAAAAAAGAAAAAAAAAAGAGGAAAAGTCTTCTGCTTGCGCTTGTTCATCCAGATCTCGGATTCCTAATCCTTTCTAAAGTCCTTTTCCTACATCATGGACCTCCTTCATGTTTCCTATGACCCTAAGGATTGCCAAGTCAGGTTTTTGGCATGAATATTCATCCAAACACACAAGAAAAGAAAAAGAAGAGAGAGAGAAGTGAAGAAGGAAGAGAAATACAAAGCATACATGTTCCAAATCCAAATCCAGATTTTACTGTATCATTGTAAATAATTACATGTTTCAAAATAGAAGCCGAAATATGAAGATGTTCTTAAATACAACTCAATGTCTCAAATAAAATAAAAGTGCAAAAAATAAATGCTAAAAGAAAAGAAAAAAGCAGGAAAACTGTATGTCTGTTAATAGGATCACCAATGGCGTCGTCTCCCCTAACCAACCCTTGGGATAGCATTAGAGATGGAATCCCCATCATCATTATCACCACCTCCTTGACCTCTGGCGTAGCCCTTAGGACCGTAGAAAAGCCATGGGTAATCGATCACCTCTAGCTTGGGGTTCCCGGCCGGTAGGACAAACTCCTCATGCTCAGGCAAGGTAGGCTAATTTTGGGGCAAAGAGATTGTGTTAGGACAAACCAAGAGAATACATAGAAGAAAGTGCAAATAGAAAATATTGGATAATTTACATCTCAGGTCCCTTAAGGGAAATGATAGCCCATAACATTGGTGTTACGAGTGAGAGAACGCTCCTGAGTGACCCCATCTCTCGCATAAGTATAGATTGACCAAGCCAGAGTAATTGGGTCGAGAAGGTTCCTAACAATTGGGGCAGCACTGGCTTGAGGTTGATCAGGCTCATCCTATACATTTTGATGTTAGCACACAAGAGATATAGTATGCATGAATGGAAAGAAAAAGAAAAGAAAAAAGGGTTTGTGATTCATGTGGACACAACAGAGGAGTTGCCACCTATTTTTGTAATGGCCTAGGAACCATGAATATAGCATCCTTTCGAGGAAGGACCATTGATCTTACTAACAGAGATATGGGTTTGGAATTTAGGCACGTTATTGGGAAGGTGTTAGGCATCAAAGACCGCCCAACCCTAAGGTTGGCCTCCCATCATTGTGTCTTATGTCTTAAGCTTGATAAAATCATGTCCAAAGCCTACGTCCTAAACTCACACACACACTAGCATACATCTAAGCATACAACATGACATCATCATCCCAAAACACATATATATCCATCCATAAAGCATAAGAAACCAAACCACACATATACAACCCTAGCATTCATTTAACAAGTGAAAACCCTATCATGTCATATATAAGGCAGCAACTTAATCATGATAGCAAGTACATCATTTATCAATTAACACAAAACGCAAAACAACAACACATGTACATGTTCATCAAACAAAACATAACAACACATATGCATGTTCATGTAAATGTATGACTTACCTTTACTCATCATGCAGCAACTTAGCACTTAAGGCATTGTGCATGGGCATGTGAATGCATGTTCATGGTATCAAACTAAGAAACAAGAGATGAAACCCTAATCTAGCATATTAAAGGTAAATAACAATAAAACATGTGAAACATAGGCATCAAATACACGTATACATAAAAAGAAACTTAAACAGGAGCATGTGAGATAAGAAAATAAAATGAGACAGAAGACTAAACCAAGGTTTCTAGGCAGCGGCTTGCATATGCATACCAAAGGCTATGTATGCAGGCCAAGCACCTGCGTATGTAGGAGGGGGCCCACGTACACATTCATAAGGCATATGTGTGCAGCTCTGCTTGAAATCCTAACCCAGAAATAGCAAAGCAGAAAAACAGAGCATAAATAAAAATCCTAATTTTAACAACCAAACATGCTCAGGATATAAAGAAAACTATAAAACTAACCTAAACAGACATATATAAGCATAAATGAAGCAAACGAATAAGATTAAAACTGAAAAGAAAGAAAGAAAAGAAAAAGGAATGAAAGGAAAGAGTTAACTCAATACCTCAAATGATAAGCTTTATAAGCTGATTTTGATTGTTTCCCTCAGTCAAATCTATCACAAGTCAATAAAAATGTGATTAGAAATGTTAAACTAAAAGGATTAGGGCCAGAAAAGGTCCCAATCAAACAAAATTAACTTGAGGGTGTTTTGTGAAAAAGTCCCCTTTGATTCACTATTTTCTAGTGAATTTTGTATTTTTCTTGTTGGATTTCTGTGTATTTTGAAAATATACCATGTAAGGCTTTAGATAGTGGAAAAAAATGGGGTTTGAAACGGCTCCCAAACGATCTAGGATTCATTCCAAACCTTAGCCATTATTGTATAAAACTTGCCATTTTTTTGTCTCTGAATCCCTAGCTGTGTATGCAGGAGTGTGACTACGTACGCATGCTTTGGCCCAAGTATGCAGGTAGCCCACATACGTGGGCTGAGAGCCACTTTGGTCATTTTATTTTCAAAAATAGATTTTTGCTCATTAAAAGTTTATATTTTCCATTTTATCACTCCTCAAGTCAATTTGATATTTGATTGGGTTTTAAACTGGCCTTGGGCCTTAGGGTTTGGGCATCATGGGGGAACGGGGGTCCAAGTTTTAAGGGATACAAAATGCGGTGTCTACAGATGTCCTTCTTTTGATTCATGAGCTTTGCTAACGGAATTAAAAAAATAAGAGACAAAACATTTTGTTTCGACGTATGGCTCGGGCCCAACCCCACGCACACGACACACATCATGCATACATGGGGAGGAGTGCAACTCCGGAGAGCTGTGTGGGATTTGTATGTCCAAATTCCCACATTTGTTGCTCGGAAAATGAGCAATGGTAGGTTTATTATCCTAGAACCTATTTTCCCACTCGCAAGCAAATGGCAAGTGACTTGCTATCCTAAAGTCACTTAAAAAGAAAAAGAAAAACAAACAAGGGTGCTTTTTGAGCTAACCTAACAAACAACAAAATGATACAATCTTTGTGGTGTCCATCGGGGGCTCTTGCCTCAAACTTCTCTGGGTGACTCATTCCTCTTGTCTTTTTCACTTCTTTCTCAACCTTTTCTAGTGAGGCTCTTGCCTCAAGTTGACTTTGGTCTCTTTCTCTATCTCTATCTCTACCTTTTTCTACCATGCCTGCATGTTCAACTCCTAAAGGATATGTGCACGAGTAGTCTTGATTGTTGGATCCACTAGGGGTGGTGAAAACTTGCTGAGGAGTAGGTATGTATGGGGAGGAATCTTTTGCCTTTTTCATGACCTACTTGGGGATGAGAAACTCGCTGAAGAGTAGTAGAAATGGACTAGTTGAGGAGTAGTGTAACTTTTGTAGATGTGTGATCCATTGGGGAAGAATCTTATGCTTCCTCACTAGGGATTGTTTAAATATGCTTGGGTCCATTGAGGAAGAATATTCTTGCTCTTTCATTGGCATGATGTTCTAGATATGCTTGATCCACTAGGGAAGAATCTTTTGCTTCCTTATTGGGGATAGTGTTTTTGAGTTTATGTGATATGCTAGAAGTGGTTTTGGGATGTACATGCTTTATTGGGGAAATGGTCTTCTGCTTCCTTTACTGCTCACTGGGGTGTCCTTGGTGACTTTGTGCCTAATTGGGGCCATTTTGAGATTTTTTTTTTTTCCTGTTCATGATTGAACTACATGTAGTTTAGTGATAAGGCCTAAACTACACGTAGTTTAGTCATCAGGTGTGTTCCCGCCTCTTCATTTTTCCCAACGGTTACCAACCGTTTCTTTTTCTTCTTTATTGTCTTCTTCTCCCTCATCTCTTGACATTATTCATAACTCTTCAACTTCCCCTTTTTTCTCTACAAAAAATTTCCTCTTCTCTTTTTTCTTCACATCATTTGATTCTCCCATTCTCTCAAAACTCCCTTATTCTCTCATTTTCTCTTTAGACTCTCTTCATCTCCTTCAATGGCACCCAATGCCAAGAAGACTTCCTATGTCCTTTCCTCCGATGCATTTCTCCTCACTTGCTAGAGTGGAGTAGTGAGATTGACGAAGTCTCCTTCATTGACACACCGGCTAGAGAATCACATCTCTATGGCTAAATCTGTAAGTTTTTCAAACTTTTCTCATTTTCAAGTTTCTCTTTGATATTTTGTTTTGATGTTTTTTGGCCATGTAAATTCTTGGGTTTTGTTGTGGGATGGGTTTAGATGAAAACCTGGCACATTTCACTTATTTTTTAATTGTTTCAATTCTATATGCAATCCTAACACATTTTTTTTTTGTCATTTTTGCACTTGAACATTACTGCATCCTTTTTTTTATCTTTATTCTTGCATCAAAAACATCATTTTTCATATTATTTTCTTCTTTTGTAGTCCTCATTCCCTTATGCCAGTAGGGGAAGCACCAACAAGGTGGTGGAGTGGTACAACCTCCTTGTTCCCGAAACCAAGGCTAACATCTAGGAAATGGGCTTCAAGCCTATCCTTATTCTTCTACCAAAAAATTCTACAAGTGCTACTTTGGTGCAATGCCTCATCAAGAGGTGGTGGGATACTACTCATACCTTCCATATTGTTGAGCAAGAAGATGACGGTGACTTCTTATGACTTCCACCATGTGACATGCCTTAGCTTCGAAAGGGCCATCATTAATTTGGACGGCGTGTTGGGCATCCAATTGGGTCTTGATATGTTGGGGAAGGAGTACCCTATCGAGACCATCTGTTACTTTTACTTGGTGTCAGATTAAATGCTTCTCCCATGAAGGACAGCAGAGGAGCGCATTCGGATGGCTAGGGCTTTTCTTCTACATTTGTTGCAAACTGTACCATCTTGTATCTAAGTTGTGGCTTGTGCTTCCTTTTGTAGTGGTGGATTGTTAGGTATGGCCTCATAACTTCGGGCATCAATCCAAATTTGAGGGAATTCCTTCAAGTGAGGGCCCACCTTGCTGGGTTAACTTCAGACGAGGTAAGTTTAAGAGTTCCTGTTTTCATGCTTCTTCATGCATTTCCCTTAGGATACTATTCTTCTAACCTTGTATCATTATAGGTCAACTGGACTCTATGGGCTAGCCAAACCCTTCCTACTTCTCCAGAGTTAGAAGCTGCTACCATCATTGCTTCGGAGATTACTCGACCCTTTGAAGGGGTGGGCTTGTGGGCACTCTACTTGGTGAAGAGGGTGTGGTGTCAATTAGTGGGTAGAGATGACGCATAGATTCCGATGGATCATTCGGAGTTCATGCTTACCCCACACTCCATGACCAATGCTGAGTACAACTTGTGTAGGAGTGGCATTCCCTATTCCAATCGGCTCCTTAATGGATTAGACTATGAGGAATTCAACATCACCCACCTCATACCTTCCCTTACTATTTAGGTATATGCTCAACCTCTTCTTCTTCTTTTCCTTTTCCTTTACCTTGTTTGTCATGGCTTCTAATGGTGGAAAACGTGTAGTAGGAGGAGCCTACTACTAGTGAGTCAATTGATCCACCACATCTCCTTTAGACGGTTTATGCTTATGGCCTTGATAACTTTGCTCGGGAGTGCCTCGTGCCCTGCAATCCCAATGTTATAGGCTACCCTTTTCCTTCAAACACCCGACGGTGAGTTCTTCTTTCCCTTTGTTCTTTTTTTCTTCTTGATGTCTCTCATTTTTTTTTGTTCACTACTACAGCCCACCATCCAAGAGCATGAGGAGTTCGTATGGTTGGCTGGTAATCTCAAGCTAGAGGTGACCAACTATTCAAAGAGCTTGTACGGTTCTAGAAAGGCGGCCTACTTGGGCAGTGGTGGTAATGATGATGATGATCATCATCATGGTGGTGATGAAGAGGATTCAGAGGCGACTCTGAGCTACCAACCAAGGAAAAGGTGAAACCATTGATTACCTGCAGTCAAGACACAAGCATACAACACATATTTCTTTCTTTTTGTTGCTTTTATTGTTTTTTTATTTCTTTTAGCAGACGTTTGAATTTAGTTTGAGGCAAAGGGTTGTACTTAAGAACATCTTTTTATATTTATGCTTTTAATTGGGGCTAGTACTAAATTTACAAGATATATGGTTAATTGTATGTTTTCATACAATATTGCTTCTTTGATGCTTGAAATCTTGTGCTTAAAATATGCCTTGAATGATCCTTTAGGTCGTAGAACCCTAACGATGCCTTGGAGTGGAAAAACCATGCTTAAAACAGGGAAGAATGAGTTTCTACCAAGCGTTATGCATATGTGGGGATAAGCCTGCATATGTAGCTTTGATTTCGCGTACGTAGGTTTGACCTTGTGTACGTGGGACATGAATCAGAGGAAACCCTAGCTGCCCTAATTAAGTATAAAAGCGCCATTTGGGTCCTAAAACCCTTACCAACGTATTTTCAACTCAGAGAGCACTTTTCTGAGATCCCCCAATGGTAGAAAACTCTCCACTTGATGTCTCGGCTTGGATTAGGAGGCTTGGTCCTGATTTTAAGGACTCCATCGCCCCCTATGGTCTTTCTTGTGTCTTTACATGTCATCAAATAAGGGTGGATGAGCCTCTTCTTCTGCTGCTTATACTACCCCACTTGTCGTATCTCAATGCTATTTGGAGAGGGTCAGGAGCTCCTAGTGGTGAAGGAGCCTTCCACACTGAGGTGTTTGCTAACATGATCTTAGGTAGGTTACATGAGGCTTGGCCACGCTGTAGAGTGACTAGAGGCATTGCTCCTCCTCAATACATCTATCCCATTATGAGGTACAAGCAATGGTGGGAGGATGACATGAAGTGGATTTTGAGGGATGAGAAAGCTTACATGAAGACTAGCACAAAAGCAAGGAGGGCTGAGTGACCACCTTGATATGCCCCATATTTTATTTTTCTGCACTTTATGATTCTCATGTTTTTGTTTTAGAATTTAATAAATGATTGGAGTGTTCCAAATCCCCATACGAAAGAAATCTTGTTAACTTTTAATTTGTGCAATAAGAGAATCATTTTTTTATTATCTTTGCTTATTGTCATCTCATTCCTTTGTTTTTTCTTTTTCTTTTCTTTTTCCTTTGCCATGTAATTTTTGCTCATGATGTCCCTTTGGGAAATTTTGCCATGCCCATGGTCTTTTCCCTTAACTTTTGCCTAGACTACCCTTTCGGGTTTTCAATCTAACAGGGTTCTTTTGCCTTAATTTTTGCTTAGGCCATCCTTTTGGGTTTTTATTTTTTATTTTTATTTTTTAAAATTTTGTATATTCCTGTTAATTGGGCGAAGCATCTCTTCCCTGTCCAAATTTGTGATCCTCATAGCACCTCTAGACATGATCTTCTTAATGATAAAAGGCCCATCTCTAAGCACCTTTAGGACCAAGTCACCTTCTTTAAGGTTTCTCGGTTTCACTTTCCAGTTGAATGCTCTAGCAATCCGTTTTTGGTACCTTTGTGCATGATATTGTGCCCTTGCCCTCTTCTCATCTATCAAAGCCAATTGTTCATATCTCGCCTTAGCCTAATTCTCTTCTAGGACCTTGGTTTCCACCAATACCCTTAAATATTGAATATCCACCTCAATAGGAAGCATCGCTTCACTACCATAAACCAAAGAGTACAATGTTGCCCTTGTTGACGCATGGATAAAAGTTCTATGACCCCATAAGGCAAACAAAAGCTTCTCATCCCAATCTATAATGTCACTACCATCTTGGCTAGGATGGTCTTCACATTCTTATTAGTTGCTTCTATGGCCCCATTAGCTTGTGGTCGATATGGTGAAGACTTGTGATGCTCAATGCTATATTCTAACATGACTCTCCGAACTTCACCCTCAAAGTGGGAACCATTATCAGAGATGATCTTTTGGGGCACCCCAAACCGACATATGATATTGTTTTCATCAAGTCACATGCTTAGCCTTCAGTATGGAGTAAGAGGCGGTTGTGCCAAACAAACAAATCACTCAGCTGCTCAAAGCTGTCTATAGTTGAAGGATTAGTTTACTGAACCAAACTCAAGCTAGACCTTTTAAGGTCATTGGAAAACACCTGTATATGACCTCATCTGGAGTCTGTTGAGGTTAAGTAATGCTTTGAAGGTTGTGATGTGATCTAGAGGATTTTTTAGTTCTTCAAATGTTTCTAATTATGGAAAACAAAATTTCGGGGGTAACGGACATTCCAACACCTTGGAAGTGAAGAGAGAGTCCGTTTGATGGATCATTCCATCCAAACTCTAGACCATCTTTTCCTGCATTTTCTTCTTCATTTCATACATTTCAGCCTTCATACATTTTAGCAAGTCATCATTGTAGACACCGCATTCTGTACCTCTTACAACTCGGGCCCCCGTTCCCCAATGATATGCAAACTTTAAGGCCCAAGACTAGTTTAGAGTCCAATCAGATATCAAATTGACTCGAGGATTGTTAAAATAGAAAATATAACCTTTTAAATAAGCAAAAACTTATTTTTGGAAATAAAATACCAAAGTAACCCTCGGCCTGCGTACGTAGGCAGCAGCCTGCATACAGGGGCCAAAGCAGTCATACTCGCAACTAGGGTTTCAGAAGCATGAAAAAGGTAAGTTTTCTGCAATAATGGCTGAGGTTTGGAATGAATCATATATCGTCTAAGAGCCATTCCAAACCCCATTTTTCCACTATATAAAGCCTTACCTTGTACATTTTCAAAACACATAGAAATCTCACGGGAAAAACCTAAGATTCACTAGAAAATAGTGAATCAAAAGGGAGTTTTTCACAAAACACCCTCAAGTGAATTTTATTTGATTGGGACCTTTTCTGGCCCCAATCCTTTTAGTTTAACATTGCTAATTGCTTGTTTAATGACTTATGATAGATTTGACTGAGGGGAACACTCAAAATCAAAGCTTGGGAACTCCTTGTAAGGTATCAAGCTTTAACCTTTCTTTTTTCTTTTTAAGTCTTTCATTTCTGTTTTAATCTTATTCCTTGTCTTTTTCTATGCTTGTGTAGTTTATTTTTATTCTTGTTTGGTTTTTTTAAGCATGTTAGGCTGTTAGATTTAAGCTTTCAAGTCTTGCTCTATTTTTCTGCTTGTCTGTTTTCTGGGTTAAGGTTCAAGCGTGTCTGTGTACGCATACTTTTGTGTGCGCACACAGGATTGAAGTATGCATATGCATACAACTAGCCTGCGTATGCAGGCTTATGTATGCGCACGCATATTCATGCCCAGAAACCTTAATCTCAATTTTCCTGTTTCTTCTGCTTTGCTTGTTTTACCTAACATGCCTCCATTTTAACCTTCTTTTATGCTTTTGAGTTTCTTTTTCTTTTTTCACATGTTTGTTTGTCATTGTATGCTAGATTAGGGTTTATCTTTTTGTTCCTTAATCTTAATACCTTGCCATTCATTCATATGCCCATGCATTAATGCCATAGGTGTTGAGTTACTGCAAGGTAAGTAAAGGTAGGTCATGCATTGATATGAACATGCATCTTTTGTGATGAATATGCTTGTATGATGTTTGGTTTTGAGTATGAATGATTACATGATCTTGTGAGTGCCATGGTTCTAGAACAGTGAAGAAAGGCATGAGACGGGTGATGTTGAACTCCTTATAGTCCAATCCCTCAAGAAGCTGCTCTACATAGGGAACGCTGCTCTGCGTAGGGAACACCACTCCCCCATGAGTGGTACTCAACATCGGTCATGGAGTCTAGGGCAAACATGAACTCAAGGGGATCCATCGAAATCTGTAGGTCATCCTTACGCACTGGTTGGCACCACATTGTCTCCGCCAGGTATAGTTCCCTCAAGCCTATGCCTTCAAAAGGACGAGTAATCTCCAAACCAATGAGAGTAGCAGGCTCCAAGTCTGGAGAAGTAGGAAGGGGCTGGTCGGCCTAAGGAGCCCAGTTGACCTATAATGATACAAGGTTAGAAGAAGAGAATCCTAGGGGAAATGCATGAAGAAGCATGAAAAACTGGAACTTTTAAAACTTACCTCCTGAAGTTAACCAAGCAAGGTGAGCCCTCACTCAAGGGAAATCCTTTAGACTTTAGATTGGTGCCTGGGGTTATGAGGCCATACCTAACAACCCACCGTTGCAAAAAGAAGCACAAGCCATAAGTTAGATGCAAGATGACAGTTTACAAGATGACAATTTGCAATATGATACAGTTTGTAAGACTACAAGCTACAAATAGAAATACAAGAAATGGAAAAAGAAATAACCTCAAGGAGCTTCCAAGGCCCCACAAGTTGTCGCAAGGTGCCTCGGCTGAGAGTGTCGAGTGTGGAGTAAAAGCAAGACATACCTGCCCTTAGTTGGCCCTCCGTGTATCTCCAAAGTCTTGAAAGAGGGTCAACCACCTGAAGGACACCATTTTCCCACCATTGGTGAAGAGGTAGGCTCCCAACAAGTGTAGAAGGCAGGCCCTAGCCATATAGACGCGCTACTCCATAGTCCTCTATGGAAGAAGCATGTAATCTAACATTAAGTCGAAGTAACAGATGGTCTCGATGGAGCACTTCCTCCCCAAAATGTCAAGACCCAGCTGGATACACCCTGTCCAAGTTAATGATGGCCCCTTCAAAGCTGAGACCAGTCACGCAATAAAAGTTGTAGGGAGTCACTGTCATCTCCCGCTTAGTAATATGAAAGGTGTGAGTAGTATCCCACCACCTCTCAATGAGGCACTGCACCAAAGTAGCGCTCATAGTCTTTTCCGAAATAAGTCCAATGATAGGCTCGAAGCCCGCCTCTCGAATATAGGCCCTAGTTTCAGGGGCAAAAAGGTTGTACCACTCCACCACCTTATTGGTGCTTCCCCTACCAACATAAGGGATGATGACTAAAAAAAAGGAAGATGATATTAGATTCTTGATTCAAGTAAAAATGATGAAAAATGAAGTTTTCAATGGCAGAATAAAGATAAAAAGAAGGATGCAATGATTTCTAGATAAAAAAAAATGACAAAAAGGGATGTTAGGATTGCATATAGAAGAGAAACAGTTGAAATAGAAATGAAAAGGGGTAGAGTAAGGCCTCTACTAAGCGTCTCACGTATGCAGGTCAAAGCCCATTTACACAAACAGGACCCCGTGTACGCAGGCCCACTCCTACATACGTAAAGTCTCAAGAACAGACATGTGTATGCAAGAATAGAGTTGCATATGCAGGCCCGAGCCCACGCACGTAGAAGCACATACAGGAGCATTTCTTTGACGTTTTCAAGCATACATCATCTAAAATCAATCCTAAACATGTTCCTACCTCTCCTAATGTGCTAGGTTTTCATCTAGACCTATCCCACAACAAAACCCAAGCATTTACATGGCAAAAAAACACATTAAAATGGAAGATAAACGAGAAACTTGAAAAATGAGAAAAGTTTGAAAACTTACAGATTTAGCCATAGGGATGTGATTCTCTAGTTGGTATGTCAATGGTGGAGACCCCATCAATCTTATTCCCCCCCCAGCGGTTGAGGTGGAATGCATCAAAAGAAAGGACGTAGAAGGACTTCTTGGCCTTGGGTGCCATTGGAGAAGATGAAAGAGTTTGAGAAAATGAGAGTCAGAAAGTGAGAGGAAAAGAGAAGAGAGGGAGGTTTTTGTAAAGAGGAAAAAAGAAGAGTTATGGAGAATATGAAGAGATAAGGGGGATGGAGAGAATGAAGAAGAAAAAGAAACGATTGGTAACCGTTGGAGGAAAAAAAATAAAAAGGCAGGAACACACCTAATGGCTAAACTACGTGTAGTTTAGTCATGAATAGTAAAAAATAAAAAAATTTCCATCATTCAAAAAAAAAAAAAAAAAAATCTCATAATCATCCCAATTAAACACAAAATCAACAAAGGACTCCCTAGTGAGCAATAAAGGAAGCAGAAGACTCTTCCTCCTAATGAAGCACGTACACCCCAAAACCATTCCTAGCAAATCATAAAAAATCAAGAACACCATCCCCACTAAGGAAGTAGAAGACTCTTCCCAACGGATCAAACACATCAAGTTTCATCCCAAGTAAGGAAGTAGAAGATTCTTCCCCAATGGATCAAACACATCAAACATCAATCCTAGTAAGGAAGCAGAAGATTCTTCCCCAATGGATCAAATACATCAAACATCATCCCCATGGAGGAGGCAAAAGATTCTTCCCCAATGGACCCAAGCATATTTAAAAAATCTCCAGTGAGGAAGCAAAAGATTCTTCCCCAAAGTATCCCCAGTGGATCAAGTACACCTAAAGTATCCCCAACAAGGAAGCAGAAGATTCTTCCTCAAAAGTCCTCAACATACCATGAAGGAAGCAAAAGATTCTTCCCTAGTGGATCACACATCTACACTACTTCTTAGCAAGTCCATTCCTACTACTCCTCAGTGAGTTTCTCATCCCTAAGTAAATCACGAAAGAGGCAGAAGATTCCTCCCCATGCACACCTACTCCTCAGTGAGTTTTCACCATCCTTAGTGGATTCATCAATCAAAGACTACTCATGCACATATCCTCCAGGAATTGAACGTGCAAGCACGGTAGAATAAAGGTAGAGGTAGAGATAGAGAAAGAGACCACGGTCAACCCGAGGCAAGAGCCTCACTAGAAAAGGTAGAGAAAGAAGTGAAGAAGACAAGAGGAACAAGTCACCCAAAGAAGTTTGAGGTAAGAGCCCTGGATGGACACCATAAAGACTATATCCATTTGTTGTTTATTGGGTTAGCTAGTAAGAGCACCTGTGTTTGTTTTTGTTTTTTTTTTTTTTTTTCTTTTTAAGTGACTCTAGGATAATGAGTCACTCGCCATTTGCATGCAAGTGGCAAAATAGGTTTTGGGATAGTAAACCTATCGTTGCTCGTTTCCTGAGCAACAAAAATGGGACTTCGGACATACAAATCCCACACAGCTCTCTAGAGTTTCACCCCGCCCCATGTATGCATGATGTGTGTCGTGTGCATGGGTTGGGCCCGAGCCGTACATCGGAACAAAATGTTTTGTCTCTTATTCTTTTGATTCTGTTAGCAAAGCTCACGAATCAAAAGATGGGCATCTGTAGACACTGCATTTTGTACCCCTTACGACTTAGACCCCCATTCCCCATTGATGTGCAAACTCTAAGGCCCAAGGTTAATTTAGAGCCCAATTAGATATCAAATTGACTTCAGGATTGTTAAAATGGAAAATATAACCTTTTAAATGAGCAAAAACCTATTTTTGGAAATAAAAGACCAAAGTAGCCTTCGACCTACGTATGTGGGCAGCGGCTTGTGTACATGGGCAGTGGCCTTCGTACATAGGCCAAAGGCATACTCCTGTGTACGCAACTAGGGTTTCAGAAGCATGAAAAATGCAAATTTTTTGCAATAATGGCTGAGGTTTGGAATGAATCCAACATCGTCTAGGAGCCGTTCCAGACCCCATTTTTTCCACTATATAAAGCCTTACATGGTACATTTTCAAAACACACAGAAATCCCACGGGAAAAACCTAAGATTCACTAGAAAATAGTGAATCAAAAAGGAGTTTTTCACAAAACACCCTCAAGTTAATTTTATTTGATTAGGATCTTTTCTGGCCCTAATCCTTTTAGTTTAACGTTGCTAATTGCTTGTTTAATGACTTGTGATAGATTTGATTGAGGGGAATGGTCAAAATCAAAGCTTAGGAACTCCATTTGAGGTATTAAGCTTCAACCTTTCTTTTTTTCTTTTTAAGTCTTTCTTTTATGTTTTAATCTTGTTCCTTGGCTTTGTTTATGCTTATATATGCTTGTGTAGTTTAGTTTTATGCTTGTTTGGTGTTTTTAAGCATGTTAGGCTGTTAGATTTAAGCTTTCAGGTCTTGCTTTGTTTTTTTTCTTGTCTGTTTTTTGGGTTAAGGTTCAGGCATGTCTATATTCGCATACTTTTGTGTGCTCACGTAGGCTCAAAGTATGCGTACACGTACATCTGGTCTATGTACGTAGGCCTATGTATGCGCATGTATACTCGTGCCCAAAAATCCTAATCTTGATTTTCCTATTTCTTCTACGTTGCTTGTTTTACCTAATATGCCTTTGTTTTATTCTTTGTTCACATGTTTGTTTGTCATTGTATGCTAGATTAGGGTTTATCTTTTTGTTCCTTAATCTTAATACCATGACATTCATTCACATGCCCATGCATTGATGCCATAGGAGCTAAGTTGTTGCAAGGTAAGTGAAGCTAGGTCATACATTGATATGAACATGCATCTTTTGTGATGAATATGTTTGTATGATGTCTGGTTTTGAGTATGGATGTTTACATGATCTTGTGATTGCCATGATTAAGTTGCTGCCTTACTTTAAATGTATGATAGGGTTTTCACATGCTGGATGAATGCTAGGGTTTGTGTATGTGTGTGGTATGGCTCTTTATTGCTTTATGGATAGACCTGATATGTTGTTTTGGGATGATGATGCCATGTTGTATGTTAGATGCATGCTAGTATGTGTGTGAGTTTAGAATACTAGTATTGATTTTGTTTTTAATAAAGTTAAGATGTAAGACACAATGATGAGAGGCCAACCTTAGGGTTGGGCGATCTTAGGTGCCTAACACCTTCCCAAGAGCGTATCTAAACTCAAAACCCATACTCTGGTAGTAAGATCAATGCCCATGCATTGATGCCATAGGAGATAAGTTGTTGCAAGGTAAGTAAAGGTAGGTCATACATTGATATGAACATGAATCTTTTGTGATGAATATGCTTGTATGATGTCTGGTTTTGAGTATGGATGTTTACATGATCTTGTGATTGCCATGATTAAGTTGCTGCCTTACTTTAAATGTATGATAGGGTTTTCACATGCTAGATGAATGCTAGGGTTTGTATATGTGTGTGGTATGGCTCTTTATTGCTTTATGGATAGACCTGATATGTTGTTTTGGGATGATGATGCCATGTTGTATGTTAGATGCATGCTAGTACGTGTGTGAGTTTAGAATACTAGTATTGAAATTGTTTTTAATAAAGTTAAGATGTAAGACACAATGATGGGAGGCCAACCTTAGGGTTGGGCGATCTTAGGTGCCTAACACCTTCCCAAGAGCATATCTAAACTCCAAACCCATACTCTAGTAGTAAGATCAATGATCCTTCCTCAAAAGGACACTATATTCATGGTTACTAAACCATATAACTAGGTGGCGACTTCGACACTCTTTCCCTTGCGCCCACAGTCATTGCCTCTCCTCGACTACCCAGTCTATTCAGAATTTTCTCTTCTGCGGCTATTGGACGAGCTATAGACTTGGTCTTCATCTCGTCTTTGGTCATTGTGCAGTTGTTGTCTTATCTCCTAGTTCTGCTTGCTCAACTCTTCTACATTGGCAGTAAGTGCCACAATTTGTTAGGCTAGTAGTGCTGGGTTTAGTATGGTGTTGGGATCCATCTTGTGTTGAGGGAATTTGGGAAGGTAAGTGAACTTATGCGGCTCCCTATAGAAGGCGCCAAATTGATGATGCTTGAGATCGTCAGTAAAGTTCCCTCGTTTAAGTAAAGTGGAAAGGTCACCTACAAGAAAGACCATCGTGATCTAAGTCCAACATTGGTGTGGTGTTAGCCAAAGGCCCTTTGATGACAAAGTTAGAAAAAGCAGTATATCAAGGTGAATAGAGATTTTTAGATATGTTGACATGATTTAACCTCTTCCTGTTTGGGGCGTTCTCTAGATAGCTGTTAGGGAACTCTTCAATGCTCTCTTTAATTGTTATTAGTAACGTTTTGGGCTCATTGTAAGCGGTTGATTATGCCTTTAACGGTCCTCTAATAAATTGCTTCCGTTTGTAACTGTAGGGTCATTTAATCCCTTTTAAGGCCCTTTAATCATCCTTTAAACTGCTTGGACGATGATAATTTCGGTACTCATAAGTTGTGAACAAGGGTGTGATTCTAGAATCACTGTATACCAAAACTCAAGCACATTTAGTATGTAAAAATGGATATTGTAATAGAATAATAATTTCTAAATAATAGTTATTATGTTATTTGGTTATAGAGATGGTCATTTCACCCCGACTCGTCCCACCCCATCTCACTCACAGAGTCTGCAAAATGCTTTTGGTATTTTTGGAGTGAAAAAAGGAAAAACACTCATCATAAAGATGTTTTCATTTTGAAAATTAGATTATATATGAGTTTACTTCCATGATTATGTAACCTAATATGGAAGAGTTGGATGCAAGATCACTCATATGCTTGGGATAACAGGCTAATAGAGGACTTGGGTCAGGCATTAGGATTGATGTGACTAAAATTTGTGTGTGTGTGTGTGTATATATATATATATATATATATATAAAACACAGAGGAAAAGTCACAAGACATAACATGTTAGTTTCAAGATGGTAACCTTTGAATCCATAATAAGAACTCTAGAATCTGAGAGAGAGAGAGAGAGAGAGAGAGATAGAGCTCTAAAATCTATATTAATCAAATTTAGTATTTTGAATTGGAAATTTGTTTATAAACTTGGGGTCCAATTTAAAGACTCCATAAAATTTAATTGAGAAACAAAAAGATTCTAAAAGAGATCCTAATGGATACCCTACCCTAATGGGATCTTAATTTGACTAAAAAGCATTAAAAACACAAAATTTCAAAGATTACATGAAAATATCAAAACAATAAATAACAAAGATTATACTTCATAGTGAATATTATGGGAGAAAATGGGCAAATGCCCATTTCAAAAAAAAAAAAAAAAAAAAAAGTAGCATTTTATCCTATTTCCCAAACTAATTAGGAAAATGCCTCTGTTATAACTCAATTATCCAAAAATCGAGTTTCAAAATGCCACTATAGGTTCCTTAAAATGTTACTATAGGTATGGGGTGATTAAACTTAAAAAAAAATTAAAAAAATTAATTTGCATGGAACTCGAGTTCATAGAGGTCGAGTTTCAAAACGCCGCTACAGGGTCTTAAAACGTCACTATAGGGCTCCTTAAAACGCCACTATAGGGCTCCATATATATATATATATATATATATATATATATATATTTTTTTTTTTTTTAATTTCAGTTTGTTATAACTCGATTGTCCAAAAATTAAGTTTCAAAAGAAGGACATTTCCCTAATTAGTTTGGGAAAGGGGGCAAAACATTAGATTATTTTTTTAAAAAGGGTAGAAGCCAATTTTCTCCGAATATTATGTCCTACATCAATATAGAAGGCATATTTCTTTCCTAAAAGAACTCCATTATAGCATGAATTTCATAGTACATGTATATTCGACCGGTAATGGGCATAACTTTACTATGTCACAAGGTAGCTATTTCAGTGTTGGCTACTTTGGCATGTTGCCTATGACCATCGACAAAGCAATCTAAAGAGGAATTATTGAGAAAGTGATTAAACCAAAACTAAGTTGCATGAAGATGAAGGGATGACTATTTTGTAACACATTGATGTTGTGTTTGTATTCACTATTGGAGAGGAATTTATCTTCTTGGGGGCACATCATGTTAATAGAGGTTAAACATAGATGTGGGTTATGATCCAATGAATTTTATTCCCCATGTAACGTTTAAACACATTACATATGGGTGGGTTACAACAAAGTGTGTAACTCCTTTGTGTAAATAATGCAAGGATTAAAAAAAAAAAAAAAAAAAAAAAACCAAAACAAAAACAACAAAAACAAAAACAAAAACAAAAGTTATATTTTCTTCTCTTTTAGTTTCTTTGATTCTATGGCATGGTTTTTAGATTGTGGATTTTGTGTGCTAATAACAATTAACAAGCACCACTCTAGCACCACCACGAGTAAGGACATAAAATGATGTTGGTAAACTTGGTAACTAGAGCTAACTTGTGAACCGATACAATTTCCTTCACATTTGTTACTCAGGTCATGATTAATAATTTTAAGTTATACTTTTTGCCGTCGTGGCTTCTTCTTATTCTACATTTCATATTTTAGTTTCTCTACCAGTCTATTACATCATCAATGTAATAGACTAATAGTTAATAGAAAAAAAAAAAAAATACAATAGAATAAAAATATCACATTTTGAATAAATTGAACTTTGATTTATTTGTTTTTTCTGTTTAGTTATGTTTTTTTTCTACTTCTTTATTTTCCTCATTTTCTTTCTTATGGTTTGTTTCAATGGTTATTGTTTGAAAATATGAGAATTTGATTTATCATGAAAGTCGTCGTCCTTGTAAGTTTTTGGTTTTTAAATAGGGGAAATTACAGATTCCCAAAAAAGAAATTGCCTCCCCTTGTAGTTTGTTTTATGAGATATTTACTTTTATTGCAATTTACTTTATAAGGTATTTCGGCTAATTAAAATACAAAATTTGGTAACTATGTTTTAAGGTTATACCCACTACCAAAGGATGGTGTATGTGATTTTTCTTTTTAATTTAATCCGAAATTTAGTTATTTAAAATATATTATTTTTAAAAAAAGAAAACCAAAAACCCTTTAATCTATAAATTGAAAAGTTAAATAACCCCAAATAAATCTAGAAAGCCGTTGTTACATCAAGCTGTTGAATTTGTTTCAAGATGGAGAAACACTAAGAGCTTTCCCATAAAAGATTCTAAAATTTTTACAATTTAACACTTCAAAATCCTACTTTATTTATTGGGTCCGGTTAGAGCACACATTAACAAATTTATTTTTGGAAAAGTTTTATTGGGAATTGAAAAAGTTTTTCAATTCCCAATAAACTTTTTCCAAAATTGGTTTACTTAATGTGTGCCCTTAAGACACACATTAATAAAATCCTTATTTATTATATCATTTCATTTTAAGATACATCAAGCATCAAAACTTCTATACTTCTTACCATTTCATTAAAATAATATAAACTACTCATTAAAATAATAATAAAACAACTAAAAAAAAAATTATAGCAACCACCTCCTCCACTACCCCTACCACCGCTCCACTTGCCATAACCACCGTTGTAGCAACCACAACCCACCATAACCACCATCACCACAAGTCATAGCAAGACCATGGCAACCACAACCACCTGCAGGAAGAAAAGAAAAAGAAAAAACCCAAAGTATAACCACAATCATCCACCAAAATCACAACCAACCACCACAGAAACAACCAGTCACTGCAAAAACAAAATCTCAGCTAAGCACTCACTGATGGCTGATCTAACCCACCGCAGGAAGAAAAAAGAGAAAGAAAAGAAAAAATGTAGCAAAACCACAACCATCTAGTAAAAACAATTTGCCATCAAAACAAAATTGTAACCCAAAGATTCAACTCACGCACCTCTAAATCAAACCCACAAATCACTGTCACCGTTCGAAACCCACATAAAAAAAATTGGGAAGAGCCAATGGATTCAATTGACATGCGAACCTCTACTGAAAAAACAATATAAAATATACGATATAATAATACAACAACTATCGTCTTTTCTCAAAAAATAATAATAAAAAATAAATAAATAAAAGAAAAAAAAAATGCAACACCATTTAGTCCAACGTCTAATCCAGTGCACGTGTCCAATTCACACATCATGGCACATAAAACAAAATCCCTCTTGTCCCAAAAAAAAAAAAAAAAAAAAAAAGGAAAGAAAACACTCACCAACATCACCACCATCACAACTGTAACCCAATCTTCCCTCCATTTTCCCTTTAACTTTTTTTTTTTTTTTTTTTTCCTCCTCCCATACATGAGACTTTTTATCTGCAAAAACTGTCTTTAGTCAAAGCGTCTTGGGACCCTCCCTCACTCCCCGACATTTTTCTAATCCTCATTTCCCAGTCACTAAACTATTATAAAAATACACCAAAACCTAAATCAATCAATTATATAAACCAAAGCTATCTCTTTCCTAATCAAAACCCGGACCCAAAAATAAAATTTTAAGAAGAAATAAAGAGCACCTTTTCCTAATCAGTGCGTTTGACACTAGATTAAAAAGTTAATTTTTTTACTTTTTAGTTTATTTTTGTTATTGTTTATGAGTTTTATTATATTTTTTTACTATACATAGGTCTTATTGTATTATTTCAACTACATTTTAAATTTATTTATAATACTTTTATCAAAAAAATTTTGATTTCAACTAAATAAATGGTTCTCAAACTATTCCTCAGTAAAGGAAACTCACTGTAGTATAATATATACATTTTTTTTTTCTTTTAGAAGAAAAATTATAAGCAAAGTAAACTTATAATGTAACACTCCGTTATTAATAATGTTAATGTTGATGTATACCTTTCTCTATCAGTCATCAGTAAACGCCTCACAAGTCAGAAGAAACCAAAACAAAGAATTATAGTAGTAAACATGAATTAACAATACCCAAATGATTATCCAACTGTAAAGCAAACCAACATTGGATACCTACTGATACACAAATGAAGATCCCTTTCAATTCCATGCCCCATTTGTTCTTCTTCATTGCTTGTTACCAAACCAAACCCACTAACCTCCAAAAACACAAACCACCCCACCATGCCTTCAAGACCCTTAGCTCCAACTCCTAGCTTCACTTCTCCAGCTCCAAGTTTCTTCACCAGAACCAGGGTCTTGTTCTTGACCCTGACCATCTCAGCTTCCATTGTTATATTCCTCTCAATCCTTTACTTTCTTTATCACATCTGGCACTCCCTTGTACACAGAGCTAAAACCATCCCCTTTGACTCTAGTGCTCCTCTCAAGCTCCAAAGATTCTCATACAGAGAGCTAAAGCAAGCCACCAATGCCTTTGACACTGCCAATGTCATAGGCAAAGGTGGGTCAGGTACTGTGTTTAGAGGAATACTCAGAGATGGTAAACTCATCGCTATAAAGCGATTGGACACTCTTTCTTTGCAGTCAGAGAGAGAGTTTCAGAATGAGCTGCAGATTCTTGGTGGCCTAAGGTCACCATTTTTAGTCACACTATTGGGATACTGTGTGGAAAAGAACAAAAGAGTGTTGGTTTATGAGTATATGCCCAATAAGAGCCTGCAAGAATCACTTTTTGGAGATGGGTGTTTGAGTTTGAGTTGGGAAAGGAGGTTTGACATAATATTGGACGTTGCTAGAGCTCTAGAATTCTTGCACCTTGGATGTGATCCACCAGTGATTCATGGTGATGTTAAGCCCAGCAATGTTTTGCTTGATTCTGAGTGTCGGGCAAGGATTTCGGATTTTGGTTTGTCAAGGATTAAGGTGGAGGGTGAGTTTGGTGTGGATTTGTTTAGCCAGGACTTGGGGAAGAGCCAAGAGCTTTCAGGGAATTTGGCTGCAGAGACACCAGCTACTGCTACTCCTGTGGAGAGTGCTCATGAGGTAGATTTTGCTCTTGCTTTACAAGCTTCCTCTTCATCCAAAAATAGTAAGATGTCTTATAATGTTAGAGCTTTAAACTTGAATTCTTCGAATTATAATGCTAACATGGCAAATGAGAGTGATATTAAGCCTTGTAGTGCAAAAGGGAAGGAGGTCTCAGTTGTAGACATTGGTGGGGATGATTGGAATAATAGATTTGTGCCTTATGATGATGACTTTTCTAGCATTTATCATAGTAAGGAGTTGAATTGTAATGCTTTTTCGGGTGTTGATGAGGAGGCTGATACAAAACAATGGGGGAAGGATTGGTGGTGGAGGCAGGATGGGAGTGGTGAATTGTGTAGTAAGGATTATGTTATGGAGTGGATAGGGAGTCAGATTTGCCCAACAACAAATCCTGATTGGGATGAAGAAAAGAAGAGTGTTCCTGAGCAAAATAACTTGGATGATTCAACTCCGTTAGATAAATTAGAAGATGTGAATGATCCCCAATTACAAGAAAATGGATTTGAAGATCTTGATAAAGGGTTGGAGAAAAAAGAGTCAAGGGGCAAGAGAAGTCGTAAGAAGAAGCAGAGAAAGATACAAGAGTGGTGGAAAGAAGAGCACCTTGATGAGATTAGCAAGAAGAGTAGTAAGCTTAAAAATCTTGAAACCAAGTGGAAGAAAGGCTTCAAAATACCACATTTTGGTCTTGGTAGACAGTTTTACTTCCATAGACGAAAGAACTTTGGCGAGCAATGTCAAAATGAATGTGATCCAAATGGAGAGTTCAGTTTTAGAAGGGGATGGAAGAAAAAGAGCAGCCGTTCTATTGGCAGTGACATGTGGAGTGGAGATCTCTTTAGTCGCGAACTTAGCAGTACCACAAGTATGAGAGGGACTTTGTGCTATGTGGCACCAGAATATGGTGGGTGCGGGTACTTAATGGAGAAGGCTGATATTTACAGTCTAGGAGTTTTGATTCTTGTGATTGTATCTGGTCGAAGGCCATTACATGTTCTTGCCTCCCCAATGAAGCTTGAGAAAGCAAACTTAATAAGCTGGTGTCGTCAGTTAGCTCAAGTGGGAAATGTTTTAGAACTTGTGGATGAGAGGTTGAAAGATGATTATAATAAGGACCAGGCAGGCTTGTGTATAAACCTGGCTCTCACTTGCTTACAGAAATTGCCAGAGTTGCGGCCAGATATTGGGGAAATAGTTAAGATATTGAAAGGGGAGATGGATCACCCACCACTCCCACTTGAGTTTTCTCCTTCCCCATCTTCCAAATTGTTCAGTAGGTCAAGGAGAAAACAGAAGTCAAATGGAGAGTAAACTCTGGATCCTAATGTTGATTTACTTTTTCTTTACCATGTCTTATTGGGTTCATGCTGAGTGTAATATACAGGAGTGATGATTGGTAGCTGTTAACAGAATCAGGTGTGTGTGTACTGTGACCCTGTGAGAATTACATTGTTGTATGTACATTAGATTACTGATTTCTTTTCTTTTTTTGCCACTTGGTAAATGCAAATATTGATGGCTCAAGTTCATGGTCTGCTTGTTTCTTGTGTTAAGTTTTCCAAGTTCTGATGAGGACTTGTTTAAATTGGAAAAAAATTTAGGCTTTTTTATTTGAAATTGTAGCCTACTCATCTTTTATCTGGTTCACTATGCAAGTTACGTTTACATGGTAGCTGCTGCAAGTTGCTTCCAAGTTTTCTCTTCTTTGTCAAAAAGCGACTAGAAATTATTTTTCTTTTCTCCATGTTAAGATTTGAGAAAGGTGCTTTCAAAAGTTTGGAAGTTGTCTGGTGCTTTTGCTTGGTGCGAACAAAACGGCATGTGTCACTATAGGTGTTATCATTCAGAAGTTATTTCTTGTCATCTTTCAATGTTAAGTTGCCTTGGTTTTAAGCTCTTGATAAAGCAGCTTGATGATCCTGTCCTGCAATACTTCAAAATATTTACTTCAATGTATTTTGTACTACTCTCAGCTATACTCTTGGATCATTGAAAGCAGATATTTGAGAAAAGCAAGCTGCCATCTTTGAGAAATTGCTTCAAAATTTGGCAGTCAATTCATGAAATATAAAGTCTTCGAGGGTATGCAACAAAGTGGATAATATGAGGTGCATGTTTCTTGGTTATATAATTTGTAGTCGAAGTGCCTTACAAAATTGATATGAATTGGTAAAGCAAATTTGATAGGAAGGAAGACAACGGATATATATTTGTCTTCAATTTAGTAATTTTCATAAAGGGACACTTTTCCTGCATGTACCGGCAGAGCAGGTAGGTCCACCATAGCCATAGTAATTAAGGCGATTTCTATTTCATCAGACAATTTATTCCATATTTAAATGCAGGACATGATTGCCTCCCCTACTTTTTCTCCTTTAATGTTTCTTTGACTGAACAGAAATCACGTAAGTCAAAATCATGGGCCAAAGCTACTGACCACCATCAATATCATCAATCATCAGGCCATGAGGGGATTAAGAATTGCTACTACTCAGTAGCTAAGTAGTAGTAAACCCAGAGGGTTAAGCATACAGTCAACGGTAAAGTTGTCCCCTTTAGCTCAAACTTTTGGCTCTGTCCCTAAATGGATCACTTTTGTCAACCTTAATGAAAAACCATCCTCACCCATCATCCATCCCAAATTCTTGTGCCTTGATCCCTCTTCCACTCCAAATTCAAATCCCTATGGTTACCTCCACAACTACCAAACAAAAACTCCCTTCATCCCCAGAAAAGTCCAACAACAAAAAATTGAAGTTGAAACTTCTACCACCTCCATCCTACCCTCCTTCACCTGAGCATGTTCCCCTCTTCCATCCTGGTTCATACCCCCAGCATCTTAAAGCTAAACCCAAATGGAAAAAATTGGCCAGAACCAAAACCCATCCCTAATCCACCCCTTCAATTTATGATCTGGTTTTACCTATGGCTGAGGAGGCGAGCCTACCCATGCCCCCCAACCCCTCCCATGGAACTTCTTTCTTGGAGTTGCTACGGCTTTGCCCAAGATGTGGCAATCCAAAAATTCAAGGGCCTTTTGGGAGATGTCAACCCCGATTGCATCTTTCTTTCTTAAACAAAAATTTCTAAAAAAAAAAATTCTCCTCTTCTTACCCAACTTGGATTTTTCAATATTGTCTATGTCAATCCAATTCGAAAAGTTGGTGGCCTTTACTTTGCTTGGAAAAAAGGTTTGGATATTGAACCCCTCTCCTCCAACAACCTCATCAATGTCATCATTTTTCTGATCCCCTAAACACTCCCTAGATGCTTTCCCTAGTATATGGTCTTCCATACTCTTCTCTTAAAGATAACTTTCAGAAAATTCTCGAAACCACTATAAACTCTTTTGGTAGTACCTAGATGGGGATTGATGATTTCAATTGCATTCTCTCCTAGTTAAAAAAAAAAGGGGGTCGCCCTTTTGCCTCATCCTCCAATGGTGGTTTCTTTGGTTTCATCACCAACAAAAGGTCTCATCGACCTTGGTTTTCAAGGTAATAAATTTTCTTGGTCAAACAAACGTCCTGTTGGTACTATTAAATAGCGTTTGGACTAAGCAATTGCAAATGACCTCTAGAGACTTCTCTTCCCACAAGCCAATCTCCTTCACTACACCATTATTGCCTCTAACCATGCCCCCATCTTTCTCTGTACTATGGGGGAAGTCCAAAAAACACCTTAACCCTTCTAGTTTGAATCAATGTGGACTCATGATCCCTCTAGCTTTGCTATTGTCAAATCTGCCTGGTCTAAATAGTTCATTGGCACTCCAACTTTTTGCCTTTCCCAAAACATAAAAGAATCCAAATCCTCTTTTAAAAAATGGAAAAGAGATATCTTTGGCAACATCCATTTTAAAATCAAGACCCTCACTGAACAAATAAACACAATCCAAGACTTACCTCCCTCTACTTCCAACTTTTCTTTAGAAAACTCCCTTTTGTTTGAGTTCAATGGATGCATGATTTTTGAAGATATGCATTGGCATCTGTCAATGCCTCGTGGCAGTCAACCACCCATCGCGGCAACGCTCGCACGCCTCTATGTCAACGTAGCTGAGCTCGGGTGCTGTGACAGACGATTAGAAAAAGGGTGTACCTTTGGTATGTGACTAAATTGAGTCAATTTTAACCTATTATTACTAAAGGTAGTGAAGTCTCCACCAATCATAGGGTTTTTTATAAGGTGTGATTTGTCACCTAAATCTATTTGATTTCATTACTAGTCCTAGGCTAAGAAAAATGGTCATTTTTCCTAATCTAATGCAGATGGTAAAAAATCTTGATTCTTAAGTTCGAAATTATAGTTACGTGTGGGGAAGGTGTTAGGCACCCCATAACGCTTGTCCGGAGACAATCCTTTGTTTTGGTAAAATCTTAATTTTTGGACATTGGCAATAAAAAACAAGCTATTGGCATTAGCATTCAGGGCTTTGAAAGAATTGGGCTTTGAGGTTTAATTTTGGAAAGGCATGTGGCCTTTATCAATGCTTCGCTAGCACATTTGGAATTGTTGCCAAATTTCCACAACGAAAATTTGGCAGCATTTCGCCTTATTATCTTGGCAGAAATTCGATAGGATTTCAAGTCAAGTGCATTATAACACACAAAACACTATTCTCACCAAGCTTTCGCTGTGAGAATACGATAAAAAGATGCCCCATTTTCATGGCTAAAATTTGGCAGAGTTTTGCATTTGGTGCACTATGGCACATCGATAGGGTTTCGTACTTGTGTATACGGCATGCGTTAGTATGTTAATAATAAGGTAAGTCGAGGCTCACCAGAGCATTAAATACATTGACGCCTGTCACATACATAGGGAAACCAATGTCACTAATTGACATGTATCGAAGCAATCACACCGCGACAATCATGCACAAAATGTAGCATGAATATGCATTTATAGCAGTCTCCTTGAATGCATACCCACACTCCAAGGTCAAGAGCACGCTTGATCGTGAGAGGGTCCCCCTCTAACCACATGAGTCCATCATACAAAGTGCATGACCATCTTTAAACAAGCATATATATATATATATATATATATAAAGCACACACAATGCAAGCACATAGAGCAAGAAATTAAACTAGACATTTCCAACGCTCTAGGGGTATGACCTAAGCAAGGTACAAGGAAAGATAAAGAATCAAATATTTCCATACCCAAGAAGCATGTCCCAAGCAAGGTACAAGAAAGATAAATTAGAGATTGCCTACATCCGAAAGTATGGCCCAAGCGAGGTATAGGAAAGATAAGACATTGCCATACCCTAAAACTGTGGCCTAAACAAGATAAAAGGAAAGAAAGACCTAATCTAGAAAATTATAGACATGGTTCTACAAAAAAAGGCTAAGAGAGAGAGAGAGAGAGAAAGAGAAAACCACTTGGAGAGGCTAAGCCTTCTAATTTACTGATCATTGCCCTTTTTGGGCTTGCTCCTTTTGCTTGCATTTTTGCCCTCTTTAGTTTGCATTTTGGAAGTTATGTCTACACTTCAAGCATGTACATGCAACAAACAAAGAAAACACAAAACCAGCAGACAAGCAAAAGAGATAGAAAAGAAACAAAGAAAGAACTAAGAAAACAAATAAGGCAAGAAAGCAAAGAAAAGGAATACAAAAGAGCAAACAAGCATGTTATCAAACAAACAAACAAGAAAGGGTGTCCTCAAAGGACAAATTTAGGTTTGGATTTGGTGTCCGTAGATCCCTTATATTGAAGTACGGACGACAAATGTGCCACCAAGCAAACTTCCTAATACAAAAACAGGTGTGAACTATGCTTGATGACACATGCATGAACATGTAAACAAGGATGCAAAGATGAAAAAAAAAGGCAAGAAAGCCCACACGAGGTGCCACAAACAAGCATAAAGGAAGCAAAGCATGGTATCACACAAAGGGGAGAATTAAACATGTTTCAAGGCACATACAAGGCTAACACAAGAAACCCTAACATGCAAAGCTAAACAAAGGAGAAAAAGGCAAGCAACACACAAGCCAACATCATGAAGATGTACTCTCACACATTGTTACATCCAAACAAGCCACAAAAGGAGAGAGGATGTAACCAAATAAACAAAGAGGCCCTAAAGACCAACAAATCCAAACCCATAAAGGAAAACAAGACATGTGAAGCATGGCAAGGATGCAAGAAATGAGATCTAAGCATACAAGCATGGATCCAAATAGAGCACAAACGTGCAAAAAGGAACTAATCCAAACCATTTATTGAACTTGGGTGTATGGATGTAGGCCTAGACCACTAGATCTAGATCTACACTTATACAGTACACCAGCCAAGGCAAGCAAGTGTGCTAACCTGGCTAGATCCAAGCTCTACACGTGGGCAAGCTGTGAGGAAAAGGAAGGGGATGTTGGTAAGAGCACTAGAATGAAAGGGATAGCGACCTCTGTTGGTTAAAGGTTGTAGAACATCTCTCATTGGCTGATGTTAAATTGGACCACTACTTAGGACACATGCATCCCTTCTAGCTCCCATGATGTCTCACTCCTTGTCTAATACTTGTCTCTCACGGTGTAGTAGAGCCACCCTTCATCCCACAACTCTGACATCGATGAATTTTCTCTCTCGTCCAACCATGGCATGGTACATTAGTTGTATTAGGGTTTGTGAGGGGGAATGAAAG
This sequence comes from Quercus wislizeni, assembly GCA_023055345.1. Taxonomy (NCBI): domain Eukaryota; kingdom Viridiplantae; phylum Streptophyta; class Magnoliopsida; order Fagales; family Fagaceae; genus Quercus; species Quercus wislizeni. Next base: position 39,497,817 of record JALGQJ010000002.1, read on the forward strand.
CTTATCACTTGTTTCTATGTACCTAACAACATTCCTCATACAATAAGAGGAACATGTTAAAGGCACATTCAACATTTTAAGATAGTTCTCAGTCTACTTCCCGATCGGGTGAATAGACAGAGAGTTTTCTTCGATATTTCCAACCAACTCTTGATCAAAACGCATCCTAAACATGCTTCTACCACTCCTAAGGCATCGGGTTTTCATCTAAACCCATCCCATAGCAAAGCCCAAGCATTTACAAGTCTAAAAATAGATTAAAATGAAAGATTAGAGTAAAAATTGAAAATGAGGAAGATTTGAAAAATTCACCTATCCGACCTTTGCACCTCCTAGAGATGATCTTGTGGCCCGTAGGTAAGTAGAGGAGATCTGTTAGCCTTGTAGCCCCATTCCAATGGGTGAGGATGAACACATCGCCATAAATCACGTAGAATGTTTTCTTGGTTTTGGACTTGGGTGCCATTAGGGAGGATGAGAGAGTTTGGGGGAGAAATAAAGTTTCAGATTGTGAGAGAGGTGAAGAAATGAGAGATTGGCAAAAGGATTTTGTAGAGAAAAAAAGGAATTTCAAGAGTTGGAAAGGAAGTGACGAGATGAAAAAGGTGAAAAGAAGTAAGAAGAAAAAGAAACAGTTGGTAACTGCTGGAAAAATATGAAGAGGCGGGAAGGCATTTGATGACTAAACTATATGTAGTTTGGGCCTTCCACTAAACTACGTGTAGTTTGGCAAAAAAAAAAAAAAAAAAAAAGTAAAAATAAATAAATAAAATAGTAAATAAATAAATAAGTATAAATAAATAAATAAACTAGTAAATAAAAAAGTAAGTATAAATAAATAAATAAAATAGTAAATAAATAAATTTTTAGAATATCCCTAATGGACTCCCAGAAGTTAGAAAGTACAAAGAAAAATTCAAAAATGCATCCAAAATGACAGAAACACCCTTAGTTGGGTAGAAGACACAAGGACTTTCAAGGCGCCCTGATTAATTGAAAGGATTAAGAACATCCCTCAGCATATCGGAAATCACTAAAGAAACTCCCCTGTGAGTTAAGACCGTCAACCAAATCCCTAGCAAGTTACAAATTACACTTTTTCCCAAAATATCATGGAGGACTCCCTCGAGGGTCCAAGGCACAAAACAACTCCCTCGAGGGTTGTGAAGAAAGAAATTCCCCCATGGAGTTGAGGAAACTCCCTTGAGAGTAGAATCAACACCAGTTCCCCAGTGAGTTATGAAGGAGAAGAAAACAATTTTCCCCAATGGCCTACACACCATCAAAGACTTTCTTGAAGGTCAAAAACACCAAGATGGCTCCCTTGTAGGCCGCCAACACACTTCTTAACAAGTCATTCTCCCCAATAGATGACACACCAAGTACTTCTACACATATCCCAAGGGAATTGAATATGCAGGCACATATCCTATACAAGTCAGAAAAGAAGAGTACAAAACTTGTGCACTTATCCTGGGGAAAATGAATATGGCACAATAGAAGAGGTGGAGATAGAGATAGAGACAAAAGTCACCCAAAGGCAAGAGCCTTACTAGCATAGAAGAGATAGAGATGGAGATAGAAGACAAGTATTACCCTGAGGCGCAAGCCATTTAGTGAAGTTTAAGGAAAGAGTTTCAAATGGACACCACAGATATATATCCTTTAAGCCTGTAAGGGCACTTTGTTTGTTTTGTTGATGATTGTGATTGTTGGCCATGTTTGTTTTTCCTTTTAGTGACTCTAAGATAGTGAGTCACTTGTCTTTCACTTGAAATTGGCAAAACAAGTTCTAGGATAGTTAACTTGTCATTGCTCGTTTCCTGAGTAACGAAGGTGGGATTTCAGACTTAAGAATCCCGCACCCGCACAACTTTGTGGAGTTGCACTTGTGGACACCACGAAACATTGGGAGTCACCATCTAGTTTTTCAATGGTATAGGAACCATATATATAGTGTTCTCTTAAGGGATAACCATCGATCTTACTACCAGAGATATGGGTTCGGAGTTAAGGTACGGTCTTGAGAAGGTGTTAGGCACCCAAAACCGCCCAACCCTAAGGTTGGCTTCCTCTCACTGTGTCTTATGTCTTAACCTTATCAAAGGCACATTCAATATTTCATCTATACTCACACACACACTAACATGTATCTAAACACACAACATGGCGTCAATCATCCCTAACCATACATCTATCATGGCGAACAACCAAAGCCTAACATTCTTCTCTAATCATGTGATGTGCATGAAATATATACAATAAATTACTCACATATCTACATATTTAGCCTTACTTTTATGTTATTTTGTGACTAATTATATATTATCTTTGTGTTGCAGGTAACAAGGGCTTTACATGCAAAGTGGGGTTAAGCCAATTGAATCAAGCCAACTTAAATCCAGCCAGGAATGAATTCAAGGGAAGACCAACCCAATTAAATTTAAGTCCAATTGGAGCAAGGAATCAAAGGAAATTTACACCAAATCCAAGTCCAATTGGGATTAGGATTCCAGTCTGCACATCAGTTAGTATTTTTGGCATAACTTTCGGCTCAGATGTCCAATCAATATGATTCAAGTTGGGCTGTAAATTTAACTTAAAGGGCTACAACTTTGTAGTTTACCAAAAGTCCGAATTCAGATATTAAATGGGCCAAAATCGTCGGTTAAATGAAGCCTCAAAATCTGGGATTTTCTCCAAACGGGAATTCAACTTGTAATAGGATTCCTTTACCTATTTAAAGGCTCTTTAGGGCAAAATTTAGGGAGGCTAGTGCTAGGGCTGAGGTCTGAGCATAGAGAGCTACGGCTGTGGCTACTTCTTTGGTTTTCTTTCATGACAATTTTATTTTATTTGTCTAGTTTAATGTTTAGTATTTTTTTTTTCTTTGGTGTGTTTTCTTTCAATTACCATGAGTAGCTAAATTTATAATTAGGGTTGAGGATGAAACCTTGTTAAGGATTATCGGTAATATTTATGTGATTTGATTTTTCCTACAATGGTTGTTCTTTGATGATTTAGATTGTTCTTGTTTCATGTCAATTGACTAAGATGGGATTCTAGATATGAGTTCAATCATGTTTTTATCATGATTTAGGATTTGTCTTAATTAATTGAATGCTTGGTTTATTAATTCTTGATTATAAAATTGGATATCGCTTGTGATTTTTCTGTCGATGGATATAATTTATGATTTGATTTTTAGAATTGGATATATCTTGTGATTTGTTTGGCTACGGATACAATTGATGATTTGATTTTATACTTAAAAAGCGAAGAAGAACATGCTTTTGATTTTTAAAATAAGGATTTTAATGATGATATTTTCCATGATAGCAAGATTGATTTCTAGATTATCATGCAGTGGTTGGGAAAAATTAATGATCATAAATATATGCTGATATGACTTACAAGGCGGATTCCAAAACCTTAATTCTTTTCCCTTGATTGTTTACATCTTTTTATTACTTTATATCTTTCGCTTAGTTTAACTATTTGCTTAATTTTATTATTTGCTTCGTTTATTTAATTTGCAAACAACCAATTTTTATTAAACTAGATTAGGATTAATTTGGTTAAGGTTTAATTAATTTTCCTACATTCATTCAAGTCCCTATGGATTCGACCTCGTTTTTGTCAAACTATACTTCGGTACGGTTCGTACACTTGCGAGTATTTTAAAATTTCACAACAAGTTTTTGGCGCCGTTGCCGGGGACTTGGTTAGGAAAATAAATTAGGTCTTAATTGAATTTTTCCTTCTACTAGTTGTAGTTAAAATTTATTTATTTTTAAATTAAAAAAAAAAACAAAATAAAAAATTTATTTCTTTGTGCATGGTGTATGAGAACTTGGATACGTGATAAAGAAAATTGTCTTGTTAGTTTTGATTATTCATCCACAATGGGAGAAATAGGAGATGATTCAAAAACTCTTAGGGAGTTTTCCTCACCCATAACCACCAACCCTCCATCTTGCATAGTATTGCCTGCAACCACTGCTGCACATTTTGAGTTGAAGCCACAGATAATCCACCTTCTTCCTACTTTTTATGGATTGGATAGAGAAGACCCTTATATGCATGTAAAGGATTTTCTTGAGATTTGTGCTACTTGTAAGTTCCAGAATTTCTCTGATGACTCTGTTTGTTTGCGTTTATTCCCTTTTTCCTTGAAGGATAAGGCAAAAGCATGACTTAATTCTCTATCACCTGGATCTATCACTTCATGGGAACTGTTGGTCACAAAATTCCTCTTTAAATTTTTCCTAATGGCCAAGACCAATGCTTTGAGGAGAGAAATTGCAGATTTTTATCAAGATGAACAAGATACATTTTATGAGAGTTGGGAGAGATTTAAGGACTTGATCTTAAAGTGTCCTCATCATGGTTTCGAAACATAGAGACTAGTACAATATTTTTATAATGGTTTGACTCAGACAAATCGTAACATGATTAATGAATGGTGGTGGATTTTTGAGTCTTGTAGATGATGAGGCATACAAATTTCTTGAGAATTTTTCTGCAAGTTCACAACAATGAGATTTTTCCAACCATAAAGAGAGATCTGCCCCTATAATTAAGAAAGGAGGAATGTATGAAGTCAGTGAAGATTTAGACATAAAAGCTAGGTTGGACAATCTCATTCGTAAGGTTGAGGCTTTAGCTTTAGGTAGAGGGATGAATTCTGTCAATCAAGTTCAAAGTGAAACATGCTCTATTTGTGCAACTCCTATGCATACAACACAAATGTGTCCTTTTGCAGCTGGGTACCCTGATTTTTATGCTAAGCAAGCAAATGCACTAAATAATTATGAAAAACAATTTGCTAGTCCATTTTCAAAGACATATAATCCAAATTGGAGGAACCATCCTAATTTCTCATGGAGGCAAAATCAGCCTCCCATAAATGTAGATGGACAAACAAGTGCATCAACAAAGTCAATTTCGTCCACCTACTCAAGCATTGCCTCCCATTCCTCAATCTATGGCACCACCAAGACAACAATCATCTTGGAGGAGTCTCTCAAAACTTTCATGCAATCAACTAGCCAAGCCATTCAAGAGATAAAAAGTTCCATCCATTTGAATACTCAAGCTATTTCAAAGTTGGAAAGTCAAGTTGGCCAATTAGCAAACCAAGTTGGAGAGAGGGAAAAAGGAAAGTTTCTTAGTCAGCCTATACCCAACCCTAAAGGGTAGTATGTAATTAATGGTTCTTCTAGTTCTGCTCATGCACATGAATCTGTTCAGTCTATTACTACCCTTAGGTTTGGTAAGCAAGTTGATAATCAAGTGAAAATGCCAGAAGTGGAGGATAATGAAAACACTGTGTTAGAAGAAAAAGGAGTTCACAGTTCACAAGATGATCATAGAGAAAAGAAGGGAAACTTAACCTCAATTCCAATTCAGGATCTTAGTTCTTCCCCTCTTGATAAGAAGTATGTTCCTAAAGCTCCATTCCCTCAAAGTTTAATCAGTCCTAAAAAAAGTGCACAATTTGGAGATATTTTAGAGGTTTTTAAGCAAGTGTAAATAAATATTCCATTTCTTGATGCAATTCAGCAAGATCCTGCTTATGCTAAGTTTCTAAAAGATCTTGTGACAATGAAGAGAAAGACAAATGTCCCTAAAAAGGCATTTTTGACAGAGCAAGTTAGTGCAATCATTCAGAATAAATATCCAGTGAAATGTAACGACCCTAGATCTCCTACAATTTCATGCAGGATTGGGGATCGTCTCATTGAGCGAGCTTTGCTAGATTTTGGGGCAAGTGTGAACCTAATGCCATATTCAGTATATTTACAACTAGGTTTGAGGGAGTTGAAACCCACAACCATGACACTTCAATTAGCTGATAGGTCTGTGAAAATCCCTAGAGGTATTGTTGAGGATGTGCTAATTAAGGTGGAGGCATTCTATTTTCCAGTTGATTTTGTTGTGTTAGATACTGAGCTTGCACTAAATGCCAGTACACAAATCCATGTCATTTTGGGTCGCCCTTTCTTAGCCACATCCAATGCTTTGATCAATTGTCGGAGTAGTGTGATGAAGATTTCTTTTGGGAATATGACTGTTGAGCTTAATATCTTTGACATAAGTAAGCAAGTACTAGACAATGAGGATATATGTGAGGTTAACATGATTGGGAGCCTAGTCCATGATGCTTTCCTATAATCAAGTTGTGAGGATCCCCTAAAGGCTTGCTTAGCTCATTTTGATTGCAATTTGGATACTGAAAAATCAATTGAGGAGGTCCATGCATTGTTGGATTCTGTTCCTCTCTTAAGTATTGATAGCTGGCAGCCAAAAGTGGTCCCTTTTTCACTTTCTTCATCCCCATTCCCATCTATTGTAGAACCACCGAAGTTGGATGACTTTTGGGAACACCAATTGATAAGTATACTTCAAGAGCATAAGGAAGCTATAGGTTGGAAAATTGCTAATATTAAGGGTATTAGTGCTTTTGTGGTTATGCAAAGAATTCACTTGGAAGACACTACAAAAGCTTCTCAACATGTTTTTGACCCAGGTAAGTTACAATCTCATTGGACTAGTCCATTCATAATATGCATTATTTATCTCCATGGTGTTGTTGAGGTTTGGATGGTCTTGTTTATCAGGATTGATCTCCAGTTGTGTTAAATCTGTTAACCAAAAAAAAAAAACATTTTCTTGTTTATTTTCTGATTTTAGATTAATCTGTGTTTATTTTCTTGTTTCATTTTATTTTCTTTTGTTTTAGCTGATATTTGACAGAAATTAAAATTTATACCAAACAGCTTGATCAGGTACGTCTCCTCTTTCTTCCTGATTTTCTCATGTTGCATATTCATATTTTGCTTTCTTTTCATTCAAGACATATATTTGAGAGTATCATTTTTAACATTGAGGACAATGTTTGGTTTAGGTTTGGGGGGATGTATATAGATTTCTATCTTTTTGTTTTGTTTTGTTGTGTTAAAAAAAAAAAAAAAAAAATCTTTTGCCTTGCTTGAGGTTTGTGTTTTAAGTTCATAATACTACTCTTGCTTAAAGAATTTCATTGCTTCCATGCTCAATTCATTGCACATGCACGGAGCCACTCAAACACAACTTGTTGTTGAAGGATAAAAGTGATTAGAAAATCTTGAAGATAACAATGTGGAGACTGTAACCCTTGTGAGTTTTGAGCCAATCATTATTTTTGGAGGGTTATTTCTTTATTTTTTCTAATCTCAAAGTTCATTTGGTAGTGCGTAACATATTTCCCTTGTTGTAGTCTCATTGTTCTTTCTTTTGGCCAAGAAAAAAATATGATTTTATGCCACACTTGAATCTTTTGAAGTCATTGATATTGAATGAACTATACTAATCTTTGAGAGATGAGATTATGCCATTTTTGTCTACTTTGAGCCATATATGTGTTTTTCTTTTTTGATACATTACTGCTAGCCACCCCGTTGAGCTTTTTAATTAGCCTTTCCTTCTTAAAGCTCTTATCCATAGTGTTTCAAGATGGAATTTGATCAGTTTGTTTCAATGTGGTGGTTTGTGCGAGAATTCAAAGAAGAAAGAAAAAAAAAAAGAATTGAGAAAAAAGGAAAAAAAAGAAGGGAAAAGCGTGAAAAAGAAGAAAATAAAAAGGGTTCTCATCAAATTTTGAGAAGTGAAATGGAAGGAAGGAATACTGTTTTGAAGAAGAAGAAGAGGTGAAAAAGAAAAATTTGTTGAATGGAAATTCCAAAAAGAGTTGACATTCCGACAAATCTTGAAAACACTTCTTATATTTACCTTCGCCCATTTTTTGTTATTCCCTTTACTTTTACCCTACATTACGTCCTAATAAAGTCCTTATTTGATCTTGAAGATTGTGTAGTTCAGATATTGATATGACTGAGAAGAAAAAGGTGTGGTGTGAATATTTTTGGCATCCTTTCATGAGACTACTTGTTCATTCTTGGTTAAGCGTTTTTCATGTGATTTATATGTGATGTGTTTGATTTTGCTTACATTATTCCACTCACATATATTGTTGAGAGTGTTACACCCCATTTCAGAGTGATTTCATTTGTTGAGTGATAACACTGGAAAGATTTGAGTTGAAGCATTATTTCAAATAGAGTTTCGAGTCAAGTTTATTCTAAAACTAAGAGTATTTTTGGGTTGGCTACCACTTTTCACTCACATTGAGTTTTGATGGCATGAGAAATGTTTTAGCATTTGTAGTGTTTTTGAACTTGAATTAATCCTCTTTGCAAAAGGTAATTGAAAAAACAAAAATTGATTTTTTTTGTTTTGTTTTTATTTTTTTTTAGTATTCATTCTCAAAATTTTGTGGGTATATTCCCTGCAAACCCTCATGAGACTGCAACTCGTCCACTAGTGTAAGCTAGGGGTTTAAAGGCTTGTTGCATACGCTAAATGCAATCGAAATTTCCAGCGAAAGTGGATTAGTTAGGATTTCCTTTTCCTTTGTTTTTAATTTCTTTGTTTTGTTTTACTCTTTATCTGTTTTGCTCGAGGACTAGCAAAATGTAGGTTTGGGGGTATTTGATGTGCATGAAATATATACAATAAAGTACTCACATATCTACATATTTAGCCTTACTTTTATGTTATTTTGTGACTAATTATATATTATCTTTGTGTTGCAGGTAACAAGGGCTTTACATGCAAAGTGGGGTTAGGCCAATTGAATCAAGCCAACTTAAATCCAGCCAGGAATGAATTCAAGGGAAGACTAACCCAATTAAATTTAAGTCCAATTGGAGCAAGGAATCAAAGGAAATTTACACCAAATCCAAGTCCAATTGGGATTAGGATTCCAGCCTGCACATTAGTTAGTATTTTTGGCATAATTTTCGACTCAGATGTCCAATCAAGATGATTCTAGTTGGGTTGTAAAGTTAACTTAAAGGGCTACAACTTTGTAGTTTACCAAAAGTCTGAATTCAGATATTAAATGGGCCAAAATCGTCGGTTAAGTGAAGCCTAAAAATCTGAGATTTTCTCCAAACAGGAACTCAACTTGTAATAGGATTCCTTTACCTATTTAAAGGCTCTTTAGGGCAAAATTCAGGGAGGCTAGTGCTAGGGCTGAGGGCTGAGCATAGAGAGCTACGGTTGTGGCTACTTCTTTGGTTTTCTTCCATGACAGTTTTATTTTATTTGTCTAATTTAATGTTTAGTATTTTTTTTTTTTTTTTTTTGTGTTTTCTTTCAATTACCATGAGTAGCTAAATTTATAATTAGGGTTGAGGATGAAACCTTGTTAAGGATTATCGGTAATATTTATGTGATTTGATTTTTCCCATAATGGTTGTTCTTTAATTATTTAAATTGTTCTTGTTTCATGTCAATTGACTAAGATGGGATTCTAGATATGAGTTCAATCATGTTTTTCTCATGATTTAGGATTTTTCTTAATTAATTGAATGCTTGGTTTATTAATTCTTGATTATAAAATTGGATATCGCTTGTGATTTTTAGTCAATGGATACAATTTATGATTTGATTTTTAGAATTGGATATATCTTGTGATTTGTTTGACTATGGATACAATTGATGATTTGATTTTATACTTAAAAAGCGAAGAAGAACATGCTTTTGATTTTTAAAATAAGGATTTTAATGATAATATTTTCCATGATAGCAAGATTGATTTCTAGATTAGCATGCAGTGATTGGGAAAAATTAATGATAATAAATATATGCTGATATGACTTACAAGGCGGATTCCAAAACCTTAATTCCTTTCCCTTGATTGTTTACATCTTTTTTTTTACTTTATATCTTTCGCTTAGTTTAACTATTTGCTTAATTTTATTATTTGCTTAGTTTATTTAATTGTAAATAACCAATTTTTATTAAACTAGATTAGGATTAATTTGGTTAAGGTTTAATTAATTTTCCTACATTCATTCAAGTCCCTGTGGGTTCGACCTCGTTTTTGTCAAACTATACTTCGGTACGGTTCGTACACTTACGAGTATTTTAAAATTTCACAACATCATGCATCTCATCACATCATAGACCCTAACATTCATCTAGCATGGCATCCTTTAACATTCATCTAGCATACATGTGATATCATTCTAGCATTCATCTAATCATGGCATGTCACATCATCCTAGCATTCATCTAATCATGACATAACATAACGTAAACCTATCATACATCTAGCATGGCATCTCATATCATATTAGATCATCTACGGCAACAATAAAACAAGGCAGAGACACAAACATGAAAAGATTCAAGGAAACATGTGATTAAGCATAACCCATTAAGCAAGCATCTTCAAATCTATTGTTAAGCAAAATCATACTCAAAGATGTGTGTTCATGTGAATGTATGACTTACCTCACTTACCTTGCAGCAACTCGGCACCTATAACATTACGCAAGATAAACCCTAATTCTAATATGTGAAAAAAAAAACAAGCAATTGAACATGTGAAATAGAAGCTTAAGAATATAAAAACATGGAAAAGAGTCTAAACATAAGTATGGCATGTGAAAACAGAAGCAAAAACAGATAAAATAAAATTATAGTTTCTGGGCTAGTTCATGCGCATGAATAAACAAACCTATGTGTGCATAATCAAGCCTGTGTACATAGGCAAGATTTTGCACACGTGGGTTTCTGCCTAGAAACATAGCAAACAAGGCAAGGCTTCAACACGAATTCTAACAACCTAACATATTTTAAAACATACAATTTCATAAATCAAAGCTACATAAACATATTAAAGCATAAAATAACAAACAAATAAAACAAATAGAAAGATTGAAGTGCAGAAAGTAAAAGAAAAAAAAAATTAGACTAGATACCTCAAACAAAAGCTCTTCAAGCTAGATTTTCGACCGTTCCCTTTAGTCAAATCTATTCACAATTCAATGAAATGGTGATTAGTAATCTTAAACTCAAAGAAAAAGGCTAGAAAAGGCCCTAATCAAAAGAAAATTGACTTGAGGATGTTTTGCGAAAAACTCCCAGTTTGATTCACTAGTTCCAGTGAATCTTAGTGTTTTCCTATGAGATTTCTATGTGTTTTGAAAATATACCATGTAAGGCTACTTATAATGTGATAATAGGGGTTTGGAACGACTTCTAGATGATGTGGGATTTGTTGCAAACCTCGACATTAATGCAAAAAATCTGTCTTGCTTAGTTTTTGAAATTCGCTATGCGTGCGCAGGATCGTGCCTACATGCACATGCAGAAAGCTATATGAGTAGGCCTATTCTTGTGTGCGCATAGCGAGGGTTTCCTTGGCTTTACTTTTCCAAAAATAGATTTATTCACTCATTAAAAGTTATGTTTTTTATTTTAACATTTCTCAAGTCAATTTAACATCTAATTAGGCCCTAAACCAACCTTGGATCTTAGAATTCAGTATCATTGTGGAACGGGGGCCTGAGTCTTAAAGGGTACAAAATGCGGTGTCTATAAATGCTCCTCTTTTGATTTGTGAGCTTCGATATCAGAATCAAAAGAATAAGAGACAAAACATTTTGTTTCAATATACGGCTCGGGCCCAACCCACACACACGACACACATCATGCATACATAGGGTGGGCTGCAACTCCAAAGAGTTTCATGGGATTTCGTATGTCCAAGTTCCCGCCTTTGTTGCTCAGGAAATGAGTAACGACAGGTTCACTATCACAGAACCTGTTTTTCCAATTGCAAGCAAAAGGCGAGTGACTCACTATCCTAGAGTCACTAAAAAGAAAAACAAACAAAGGTGCTCTTACAAGCCCAAACAAACAAACAAGGGTGCTTTTATGACCTGAAACAAATAAACAAGTGTGCTTTTATGAGCTTAAAAAGGATATATAATTGTGGTGTCCATCTGGGCTCTTGCCTCAAACTTCTTCGGGTGGTACTTGCCTTCCATCTCTATCTTTACCTATTCTAGTGAGGTTCTTACCTCGGGGTGACCTTGGTCTCTATCTCTATCTCTACCTTTTCTACCATGCCTGCATGTTTAAATCCCATAGGATATGTGCGCGAAATCTATATGATGTGCCTGCTGCATGTTCAATTCCTGGAGGATATGTGCACGAATTCTGACTTCTATAGGATTTGTGCCTGCATATTCTATTCCTAGAGGATATGTGCACAAGTTCTGTATTTTATGGGAACTGTGCCTACATATTCAATTCCTGGAGGATATGTGCCCGCTTGAGGATATGTGCACGAATTCTAACTTGTATAGGATTTATGCTTGCATATTCAATTCCCGGAGGACATGTGCACAAGTTCTATGTTTTGACTTGCTTGACTACTTTTTGATGAAAGATCCACTGGGGATGCTAGAGGACTCACTAGGGAGTATAATTTTGTTGAGAAGTGTTTTGGTGATGATTTTAACCTACCATGAAGTCTTAATGATGTACGGACGACTAGGAGGGGCTAGCTTACTGGGGATTTTCTGATGGTGTGTTGTTCACCAGGGACCTTTCTTCCACTGGGGAATAACTATCTTCTTCTTTCTTGTGACTCACTAAGGATTGATGTTGACTCCACCCTCAAGGGGGTTTTACCAAACTCTACTAGGGAAATTCTGTTTTGCAACTCTCGAGGGAGTTGCCTCTGTGTCTTGGAACCACGGGGGAATCCGTCTATGATACTGGATTTACTTTGGATTTACTTAATGATCTTGACTCATGAAGGAGTTTTCATGATGATTTAGGATCCACTAAGGGATGTCTTTGATGCTTTTGATTCACTAGGGATACTTTTTAGGGTTTCGATCTGCTAGGGATGCACTTTTAGGGTCTTTGTGCTCCTTGCCTACTAAAGGCATTTTTGTCATTTGTGGATGTATTTTTAATCTCTCAAAATTTCTGTTTATCATGCATAGTTTTTCATTTCTACTTAGTTTTCATAGATTTTCATGTGTTTTTATAGCATCCAAAATATGCAAGTTCGCCTATGTTACTTAAACATGTGAGTAGATATATCTTCCAACATCATCATGGCATAAATGATAAAAAATAAAAAAAATAAAAAAAATAAAAAATAAAAAATATATATATGCAAAAATAAAATAAATACTAGCATGCTTTTCTACTTGTTATGCTACTAACAACTTTTGACCCAAAAAAAAAAAAAAAACCTAGAGTTTCTTGCCTAGTTCTGAGGATCATGTTAGAGAAAATTTTTGCTCAACCATGTCAGGTAAAACTGGTCTCGATCCAAGAACAGCGGAGTTTCTGCACGCAATTTTGGGGTAACAAAATGCGAAAACACGTTCTTTATCTAACACCTCTCATTGCATTCGAGATGTCAAATAAAGAAGGGGCAACTGTAGACACCGTATTTTGTCCACCCTTGATTTGCGTGCTAGACCCTAGAAATTCCAAAAATATTATCTTTTCTCCATGGGGCCACGGAAACATCTAGATTGATGTGGCGCAACCCGTTCGGGTATCGGAGCACTCAAAGTGCGGGGATATTTATAGCCTAGCATAGTGAGGGGAAACAATATCATAAGTTAACAAACGTTTAAAAGAATTATGTAAACTAGCATCTCGAGTTTTATAGACTCGATTTCAATCTAAAACTCGAGGGTTAAAGACTCGATTCCCACCTAGTGAGTTGGCAGTATAATGCCACATAGATCTCGAGTCTCATAGACTTGAGTTCTAAAAAGTAAAACCAAGTCTCTAAGACTCAATTTTGGAGAAGAACACAGCAACAACGATCTGAAGAAGAACAAAGGAAGAATAGAGAAAGAATAGATCTGAAGAGGTGTCTCCGAAGAACAGAGGAAGAACGAAGAGATGATCTAGTCGATTGAACGCTGGGTAAGCCGATCTAGTTGATTGGATGATTGAACGTTGGGTGGTCGATTGGACGATTTGGTCTTTAGATCTGCAGCGTCGAAGAATGAAGAATGAAGAAGAAGAAGGGAACGCACGCGAGGAAGAAGAAGGAAAAAATAAAAATGTGAAACTCGAGTCTTAAAAACTCAAGTTCCACATGGATATTTTTCCACCTCAAATGCCACCACTTACAAATCAAGACTTAGAAACTTGAGTTTTATCTTGAAACTTGAGTTTTAGACACTCGAGATGCTAGTTTCCCACATTGTTTTGAAACGTGACAACTAACGAAATGGTTTGATATTTAAAGTTATTTGGGAAAAAAATTTCTCAAAATGCCTTTTTTGGTCAAATTAACCAAATTGCCCCTGGTCAACCTTGAGTTGGCTGAGAGTCAAACAAGGTCAAAATCCTCCCAAAATAAAAATTATCATGCTTTTACATCATACCCAAGCCACTCAGAGATTTTTGTCAACTTTGACCAACGATGACAAAGTTTGACCTAGAGTTGACCCTTGAGGGCACCAGAAACCCTAATTTTTTATCCGTCTATTAGAATGGGTTGAGGCTAGCTCATTATGAATTTTATCAAATACCCTTTCCAATGACTGCTCATGAGTCAAAATTGGAGTTAAAACAGTTGAGATATCCTGAAAACTGTGCTGGGTGCGTCAGCTTGATTTTTGAGGCCATAACTTTTTATCCAACCATTGGATTTTCAAGTTATTTAGCTTTCCAGAAACTAGACATCCATCACTTTCTAGAGACATCAAGATCAGCTCAATTTGAGTTTGGGAAGGCCTTCAAAAAGGCCTCCAAAGTCAGTGGCCCTACAAGGGCCGTGAGGCATTTTTTGACTTATAAAGTGGCCAAAACGTCCTTTTTCAAACCAGATTTGAAGTGGGAACATATTTGGGCAGTCTTGGAGCAGTTTTTAGGTAGTTTTCTCTCTCTTTTCTCTACATTTCTCTCCCAAAAACACATCAAAAAACCTTTGATTCCTCCTTTCTCTCAATAAACAAAAGGTAGTGTTCTTACTCTCAATCTTTCTCTCCTTGGTCCTATACCTTGAACTTGAGGTTTAGGGGTGTGGATGTAGCTTTTTAGCTACAATCCACACCCATTACTTTTCCTAGCATGTTTTTGCTTTATTTTGCTTCCTAGCATGTTTTATAGCTTTCCTAGCATGTCTACTTGCTTATTTCCATGATTTATCGCTTTAATGTTATTAGCCTAGCCTTCTTGGGCTAGGATATGCCTAAATTTCATGTTAGTGCTTAGATCCACATGTTTTTAGGATCCTTGCATATGTGTTCTTTGCCATGTTTATGCTTAGATCTACATGCCTGTGTTCTTTGTCATTTTTATGCTTAGATCTACATGTTGGTGATTAGATCTACATGTTTGTGCTTAAGATCTATGTCCTTATGCTTGGATCTATGTGTTTATGTGCTTCATGCTATGCTTGTGTGCTCAAATCTATGTTGGTTGCTATGCCATGTGCTACTTTAGCCCCTTTTGTCCTTTGATATCTCTCTTTCTTGCTTTTTGGCTCTTCCAGTGGGGAGTAGATCTAGATCCTATGGTCAAGGCCTACATCCGCACACTTAGGCCTATATTAAAGGGTTTGGATCATTTCCTTTGCATGCCTTTGTTTACTTGCTTGCTTCTATGCTTTATCTCCATATTAGCCTCTCTAGATCTTGGCTTTGCCATGCTTTGTGCCCTATGTGGGCTTGTGCTTGTGTGGTTACATCCTTCCTTCCTAGGGTTTGTTTGGATGTAACCACTTGTGAGATACACCTTCGTGGTGTTGGTGTGCTTGATTTACACCTTTCTCCACTCCATGCAATGTTGATATGCTTGCCATGCTTTCTTTGCGCCACCCTTTTGTCTTTCTTTGCTTCTTTGCATCTTTGCACGCTTGCCAATGTGTTCATGCATAAATCTGTGTGTCGTCCATACTTCAATCTAATGGAGCTATGGAAACTCGATCCAAACCTACATTTGTCCTCCTAGGACACCCCTTTTTGTATGATAATATGCTTCTTTGCTTCTTCATGTCCTTCACAAGCTTGTTTGCCCCCGTTTGGCATCTCTTGCTAGCTTGCCTTTTAGCATGCTCCTCCTACCATTTGTTTCTTTACTTTTTTGTTGGCTTTCTTCTTTTGTCTTTGCATGTACACATATGGAGCAAGGACACTTGGAGCATGGGTGCGACCTCCTAGGCAAAAGCAAAAAAGGGCAAGGATGCAAGCCCACAAAGGGCAATGTTCAGTAGATTAGGAGGCCTAGCCCCTCCAGAGCGGTCTTCTCTCTCTCTCTCTCTCTCTCTCTCTCTCTCTCTCTCTCTCTCTCTCTCTCTCTCTCAGCCTCTTCTCTAGAGCATGTATTAGGGTCCCCCTCCATGTAGCCCTTTTTATTTTCCTACTTCTTGCTTGGGTCGCATTCCCTGGGTATAGCAATGTTTGATTTACATTTCCTGTACCTTACTAGGCCATACCTTTGGAACGTTGGCAATGTGTGGTTTACTTTCCCACTTTGTGTGATAGCATTGTGTATGATGTATATATGTGTATACATATATATATATATATATATATATATATATATGCTTGCGTGTGTATGGGTGATTGTGCACTTTGTATGATGGACTCTCATGGCTACGTGAGCAACCCTTTCTAGTCATGATAGCTCTTGACCTTCAAGTATGGGTATGTGCTCAAGGCGATTGCCGTATGTGCACATTCATGTTATATTATGTGCATGATCATCGCGGTGTGATTGTCTTGATCCATGTCACCAAGTGACATTGGTTTCCCCGTGTATGCAACTCGCATCAACATGCTTGATGCTTTGAAGGCCTTCAGCTAGTCATAGTACGAGCACGTCAATACGCACCGTATACACAAACACGAAACCCTGCTGGTGCGCCATAACGCACCAAACGTGAAACTTTGCCAGATTTTCACTGTGAAATGGGGCATCCCCAATGCCGTATTCTCACGTCGAAATCTTGGTAAGAATAGCATTTGGCATGCTATGACGCATCTAAGGCAAAGCGCTGCCGAATTTCTGTCACGAAAATGAGGCAAAATGTTGCCAGATTTTTGCCGTAGAAATTTGGTAGTGACTTTAAACACACTTGGAAAGCATCAATCGGGACCACACCTATTCCAAAACCAAACCTCAAAGCCCAACACATTTAAAGCCCCGAAAGCTAATGCCAATAGCTTGGTTTCAACTACCAATGTCCTTAAATTACGATTTTACTAAAACAAAGGACTATCCACAGACAAGAGTTTTGGGGTGCCTAATACCTTCCCCACACGTAACCAGACTTCCGAACTCAAGAATCAAGATTTTTTGCCCATCCATATTAGATTAGGAAAAAATCTATTTTTTCTTAATCTAAGATCAGTAATAAAATCAAATAGAGTCAAGTGACCAATCGCACCCTAGAAAAATCCAATGATTGGTGGCGACTTCACTTACCTTTGGTAATTTCCTTAAAATCAACTTAGATTCCAGTTACACACCCAAGGTACGGCACACCTCCTCCACAACACGTGTGCACATGTGTATAGGGTGCGCGAGCGACGCTGCGGTGGGTGGTCAAATAGCCATGAGGCGTCGACACATGGACAGAGAAGGTTACTCATATAACCATAGGAGTCCATCATACAAAGTGCATAATCACCCTTACACACACAGGCATATATATATATATATATATATACACACACACACACACATACATACATCATGCACAATGCTATCAAACAGAGCAAGAAAATAAAGTAGACATTGCCAACGTTCCAAGGGTATGGCCTAGCAAGGTACAGGAAATGTAAAATAGACATTGCCATACCTAGGGAACGTGACCTAAGCAAAGAGTGGGAAAAGTAAAGGGTACAAAGGGATGGCAATGGGGCGGGGTGGGTTCAAAGGATTAGGTCTTCGTCCCCACCCTGCATGGTTTTTTCTTACACTATCCCCGCCCTACCCCGCATAACGGGGAAAATTTTCTTGCCTTATCCCGACCCCTTGAGGTCTTGTGAAGCCTCGGCCCACCTTGTAAAACACTATTTCTTATTAATTTTCCCACAACTATTACAATTGTTTTTACTAAAACCTATTTCATTAATCAAAATTTACTTGAAATTACAAATAAATTAATCTCATCAAATCAAACTAATTTTTAGCAAAAATTGAATAATATTATTAAAGTGATTAACAAGACAATATCATAACAAAAACAAAATTCTCATAATACAAAATTAATGATTCAATAGTATATAAATTTGTTTATAATAAAGACGAAAGCAAATGTTAAAATTGGTACCTTATTTCCAACATTGTTAGAGAAAAAAAAAAGGTGAAAAGTCTTGTTGGTTAGGATAAAATAAGCTAATGATATGTTTTTTTAAATAGTAGGGTTTTAGGGTATGAAAAAATTACAATTTAACCTTTATCAGTGTGGGTGAGGATGGGGAGGAGGGGCGGGATGGGTATAAAAAGTCTAAACCCATCCCCACCCCGCCCTATGGTGCGGGGTTAAAATCTCACCCCACCCTCGCCCCACCACCTTTGCGAGGCGGGGAAAACTTAGGGCGAAGCGAGGAGAGGTGGGTCAAGCGATGCGGGGTAAAATTGCCATCCCTAGGTAGGAGAAGGGGAACCTTAATACATGCTCTAGAAAAGAAGCTTAGAGAGAGAGAGAGAGAGAGAGAGAGAGAGAGTGAAAAACACTCAGGAGGGGGCTAGGCCCCCTTAATCTACTAAATATTGCCCTTTATGGGCTTGCATCTTCTTACTCGCATCCTTGCCCTTTTGCTTGTGCCTAGGAGGTCGCACTCTTGCTCCTAGTGTCCATGCTCCATGCATGTACATGTAAAGAAAAAAGAAACAAGCCAGCAAACAAGCAATGAAACACATAGAAGGATAGCATGCTAAAAGACCAGCAATCAAAACGTGCCAAATAGGGGCAAACAAGCATGTTATCAAACAAAACAGGGTGTCATTGGAGGACAAATGTAGGTTTGGATCACATGTCCATAGTTCCATTAGATTAAAGTATGGATGGCACTCCGACTCATGCATGAACATGTAGGCAAGCATGCAAAGATGCAAAGAAGCAAAGAAAGCCAAATTGTTGACACAAAGCAAGCAAGACAAGCATATCAACATTGCACGAAGTGAAGAAAGGTGTGTATCAAGCACCGCAACAACATGGAGGTGTATCTCACAAGTAGTTACATCCAAACAAGCCCTAGGAGGGACGGATGTAACCACACAAGCAAGTGGCCCCAAAGACCAACAAGCACAAGCCTATGGAGAGCAAAAATCATGGCAAAGCCTAGATGTAGACAAGTAAACATGGATACATTTGTTATAGGCCTAGGTGTATGGATGTAAGCCTAGACCACAAGATCTTGATCTACACCCTACCAAAAGGGCCAAAACACAAGGAAAGGGAGATAACAAGAGATAGAAAGGCTTTAAAAGCACATGGCATAGCAACCAAAATGTAGATCTAGACACATGAACATGGCAAGGAGCACATAAAGATATGGATCTAAGCATAGACATGGCAAGGAGCACATGCACATGTAGATCTAAGTATAGACATGGCAAGGAGCACATACACATGTAGATCTAAGCATAGACACGGCAAGAAGCACACACACATGTAGATCTAAGCATAGATATGGCAAGGAGCACATACACTTGTAGATCTAAACACAAACACAAAATTTAGTCATATCTTAGCCCAAGAAGACTAGGCCAACATTATCAAAGCATTAAAACATGGTAAAAAGTAAGGAGACATGCTAGGAAAGCTATAGAACATGCTAGGAAGCAAGATAAAGCAAGAAAATGCTAGGAAAAGCAATAAAGGATATTATAAAGCAAGAAAACCAAAGGTTGTAGATTGTAGCTAAAAAGCTACATCTACACCCTTTAAACCTTAAATCCAAGGTCCTAAGACCAAGGAGAGGAAAAAGAGTGCAAGAACACTACCTCTAGATTGATGAGAGAAGAGAGGAATCAAAGGTTTTTTGTTGTGTTTAAGAGAGAATTTAGAGAGGAAAAGAGAAAGAATCTGCCTAGAAAATTTTCTAAAAAATGCCCTTTTAAAAAAAGAAAATCTTAGTGGGGTCTGGGGGTATATATAATGAAAAAGTGACCATTCAGCTTTGGCAGCCACTTAGTAGCCACCGCCTTGTAACGGCTGGATGGAGGTCTTTCCAAGCTTGGTTTAGGTTGATCTTGGTGTCCCTAGAAAGCTAGAGATGTGTAGTTTCTATAAAGCTAAAGAACTTTGAAATCCAACAACTGGATCAAAAGTTATGGCATCGTGAAGTGAGCTAATGCGCCTTGCACGATTTTAAAGATATCTCAACCGTTTTGACTTTGATTTCAACCTGTGAATATTCATTGGAAAAGGAATTCAATTATCTTTGCAATGACACTAGTTTCAACCTGTTCTGATGGTCAGATCAAAATTAGGGTTTTAGAGCCCTCGAGAGTCAACTCCGGGTTAAACTTGGTCAAAGTTGACGAAAATCTCCGAATATCTCGGGTTTGATGTAGAAACTTGAAAAATGTTGTTTTGGGATGATTTTGACCAACTTTGACTTTTGGTCAACCTAGGGTTGGCTAGGGGCATTTTTGTAAATTTGACCTAAAAAGGCACTTTGAGTGCTCCAATACCCAAACGGGTTGTGCCACGTCAATCTAGATGTTTCTGCAGCCCTCTTGAAGAAAAGTTAATATTTTTGAGATTTTTGGGGTCTGCACGCAAATCGAGGGAAAACAAAATACGGTGTATACAATCCTATTAAAGGCACACTCAATATTGTTATCTTAACTCACATACACCCTAGCATGCATCTAAAGCAAGCAAACATGGCATATTCAACCAACACCTAGCATTCATCTATCATGGCAATTAAACACTCATTTCCCATGGGCAGAAACATCACAAGGCAGAATTAAAAAAACATGTCAAAGGCATTGAAACATCAAAGAGATGGCATTCAAACAAACATGTTCATGTTCATCACTAAGGCAAGATCATATCAAAAGCAATGCATGTCCATGTGAATGCATGACTCACCTCACAACATCTATGCATCAATCAAAACTCTAATTAGCATTAAAGTGGTAAACAAACAAAGCAAAGCAAAACAAAGAAGCAGAGGAATAAAGATATGGAAAAAAAAAACAACTAAAACTAAGGCATATTGCATGAATAAAACAAAGGAAACAGAAGCAACAAACATGAATTTGGGTTTCTGGGCATGAGTATGCATGCGCATACATAAGGCATGCGTACGCAGCCCAATTGTATGAATACACATGCAGTAAGCATGCGCACGCATACAGGCCCTAAACCCTAGCCTAGAAACAGAAACAAAAAGACAAGTAGAAACTAAAATCTAACAACCTAACATGCTCAATACAGAAAAGTGAAATAAACCTAAACTAAATAGGCATGTTAAAGCATATACAAAACAAATAAAACATATAAAACAAGAATTAAAACAAGAGTAAAATAAAGATGAATCTAGAACCTTTACCTCTAAACAAAAGTTACTTAGCTTGATTTTAACCGTTCCCCGTAGTCAATCTAGTCAAAACCAAACCAAGATAAGTTAGTAAACCTTTGAAACTTAAAGATCAAGACTAGAAAATGTCTCAATCAGAAAAATATTGACTTGAGGATGTTTTGTGAAAAAACTCCCTCTTTGATTCATTATTTTCTAGTGAATCTTATGTATTTTACCACCAAAATTCGTCCTCCTTTGAAAATCTACCATTTCAGTCTTTATATAGTCAAAAATAGGGGTTTAGGACAGTTCCCAAGCAATGTGGGATTCATTCCAAACCAATTTTTAATGCATAAAACCTTTCCTTTCTGGTTTCTAGAACCCTAGCATGTGCATGCATGCCTCGTGTATGCATATGCATGCATGAAGCATGCACACACAAATCTTGAGCATGCGTGCACATACGCGTGTATGTGTACACATGCCCTAGGGTTTCCGTGATTTTATTTTCCAAAAATAGATTTATTATTCCAAAATTAAGTTATATTTTTCCAAAAACACTTCCTCAAGTCATTTTCTTTCCAATCGGGCTCTAAACCAACCTTGGGCTTTAGAATTCCAATATCATTGGGGAACGGGGGCCTGAGTCATAAGGGGTACAAAATGCGGTGTCTACAGGTCCCCATCAAACGGTTATGATTGTGTATGAATGTTCTTGATTCTCTTATATCATTATTTTCATATGATAAGACACTGATGCTTTCTTGCAAAAGTTTTACACACAACACACAAACTCTTTGCTACTCTTAATACTATTGTACATATACAATGTGATTTGGTCATCACAAGGAATACATGTGGTAGTATAAACTTACTAAACTGTCCTAACTTGTTTTTGAAAATAAAATTGGTTAGAATTGTTTAGTGTTTTTGGATCTAGGAATGCTTTGCATCTAGAGTTTTTGATGTTTTTAAGTACTTAACATGCTTATTTGATGTTTGGTTTGGTGTCTATACAATACACTAGCTAGCGCATGGGAGAACGCTAACATGGTTGGATCCGGACCCTACACATGAAATGGCTGTGAGCAAGGAAAAGGAAAGTCGGCTGGGATAAAAAGCATTCACATCCCAAAATTCTATCCCATCCTATTTTACCATCCCCAAAAGCTATTTTATTAATTATACCATACCATTTTACAATACTCCCAACATTCCAACTTTTATTTTACAATACAACACATTAAAATAATATTTTTACACAACAAAATAATATATCCCAAAACCCAAATAAAAACAAAAAAACAAAAACCCAAAAACCCAAATCACCTCTGCTACCACCACCACCACGAAGAACATTCCCAAACTGATTTTTATCTCCAAGACTCAGTATCCAAACTGATTTTTATCTCCAAAACTTAGTACCCAAAGTTGAAAACCAAAGTCATCTTCACCACGACAACCCTAGAAACCTCAGCCCCGAAACCTATGGCCACGCCACCACCATCACCCCACATTCACCACCATGAACCCACATATGACCCATAATAAAAACGCCACCCCCTTCCACCACCACCATGGCAACCCCCAACTCCACCACTATGAACCCACAAAAAAAATCCATCCTAAAATGAAATCAAACCAATAGCAAAATTCGAATCCAAAAGATGACCAAAAATTTTTTTTTCACAAAACCCACCTCTACCACAACCCATATCTGCCATGCTGCACCAACCTCTACCACAACCATCCTTTGCTTTCCTCATCCACCTCTACCACGACCCACAAACCCAGCTACAAACCCATTAAAAAATTAATCAAACAAACCCACATCAGCCACCATCATGCCTACCACCCTCTGCCCACCACTACCATGGCACCACAAACCCACATCAGCCACCACCACCATCAATCACCCATCCCTACCACCACCACATCAAACCCATGAGCTCCACCACATCAAACCCATCTACCACCACATCAAATCCTTGATTCAAGGGAAAATATAGAGAGAAAAAAAAATGAAAAGGATGAGAGAGGGGGAATGATTGAATGAGTGAACTGAAAAAGAAGAAAAAGAAAAAAAAATTAGTATTTTTTTTACAATAAAGAGAGTGTAACTAGTGAGAGAGAGAGAGAGAGAGAGAGAGAGAGGAATTGATAAAGTAAATAGTGAAAGTGAATAAAATATTAGTATTTATTTTTTTTTTTTTTTACAATTAAGCTATAGTGCAATTCTACATTTAGAATTGCACTATAGCACAATTGCAATTTTTTTTGCAATAGTTGGCTTTTACAAGTCCAGATGTGTAGGGGGTTTTGGGCTTTTATGCTAAATTTTCCTTACATATGGCATATGCCATTCCCAATGTGAATGCTTTAAGGCGTCTTTGGTTCGTGCCAACAGTGTGATCACCTTGGAGAAAGTGGGATTTACAGCTGACATGGACACCTAGCACTCACAAAAGGGAGATAGTGATCCCCTTTGGTCAGAGGTATGAAATCCTTCCATCCCGTTGGCTGTGCATGTGTTGGACCACTACTAGGGACAAGTACATTTCTCTCAAACCTCTTGATGTCCCTTTCCTTGCCCAAGGTTTGCTCCCCACATAGTGGTAGGGTCACCTTTCATGCCAATATACTGACCTCAGCGTGCCCTTTCTCTCTCCTCCAGCCACTACATAGTATAGTAGCTGTATTAGGGTTCAAATGAAGGAATCATAATGTGACATCCATCTTGTACCTAACAACATTCCTCGGACTATAAGAGGAACATGTTTCTGGACTATTAGGGTAAGAACCAAGAGAGAAAAATAGAGAAAAGAGGAGAAAGTTTGTAAGGAAGTAAGATAGGGAAAAGGTCTTTCTTTTAGTGAGAATATTACCACTATACGAGGGAAACCTCCATTGTTACATAATACAAAGCTTGATCCTCGCTCACCCGTGGTTTTTTCTCCCTTTCAAAGGGTTTTCCACATACATCCCATTGTCATCTTATCTTTCTTTGCATTACTTTCTTTTTCTCTCGACATCATGGTGTCAAAGCTTCCATTTTTATTGTTTTCAAGCTTTTTCACCGAAATGTATTGTTAGATATCTCACACACTTTCCACATGAGTTTTACAAATCTAAGTTGCACGTACAGTATCTATCTTGTTTGCATTCATCTCATGTGTTTTTCCTCCTTGAAAAACCATGTTTTTGTTTGCTCGATACTAGCTTGATAGAAGCTTGATACCTTTCTGACACTTGCTTCTTCTATCCAAGTATTTTAGGTTTTCCTCGATACCTCTCGATACATAGCCTGATCCTTCGAGCTATATTTCTAAACTCTCTATTTTCTCTATAGAAGCTCGATACATCAATGATTTTAGCAGCCAACACCTCCTTGATACCTCTCAATCTATCGAAATTTGGTTCTCGACACCTCTCGATACCTCCTCAATCTATCAAGATGCCTAGATCTATATATACTTGAGGTTCAACCCATTTCATTTCTCACTTAAATATTTCGATCTCTTTTTCTTCTTTCTAGATCCAAACCCTTATTATTCACTAAAATCATTTTCCTTCATTTTCAGCCTCTTACAAGCTTAAATCCTTCGGTAAGTGGTCTCTATCCCTTCTTTTCCTTTTCTTTCATGCATTTAGACCTAGGTTTTCTACTTTCTTTAGGAAAATTGGGGGGTTTTTGTGTTTTTGTGAAAATTTTTCGGTTGGGTTTTGTTGTGATGTAATCATATGAGCATGAATTGCATTCTCCAGCATTTTATTCACATGTTCATGCATTCTAGGATTGTGTGACTGTTTATAAATTCTGAGTGCTGTAGTTTGGATTGAGTTTGACCCATGATGCTTTTATTTTTGCACGTTACATGCTCATGCATTACTATGCATTGTTTTTTTTTCTTCTTTATCTTTCTTGAGCATCGTTTCTTGCTGTGTCTTCTATTTGCTCTTTCCCTTAGTTTCCGGCTATGGCACACAAGAAATCCATTCCTTCGAAGAACTCGATATTTTGTCGTGGTTCTTCATCATCTTCTTCTCTTCCTTCTAGAGATAGGTCTCATGACTCAAAATCCCAAAAGGATTTTGAAGAGAACTTTTGTGACCGAACAATTCATTCTGAACGCCATGTCATTCTTTCTGATTTTCTAGACACACCTCTTCCAATGCGTTTAGCTATTGAGGTTGGGAATCTCTCTGCGAAAAACCCTCTAGGTGTCCCAACGTGTTTATACAGAAGTTCTACTCCAACATACACACTATCAATACCTTTATTCTCCAATTTACTATAGTATTCTAAGGAACACGTATCGTAGTTACTCGAGAGCTCATTTCTAAGGTACTACATGTCCCTAGGGTAGCTCATCCGGACTATCCTAGTCATCCTCGTCTCTATTCCATCTCTCGAGACGAGTTGGCCTCACAATTCTATGAGAAAACCATGGTATGGGGTGATCTTCTTAACTTCACCACACATGACTTTGCTAAGGGTTCGAGGATCCTTAATATGGTGATGACCTTCATTCTTACTCCATGGTCTCACTATAACGCTATCATTGAGCCTTGTGCTCATTTTCTTTTCTCTCTCTTGGAAGGTCTCTCTATAGACTTTCCTTCACACATGATAGTATCTATGATAAATATCTATCAAGACACTGTTACATGTGATAAGCTTGTCTTCCCTTCAGCTATCACACCCATTCTCACTCGTATGTACGTTCCTATTCCTTCTACCCCTCTCTTCTCAATCATGGGTGCTATTAGTCAAAAATCTATGTGAAGGAGTGCTGCTCAGCTAGCTTTTAAGGCCAAACAGCCTCAAGAAGAGTTAACTCCCGCTCAGCAGAAGGAGGCTGATATTCGAGTTACCGAAGATGCTAGCTATGCCTCTCGACCCTCTTCTACATCTGCTCCATCTTTTTCTTTCGAAGTAGAGGCATTTGTCACTGCCATCATGGATCAAATTCACCTCATGTGGACTGATTTTGGTAGTCGTCTGGGATTGGTCGTATCTCGCTGACAGTCCCGTCTTGGTGGTTTTGCTCCTTCTCCACTGCCTGATCCTTTTGCAGATTCCTTTGATAATGGAGATGATGATAGTGATGATGCTTCTAGCTTTGCACATGATAATGAGATGACTTTTTCTTAGTGATTCACCCTTTGTCACTCGTAACAAAAAGGGGGAATAGTTTTGGTTATGAAAGAATGGTCTTGTTGTTAGGAGGAAAGCTAGACTAGTGATAGGGGGAGATTACTTTTCAGATATGTAGTGAGGTTTTTGATGTACAGTTCTAATTACATGTACCTTGGTCTTATGACCACTTTGCATACATTGTATTCTTTTGATATATATGATGATGTATGTTTCTCATAGATGATGTGTTATTTCTTTTCTCTATTTATGCACATGTTTCTTTGCTTATATAACTTGTCTATATTTCACACTTGATGCCTTGATGGATCTTGTTTGAGTGTTTTAGCTAAGAAAGGTTGCAAGTCTTTCATGTCGCAATCTCTTTTCTTGCAAAATTTTTCAAGAGTTCATTGTATTAGTTAGACTTATGTACTTTTTGTGTAATAGTTATGGAGATTGTTGTTTTATACTTCTCTCATAATTATGCTTGTGGTTTTTTCACGGATTGCCAAAATGAGAGATTGTTAGGGTCATATTTCTATGTAATTGGCTAATCCTTTGACAAAACGCATTTTACTTGTAATTGGGTGGATCTAAGTTGGTTTTAATGTATCAACGAGTATGTTGTTCAAACATAACAAGTGATATCATTAAAAACATAAAGGTTGATCCAAGAAACAAGTGAAGAAAGACTATTTCAATAAATCTCAACACAAGCTCCATGGATGCTGCTATCAAAGATTAATGGAGAAGCTTGACATAAGCTCGATCTATCAAGATCTACAATTTCAGAAATCTTAAATCTAAAATTCAACCCATAATGACTTGAATTATTAGGGCTTCTCTTCTTACAACCCTAGTCATATATAAGGCTTATTTTAAAAGTCATCATACATGGAAACAAAGACCTAGAACTCATACACTCTGTGAGAAGTTATTGCGTTTGCATGCCTTAGGGTTTTGTAACCAAGTACTTCCTAGTCTTCATCTTTTATGAAGTGAAGAACTTTGCAGCCAACAATAATCAATCAAGTTGCTGGAGTTTGTCACATATTGGGATCTAAGCAAAGGAGTTAGTCACAGATTATAGATTTGTGCAACAAAGGAAAAAGTCTGTAACAAGATCAAGTTCAACTAGGTATTGAAGCGAAAGTTCAGCTGTAGGTTGGTATATTGGGATAGGTCAGGGTAGTGGTAAGATTCCTTATACTTATAACCACTTGATTATTGATTAGTAGATTCTTGGGAGTGGTGACCTTAAATTCACCCGGTGGTATCTTGCGAGAGGTTTTCCCCATTTGTCAACAAATCACTGTGTCAATTTAATTTCTATCGCATTTAGTTTATTTGATAATTTGTTGGTGCCTCCATGATTTGCATGTAATTTGACTTAATTAATCAACTTGGGTAATTGAATTAATTAACTAGGGTCAATCTATTTTAACCCAATAGTCATAGTCGTTGATGTTGGTTAGGTTGATTTTTTGTGGAGATTGGTTATGGTCGGTTTGTGGTAGTGGTGGATTATGGGGAGTGGTGGTGGTGGTGGCAGGGGGTTACAGGGGTGGTGTTGTTGTTGTTGTTGTTGTTTTTTTTTTTTTTTTTTTATTTTATTTTAAATACCTAAAGGAGTTCTAAAGTTATTTTAATGTGTTGCAATTTAAAATAAAAGATGAGATGTAAAGTGTACTGTTAAGTGATACGTTAAAAAGTCATATAGAAAAAAGTGATATGTTAAAATAGATAAAATATTTTTTTGTTATAATAATATTGTTTTAGCACAGCTAATGCTAGTACTCTAAGGACATGTTTGGTAGACTGTAATAGGCGCTGTAATGTAATAATTATTTCTATGGTTTAGTTATTCTTTAGTTTGATTATGTCTTTATTGCAAGGAATAATCATTCCTTATGAATAGATATTCTTCAAAATGAAGAATAATTATTTATCTTTAAAAGGTTGTATTAGCTATTCTTTAGTAAGTGCAATAATTTTAAATTTTAATATACGTCCAAGTAAACAAACTTTCCATATACATCTAACAATTATAAAAATAAAAAATCATAAAAAATAACGCATATTTCTCTTAAATTTAAAAATAACAATTTTTAAGGAAATATAATTGTATGAGTAAGAAATTTCCTAAAATAAATGTTAAGTTTTATTTTAATGTTATAATTAACAACCAAACTAATGAATATGTTTAGTTATTAAATTATAATACATTTTATTCCTAGTAATAAATATTACAATTCATGCCGTAATTCCTATTCAGTGTACCAAACGTACCCTAAATTGTTTATTAATTTTATAATAATAATAAAAAAAAGGACCACATCACGTTATCAACCTCATCACGTGCTCCTATTGCATGTAAAATATAAGTAAAGTTAGATTACCTACAAAAATTACTAATTATATAATGTTAAAGAATAGAAACTAACATTATAAATAAAGAAAATTAATTAATTAATTAATATAAATTGTATCTCAATCCACTTAATGTTAATTGTAGATTCATCAATGAAAATTGGTAAGGGTAAAATTGTGAATGTGAATACTCATGAATATAGTATCATAAAGCAACGTTCAAAATAGACCCGTCGGCCTCACTTGTCATAAATGGCAATTAAATAGCTTTAGGACGTCTACAGCTTTAGGAAGACAGGGTTAACTTGTCATAAATCGAAAGTTAACACTACTAAGCTGAAGGGAATAAGCGAAGCTAACGAACCCGACGAGGGAGTAGGCGAAGCTAACAACCCTAACGAGGCATAACTGACCTAGCTCTAGCACTTTGGAGTTGTGAGAAGTTTTAACTTGACCTTCGAAGGGTATTTGGCCGGCACCACACCGGTGCTCTCTGCGAGGTCTTCTCCTTTTGTTATGTAGGTGTTGTTTTTAGTGTGCAAAAACTGTGTGGCTCACTGGTGATTTTTTCGACATCATCAGTTGGCGCTGTCTATAGGAACACGCTTTAGACATACCATCGCATCCCAGACAAAAAGTTGCATGGTACTTACCCGTTCAATGGCAACCACCAACAACATTCAGGGAGACGAGCTGCAACCTACTGCCTTGGAGAGGCAAGTCTAAACCCTCACAGCAGTAGTGGAATGACTCACCAAACAGAATCAAGATCTAAAATAGTAGTTACACCAGAAGAACGCGGGTCACGGCACTCAGCAAGAGGACCAAGAAGGCACTAGTGCCGAGCGAAGAGACCAAAAGGGGCTGGAAGGTAGTAATGCCCCAAGTAGACCAGAACGACAAGATATGAACCGTCCATTCGTCACTAATATGGCTCTACCTAACACTGTCGCGGAGATGCAAGCGATGAAGGAACAAATGGACGTCATGATGAATGCCCTCAAAGGACGGGTGTCCAGCGACCTTGATCATTTGGTCCATCAAACCGACTCACCGTTCACCGCATCCGTCAACTCCTTCCCCCTTCCACCAAAGTTCCGTATACTGCAGGTGGAAAACTACGACGGAAACAAAGACCCTCTAGATCAATTGGAGTCCTTCAAGACCCTGATGCACCTCCAAAGGGTACTTGATGAGATCATGTGCAGAGCTTTCCCCACCACGTTGAAGGGTCCCGCAAGGATATGGTTTAGTAGGCTGACGCCTAACTCCATCAGTACTTTCAAGGAGCTAAGCACCCAGTTTGCTTCGTACTTCATCGAGGGACAGAGGTATAAGAAGTTTATAGCATGCTTGATAAGTATCAAGCAGCGGGAAGATGAGACGCTAAGGTCTTACATAGCATGCTTTAACAAAGAGGCGCTTTCAATCGATGAAGCTGACGACAAGATACTTTTAGCCGCTTTCACAAATGGGCTGTGGAAGGATAAATTCTTATTTTCACTATACAAGAATGACCCGAAGACTATGTCGGACGTGCTTTACAGGGCAACCAAGTACATGAATGTTGAAGATGCGCTTCTAACTCGAGAGGAGAGAGAAACGCAGGAGGATACACGATAGGACAGAGGGCGAAAAATGGCAAGAACTGGAGAAGTTGGACGGACAGAAGCTACATCACCCGTGGAACACCAAGCACCTATGGAACTACTACCAGTAAAAAGGATGGCATAAAGAGCTGCACCGCTTTATTTCTAGTTTACCTTAGTGAATTTTAGCTATACTTCTCAGTTTTTCTATTTACTTAGTTTTTGATACAATAACTCTTTTAAAACCCAAAGGGCAAGTCTTCGTTTTCATTTTAAGAACTACTTTTTATACGAATGCATGGCTTATTATAACAAGAGGAGTTTATTCAGACATGGCCAAAGTCGCCTACGGGTGGACGGCCATTACGTTAAGTTACCTACGGGTAGACGCATGGCCAAAGTTGCCTACAGGTGGACGGTCACTATGCTAAGTTACCTACAGGTAGACATATGGCCAAAGTCGCCAACGGGTGGACGGTCACTACGCTAAGTTACCTATGGGTAGACGCATGGCCAAAGTCGCCAAAGTCGCCTACGGGTGAACGGTCACTACGCTAAGTCACCTATGGGTAGACGCATGGCCAAAGTCGCCTACGGGTGGACGACCACTAAGCTAAGTTACCTACGGGTAGACATATGGCCAAAGTCGCCAACGGGTGGACGGTCACTACGCTAAGTTACCTATGGGTAGACGCATGGCCAAAGTCGCCAAAGTCGCCTACGGGTGGACGGTCACTACGTTAAGTCACCTATGGGTAGATGCGTGGCCAAAGTCGCCTACGGGTGAACGGTCACTACATTAAGTCACCTACGGGTAGACGCATAACTGAAGTCAACTATGGGTGGATGATCACCATACTAAGTCGCCTACAAGTAGATGACCAAAAAGGTGACGAGGTACCAAAATTTAGTCACCTCAAGTAGTCCACGACCCCAAGTGGACGACCTATAAGGTGACGAGGTACCAACACTTAGTCACCTCAACAAGTCCACAAAGTGGAGGAATCTGAGTCTACAAAATAGACGACCCTAATATGCAGTCCATTAAGTGGACGACTTTATCTCAAGAGGATGAAATGTTATCAAGTCCATAAAATGGACAAGCTTATTAAGTCCACAAGATGGACAATTTCATCCCAGGATGATGAAAAAATTATGAAGTCCATAAAATGGACACAAAGTGGACAACCATGTGTTATTTAGTCCACAAGCTGGACGACCTTATTAAGTCCACAAGGTGGACGACCCTATTAAATCCACAAAGTGGATGACATTGCTAAATCCAAAGTGGACGACCTCATCCTAAGAGAATGGAAAATTATTTAAGTCCACAAAGTGGACGAGTTTATCATTAAGTCTACAGATTGGATGAGTCAATTAGTAATACCCATGAAATGGACGATTGCGCCAAGTCCTTAAAGTGGACGAGCCCATAAAGCTGACGAGTTCGTCCACCAGAGGATATGACTAATATTACAAGACGACGGTTTTAACATAAACGATAACGAGATGAACAAGTCTACTGAAAAGACGAGCTGGAATTATCCAAATGAAAAGGACTTAAACTCGATGAACCTATAAGTTTAAGTAGACGAGATCATGGAGTGGGGGGCAGCTGATAAAGGTAAAATTGTGAATGTGAATACTCATGAAAATAGTATCATGAAGTAACGTTCAAAATAGACTCATCGGCCTCACTTGTTATAAATGGCAATCAAACAGCTTTAGGACGTCTACAACTTTAGGAAGACGGGGTTAACTTGTCATAAATGGAAAGTTGACACTACTAAGCTGAAGGGAATAGGCAATGCTGACAACCCCGACGAGGGACTAGGCGAAGTTGACCACCCTAACGAGGCTGACGACCCTGACGAGGGAGTAGGTGAAGCTGACTACCCCGACGAGGGAGTAGGCGAAGCTGACGACCCTAACGAGGCCTAACTGACCTCGCTCTAGCACTTTAGAGTTGTGAGAAGTTCTTTCTTGACCTTCGAAGGGTATTTGGCCGGCACCACACAGGTGCTCTCTACGAGGTCTTCTCTTTTTGTTGTGCAGGTGTTGTTTTGAGTGTGCGAGAACCGTGTGGCTCATTGGTGATTTTTTTGGCATCATCAGTTGGCGCTGTCTGTGGGAACATGCTTTAGCCATACCGTCACTTCCCGAACAAAAAGTTGCATGGTACTTACCCGCTCAATGGCAACCACCAACAACATTCAGGGAAACGAGCTATAACCTACTGCCCTGGAGAGGCAAGTCCAAACCCTCACAGTAGTAGTGGAACGCCTCACTAAATAGAATCAAGATCTAAAAGAGAAGTTATGCCAGAAGAACACGAGTCACGACAATCAGCAAGAGGACCAAGAAGGTACCAGTGCCGAGCGAAGAGACCAAGAGGGGCTAGAAGGTAGTAATGCCCCAAGAAGACCAGAGCGATAAGATATGAACCGTCCATCCGTCACTGATATGGCTCTACCCTACATTGTCGCGAAGATGCAAGCGATGAAGGAACAAATGGACGTCATGATGAACGCCCTTAAAGGACGGGTGTCCAGCGACCTTGATGATCTGGTACACCGAACCGACTCACCGTTCACCGCATCTGTCAACTCCTTCCCCCTTCCACCAAAGTTTCGTATGCCGCAGGTGGAAAACTACGACAGAAACAAAGACCCTCTAAATCATTTGGAGTCCTTCAAGGCCTTGATGCACCTTCAGAGGGTACTCGACGAGATCATGTGCAGAGCTTTCCCCACCATGCTGAAGGGTCCCGCAAGGATATGGTTTAGTAGGCTGATGCCTAACTCCATCAGTACTTTCAAGGAGCTAAGCACCTAGTTTGCTTTGCACTTCATCGAGGGACAGAGGTATAAGAAGTTTACAGCATGCTTGATAAGCATCAAGCAGCGGGAAGATGAGACACTAGGGTCTTACATAGCACGCTTTAACAAAGAGGCGCTTTCAATCGATGAAGCTGACGACAAGATACTTGTAGTCGCTTTCACAAATGGGCTGCGGAAGGGTAAGTTCCTATTTTCACTATACAAGAACTACCCGAAGACTATGTCGAACGTGCTTTACAGGGCAACGAAGTACATGAATGCTAAAGATGCGCTTCTAACTTTCGAGAAGAGAGAAAGGCAGGAGGATACACGATAGGACAGAGGGCGAAAAACGGCAAGAACACCAAGCACCTACGGAACTACTACCAGTAAAAAGAATGGTATGAAGAGCAGTACCCCTTTATTTCTAGTTTACCTTAGTGAATTTTAGCTATACTCCTCAGTTTTTCTATTTACTTAGTTTTTGATACAATAACTCTTTTAAAGCCCAAAGCGCAGGTCTTCGTTTTCTTTTTAAGAACTACTTTTTCTACAAATTCATGGTTTATTATAATAAGAAGAGTTTATTCAGACATGGCCAAAGTCGCCTACGGGTGGACGACCATTACACTAAGTTACCTATGGGTAGACGCATGGCCAAAGTCGCCTATAGGTGGATGGTCACTATGCTAAGTTACCTACGGGTAGACGCATGGTCAAAGTTGCCAAAGTCGCCTACGAGTGAACGGTCACTACGCTAAGTCACTTACGAGTAGGCACATGGCTAAAGTCGCCTACTGGTAGACGGCTACTAAGCTAAGTTACCTACTGGTAGACGGCTACTAAGCTAAGTTACCTATGGGTAGACATATGGCCAAAGTCGCCTACGGGTGGACGGTCACTACGCTAAGTTACCTACGGGTAGACATATGGCCAAAGTCGCCTACGGGTGGACGGTCACTACGCTAAGTTACCTACGGGTAGACGCATGGCCAAAGTCGCCTACGGGTGAATGGTCACTACGCTAAGTTACCTACGGGTAGACGCATGGCCAAGGTCGCCTACGGGTGGACGGTCACTACATTAAATCACCTATAGGTAGATGCGTGGCCAAAGTCGCCTACGGATGAACGGTCACTACGTTAAGTCACCTATTGGTAGACGCATGACCGAAGTCAACTACGGGTGGATGATCACCATACTAAGTTGCCTGCAAGTAGACGACCAAAAAGGTGACGAGGTACCAAAATTTAGTCACCTCAAGTAGTCCACGACCCCAAGTGGACGACTCATAAGGTGACGAGGTACAAACACTTAGTCGCCTCAACAAGTCCACAAAGTAGAGGAATCCGAGTCTACGAAATAGACGACCCTAATATGCAGTCCATCAAGTGGACGACCTCATCTCAAGAGGATGAAATGTTATCAAGTCCATAAAATGGACAAGCTTATTAAGTCCACAAGATGGACAATTTCATCCCAGGATGATGAAAAAATTATGAAGTCCATAAAGTGGACACAAAGTGGA
Organism: Quercus wislizeni; assembly: GCA_023055345.1. Taxonomy (NCBI): domain Eukaryota; kingdom Viridiplantae; phylum Streptophyta; class Magnoliopsida; order Fagales; family Fagaceae; genus Quercus; species Quercus wislizeni. Next base: position 39,532,637 of record JALGQJ010000002.1, read on the forward strand.
CAACCATGTGTTATTTAGTCCACAAGTTGGACGACCTTGTTAAGTCCAAAGGTGGACGACCCTATTAAATCCACAAAGTGGATGACATTGCTAAGTCCAAAGTGGACGACCTCATCCTGAGAGAATGAAAAATTATTAAGTCCACAAAGTGGACGAGTTTATCATTAAGTCTACAGATTGGACGAGTCAGCTAGTAATACCCACGAAATGGACGATTGCGCCAAGTCCCCAAAGTGGACGAGCCCATAAAGCTGACGAGTTCGTCCACCAGAGGATATGACTAATATTACAAGAGGACGGTTTTAAGATAAAAGATAACGAGATGAACAAGTCTACTGAAGAGACGAGTTGGAATTATCCAAATGAAAAGTACTTAAACTCAATGAACCTATCAGTTTAAGCTAACGAGATCATGGAGTGGGGGGAAGCTAATAAGGGTAAAATTGTGAATGTGAATACTCATGAATATAGTATCATGAAGCAACGTTCAAAATAGACTTGTCGGCCTCACTTGTCATAAATGGCAATCAAACAGCTTTAGAAAGACGGGGTTAACTTGTCATAAATGGAAAGTTGACACTACTAAGCTGAAGGGAAAAGGCGAAGTTGACGTCCCTGATAAGGGAGTTGGCGAAGTTGACCATCCTAACGAGGCTGACGACCCTGACGAGGGAGTCGGCAAAGCTGATGACCCTAATGAGGCATAACTGACCCCGCTCTAGCACTTTAGAGTTGTGAGAAGTTTTAACTTGACATTCGGAGGGTATTTGGCCGGCACCACACCGGTACTCTCTGCGAGGTCATCTCTTTTTGTTGTGCAGGTGTTGTTTTGAGTGTGCGAGAATCGTGTGGCTCACTGGTAATTTTTTCGGCAGCATAAAAAATATTCATAATTAAGAATTACACCAAATCAACTTGGTAAGTACTTTCGTCAGTATTTTCAACTACAATTTAAAATTTTACTATAACTTAGTATAGCCAATATAAAACTAAAATTTTATAATTATGACCATTCTATAAACAAAATTTTAAAAATAGAAGTGTAGAGAACTGAGTTGCTCTAAAAAGTGATAAGAAAAAAAAAAAAAAAAAAAAAAGAGAAAACTGACCCAAACTTTCATAGGATTGGAACGACTTGTTTTCAATGTCCAAAAAATCCCAAAGGACAACCATACTTTTCCTTTGGATTTGGGCAGGATAGAGCATCTCCAACAGTAGAGCTAAATACAAAATCCTTTCTACTTTAGAGAGTGAATCCACAAAATAGGCTACTGTTCATTCTCCAATGAATTCTATATACCCGAAACTTTTTGGCTCATGAACAGTAGCTCATCAAGTCTGATGGACTATTGTTCATTCTTCAATTTTTTATTATTATTATAATAATCAAGTATTGAATAAAAAAATGTTGGAAAATGTATAATTGTTAAAAAAAGAATAAATAATGAATGAAGAAATAATATTTAAATGAGATAGAAAATCTATTAGAAAGTGTATTTGAAAAAATAGGCAGGTAAAATTTGGAAAATTTTACCTAGAACTAATTTTGGAGGAATTTTGCTAAGTCTAGAAAATTTTAAAATTACTTCATAAAATTATCAATAAATGTGAGTAGTGAATTTTATCAACATAATAAATATCATTAATTAATAATTAAAAAGGAAACAAAACAAAAAGGAGTTACCACCCCTGACCACTCCACAAATTTTAGAGGCCCAATAGAATTTTCCAACAAATAATACATTTCCCGTAGAAGCTTTAGCTGAAGTCTAGACCATGTTCAGTCTTAGAAAAGACGAGGCAAAAAAAAAAAAAAAATCAGCACTACATCCAATCAGATCCAAACCAAATCAGAGCAAAAAACAGCAGCAGAGGCAGAAGGCGGAAACCCCATCCCCTGTGCAAAACCACTGGCATTGGGGCAGCAGAGTGAGAGCTCAGTGGCAGTGAGATATGAGGAGTAGGCTCAATGGGCAGATGATGGACAACAACAGAGACCTTCATTCCGTTATAGCATTGACCATTGCCACAAATGAAGTAATATCTCTTGGCATCATTCAGGGGTATGAAATCTTTGCCACTGCTCCAGTTCCCAAATGCCCCTTCGGTGGTGCAGTTGTCATACCCACTTTGGTTTACTTCAAACACATTGTACTGATTCTTTTGGTACCTAAATGCTGTTGTAACAAACTCAACATTAATACTAGGAAAGAAACATAGTCATTATTACATTATATTAGATAAATATATAAACATAGCGGAGAAAAGTAAATATGCATATGTTTGAAATTCATTCCTCAAAATAAATTAAATAAAAATCCCCAAAAAGGCAAGTTATGTTATGATACTTTGATATGTGTTCTTTACTCATTTCCCAACAGTTTAAACATAGGTTTATTGGTTTTCCTTTCTTAAACAAATATGAACTTTGGCCCTAGGGGAAAAAAAAAGTGGTCACAAAAACAGAAAGTGGGGGTTGTGAATGTTTAAACCCAATATCTACTTATTTGAAATAGAATCTTCGAGCATAATCTGCCGATTTGAGTGTTGAAACAGATCCAGCATGTAAAACATATACACAGAGAGAGAGAGAGAGAGAGAGAGAGGGATTACATACAGATAAGGTCTCCAACATAGAAGGTGTGGTTGTTGGCCCAAAGGGTGTAGTTGATGCCGGGGTTCCAGCCGCGGTTGGCACCAACAATGTGGTCGGTAGCAAGGATTGTTGAAGCTGTGGAGATGAGGAAGACGAAGAAGATGAGCAGGTGGGCTGAACTGGACATGGTCATGCCTTGTTCATGCCTCACTCCTCTCTTGATTGATGAGATGAGATTTTTGAGTGAGAGAGAGAGAGTTGGATACTTTTTGTGACTAGACTAGACAGTGGTAATAGTGGCACTATTACTAGCAGGTGACAAACTGACACCTGGCAGAATAAATATGCGCAGGGAGAGGTTGAAGGAATTTTAAATTTAGTGGTCCTTTTGCAGATACTATCACATGGGTTTCTATCAACAAAAGCTGGTGTATTTGAATTATTTTTACTGAGTAGGTTATAGATTTGAATTAAAGCAATTCAATGTTGTCATATGTGGAGACCCACAAATGGAACTCGATTGGTCTTTTTATTATTTATCCATATATGTCGGACCAATATTTTGGTGGAACATTGGTCATAGCTCCATTAAAAAGGCATTGCCTTTTCTTGCAAGCATGCTAGTAATGTCTACAAGGCCAATTCGTTTGGTAATGTCTACAAGGCATTGCTTTTTCTTGCAAGCACGCCAATGCCTAGAAGGGTATCACCATTCAGTATCATTGATAACGAGTGGGGCATGAACCCAGCTCGTGAGAGCTTTACCTATTGGGCTTTGAAATGTCAAATGGATGCTGAATTAGTGTTCCTGAAACATTATATACAATATACATATACTTTCTCCTATTCCTTATATAATAATTTGATGCATTTGACAAATCCCGGTTGTATTTAGTATTAACTATTAACTCCTGCAAGGATGTATTTTACCACCCAATTTTACTGAAAGAGATTAAAAAAAAAAAAAACATAAAATTGCTTTTTATATTTGCTATATCCACTATCCAGTGAAGAGAAACAGAGAGAGAGGCGTATGGCAAAACCATGACACCTTCAAGTCATCCCATTTCTTTCCAAAAACAAAACCGTGAATCCTCTATGCTGTGTGGAAGGACACATGCATTTGTTGTTAGGAATTATGGAAAATGACAAAGTGCCACAAAATCATGGATATACAAGATTTGTTACCCTTGTTTTCTTTCTTTCTTTTTTCCTTTCTTTATTTATTTATTTTTATTTTTATTTTTATTTTTATGAGTGAGTTGTGGGTGCAATGGGAGAGGGAATGAAATATTCAAACTAGTGACCTGTCCTTCATAAGGCATGGTCCTCAATCAATTGACATTTGCAAATATTTCAAAAATTACAAAAGAACAAGGACAATTTCAGGACGTTTTCACCATAAGTGGGTTGAAGATTTTGGTTAACAGAAATTTTTAGGAACTTTCAAGAGTTCTAAATCATTTTGTGCGATAAAAACAGATTTTAAACATAGAAAGCATGCTATTCCAAACATGTGGTGAGACAAGGGTGTATCATGAACCGATTGCTAAATGTTATTGAACCAACTAAAAGTTGCAGTCCCTTGCCAATGGGGCACCATGAACAACAATAATTAAATAAATAATTGTACCAGGAGCATATGGCAACAATTTGAAAGCATAACTCCCAGTTATTTGAAAACTAGGAAAGAAAATGTTCTCACCAAGTGGAAATGGCAAAGCTGCTTCTCTCATGACATGCCAAATCGATTCTATTTGTATAAGTAATTGAGAAGTGAGAACTCAAGGGCCTAAGCTGAGGTTCCTCAGAGAAAACCTATTGAAGAAGCTTGTGTCACTCTTTCAGTATGTACAACCAGCAGTAGTTCATCATCTTGAGAACTGGCATAGACAATTTTCCATGACTTTCATGACCAGTCAAAGTTCCAAGTTAGATTTTTTAATTTCTTTCTTCTTCCTTCTTGATTTGTTTCGATGAATTTTCCATCTCACTCTACTACCTTTTCCATGATTCATCCACCCCTCTCTATTAAGCCGTTGGAGCCGGCGTTTGCCTTTATGCATACTGTCTCGTGCTGGTTCCTTCAAGAGCTTCTTAAGCTTTGGATCTTCTGCAAATCCTTTTGATCTCGCGTCAGCATAGAATTCCCTGGCCTTGGTCAACCACCCACATGTTGCTAGCCCTCGTACCAAAACTGATTGATGTGTGTGACTGGGCTCTACTTCGTACTGCTTCATTTCCACCCAAATCTTCAATGCATTCTCAGGTTGCCCTAATTTGAAGAACCTACTTAGAATTATAAGAAAGGAATCCCCAGTAGGACCTAAACCAGCTTTCCTCATTCGGTTAAGGATTTCCAAAGTTCCCTCAAAGCCTGCACCCTCAAGAAATGAATGGTAGGTCTCCATGGTTGGGCCAAGATTCTCCTCCATCATAACAGTCAATATATTTCTTGCCTCCTCAAACATTTTCGCTTCACACAAGGGATGTATCATTGAGTCATAAGTGGCAGAATCTGGTTGCAAACCTGATCCTTTCATTTTGGCCAGGATTTTTAGAGCTTGTTCCAAGCAATTCTGACAAGTTAGTACATATATTAAAGAATTGTACACCTTAAGGCCTGGGACCCAACTCCGTTTCTTCATTTCCTCATAAAGTCTAAAAGAGTCAAAGAGATTCCCAACCTTTGCAAAGCATGAAATCATGTTGGTATATGAAGTTGCATCTGGTGTAATACAGCATTTTGACATTTCTCTCCAAACTCTCTTTGCTTCAAATATATCTAGAGATATATTACACCATCCATTAAGAATAATGTTAAAGCCCTCAGTTTCCAGGGGAAATAACTTCTTATTTACAAACATAAATTCTTCAGCCTCTTCAACGTTCCCATATTTACAGAGAGCATTAAGGACAGTGTGGAATGCTTGCTGATCAGGGCTCAATCTGAACTTCTCCATTATGTGGAATGTCTCAATAGCCTTGCATGGATCATTTGCAGATGCATATCTGATTATTGCCCCAACGGAGCAAAGAAAGAACAACAACTTGAATTAAGATTTTGAGTAAGGTAGAGAAAGCACAATATGTAACCAGTACTTAAAATACACAAAAATCAAAACTATTTAAGTAGTACTCTTGTACATGACGTAATTGTTGCTCATTCTTACTCAAAGATTAAAAGAGAAAGCTTCAGAAAGTTCAATAATTTTTTTTTTAAAAGATTTAACTCTTAAAAAGAGAAAAAAAAAAAAAAAATCAATTCAAAAGAACATTGATAAGTATTTGATATCACATGAAAATTCAATCTCTCTCTCACTCTCTTATAATTTTGTCTCTGGCAATGTAAGTCTATATTGATTTCTTCTGCACTTAAATAAGACAAACCTTTTTTTTTTTCCATATATACATAAGAAACTTACGTAAGACTAAAACAGGATTTTGATAAACATAATCCAGTTCCAAGCCATTCTGTCTATGGTATGATATGCTAGAGAAACTAAAACACAAAGATTTCCTTCCCATGTTGTCTCAACTTTTAAGAACCAACCGAAAACCCAACCTATATATGAATTCAGCTACCGTCTAATCAAGTGGAAGCAGAAACAATTCAAAATATGATGTGATTCAAGTTAAATCTATTGAAAAGAATTGCGAAGGCAAGAACGACTTCAAGTAATTGCATCTTCATAGGGCCCGGGGCAGAGGGGAAGGAGATGTACGTATTAACCATCAGAAATGACCTTGAATTCTTTGAACTATTCAAGAATTGAACAGGAAATTCAGCTTAAAAGAAATAAATCAAGAATGATTGGAAGCATAAAGTCAAATTAATTTATAAAAAAAAAAAAAAAATGAATAAGAAAAATTAGTGTCACAATCTTAGATCTTCAAAAGCTCAAACAACCTTGTGTGAGTGCACCCAGAGAGAATTTAGATAATCATAAAAATAATAATTTTTTTAAGGTTGAAACTTCCTTTTTATGAGTTAAAATTACAGTGAGTATCTCAAACTTGTCAGTTCTATAACTACATATACTGTAAACTGGTGGTAAACAATACAGGCAAACGTTGAAAGAAAAAAAAGTAGAAAACCTTCACCTATCAATCATAATAAGCATTGCCCTTCGAGTATCCACTTTGGATTGGTGCATGTCCCGAATCAAACACCAAGCCGTATTAAACTTTCTATGATTCCCCAAAACCCAAATCAACAGATTTCTAGACTTTTCATCAGCGCAGCCCCATTTCTCACTCCATTTGAAAGCCAGAAGTGCCAGCCTCCACTCTTCCCTCATTTCCCAAACTGCCGAATAGATCATTTCTGAATTCACTTCAATGCCCGAGTCGTCAAGAGAGGTCATGGCCTCTGCTTCTGAGGGATAGTGGGGGACTTCTCTGATCAATTCGAGGAATCGAAGAAGAAACCGGTCGTGAGGATCATAGGTTCGGAATCTGGGGTGGTTGAAGTCAAATGGGTCGTCGAGGTTATGAGCTGAGAAGGGTTGGAAGGTTGAGAAATGGTGGGTCTGAAGAGTGGGTAGGAGACTTGTTTGATGTAATGCGTGAAAGAGAAAATGGAATGGGAGTTGTGAAGAAGGAGAAGGTGAGGAAGAGAGTGAAGGAATAACGTGGGAGAGTAGGAAGAGATGCGGAGGTGTTCGTTGCAGTCTCCTTGCAAGGGAGGGAAGAATAAGATTTGCCATTGCGGATTTGCAGAAATCTCCTTTTTTGGACTGAAAATTTGAACCCTGTACTATATATATACCCCCACTCGATACCACAACATCCTTAGCACTAGCAGGCAAGAGCGAGTAGCTAATTTACACGCAATAGCCGATAGGTACGATATCACAACAAATTATTTAATTTTACAAAAAACAAACAAATTTTACAATAGCATTTATCAAGAAAAAAAAAAAAAAGCAATACTTTCATAATATGGCAGATTGTGACTAATATACAATAAAAATAATGTCAATAATAGTTTTAATAAAAAAGATGTCGTGTTAATCATAATTCGTCACTTCACAAGTTATAATAAAATTAACAATCCCTCTATTAAAGAAAAAAAATAGCCATCCAAAACTATCACATGATTAATAATCCCCTAATTAACCATGAGTGTTATATCATAATTAGTTGACACATCCTAATACGTCCAAAACATTCAAGGTTTAAATTTCCACTAGCCTATTAAACTATCAAAAGAAAAAAAAAATCCGTACTTTAGAAAAAAATTTCAAAAAACAAAATTAAAAATTCCCTACAATCTAATTTTATTTAAAGGAAAATGTTAAATTTAGTAGTTAATTTACAACAAATTTTACTATAAAATGCTTATAAACTAATGTGACAATGAATAAGAATTGTGGATTTTTTTTTTTTTTATAGAAACAAGTACACATACAAAGGAGAGAGAAAGAGACTCTAATGCAAAGGCACACACCACAACTCAACTCAACTCACAAGCTATAGTAATTTTTAAGGGAAGGTGTGGTAAGTTGTACTACATACAATATACTATTTTAAGAACTGTGGGACAACTACTCATTCATTTTTTAAGAAATGTGGGTTCCTGTTTTGAACAATGCCCAGGCACAATGGCAATGGGGGATCTCGTGCCTCCAAGGATGGTGTTTGATGGTTGGTTGGACTGGGTTTGACTCACCACGGTTTTCTTGGGCTGTTTACAAGCCAATTTGTGCACAAGATGTGAACTCCACAACATAAATATACATAAACATATATATATATATATATATATATATATATATATATTGGTTGAGTGAATGGCTAAGGAATAGCAAATGAACTAAAAAAGTGCAAGTAAAAAGACGTCAGAGATCCTTAAAATAGAGTGAGATTATGGTTCATTATATTAAGTATTTGAGTACATTGGGTCCTACTTTACTGGGATATATCACAATGCTCAATAAAGTTCAAAAATCACAGACTTAGATAGCTCTCTTTAAATTTCCAAGACTTGTGGGGTTTAAATCCCTTTGAATCCAAGTGTATTCTTAAGTATTTACTTTAGGATCCCTCACAATGCCTCATTCTTCACTCTATTTTAAAGTCACAGCTCTCTCTCTGGTGCCTTTTCTAGTATGCTGAGTGCTTTTTGCTGAATGCCTTTCTTGGCTGGTGCTTTGCCCCTTTTATAGTTCTGTTTGAATGCTCCTTAACACCAACAATCCCTCTCTTTTGTGTTTTGGGTACCAAAACCAATGTTATGTTTGAAAACTTTGGTGGCTAGTCCTTTACCCTTTTTCCTTTTATTTCAATTTTTTGGGTTTTAACAACCCAAAGCTCACTTGCTGACTTCCTCTTATAGGAGATCCCTTCTGAGTAAGTTCAAATGCTTCTCCAAGGTCAAGGTTTCTTATTCTTTCCCCAAGGCCTTAAATATGACATCTCAAAACTCTGAGGCTTTGATGTTGATCTCTCATGACTTATTTCTTTTCTCAAAATGGGGCAATCCCTTCTTGCTAATAGTGTAGTCGGAAAGGCTCCTAGCCACCTTCCTTTCTTGGTTCGTCTTTTCTCCTCTACTTGAGGTCCTAGGTTCCTTCATTAGGTGTTAGTCCCAAAATCACCACCTGTCCCCACCATTCTTTTCTCAGTCATAGGCATCTGATTTAGATAGGACATCCCTCGCCCTTTGTGCCTACCTTTTAACATGAGCATGACATTTTGAGTTGTCCACATCCTGGCTCCCCTTTGCCAACCTTTTCTCGGGGATCCTTTCCTTGAAGGCGTAAGATCCTGTGCAATTCCAGCCCAGCTCCTGCTTGCCACTTTCTTTTTTGGGGCTTCCTCAGATGTCACCCTTTGCTTAAGCCCCTGGCCCACACTTCCTTCATACCTCCTCTTTACCTAAGGCCCAAAACTTATTCTTTTCTTTCCATGGGCCAGGCTCCCCCCTTTTTCATTTCTAAGGACTAAGCTTTACTTCCTTTTTTTTCTTATCTCCATGGGTTGGGTCTTTCTCATTTTTTAAGGGCTTGGCTCCTTATTACATTTTGAACCTCAACATTTAAACCCTCAAGCTTGTGGGTTACCTGTAGCCCATGGGTGAGAAAATAGATACTCTTCTTTTCTCCTTAGGATCGCTCCCTCTCACTTTTCTTCTCGGGGATCCGATTACCTTTCTTCCTTTTCGAGGATCCTTGCTCCTCTCAAAGAGATTCTTTTCCTTTTATTTTTGCATGACTCCTTCCTATCTTTCAGGAGATGTTACAGTTTTTTTTTTTTTTGAAAGGAAAGTGGGCAATTGGATCAGTTTCCCCCCCTTTTTTTCTCTTTTCCTCTTTTCACAATAACTCTCTCTCTCTCTCTCTCTCTCTCTCTCTCTTTTCCCATAACTTCCATCAGTAACTGACAACCAACTCCCTTAGAATTAAATTTTGGCAACTGGCTCATTTTCCCATGCTTCAACTTTTTCCTCTTTTTTCTCACACCATTATTGTTGTTGTCATTTCTCTCACTTATTGTTAGCCCTCTCCTTCCCAAGTCAAATCTTTTCCAAAATCCTTATATTTTCCGTTTGCTTCATCTGACTTGCATTGCCTTTCCTCCTCTCTTTTGGGGTCTTCTTTGTCTCCACCTTTTCTCCTTTCTTTTCTTCCTCTGTTCGTTCAAGAGAACATTCTATGGCTTCCTCTTCTTCTCAAAAAAGGTAGGAGCATTCACCCACTCCCTTTGAGAATGAAGGCTCCTTGGCCAGTTTAGAGTAGGAAGAGATCTTGGATTGGCTAGCCCTTCCCCTTCAAGATCCCTGGTACACCAGAAGCTTGTTCTTTCCTCAAGTTGCCCATGGCGCCGATCCTCTGTCTCGCCAAACTTGGATCTTCTCTAGGAAGCTTGGATTTGCAAGTTCTACACAAGTCCTAGACCTAAAGGAGATATTGGATCTCCAGATCAAGCGAGGATCCTAAGAAATGGTTCCTATCTTTCTTGATTTTGTTGTTAGGAAAATCAGCGATTAGGCTGATGGGGTGGACAAGGAGTTTACTGATGATGACCATGTTGGGCGTTTGGAACGTGCTGGCTTCTTGAAGTTAGTTGCAGTGACTACAAATCTAGAGAGCTTTCATGATGTTAAGGGGCTCAGACACTTGGTTCGCTGTTAGTCTCCATCTCTTTATACATTCTTTTTTCTTTTAATTTTTATGGGTGAGCTTACTGTTACCTTAGAGGATGTGGTGAACACCTTTCTGCTTCCAATGTTTGGAGATGAGAGTCCTTTCAACATCCAACTCTCGGTGGAGGATCTCGTGGTTGAGGAGAAATTATTCAAGCATTTTGGTAGGCATATAGCTTCTCCTGGTGGCAAGTTGGCTAGGATATGGAGATGGGTCAAGGCCCTTTCTAATGAAGAGAAGTTGGTCAGGTAGGTTGGGTTCATAGCATTATGGTTAAGCAAGTTTTTGTTTGGTGAGTTCCCCGGGTATGGTATCAAGTCTGCGTTCTTTCCCTTGGCAATTAGTATAGCCCGGGGCATCAGTTATCCAGTAGCCCCTATGTTCTTCGGTCACTAATTCTCTCAATTGGATCTAGAACATAGCAACAAGTTAGAAGGTAATTCTTGCTACACTATAACTTCATCCATTCACTGTACTATGCTGCAAATATTTGTGTGGGAGTGTTCCCAAATTACTTTAGCAAAGTGTAAAAATCTGAAGTATGTGAAGGATAAGTTTCAAGAATCCTCAAACATCATAAAGGGGTTGGGTGGTAGCTCGACTGATGGGCATCCCATCATATTTCGTTGGGCCAATTGGAAGGGGGTGGACACTAACCTCATAGAGTTGTTTAATCAGAAGGGTCATCTAAGTTGGCGTTGTGGGCTAATGGAGTTGCCAACTAGGTTATGTCTAGGAACCATATTAGGCCCTTTAGGCCAATCACTTCCACACATGAATACACGTACTAGATTATGGGTCCAAAGTTTGCGTATGGCTTAGGAAGATGTTAGGCACCCAAGACCACCCGGCTTGTGGGCCGGCCTCCATTATGTGTTGCTAGGCCATATTTAATTGTTCTGGTCCAAAATATCACAACTATTAAAATCTAAAACTAAAGGGCCCTTAAAGATAAGGAAGGCCCAATCCGCCAACCAAAGCCCACTTAAAATAAGAAAAAAGGAAGCCCAAGCCCATGAAAGGGCAAGCCCTGGGCCTTAGAAATGGAGAAAAAGGAAAAGAGAAGCTCGGCCCAGCCTTTGTGAGAAGAATTCCCAAGGAGCCCAAAAAGGGACTGGACGAGGATACCTTAGAACTACCAAAACCAGGGGGCATCCTCGAGGAATGCAAGAAAGAAACAACTAGGATTTGGACAACTCAAGGAAGCATGCTTATGGACACAAGAAATGAAGATAGACTTGTCCCATCAGCCACCTATAATTTAGAAAAAAGTTGATGACTTAAGAATTAACACTTGATAAAACGAAGCCTGGTACCTTGGGAAATGCAGGAAGGTGAACCACAACGGAAGGTGACTGAGGATCTTTTAGCTTGATAGGGACGAATCTACCTATTTAGAGATAAGGAAAAAAGGTGAAACAGCCAAAATGAGGGGTCTGAAAGGTCCATCTAGAATTTTTGGGAAAGAAGCTTGAAAGTCATCTCTTAGGACCTCCCAAAAGAGGAAGGTCAGCTAGAGACTTTTTGGGGGGAAACCTCAAAAGAAGAATGTAGTGAGAAAATAATGAAAAGACCAGCCACCAATGATGCTGACACAACATTAGTTCTGGTACCTAAAGCAGCAAATAGAGGGAATCAATGGCACACCGAAAACCCTAGGAAGATACTATAAAAGGAGGATCAAACCATCAGCAAAGGGGACTCAGCAACAATTAATTAGAGCAAAAAAAAAGTCTTTAAGAAACTCATTTAAACCTCAGGAAAAAGAGAATAGAGGGAAACATTATGAGGGATCCTGAGATAAGTGCTAGAGGATACACTTGGATCTAAGGGGATTCAAATCTCAAAAGTCTTGGAAGCCTACAAAGAGCTATCTAAGTCCATGACTTTTGAACTTATTTGAACCTTGTAACAGAAATAGGGTCTAATGTACCAAAACTCAATATAATGACATATCTCTTTATTTTTTAAGGATCCCTGACGTCCCTACTTGCTTTTTCTTTATTTCTTTATTGTTCCTTAGCCATTTATTTTACAATATGTATATATTTGCATGTATGAATATGCATGTGTTGTAGGGCCTATGTTTTGTGCACAACTTGGTTCGTAATTAGCCCAACATAACTGCGGTGAACCAAACCCAATCCACCAAACTACAAGTATAAAGCTCTTTGGGGGCCCAAGATCCTTGTTCCTACTTAGGCCTAGGTACTGTCCAAAATAGGAACCCACATTTTAAGGTTACTCCATTGGGGACTGGGCAAAGAAAAGGGAAGAAATAGCCCTTTCGCAAAGTATGGCTCCAAGGCTAAGGAATAGCAAGGGTACTAACCTACCACCCACGGCATCAAAGCCCATGGGAGAAAATAAGGTGGCTTTTAGGCAAAGGAACGAGGTTCCTTTGGTAGAACACAAAGTTGCCTCAAGACCAAGGCACGAGATGCGAGAACTTGGCCCTATGGTTCGAATGGCAGAGATAATGAAGGACCTCTAGCAGGAGATCCGCCTCCTCAAAGAAGGAAGAACCCAGGAGATTAGAGACAACACCGCTCCGCTAGTTAATTAGGAGAGAGCCCAGTCAAAGGATAAGTCAATAGTAGGAGGGGGAGCCAATCCCCAATATCTCACCCTATTAGATATGAATGCCCTTCTTGAACAAGAAAGGGAGAAGCGCTCGGTGATCCCTAAGCAATTCTCTCGGGATCCTCCTTTCCTAGCAAAGCTCCTCGGCATGCCCTATCCTAAAGGATTTGAACCCTCGAAATTCCACCCATTTGATGGGAGGAATGGGAGTGCAGTAGAACATGTGAGCAAATTTATTCACACTATGGGTCCCTACGCAGGGGACAATGTTATGTTTAAGGGAATTTCCTAAGTCCCTAGTGGACAAAGCATACACGTGGTACACCACCTTAAGACCCGAGTCTATTAAGACTTGGGATGAGATAATGGAGAGATTCTGTGCAAAGTACTGCCCAGGCGGGGAAAAATTCACTTTTCAAAGCCTTCAGATAGTGAAGAAAAGGTCTGGGGATGATCCAGTTCAATTTATCAAAAGATTCGAAGATGTCTCCTTAGATTGCTATGGAGACCATGAAGAAAAAAGCTTGTAGAGACCTGCATATCCAACATGCTCTTTGATTATAGACTCAATTTGGAGAACCTATAAGTAACCTAGTTTACTAATTTGCTACAAAGAACCAAAAGGCCAACATTAACCATGAAAACAAAAAAGGTACTGGCTTCCTAGGTCATAACAGCCTCGGTAGGGGAAAAGAGGAAGAGACCTAAAGGAAAAGTAACCGAGGAACCACCTGTGATCTCATGTACTACAAAATAGTTGAACTATGTCCTAGATAAGTGGATTGGAGATGGAGTTGTCAGACTATTCATTGTGTCAAGGCAGCCTACTATGTCAAACATTACACCAAGTATTATTGGACCCTCCGGACACTTTTTCACAAGAAACTAAGGGAAGGGGCTCTAGAGCTTACCCAACGAGAACCTGAGGTATGAAGGAACCCTTTTCCCAATCACAAAGGAAAAGGGGTAGTGGCTGTGGTAATTCATGGAAACCCGGCTGATGCAGAAGCAGAAGAGTCAGAAGGATTCTTCTATCCAAACACAGTCAAAACCCTCTAAAAGAACCCCCAGTTTAGGTCCCTGTTCAACTAGCTAGGGTTTGGACCAGAAGTAAGAAGGATTGCAATAGAATCCCTCATGAGTATAGTAGCAAACTCAGGGGTAGAATGTATTATGGTGGAATCCCATGCAAGTAGAGCTTTCTTGGAAACAACTAATGCAATAACCTTCACGGATAAAGATATGAAGGTTGAATACCCAGACCATCAAAGACCCCTCTATTTGACAACTACCATAAATGTTGTTCAGGTCAGGAAAGCATTGATAAATACAGGAGCTTCACTCAACCTTATTGCCCTGAGTACCCTGGAGGCGATTGGCATGGTTGGCAAAAGGATCCTGGGGGCTCCTGTGGAGATAACAGGATTTGGAGGAGATGCAGAATCTATTGAAGGATATGTGCAGTTAGCCTTAAAGGTAGGCCCAATAATAGCCTTGATGTGGTTCCATGTGATCAACTCAGAGGTTTCTTATCATATTTTGCTGTGGCGACCTTGGCTCCATAAACACCACCTAATTCCATCAACATACCACCAATGTGAAAGGGAGGCCCATAAGACTTCCTGCCAACCCAAATCCCTTCAATTAAGAAGAAGTGAACTTCGTAGAAATTGTGTTCTATGATGAGTTAACACCAGATGATGAATGCCCCACACTAGGGACCCCAAGGGCACCTATTTTAAAAGAAGAAGAAGAGGGCAACACCCGTGATATGAGGGATCTCCTAGACAAGAAAAGGCAAAAGAAGGAGGCCAGTTCCTCAGGATCCCGGGAATGTGTAATAGTCTGGGAACCCACAGGCAGGTTAATATATTACTTATGAAGGTATGCGGGACCTGAATGTACTCTATAGGAGGGTCCCGAACCACTACACTGCATGATGGCCAAAGAGGAGATCCAGAGGATGTGAAGAAGGAAGCATAGATTTAGCCCAAAGAGGAGTTGGAAGAAGTAAACTTGGGGGCTAACTCAGGACCCCCAAGACCTCTTTTTATTAGCAGCTAGTTATCAGAAAAGGAAAAGGAGCAATTGGTGGAATTGCTGAAAAGATATGTAGATGTGTTTGCATGGATGTATGATGAGATGCCTGGCTTGGATCCTAAGCTAGTGGTCCATTTTCTCAATGTAGATCTAGGAACTAAACCAGTAATCCAACTAGCCAGGGTCTTTCACATTGAGGTAGAGGCTCAAATCACTTAAGAAGTCAAGAAATTGTTGGTAGCAGGATTCATTAGGCCTATCCAACACCCTAAATGGCTTTCCAACATAGTTCCCGTGAAGAAAAAGAATGGCTAAATCTGGTGTTACATGGATTTTTGCAACCTAAACAAAGCATGTCCAAAGGGTGAATTCCCTCTACCCAACATCGATCTCCTCGTAGACTCAGCTGTAGGAAGTTCCATGTTCTCCTTCATGGATGGGTATAGTAGATACACTCAAATTTGGATGGTTGCCAAGGACATCGAGAAAACAGCATTTAGGACCCTGATTGGGAACTTCTATTACACTGTGATGCCTTTTAGCCTTAAAAATGCAAAGGCCAGCGTACCATGACAACCATCTTCCATGACATGATGCATCAAGAGTTGGCAGACTATGTAGATGATGTTGTGGTAAAATAAAAAACCAGGGCAGAACATTTCCAAGTCCTTGAATGAGTTTTTGAAAGATGCAGGATGTACAAGCTGCGTATGAACCCCCATAAGTGCGCCTTTGGGGTATCCGCTAAACAGTTCCTTGGGTTCTTGGCACATCACAGAGGCATAATTGTGGATCCAGCCAAGGCCACTGCAATAACAACCATGAAGAGGCCCGTGACAGTCAAAAAGCACAAAAGTTTCTAAGGAAGGGTCTCTTACATCAGAAGATTTGTCACCAGTGGTTTATCCAAATTGTTGAAAAAGGAAGCTGAGTTCATATGGGGAACTGAACAACAAGTAGCCTTCCAAAGGATCAAGCAAATCATGAACCATTTGCCTACATTACAGGTACCAGTACATGGGAAGCCTTTGTTATTGTATTTGGCATCCCATTCTCAGGCAATTAGGGCATTGTTGGCTTAGGAAGATGATAAAGGAAATGAACAGCCCATTTATTATGTGAGCAGGGCTTTAAAGGATACAGAAATAAGGTATGCCGGGATAGAGAGAGAATGTTTAGCGGCAATTTATGCATCTTAAAGGCTGAAACGATACTTTTCAGCTCATTAGATTCTCCTAGTAACAAAGTCTCACCTTGTAAAAGCCCTCCTCCATCAACCCTTGCAGACTGGAAGGGTAGCCCAGTGGCTAGTACTGCTCTCCCAATACGACATAGGCATAAAGACCCCCAAGACTGTTAAGAGTCAAGCCATAGCAGATCCATTAGCCTAATTCCCCGAGGAGGAAGAGTACCCACTGAGCAAGGAGATTTCAGGAGAAGTGGCGATGGTAGAGCTCCAAAGAAGAAAGTGGACTACGAGATTTGATAGGTCAGCAACAACTACCTCCAATGGCATAGGAGTTGTGCTAAGCTATGAAGATGGGGGCACCGTGCCATTCTCCTCCAAACTTGAGTTCCCTTGCTCAAACAACGCTACTGAATATGAGGTGTACTTGACCGGGCTAACTATAGCACTTGGTATAGATTGGAGGAGTGCGATAAAGAAAGAAATAAGGAAGTTAGAACATGGGGGAAATATCAAAGAGTTAAAGGATTAGACCTTAATAGAAGGAGAGTTGTACAGGAGGCTGCCCAGAGGGATCCTGTCTAGATGTATCAGTGAAAAGGAAGGAAAGCTAAAATTGGAGGAACGGCATAACCAGCCTTGTGGGGTCATAGAAAAGGCTAGTCTATACAGGAGAATGCAGCGCATGAGGTACTACTGCCCTAACATGAACAAAGACGCTGCCATTGTACAGGAAAAGTGTCCAAGTTGCCAACTCTCAATGGACAAAGAAGAAAGTTATGCAGTATTTGTTGTAGAAGATTGGAAGACCCCGTTTGTGGGATACTTGACTCAAGGGATCCTAAGAGATAACAGAATGCTGGCTTACCAACATAAGAAGTTAGCTATTCGATATTTTTTGCAAATTGGGATTCTGTTCAAATTAAGTATAATGGGGATCGGCCCAGGGAGCCCAGAGAGGCAGCAAAGGAAGTTCACTCGGGAAAGTGTGGGAGTCACACGAGAAAGAGAAGGCTTCATAAACAGCTGTTGCAATTGGGATATTATTGGTCCACGATGAAGAAATATTTTAAGGAGCTGGTTAAGACATGTCATGAATGCCAAGTACTAAGGGTTGCCATATACACTCACCCAAATGCACTACAAGACATAACTACACTGTAGCCTTTCCACACTTGGGGGCTTGATGTCATAGGGCCCATAAACCCACCTTTTAATGGCCACATATGGATCCTAGTAGCCACTGAGTACTTTACAAAATGGGTAGAGGCTATCCCTTTAAAGAAGGCCATCGGAGCAGTAGTTTCAAATTTTAATCGTGAGCACATCATCACACGGTTTGGGATCTCCATGAGGCTGATCAATGACAATGGTACCCCATTCCTAAACAAGGATGTGAGGAGTCTATTAGAGGGGTATCACATCAAACATAGGACATCCACGCCTTATTACCCACAAGAAAACGGCCAAGCTGAGGTAACCAATAGGGTGATACTAAAGATCCTAAAGAAAATGAGTATAGGGGAAAGTGGAGCTCCCACTTGAAAGATGTACTCTAAGCATGCAGGAGCTCCCTGAAGAAAACTATAGGATTTTCACCATTTTTCCTTGTTTATGGGACAGAGGTCATCAACCCAGTAAAGTTACTTATCCCCACACCAAGGGTGGTACTTGAGGAGATCCAAAGAGATGTAAATGATACACATGCCAAGGAAAGGCTGATAGACTTGGAAGAACTAGAGGAAAAACAAGAAGTTACAAGGAGGAGAAGTCAAGTGTACCTGTAGAAAAAGGCTAAGGCGTATAAGCAAGCAATACACTCAAGGATCTTTGTAGAAAGGCAGCTAATATTAAGGGTAGCAGAACATGTAAGGAAGAAAATCCTAGGATCCTCAAAGTTCACTCCAAAGTGGGAAGGCCCCTATAGAAAAGCCCATGACAATGGATATTTTTAGATAGCAAAGGTGGATGGGACCTCTTAGACAGATCCTATAAATGGAAAATGGTTGAAGAAGTACTACGCGTGAAGTTCTGGGTACCCAGAGACCTTTTTGTCATCCTTCATTTCGCTAAGTGCTTCCACCACCCTTTATTTTGCTAGGCATTATCACCCAATATCTTCTGTCCTATGTTTGTTTTGCCAAGTACTTTATCTGGTACCCCTTTTATAATCTATGTGAAAAGGCCGCCCTATGGTTGGCACACTTCTTTTTTATGTCTTTAAGTCATTATGATGAATTCCAATGAAACTTTCTTTTGAACAAAAAATTTCAAGTAAGCCATGATCAAGTTTTAGACACCCATTTATACACATACATCACATGCATTTATACAACTATGCTTGAATAATGCTAAGTATACTATTTAATATGGCCTAAGTCTGGCCAATATTTTGGTTAAGTACTTGGGCTAGTACTTAATTCAAAAAAAAAAAAAAAAACTTCTAGTACATGGCCCAGGACTTGCCCCAAAAGTGATCCAAATGCATGGCCCAAGCCTTGGGACGGAAACAAGCCTCTTAAAAAGAGAAGCCCACCTAGTTATTTAATATGGCCTAAGTCTGGCCAAGATTTTGGTTAAGTACTTAGGCCAGTACTTAATTCAAAAAAAAAAACTTCTAGTACATGGCCCAAGACTTGCCCCAGAAGTGATCCAAGTGCATGGCCCAAGCCTTGGGATGGAAACAAGCCTCCCAAAAATAGGAGCCCACCTAGTTCATGACCTGGGACTTGGATGAGAATAAGTATCCAAAGTACTTGGCCCAAGACCTGTGTAGGAGCAATTCACTAAGTACTTGGCCCAGGACCTGCCACAAAATAAATCCTTAGGAACCATGGCTCAAGACTTAGTTTCGAAGATAGAGCAAAAGGAAAAGAGAAAAAGGCAACATACAAAAAGAAAGGAAGTACACATTACTAGAAGCAAGAAGCTATTAAAGCGAGAGTTCACATGTTCAAAAAAAAAAAAAAAGCTTATACAGTCTGAATTGAAAAAAAAAAAAAAAAAAAAAAGGAACTAAGGCATAAGACCAACCAATAAAGGGCCCTCTTGTGAAATTGTAGAAGTAAAGGAAGTAGCTGAAAAGGAGAGTGTTGGTAAAATACATGTTTGTATCGCATACAAAAACATATGTAGCGGAAAATTAACGAATCTACTTCATTTGCAATTGATAACATGTACAAGAGAATGTACCTTGGTGTGATGAAATTCAAAACCAAAGATTTGAAGTACTCAGGAACACTTTTAATCTTCATTCCAAATCCACTTGATGCCCAAGAAGTGTGGTCTCTCAATAAATTTATATGTGTATGTTCAAGGGAGAATAAGAGAGTGTCCAACACTCACATACAAACCATTTCATTCTATTATATAAATCTGTATGTTTCTCTCCTTATAACTAATTATCTAATTGGGCTAGCCTCTGGGGCCAATTCAATTAGGCTTTAGTATATGGCTTGGAGTGGGACCAAAAGGGAACAAATAAGACACTAGCTCCAATGGGCCTTGGGCTTTTTTGTCAACTTTTGACAAGTCCAACGTTACCATTAATTATATCTAATGCCACTATATAAATTTAATTTCACTCTAAGCCTTATTAATAGATTATATCCCAAAACTTTATTGTACATGCAACCCCTTCATAAAATATTCGTAGTAATACAAAGTCATGAATGTTGACTACCACTTTGAAGATTGCTACATTTTAATCCTTGAGTACCCGATCTAATCCTTTATGTTATTCAACATATATTTATGAAATCCAATTTCATAAATATATACTTTAGTAACTCCTTACTAAGGTAGTTAGGTCTAACATTTTGAATAACCAAACCCATTAAACTTATCTCAAGGGAAAATTTTATATCTCCATTAAGAAATTATGAATTCCATCTTGAGAATATATGTTCCATCAACACTAAATATGGCTGGCCCAACATACTGAGGTTTTGATTGTGACTTTAGATCTCACTCCTGATATATCAAAGCAACCTACATTTCATGATTAGGTCCATTATTCTATCAAGATTAAGAGTTGATGTAAATAGAAGTCATGAGATTAATTATTCATTTGACAGTCGTTAGGAGAATAATAATTCTCACAGCGGTCCAATAAAACATATCAACATATCAACTAAAAGTCTCCACTTCCATGATCAAGACAAATCATCTTAGTTGATATGTTATAGTCTTCGCAAATGAAATGCCCAATTTCATCACCAACTACGAACTAAAATTTTGAGTTTACAAAGAACTTGTGAATTATATCTTCTATGACTATATCACATAAATCACATATTATGCATCTCATGGACTATATGATAAAGTCTAAATATTCATGTTACCATTATTTTAGATAATAATAAAACAACTTTATTAATTACAACATTAAGTCATACATAGCAAGGCACTAATCCTAACAATCTCCCACTTGCTTTTAAGACTATTGTGCATTAATCTAACTCTCATTCCCTCCAAATGTGACTCAAAGGTCCTTTGGGGCAAGGCTTTGGTAAAGGGATTTGCTAGATTATTTGCACTATCTATCTTTGGTACTACTACATCTCCACGAGTAACAATGTCTTGAATGATATGGTATCTTCTTTCAATGCGCTTTCCTTTCTTGTGATTCCTTAGATCTTTGGATTGTGCAACCACTCCACTATTGTCGCAAAAAAATGTGATAGGAACTTGCTCCATTCTCACAACACCAAGATCAAAAAGGAATTTCTAGAGCCAAATAACTTCCTTTGCCGCTTCACAAGCAGCAACATATTCAACCTCCATGGTGGAGTCAGTAATACAAGATTGCTTAATACTCCTCCAACTTATGGCTCCTCCTCCCAAGGTGAAAACACAACCTAAAGTGGACTTTCTGAAATCAAGATCTGATTGAATATCTAAACCTGCATAACCAATGGGAATCAAATCCTCACATCGGTAAACATGCATATAATCTCCCATTCTTCGTAGATACTTGAGAATATGCTTTACAGCTTGCCAATGTTTTGGTCTTGGATTTGACTGATATCGACTGACCATGCCAACTGAATAACAAATATTTGGTCTAGTACAAAGCATGGCATACATGAGACTTCCCACTGCAAAAGCATAAGGAACTTGTCTCATCATATTTTCTCCCTTTTGAGTCTTAGGCCTTTGGTCATCAAACAGAGGAATTCCATGTCTGAAAGGAAGCAATCATTTCTTGGAGTTTTGCATGCTAAACAGTTCTAGAACCTTATCTATATACCCAGCTTATGACAAGCCTAACATCTTATTCTTGCGATCTCGCCAAAGCTTGATTCCTAGAATAAAGTTAGCCACACACAAGTCCTTCATATCAAATTGGCTTGACAACCAAACCATTATTGATGACATTACCCCTACATCATTTCCAATGAGTAAAATATCATCAACATAAAGCACTAGGAACATTACTAGTTATGGCCCCAACAAACTCATGGAGAGAGAAGTAGTGTTTTCAAAAAAAAGGGAGAAGTAGTGTTTTTTTTTTAAAAAAAAGGGAGAGTAGAAAGAATAAACAATACAGATACACATGAATTTAGGAGAGAATGAAGGACAAGATGAGGCCTGCCTACTCTTGTAGATGAGGTTATGGCCTTAACAGACTCTTTAATTACCACGAGTCTAGGAGTTTTCTTAGCAATCACAGTTTTAGCTGGGTTGGGAGTCTGCCCAGACGTGGGATCCACAAAGGCAGAGGTCTAAATAGCTCTAGGATCCTGAATAACTAAAGGGATGGGAGTTTGTGCATATTAAACATTCTTGACTACCTCAAGAACCTGCTCAGTCTCCTCAGCTACTTCCCCACTTGGGACTCCCTCCTTCACATCAGAAATAGTTGGGGGCTGAGATACCACCAATTCCTCTTGCAAAGCATCACTAGCCACAGGGGGAGGCACTTCCACCTGTAGGAGGAAGGAAAAAAATGGAAGTGATTGATAACCCAACGACAGGAAGAGACAAGCCCCAAGGAAGAAAAGCAGAGAAAGAAGAACAGGGGATGGGAAAGAACCATACCACATCATCACCAAAGGAAGGGCTTTTTGCTCTCTTTGGATCAGACTTGTGTTTAGATTGCAAAGCAAAAACCACTCATGAGTATAAAAAAAAATTAAAAAAAAAAAAGAAGATAAACCACTAAATAAAAGCGTAAGAAGAACTAGAGAAGGAAGGATGAGAGAAGAAGGAATGAGGCCTTGCCCTTCTTTCTCTCTCAACAGGATCTATAATAGTCTTCTGCTTACTACGGGTACACCTAGAAGGTCCTTGGGGAAAGTAGGGAACAATTGTAGAGCACCCTGAAGAACCTTGGGCAGAAGGGGTAATAGCCACAAAAGAGACCCCCTTAAGGGAACCCACAGGAATCTGAAGAATAGAAGTTTCTACCTTAGTCTTCACTCTGATCTTTGGGACGGGAGGATGGCTAACTTCCTTCTAAGCAGCAGAAGGGTCCACGTCCCCAAGGTCCTCAGAGTTAGTGAGCTGCTTGCGAGCTGAAGCAATCTTTCTCTTTTTGGTACCTTGGCTAGCTTTAATACCCATAACACCATCTTCAGCCTCAAATTTCTTGCCCGTCTCCTTCTTAACCTTTTTCTCCTTGCCCTTACCAACAAGAGTTGTAGCACCAATCTTCCTCAACCACCCCTTTCTTAATTGACACACCTGTGAAGGAACCAACGATTAAGTCACTTCCTAACCAAGAAGCAGGGAAGTCACTGGCATAGGACATCCAGCCACCCTTAACAGCATGCCACTCCACGAAACCAGTCTTGTTGCTTATTGCAGCAGACACAATACTAGCAGTAAGGAGAGCTAAGCGTTTATTATTGGATGGAGTAAATAAGAGATCAAGGTCAAGATTCCTCCCATTCATACCTGAACCAACAAAGTCTAAGAAAGATTTCTAAATCCTCCTCAAAAAACCAGAAAAGCCATTTGAAGCAAAGATTACTCATTAGGAATTTGGCACAACAAATTGGGAGCTCCTCCACAATCAGTAAGAAAAGGCTTGTAGACTCAAAAGGGATCCAAAGATGGAAGTGAAGGGACCACCTCCTTAAATACTGGTGCGAGATCTTGATCAAAACTAAACGGCCTAAGTACCCAGTGTGCAGAGTGATGAGTGTACTTAGGGCCACTTGTTGAAGGAGTTGGGAGCCATGAAGGGTTGGTACAAGCGAGGTACACCAAGCTACTTTCATCTCCTCGACACCGATCAAAGGTGTGCCTTAGGGAATTTAAGAATGAAGACAAGACAGAGACGCAGGCAAATCGAGGGCCAAATTCTCGAGGGGAATGCCAGATTAAATGGCCCCTCTAATTAAACAGCTCCATAAGGTTAATGCTCCCACCCTTCAGGTTAGACCAACGAAAAATAATAGGGTTCCCATCACTAGAACTGCCACATAACTCCTTGATAACATCTGGGGATCTAACATCCGAGGATCCTTGGAACTTATCTTTCACATACTTTAAATTCCTACACTTCGCCAAAGCGACATGGGAACGATCCCACACAAATACTTGAAGAATAGCACAATGCAAAGATAAAGTTATGGTGTAGCAGGAGTTACCTTAAACTTCATCACCATGAAGTAGGTTTAACTATGAATAAACATGACCTAAAAACATGGGAGCTAGAAGATACCTGATACCTCGGGCCAACTTAATTCCATAGCCGGGAAACTCACTAAATAGGAATTTGCTCAACCATAGTACCAAGAACCTAGCCTGTCTGATAGACTTATCCTTTTCCTTAGAAAGGGTTGCTACCCATTTCCCCATCTTGGCTGGCTTGCCACCAAAAGAAGTGGTGCGCCCACCAAAATGCTTGAAAAGTCGATCCTCAACTGTGAGAACCTCAACAGAAAGCTGGATGTCGAAGGGACTTTTGTCACCAAACACTAGGAGGAGGAAATTGTTGACCACATCCTCTAGAGTGATGGTAAGTTCACCTATAGAAAAGAAAAACATGTGCCAAGAGGGAGACCAACGGGGTACTAGATGCTTGAGACCTTTGCCATCCCTGAAGCCTTCCAAATTCCTGGAAATCGCCATTGATAGTTCTTCATCTACCCAATTGGCCCAACTAGTGATCCTCTTAAGAATGAAATCAAAGAAAATAGGAACTGCCTCTCGAGATCCTTGCCTAATTTGAAGGTCCAGAATCTTCCTTGGATCTGGGACTTGGGTAAAACTGGGGAACCAAGATTGACCAGAAAACACCCAGGCATGAGGAAAGGGAGGAGCATTACTATAAGTGACCTGAGGAAAGAATAGGTTGAGGGTGTACTAGGGGTCTCGTAGAGGGAAGGTTGGGCAATCTGAGACTTCTTTCACCTCACCTTGTGCTAAGCTTGTCAAGGAGCTCTTACCTTCAAAAGGCATAGGTGAACGCTCCTTCCTTTTTCATGAAGAAGAAAAGGAAGCCATGGAATGAACACAATGAAACAAAAGATAAGAAAAGTGGTTGGAAACAAAGAAGAACAACGAAAGGGGAAGCAAAGGGAAAAGTGAAGTATATTAAGAAGGATTCTTGATGTAGAAAAGGAGTAGAAGTGTCTCAGGAAAAGGATTGAGGTGACAAGTAATAATGGCATGGAGAAGATGAAGCATAGAAAGACACGCCAATTGCCAAAATTCAATTTTATAAGGAGGTTAGTTGTCAGTTATTAATGGAGTTATGGGAAACGTAAAAAGAGGAGGGGAAAACTTACCTAGCCATATAATTCTTAATTGCCATGTTCTTTGAAAAAAGGAGGAGTTACAATGGGAGTGGGATACGTGGAAAGACAAGGAAGATCAGGATCCTCGAATAGGAAGGTAGAGGATCCTAAGGAAAATAAGGGTACCATCCACCCGCAACAGTAGAGAACAAAAGAAGAGTCCCAAAGAAACAGAGATCCTGCTTACTCACGTTTGAGCTGCAGGCAACCCACAAGCTTGAGGGGCAAAATGTTGAGGTATAAAATATCACAAGCATTAAAATCTAAAACTAAAGGGCCCTTAAAGATAAGGAAGGCCTAATCCGCCAACCAAAGCCCACTTAAAATAAGTAAAAAGGAAGCCCAAGCCTATGAAAAGGCAAGCCCTGGGTCTTAGAAAAGGAGAAAAAGGAAAAGAGAAGCTCAGCCTAGCCTTTGTGAGAAGAATTCCCAATGAGCCTAGAAAGGGACTGGTCTAGGATACCTTGGAATTGCTATCCTCAAGGAATGTAGGAAAGAACCAGCTGGGACTTAGACAACTTAAGGAAGCATGCTTATGGACACAAGAAATGAAGATAGGCATGTCCCATCAGCCGCCTATGACTCAGAAAAAAGCTGATGACATAGGAATCAGCACTTGATAAAAAGAAGTCAAGTACCTTGGGAAATGCAGGAAGGTGAACCATGAAGGAAGGTGGCTGAGGATCTTTCAGCTTGACAATGAGGGGTTTGAAAAGGTCCATCTAGAAACTTTGGGAAAGAAGCTTGAAAGTCAGCCCTTAAGACCCCCCAAAAGAGGAAGGTCAGCTAGGGACTCTTTGGGGGGAAACCTCAAAAGAAGAATGCAGGGAGAAAATAACGAAAGGAATAGCCACCAATGCTGTTGACACTACATTGGTTCTGGTACCCAGGGCAGCAAATGAAAGGAATCAATGGCACACCAAAAACCCTAGGAAGGTACTATAAAAGGAGGATCAAACCATCAGAAAAGGAGACTCAGCAACAATTAATCAAAGCAAAAAAAGTCTTTAAGAAACTCTGTAAGGGATCCTGAGATAAGTGCTAGAGGATACACTTGGATTCAAGGGGATTCAAACCTAATAAGTCTTGGAAGCCTACAAAGATTTATCTAAGTCTGTGACTTTTGAACTTGTTTGAACCTTGTAACATATCCCAACAAGAAATAGGATTTAATGTACCAAAACTCAATATAATAACATATTCCTTTATTTTCTGAGGATCCCTGACGTTCCTACCTACTTTTTCTTTATTGTTCCTCAGCCATTTATTTTACAATATGTATATATTTGAATGTATGAAAATGTATGTGTTGTAAGGCTCATGTTTTGTGCACAACCTAGTTCGTAATCAGCCCAACATAGTTGCGGAGAACCAAGCCTAGTCCACCAAACTAAAAGTATAAAGCTCTTTAGGGGTCCAGGATCCTTGTTCCTACTTGGGCCTGGATATTGTCCAAAATAAGAACCCACAACAGTTTATTAAGAGAGATCTAATCCTTAACCTAAACATACATCATGCACTTTAAATCAAAATAACACATACAACATGTTAAAAACATATCACAATATTAAAGGAAATAAATGAAACACAATCAAACAAAATAAATAAAAAATGGCAAGTTGACAAATAAATAAAACACACAAGGAAATAATATCAAATAGACTAAACATGGCAAAAATACTAAAACGAAAATGGAAAATAATTAATCCTAAATATTTAACCTAAAACAGAGTCAAACAGAACCAAAAATTATGTTAAAAATGATTTTGAATAAATAAAAACGAGATTTTGCCCCAATTTGGGTTCAAGTGCGTACGAATACTCAATCATGTGTACGCATGGTTGGACCATGCATATGCATACTCAAAGATGCATATGCATCCTTTAGCACAGATTCAAAAAAAAAATATATATATATATATATATATATATATATATATATTTTTACATATTTAATCATTCAAAGATAATAAAACAGAAATCAAGCAAGCATGTTAAAACCCTAAACACTTAAATTAACATGAAGTAAACAAAATAAACATGAAACAAAACAAACAATTATACTAAACTAACATTAACTCAATTAACATGTCAAAATTTACATGGAACTAAAATAAAAAATATAAATAAAAAAAACAACTTAAACATATTATAAACAATCTAAAATCAAATTAAAACATATCAAACATAATCATGAACATCAACCAAACAAATATAATGAATATAAAAACTATGTTAAGAAACTCATGTGAATCCTATTAAACCAAGGAATAGTTCATGGAAAGAACACTCACCTTGCTTTAGATTGTGAGTTTAAAGTTTGTTTAACCGACCCCTCAGTGCCTATAACACAAAGATTAGATTGATAGGACAATAATAATAAAAAGAACACAATAATTTAGGTAGTCACAATTCAAGAACAAACTTTAATTGAAAAATGTTTTGAGAAATAGATTTTGGAAAATAGTTTCTGCCTTGGAATTAATAGAAGACAGGTTTTTAATTTGTAAAAATTGTGCTAAGGGGTCGTGTGTGAGTTTTGGAAAAGAGCATTATGGTTTTTGAGAAGATGGAGGCTAAAAAATCATTCTCTCTAGCTAGGGTTTTGATTGGAGGCATAAAATGAGTATTTATAAGTTAAAATTAGAGTTTTCAAACTTTTTAATAATCTTTGGACATTCTCAAGAGTCCATGGGCCGGCCCACATCAAAACATTATGATTTGGACCCTTAAAATGAAGTTTTACAACCTATAAAATCCACCTCCCTATTGTCCCAACTTCAAATAGTCATAACTCACTCAATATATGTCCTAATTAGGCAACATTTATATCCAAATTGAAGCCCAAGATGTCTACTTTCCAATGAAACAAATATCACTCAAAATATCTTTGTAGATCAAAATTTATGGTCAAAACAATGAGCAAAGGTCATTTTTCAGTATCGATTTCAAAGCGATTTGAAAACTTTTGAATTGTGATTACTTATAAACTATTGTAAATTCTTTAATTACCCTTGGTTGACATATGTCAAGCTCATCATTGGGGCCGAGGACCAAAATTTATTAATGGGTACAAAATGTGGTATCTATGGATGCCCATTTTTTAACTTTGCTTGCACTGCAAGTATAGTTGAAAGTCTAAAGAGACAACATTTTGTAAGTTAATAAATTTTAATTCCGCACACACACACACAAACACAAACACACAAACATGTGGGCGTGCTAAAAAAAGTAATTGGTGCACTTCCAATAAGAAGTGTGAAAAACCACATAAAAGAAAAAATTGAGATATTTTCGAGTTTTAAGGACACTACTTTCATGACATACATACATGTAAGCAATCATGCAA
The DNA here is from genome assembly GCA_023055345.1 of Quercus wislizeni. Lineage (NCBI taxonomy): Eukaryota > Viridiplantae > Streptophyta > Magnoliopsida > Fagales > Fagaceae > Quercus > Quercus wislizeni. Next base: position 39,561,291 of record JALGQJ010000002.1, read on the forward strand.
ACAAGAAATGTACCATAGGAAAATCTGGGATGTTTTTGAGTTTTAAGGACTCTACCTTTATGTTTTAAGGACTCTACCTAAAGTTGGAGGGACCACTCGAAGCGAGAAATTTACGTCCAAATACAAGCAGACTACTCAAGAATGAGAAATTTACGCCAAAGGAGACCAATCGACTGAGCAATTTACGTCCAAATATAAATAGGCCACTCAAGAATGAGACATTTACGCCAAAGGGGACCACTCGACTGAGCAATTTACATCTAAACATAAATAGGCCACTCAAAAATGAGCATTTTATGCTGAAGACACAAATAGTCATACATGACTCACACAACCACACAAGGTTTGCAAAAGCAAACACACAAGATTCATGCAAACATGCAAGAATACAAAACATAACCACACATGACTCACATAAGGAAAAGAACAAAAACACACACACACACACACACACACACACTCACACACACACACACACACAAGACTTACATAAAACATCAAATAAACTTGTGATCATGAAAGATAACAAAAGGATGAACACAACAATGTAGGAGGCAAACAAACATAACAAAGCATGTAAATACACAAGATGCTAAACAAGATGGGCCTAAGGCCTAACACAAAATGAGGATGGGCCTAAGGCCTGACACAAAGCAAGGAAGCGCCTAAGGCCCAACCGGAGTATGAGATGGGCCTAAGGCCCAAGATGGAATAAGGACACAAATAATAAAACAAACATGCATGAAATAAAAGCAAAGATCAAAGACCAACTGCATGGATTGCAAACAAACATGAAGACACCAAAGATGAGGACAAACATGACAACTTCTAAAGAAGTGACAAACACACAAAACCACTGAGATTGAAGGAGAACAAAGATGGTGCAAAGGATGCAAAATTCAAGGTTAAATAGACTCTAAGAAAAGAAGACATGAAACAAGACCATCCTAAAAGGCATGGTAAAAATGGGAACTGAACACTTGATTCATTATGGATAACTTTTAAAATGTTCAAACATTAGGATGCATCCTTCTTGTGGGATCCACCTTGCCCCTAGCTTGACTAATTCAATTTCTTTCTTTTTTTTCTTTTTTTTTTCTTTTTTTTACACTAACTTTTGCCTAGGTTGCCCTTACGGGTTTTCAACCTAGCGAGCATTTTTCTACTTTTTTTTAGGCCCTAACTTTTGCCAAGATCGCCCTTACAGGTTTTTAGCCTAGTGGGCTCTTTCACTTTTACAAGAAACAAACAAATGGGATGCAATGAACAAGTGCTATAACTTATCCTCAAAAAATCTTGTTGATTCAAAATCTCAATACATGAGTTGCACAATTTAAATGATGTGATGTGGCAGCACCTCACAAGGTTGCCTATGTACCTAAAAGGGATCAAGCCTAACGTAGTTCGCACGAACAACTTCAATTGATCAAAGAGGACTTTTAGTTGGCTTATAATGAAGGCTTTGGTTTTTGGCTCACAAAGAAATGGATAACAAATGCTCAAACTTACTTTCTTGAGGAATACAACTTGGTCAAGGATTACTTTTCATCACTTTTGAACTTTCTTCACTTTTCCTCTTTCTTTCTTTTTTCTTTCTTTTTGCATTTCAATTCACTTCACTTTTTCACTTTTGATTCACTTCTTTTTATTTTTTTTCTTTCCATCACTTTATTCATGCATTGCCCCTAATGTAGGGGGTAATCTTTAACGAGGGTTACTTCGAAAGAAAACAAATTTGAAGGCTCAAAAGAGGTGAGAAAAGGGAAATGTCCTTAGGATAGTAGAATAATGGTCTCTCTTGAAACATCACATATTGAGAATCAAATCAACTTGAAATTTTGAGAGCTTATCATAAAACTTAAACCATTGAAAACCACTTTATTGATCAATTTAAAGAGTACATGAACTGAAAGACTCACTAAATTGAAGGACTCTTTTGAAATGAAACAACAAAGACTAAACTTCCTGATCAATCAAAGTAGGAGGAGGCACAACATGGCATTCTGGGAGAGAATTCTTTCCAATATGTGGCTTTGTAATCTTCTTTGATTCGATAAGGTCCTCAATGTCAGGACGAAGACGAGCACATTTATCAATATGGTGACCTTCGATATTTCTGTTTGTGGACTAATAGAGTCGCCATCTAGATTAGGTCTGGGAACCATATTTGGCCTTTTGAGCCAATCACTTACACGTGAATTCACGTACCAAATTATGGGTCCAGAGTTTGGGTAAGGATTAGGAAGATGTTAAGCAACTATGACCGCCCAAATTGGGGGCTGGCCTCCATTATGAGTTGTTAGGCCATATTTAATTAAAGAGTTTATTAAGAGAGCCCTAATCCTTAACCTAAACTTAAATCATGCATTTTAAATCAAAATTACACATACAACATGTTAAAAACATATCGCAATATAAAAGGAAATAAATAAAACACAATCAAACAAAATAAATTAAACATGGCAAGTTGACAATTAGATAAAACACACAAGGAAATAATATCAAATAGACTAAACATGGAAAAAATACTAAAAAAAAAAGGAAAATAATTAAACCTAAAACAGAAACAAACAGAATCAAAGATTATGTTAAAAATTATTAAAATAAATAAAAAAAATATTTTGTCCTAATTTGGGTTCGGGGTGCGTATGCATACTCAATCATGTGTATGCATGGTTGGACCATGCGTACACATACTCAAAGATGCATACGCATACTCAAAGATGCGTACACATCCTTTAACATAGATTCAAAAAAATTACATTTTTACAGATTTAATCATTCAAAGATATTAAAACAATAATCGAACAAGCATGTTAGAGCCCTAAACATTTAAACTAACTTGAAGCAAACAAAGCAAACATCAATATAAAAAAATAAACATGAAACAAAACAAACAATTATACTAAACTAGCATTAACTAAATTAACAAGTCAAACTTTACATGGAACAAAAATAATAATTAAAAAAACAACTAAAACATATTATAAACAATCCAAAATCATATTAAAACATAATCATGAACATCAAACAAAAAAATATAAGGAATATAAAAACTATGTTAAAAACTCACGTGAATCCTATTAAACAAAGGAAGAGATCATGGAAAGAACACTCACCTTGATTTAGATTCTGAGTTTAGAGTTTTTTTAACCGACCTCTCAATGCCTATAACAGAAAGATTAGATTGATAGGACAATAATAATAAAAGAACACAATAGATTAGGTAATCACAATTCAAGAACAAACTTTAATTGAAAAAGGTTTTGAGAAATCAATTTTGGAAAATAGTTTCTGACTTTGAACTAACTGAAGAGAGGTTTTTAATTTCTAAAAATCATGCTCAAGGGTTGTGTGTGAGTTTTCGAAAAGAGCATTAGGGTTTTTGAGAAGATGGAGGCTAAAAAATCACTTTTTTTAGCTAGGGTTTTTATTGGAGGCATAAGATGAGTATTTATAAGTAAAAATTAGGGTTTTCAGACTTTTTAATGATCTTTGGACATTCTCAAGGTCCATGGGCTGGCCCACATCAAAACATTATGTTTTAGGCCCTTAAAATGAAGTTTTAAAACCCAGAAAATTAGACTACCCAGTTAGCCCAACTTCAAATAGTCATAACTCACTTAATATAAGTCCTAATTGGGTAAAATTTGTGTTCAAAGTGAAGCCCAAGCTGATAAATTTCCAATGAAAGAAACCTTACTCAAAAACTCTTTGTGGATCAAAAGTTATGTTCAAAACAGTGAGCAAAGGTCATTTTTAAGTATCGATTTCAAATCTTTGTGATTACTTCCAAACTATTGTAAATTCTTTAATTACCCTTGGTTGACGTATTTCAAGCTCATTATTGGGGCCAGGGACCAAAATTTATTAACGGGTACAAAATGTGGTGTCTACAGGCACTTACCTCGAGAGTTTGGAGCCGGGTTTGCCTGTGATTCTACTTTGTCGTCCCTTTTGAATTCCCCTGGCCACACATTTGACTTGCGTCGGGGGGATGAGAACAGCATGGTGTACCTTGCCTACATAAGTCCCCTTTGGCTCCCAGTTCCTTCATCTAGGTGTCCTTGGTACACCCATTATCCTGCACACCGAGTGCTTAGGCAATTTGGCTTTAATCATGATGTTCCTCCAGTGTTCAAGGAGGTTGTTCCTGCCCTTCCTTCCTTGGATCCTTTCCTAATCCTTCAGGCATGAAAGCTCAATTAGTGTGAAAATACTAATGCTTGTTTAGACCACCAATTTTAAATTACAGCTTAATTGCTTTTACTCTAACTTTTCTAAGTGTGTAACAAGAGTAAAACACAAGCAATAAACCGGATCACTACTCTAAGCCATAAGCAAGTACAATAAGCAATAAATGTAAAGCTTAAAAAGTAGGGAAGATGTAAACACAAGATAACACTGAAACATGTTATCAAAGAGGAAATTGAAGAACTCAGCGAAAAACCTCTTCGCGACCCTTTAAGCCTAAATTGATCCTCTAGGCCCTCTAGGCCTAATCTACCTAATATACTTGAGTCCTCCAAGCTCTTGCTACCAATGGACTTCTCGGAGTCTTGTCTTCACTAGTAATCCAGATCCCCCAATTCCGCCCGACTGAATCTGTCAAGCCTCACCAGCTTCTTTTGGCAAATCCTAGATGCTTCCTAAGCTCTAAAACACTCTCTACACTCTGAATTGGTGTGGGTTGACAAGAAAGCTCATTCCATGAAAATCAAAGAAAGACCATAGGCCTTGACAAAAGAAGGCCCAACTCGTGAAGTTAAGAAGGACCATGATAGCCCAAAGGCCCAAAAAGAAGAAAAAAAAAGGAAAAAAGAAGAGGACCCAAACTTGGGCCACGAGCAGGATTCCCATTCTCCAGGAAGCAAATCCTTTGAGGGAAAGCCTAGGAGATCCTGAGAAGGATGTGGATGACTTAGAAGATTCTAAGAAGGACGTGGGCCCAGAAGATAGAACTAGTCACTCACAAGTATCCTTGAAAGAAGGAAAGATTTGTTAGATATCCTGTCAAAATCAAGAGGCAGAGAAAAGTGAAAGGGATGAGTGGTATCCTCAGGTTAAGTACCTGACATAGGACATGCAGCAAAGGGGAGGATGGTTAGAGGCTTTCTAAGCTCACCAATTGCAAAGAAGAATCTATGCCATTTCTAGGAAAAGGCCAAACCAAGAAGAGTCAATATCAAGGCCCTAAGACCCTGATGTGTCCTTTTAAAGCCTTGGATAGAAGACCTTAGCTGACACATGGGAAAGTCAAGGTGTATGTTTAGATTCCCAGAAAAAATTATTAAATATCCAGCAAACAAGGTATCATCTTTGTAGTAAGGGAGAAGTGGAAAACAAGGTATCACCAATTGCTTGGAATGCATGAACCAATGGAAAACACAATTCCTCCACAGAATGCATGACATCTCCCCACAATTTCCTCTCAATTGTCATTTTCAATCAAAGCTATCACCCATTTCCAAGTTTGCATCTTCCATTTGTAGCTAAAGTCAAATACTAATTTTGAGTTATAATTGCCAAATTATGCTAAACCTCTGCCCAATACACTATTTCAGATTCTTGTCAAAGGACATGGTTTTACCCAGCAAACCAAGGATGTCCTTACTTGGGGTACCAAACCATGTCCCTTATAAAAGGAACACCAAAGCATAACAAAGGGATTAGTTTTAGAGTTTTAGGGGAAAATGGGAGAGTTCTAGAGATTCAAATTGCTAATTCTGAGAAATCTAAGAGTTCAGCAAGGGAGAGGGGAGAAAGAAAGAATAAAATAGGAGAGCCAAGGAAGAGGACTTCGTCCCATATCCTTGAAACACTTCAAAATATCAATTAGACTCCAAAGAAACGTACAAAAGCATGCACACATCAGATATCACTCTCTCCCACAAAATCCTCCTCACCTGACTATCTTGGAAGAAGATGTCCAAGAAAAGCTACTTAGACTTGAGTTCTAAATCCCACAAGTCTTGTGCCAAATCATTAAGTCTGTGAGAATTGGGGCTAGGATCCTCGTGACTAACTCATTTTCATGAATTTCATTCATATATATGTGTGTGTGTGTGTGTGTGTGTGTGTGTGTGTGTGTGTGTGTTTTGGAATGTATATGCTAACCTGAGGAACCAACAATTACTTGAGAATATTTGTATTGTATAGTTCTTATGCAGGACCTACAAAGGTAAAGGAAAAGGACAAAATGCAGTAAACATGGAAGAAGATCTTATGGCCAGGGAACCTACATTTCGAGTTCCTAGATTAAAAGGCCCCATAGTTCAAGGAACCAATGTTTTGGGTTCCATGGATTAAAGACCTAGTACCCTTGGGAACCATGACATTATGCTCGGTGAACCACAAACCCGCATCCTGGGAACTCTAGTGAAGGAACCACCATAACATCTTTCCCATGTCCTGGGAACCGCTGGTGGAGGAACCACTGCAACATCTTTCTCATATCCTAGAATCACAGGTGGAGGAACCACTGCAACATCTTTCCCAAGGAATCATCATGGAGGAACCAAGTGAAGGAACTTTTTTTAAATATTCACACAATAAAAGATAAACCCTAAATATTCTATTTTAACCTCCTCCTTATTATGAACATTTTGAATAATTATTTTACTCATTTTGTAAGAGTAAGAGGTTATTTTACGACATTAAAACACTTACAATGATAGTTTATTACTTAGCAGGAAATCGCATTTTTGCCTAGAGGAGCTTCATGTGACTTGTGCACAAACCGGTTCATATAACAACCCTAATAGGCTACAGAGAACTAGAACTAGTCCAACCAACAATCAATCATCTCTCCTTGGAGGCCTAGGATCCCTTGTCATCAGTGGACCTAGGTACCATCCTAAAAAAAAAGGAACCTACAAGGTCTTTCTCTGAATAGCCTTTTTACAATTTTATGGGTAATAAGGGTATATATAGTATGGATAAATAGTAGGAAAGTCACACTTAAAATCTTCTAGGTAGAGAGTTTCGCTAGTCACTCGCAACTTGGCCTGAGTTGCGAAGTGACTCACGAAATGCAGCCTGGCACTTGACTTTTCAGCTTCTTGCATGAGCTCCTCATGTGACTTTTGCGGGTTGCACCACTCGCGAGTCAAGTTGCAAGATCAACTTCTTGAGAAATATCAACTTCTTAAGCAATCTTCACCAACTTAATACTAAACCCATTACAAATAAATCCCACAAAATACAAGGAAATAAATTAATGCAATCACAACACTTTTTGTTATGGAATAAAGCCAACGTAAAATATAGTTGTAAATCACAACTTTACAAGGCTTATTCTTACTGGTCTCGAAGAATCTCCCAAGTTAATGTACCAAACTCCCTTCGGATCTAGCGCTTTCTACAATTATTGGAGGAGGATCTAGGAGTCGTTTTAAGATTATATTGGTTCTAGGAAAGTGAGGGTGGTCCCTGATGCTGATCTTTCTTTGGTTCCTTTACTCAACAAGCACCTGGCCTTCCATACCCCTAGCATTGTGTCTGTTGCTATAAGTAGTAGATTTGGCTTTGTGGAGTGGCATTAGTCTAAGGGTGGTTGGGTATCCTATGCCAATGATTTTCCTTCTTCCTGGCCCAGTTGCAAAATGTTCATTGGCTCCTCCCCAAGTGTCCCCACCAGGAGAGGAGTAGTTGAAGAGATTGGTTCTACAACCCCTCTTGGTAAGAGAAAGGAAAAGAAAGGCAAAAAGAGTGCTAGGGAGAATATAGAGACTGGGAAAGGCATTGAGGATCCTAAAATTGGCCAAGGCACCAAGAAAAGAAAGGCTTCTATAGCTTCCAAGCAATTGCCCATCTTTGAGGAGTCTGGGGAGGTGGCTTCTACTGCAGTTGGGGCAAAATCCTTGAGTTAGGAGGTTAGCCACCCTCATATCCCCAAAGGTAGATACTTCTAAATCTCAGACTCCTGTCAGTTCCTCATAGGGGATCTTTTCTATAGCTGCCTCTTCACCAAACCAAGGTTCTTCAAGATCCCCTACTGTGATCTCTTGTTCACCTGAAGGACCCTATAGGTGAACCTGTAATAAGCAGAAGATTGATGTAGATCTTGTAGAGAGAGAGAGAGAGAGAGAGAGAGAGAGAAGGGCAAGACCTCATTCCCCTTTTCTTCTTCTTCTTCTTCTTTTTTTATTTTTTTGCTGTTTGTTTGTTTTTTTTTTAATTTTAATTTTTAATTTTTTTTTACTTGATAGGCCAAAAACGAATCGACCCCTTATGATGAATTAATTGATTAATTAGTCAGGTTTATTAATTAATCAAATTAACATGCAAAAACGTGGTAGCACAAAAAAATCACCAATAAACTAAGTATGCAGCGGAAAATAAAATAACACGATGATTTGTTTACGAATGGGGAAAACCAACACGGCAAAAACCCCACCGGGTGATTTTAAGGTCATCACTCCCAAAATTCCACTATTTCACAACAAGCGATTACAAGTAAAGGAATCTTAATACCTTATACCAACCTACAGTTGAACCCTTACCCCAATATCCAATGAGACTTATTCTGTAGTGACAATTTCTCCTTTTGACGCACGGCACCCAATACGTGACTAACCAATTGTGCGAATTCCAGTACGCAACTTCAATCACCAACTAGAGAAGGTTGTTGGCTGCAAAGTTCTTCAGCTCATCAACGATGAAGATCCAGAAGATGCTTGGTCACAAAACCCTACAGTGCATAAACACAGCAACTTCTTCACATGAAAGATGAACTAGGGTAAAACTATGTCTCCGGTCACAATTTGCTTGAACAACCGTTGCTTAACACTTGTGCAACTTGTGAACACTTTAACGGCCCTTAAAATAATCCTTTTATATGTTTAGGGTTGTGAGAAAAGAAAGACCAAACACATAATCACGAATTGGAGTCAAAATAGAACTGAAAATCTATTTTTCATAAACCTTGACAGATACCTTATCTGTCGAGCTGCTATCAAGTCACAGTGTTGAATAGCTCTTTAAGCTTGATAGATGGCTAGCTGTCGAGCTTTAATGACAGGCACTTTTCAGCTTGAATCTTGGACAGACTTGCATGGCTTCAACACTTGATCTTGAAACAAAGTTTCTTGAAGTATTAAACACTTCCTAGATCTACCCAAATACAAGTAAAATGCGTTTTGTCAAACGATTAGCCAATTACAAAAAAATAGTGACATATGTTCCTAACAAGTGAATCACATATGTCCTAACATTACCCATAGATGTGTGCTCCTTTTGCAGTCCAAGCATAAAGATGATCCTAGGAGGGCAAGAAGTTCTTCCTAAGGTGATGAAGTGGTATGATCCTCTCTATCTCCCTTTTACCCATCTTGATCTTCTTATTGAATTGCTTCACGTCCCTTGCTCTCTTCTTTTTTTTTTAGGTGGAACTTTCTCCTCCTTTTGTTGGTGACACAGTGCTTGAGGAAGAAGCAATGGACCAGCCTCCAACTGATCCTGACATAAGTGGACAAGCTATAAGCAAAGAGAAGGTTGGGGAGCCCGAGCAAGTTCCTGATCTCAGTGTGGTCAAGGAACCTAAGCCCAAACAGGTCCTTAATCCTTCAACAACCCAGGATCCTGAGGGTGCACAGATCCCTAATCTTGCAGTGACCAAGGACTCTGAGCCTGAGCAAACTCCTGGTCTAACGATGACCATGGTTCCTGAGCCTGAGCAAATTCCTCACCCTACAGTGACCAAGGAGTCTACTAAAACTGCAACTTCTCCTGTGACAACTGGCACGTCCTGCCTCATCTCCTCATTTTCCTTTAGTTGATGTAAACTATACTTGCTGTTTCCTAAGATCCTTCCCTTTTTTACAGGCCAAGTCAGGCCCCAAGTTATTCCTAAGAGTGAGACTATTGATCTAACCTTGGAGACAGAAGTCCTACAAGGTGTACTTGCCTCTTGTGACCCTTCTTCTCTTCCTCCTCTTGGTTCTGATATGGGAAAGCTACCATTGTCTTTTTTTCTTCTATTAGTCACTTTTGTAGGGATCCTCTCCCTTTATTTTCATCATACTAAGGGTCTGTTTGGATAGGACTTATTTTGCTGAAACTGAAAACTTATTGCTGAAATCACTGTAGCAAAATAATTTTTAAATGTGTAAATAGTACCGTAGGACCCATTTTTAATGAAAAAATTGATAAAAAATGAAATTTGTGGGTCCGTGAACAGTGCACGAATGCACTGTTCACAGAAAACTGGTCAAAATTTGCGGCTACTGTTCATGTACCGTACATGAACAGTAGCCGCTTGTGAGGGGGAAAACGCGTGGTAAAAAAAAAAAAAAAAGAGAAAACGTAGAAACTGAAACGCAACGCAGCAAACGCCAACCCAAACACACACTAAATGTTTTTTTTACAAATCCTACTAAGGAGTCAAAAGGAAAAGTGATTGGACTTCTTGAGGTGATGAGGGTATCTCCTTCAGTTCAAGAGGAGGCTTCTCTGCATGCATTAGATGAAGCTGGTACTTGGTTCTTTCTCTTCCTCTCTCTTCTCCCCTTTTTTTTTTTATATTATGTTTCATATGCTTCCTTCCATTAATCGCTTAACGATCTTCCAGATACTAATATGGGAATTAAGTAGCCAAAGTCTGCAATTGTTGAAGAAGTTAGAGGATCTTCATCATCTGTTTAAGTTGCCGGTGTCCAGGCTGAGATCCCTTAGAGTGTTCCTAGAGTTGCAAGCCTTTCACTTCCTGAAAAGAGAGACACAATCATGGAGGACCCCTCGTGGGCTATTTTCATGGATCCCAATGCTGGGCTCTCTACCTTCTTATCTCACTTTGATCTGCTGGAGTTTAACAGCCTCCTTGTGGGCCATTTTTATCACTTTGAAGCATCTTATTCCAACTTTCTTCGCTTTTCTGTGCCCATTGAAGGTCTTCCACTCCTAAAAGAGTTACTCAAGGTTCATGGGGACTTCATCGCCTTGTTTAGAGTAGGTGTGTTCCTGGGGAATATCCTGCTGGAGCTCCTTTATGCTGTATTGATTTCCCTGAAGAGCGCTTTGTTTGACTCCTTATCTAAGGAGAAGCTTCTGGAATGGAGAGGGGTGGTGCAGAATCTTGTGGAAGTGAAGTTTAATCTATCCTTTTTGCTGGGATATTTTCGGTCAATGGCCGATGCATTCTTTCAAATGAGGGTCACCAAGGATCATGATGCTGGATTGTTGTTACTAGGGAAGCCTTAGCTCATGCCCAAGGAGTGCTATAGGACTTGGAAGCTCAGAGGAAGCAAGCTTTCTCATCCATAGCCACCTCCTCTTCTCCTGCGATTCCTCAAAAAGATTCTTTGTTTGTGGCCTCTTGTTTTAGCTTTTTATGGCCAATTTGGCCTTGTAATTGAACATTACTTATGATTAGTTGCCATATCATGCTCTTTCTTTTGCATTTTATATATAAACTTCTAACCTTGTATTAACTTAACCTTTTAGTCATGTTTGATAATTCTTACTTCTGACTTCTTCTTTTTTTTTTTAGCATGTACGCATATCTGCCCTGGACCAAATCCCGAGCTATGTACTTTCTTTCTTTTTCTTTTATTTTTGGGCCATGTCCTAGACCATGGATCTAGAAAAATCTACTTTGGAGCAAATCCTGGGCCAAATACTTATGAGGTTTGCTCTAACACAAGTCCTGGGCCAGGTACTCTAGAAATTCATTCTTAGTCTAAGTCCTGGGCCATGTACTTGGAGGGCTTATTCAAAAGAAAATCCTGGGCCTAGTACTTAAGAAATTTATTTTTGGTATAAGTCCTGGGCCAAGCACTTAGGAAGCAAGTCCTATGTCATGTACTTGGAGGATTCTACTTTGAATCTAGTGTTGACCCAGGTACTAAAATAAACTCTTTGCCAAATTTTAGGCCGTACGAAATGGTGTGTGTATATGCAATGCATGTGTTTCTTAAATAGTAATTTTAAACATAATCATAGTTTCCCAGCTTTATTTTTCAAAGGAGAAAGTTTATTATAATTCATCATAATGACCAAAATAACTTAAAGACCCGTTTACTAAGGGGTAAACCCACCTTAAACATAGAATGACCCTTTTACATAGGTCATCAAACAAAAGGGGTACTAAACAAAAGATGACAAGGGGTACTAAATAAAAGTACTTAACAAAATAAAAAGATGACAATAGGTGGAAGGGTACTTGGAACTTCAAGCGTGGTACTGCTTTAGCCATTTTCCATTTAAGGGATTTGCCAAAGAGGTTCCATCCATCCTTGCCAAATAATAATATCCATTATCATGGCCTTCCTTGACAACATAAGGACCTTCCCACTTTGGGGTAAACATTGAAGGTCCTGGGATGTTTCTCCTTACGTGTTATGTGACCTTTTAACACCAATTGCCCTTATGTAAAGATCCTTGAATGAACAGCCTGGTCATATGCCTTAGCCATTTTCTGCTGATACATTTGGCTCTGCCTTTTTGCCAACTCCCTTCTCTCCTCTAAGCCTTCCAGGTTCACCATCCTTTCTTTGGTATGTGCATCATTTAAGTCTCCTAAGACTTCTTCCAACACTACTCTAGGTGTAGGGATCGCTAGCTCTACTGGAGCGACAACCTCCATCCTATAGAAAAGGGAGAATGGTGAAAATGTTGTAGTTGGCTTCAAGGAGCTCCTGCATGCCCAGAGCGTATATGTCAGGTGGGAGCTCTACTTTCCCCCGTAGTCATGTTTCATCTTTTTCAGGATCTTCAATATATTTCTGTTGGTTGTCTCAGCCTGGCCATTTCCTTGAGGGTAGTATGGTGTGGATCTCCTATGCTTAATGCAATACTTTTCTAATAGACTCCTCATGTCCTTGTTCACGAACAGGGTCCCTTTGTCACTGATCAACCTCCTGGGGCTCTCGAACCATGTGATAATGTGCTTACAAATGGAATTGGAGATTGCTACCCCAGTTGCCTTCTTCAAAGGAAAGGCTTCCACCCATTTTGTGAAATGCTCAGTAGCTACTAAGATCCATGTGTGGCCATTGGAAGGGGGGTTGGTAGGCCCTATAAAATCTAGCCCCTAAGTGTGGAAGGACCATGGAGTAGTCATATCCAATAGCACATTTGGATGAGTGTGTATGGAATCTCCCAGCAATTGACATTTGTGGCAGGTCTTAACCAGCTCCTTGGAATCCTTTTTTATTGTGGGCCATTAGTACCCTAATATTAACAACTGCTTGTGGAGCCTCATTTTCCATGGGTGACTTCCATATTCACCCAAATGGGCTTCCTTTGTTGCATCTCTAGACTCCCTAGGCCCCAAGCATCTTAAAGGATCTTCACTGTATCCCCTTTTAAACAGGATCCCATTTTGCAAGAAGTATCTCGAGTCCAACTTCTTTAATTAATAGGCTAGCTTCCTATCAACTGGTAGGGTCCCTTAGGCCAAGTATTCAATGAATAGGGTCCTCTAATCCTCTGCAATGAACACTGCATAAATTTCTTCTTTGTCTATCGAAAATGGACAACTTTGACATTTCTCTCATATTGCAATAGCATCCTTGCTCATGTTGGGCCAATAATATCCCATGCGCTTAATTCTCTGATATAGGCTGATCTTTTCTATGATTCATCAAGTCTAGCTATGGAGTTCCTCCAAATTCTGCTTTCCTTCCCTCTTATTAACACATCTTGACAGGATACCTCCGGGCAGCCTCCTGTACGATTCTCCCTCTATCAAGGTGTAGTCTTTTAGGTCCTTCACACTTCCTCCATGCTCTAACTTCTCTACCATTTCCTTTATCAAGTTCCTCTAGTCTTCTTTTTTTGGCTCCTCTGGAAACATCTTTTTGAGAGGATCTATGATGGAACTCTACTATTTGCTGACCCTTATCTGTGTGCTTTCTTTCTTGAAGGGGACTTGGGATCTAGGGTGGCTTGTGCATCAGTAAACCCATTCTTGCTCCTTTGAGCATACTTCGCACTAAAAGTTTGGAACCTTCTTTCTACTTTCTATGTCCAACCATGATAGGACGCTAGGCTTGGCTCCCTTAAGGAAAAATCTCTCTTGACTTGAGAAACCACAAGGTTGGAATCTCCTAGTACTCTCATCTACTTGATTCCCATGCTAAGGGCAAAGACTAGCCCTGTCAAATATGCATCATACTCAGTAGCATTGTTTAAGCAAGGGAACTCAAGCTTGAAGGAAAATAGCATAGTCCCCCCACCCTCATAGCTTAGCACAATCTTCATGCCATTCGAAGTTACTATTGTAGATCCATCGAACCTCATAGTCCACTTCTTGCCTGGGAGCTCCACGACTACCATTTCTCTCGAGATCTCTTTGCTTAACAAACATTCTTCTTCTCCTGGGAACTGGGCTAGCAAGTTTTTTATGGCCTGACTCCTGATAGCCTTGGAGGTCCTCAGGCCAATATCATATTAGGAAAGTAGCACCAACCACAGGGCCACTCTTCTAGTTAGCAAAGGCTGATGAAAGAGGGCTTTTATTGAATGAGATATTGTCACCAAAAGGATCTGATGGGTTGAGAAATAACATTTCAGTCTTTAAGAGGCAAAGATGACCACCAAGCATGCCCTCTCTATCTTGGGATACCTTGTCTCTGCATCTTTCAAGGCTCTGCTCACATAATAAATGGGTTGCTCATTTCTTTTATTGTCTTCTTAAGCCAACAATGCTCCAATTGCCTGGGAGCTAGATTTCAAATACAACAACAAAGGCTTTCCACATATTAGTGCTTGTAGGGTAGGCAAAATGTTCATGGTCTATTGGAGTTTCTTGAAGGCATCTTACTACTCAGCTCCCCATGTGAACTCAGCTCACTTTTTCAACAGTTTGGATAATCCATTGGTGATAGAGGCTAGGCCTGGTATAAACCATATGACATTGGAGACTCTTCCCAAGAAGCTCTTCAGCTCTTTGGCTGTGGTGAGCCTCCTCATGGTTGCTTTGATAGTGACCTTGGCTGGATCCACACTTATGCCTTTGTGATGTATTAGAAAGCCAAGGAACTTCCCAACAAAGACTCCAAAGGCACACTTCGGGGGGTTTATGCATAGCTTGTACATTCTACGCTGCTCAAAGACTCATTCAAGGACTTGAAAGAGTCCTTCCCTGCTCTTTGAATTTATCAAAATATCATCTACGCAGTCTTCTATCCCTTGGTGCATCATATTGTGAAAGATGGCCATTATGGTACGCTAGTACGTGGCCCCTACATTTTTAAAGCCAAAAGGCATCATAATGTAGTAGAAATTCCAATTGGGGTCCTGAATGTTGTTTTCTCAAAGTCCTTAGCTGCCATTTGTATCTAATTGTACCCTCTATATCCATCTATAAAGGAAAACATGGAGCTCCCCGCGACTAAATCTACAAGGAGATTAATATTGGGCAAAGGGAACTCGTCTTTAGGACATGCTTTGTTCAAATTGCAAAATCCACATAGCACCTAATTTGACCATTCTTCTTCTTTACAGGAACTATATTAGAAAGCCATCGGGGGTGTTGGATAGGCTTGATAAACCCAGCTGCCAATAGTTTCTTTACCTCTTGAGTGATCTAGGCTTCTACTTTAGTGTGGAAGATCCTAGTTGGCTGGATTACTAATTTGGTTCCTAGATCAACATTAAGAGAATGGACCACCAATCTGGAATCCAGGCTAGGATCTCATCATAAGTCCATGCAAATACATCCACATATTTCTTTAATAGCTCCACCAATTGCTCCTTTTCTTGTGCTGACAATTGGCTACTAATAAAAACGAGCTTAGGACTTCCTAGGTTAGCCCCTAGGTTTACCTGTTCAAACTTTTCTTTAGACAGGATCTGTGTTTCCTTCTCCACGCCCTTTGGGATTTCCTCCTGAGCCATCATACAATCTAGTGGTCCAAGACCCTTCTACAGGGTGCATTCAGGTCCCCCATACCTTCATAAGCGATATATCAACCTTCCCCTGGGTTCTCGAACAACCACACACTCCTAGGATCTTCACAAACTGGTTTCCTTCTTCTAACTTTTTCTTTCCAAGAGATCCCTCAAGTCATGGGTATTTCTTCATTCTTCCTCTTCCAAGAAAGGAGCCCCCAAGGTCCTTAGTGCGAGACACTCATCATCTAGGGCTAGTTTGTCGTAAAACATAGTCTCCACAAAATTTACTTCTCCCCTACTGAAAGGACTAGGATTGGCAGAGATCCTTATGGGCCTCCCATTCAATCTTCCCTTCACACATTGATGGTAAGTTGATGGGATTAAACGATGTTTATGGAGCCACGATCGTCCCAACAAGATGTAATAAGAGACTTCTAAATTAATCACATGGAACCGAGTCAAAGCCACTATGGGACCTACTCTTAGAGCTAACTGCACATACCCTTCAGTGGACTTTATGGTTCCTCCAAATCCTGTTATTTCCACAAGAGCCCCCATGATCCTCTTACCAAACATGCCTACAGCTTCCAAAGTAATTAAGGCAATAAGGTTGTGTGAAACTCCTGTGTCTACCAATTCTCTACTGATCTAGGCACCATTTATGGTAGCTGTCAGATTGAGAGACCTTCAATGATCCAGGTACTCAACTTCCATATCTTCGTCCTTGAAGGTTATTACGTTGGTAGTTTCCAAGAAAGCTCTACTTGCATAAGATTCTGTCGTAAAGCACTCTACTCCTACAACCATGGCTATGCTCCTGAGGGATTCTATCGTGGTCCTCCTTGCCTCTAATATAAATCCCAAATGGTTGAATAGAGACCTAAACTTAAGGTTCCTCTGGAGAGTCTTAATAGTGTCTGGGTGAAAGGATCCCTCTGATTCCTCTGCTTCCACATTAGCTGGGTTTCCATGGATTACAACAGCCACTATTCCTTTCCCTCTGTGATTAGGCAAAGGGTTCCTCTTCACATCAGGTTCTCGTTAAGTGAGCTCTAGGGTTTCCTTCCATAGCTTTTTGTGAAAGTGTTAGGATTAGTACCCTTAAATCCTATTGTGTGATATTATGTATGCTATTATGTATGACATTATGTATGACTTAATGTTGTGATTAATAAAGTTTCTTTATTATTATTATCTAAAATAATGGTAACATGAATATTTGGACATTATCATATAGTCCATGAGATGCATAGTATGTGATTTATGTGATTTAGTCACAGAAGATATAGATCACAAGTTCTTTGTAAACTCATAATTTTGGTTCGTAGTCGGTGATGAAATTGGGCATTTCATCTGCGAAGACTATAACATATCAACTAAGATGATTTGTCTTGATCATGGAAGTTGAGACTTCTAGTTGATATGTTGATATGTTTTAAGAGTTAAGACATATTGAACTGGACCGCTGTGAGATTTATTATTCTCCTAATGACTGTCAAATGAATAATAAATCTCACGACTCCTATTTGCATGAACTCTTAATCCTGAGAGAATAATGGACCTGATCATGAGGTGTAGGTTGCTTTGATATATCAGGAGTGAGATCTAAAGGCACGATCAAAACCTCAGTATGTTAGGCAACCACATTTAGTGTTGATGGAACATATATTCTCAAGATGGAATTCATAGTCTCTTAACGGAGATACAAAATATTCCCTTGAGATAAGTTTAATGGTTTTGGTTATTCAGAGAGTTAGGCCTAACCACTTTAGTAAGAAATTACTAAAGTATATATTTATGAAATTGGATTTCATAAATATATGATGAATAACTTTAAGGATTAAACCGGGTACTCAAGGATTAAGATGTAGTAATTTTCAAAGTGGCAGTCTACATTCATGACTTTGTATTACTACGAATATTTTTTGAAGGGGTTGCGTGTATAATAAAGTCTTGGGATATAATTTATAAATAAGACCTAGAGTGCAATTATATTTATATAGTGGTATTAAATATAATTAATGGTAACTTTGGACTTGTCAAGAGTTGACAGAAAAGCCCAAGGCCCATTGGAGCTAGTGTCTTATTGGTCCCTTTTGGTCCCACTCCAAGCCACACATTAAAGCCCAATTGGAAAGGCCCAATAGGCCGGCCCAATTAGATAATCAGTTTGTTATAAAAGGGAGAAACATACAGAAATTTTTTTTAAGAGAGAATCATAATTGTGAAGTGGTGTGTATGTGCAAGTGAAACCACTCGATTATTCTCCCTTAGAAACTGATTGAGAGACCACACTTCTTGGGCGAAAAGTGGAATTGGAGTGAAGATTAAAAGTGTTCCCAAGAACTTCTAATCTTTTGTTTTGAATTTCACCGCACCAAGGTACGCTATCTTGTTCTCAAATTCTCAAAATCACATAGTGCATGTTATCAATCATGAATGAAATAGATCCATGAATGTCGCTTCCGCTGTGAGTTTTGTATGGGATACAAAACCAGATTTTCCTTCAATTGGTATCAGAGCCAGGTTTTCATATCATGTTTGTATAACATGTGATTGAGTTTTGGAATTTAAGAAAACCGTTATCTTTGTGTTTTCAAATTTCTGCATAAAGTTATTGTTCCATGAACCCTTTGTGCATTGATCAATATATGGGATATATTCTTTTGTATGGTTCTAAGAGGACACCATCTACACTTCATGTGAATGGGTTCATTGAAGGTAATTATTGTCGGCCATTAAAAGATGAAAGTTATTGTCCGTTGACAATAACTACCCTTGAAGGTAGTTATTGTCAATGAACAATAACTACCATTGAAGGTAGTTATTGTCAACAATGGTAGTTATTGTCCGTTGACAATAACTACCTTCTTATGTTAATTGATTTTCAATAACTACCCTTGAAGGTAGTTATTGTCAATGAACAATAATTCTCATGCCAAGTTGAATATATGAGATATATATATTGATTCGCATGCATTAAGGATTCAAGTTCTTTATTTCATATTGAATCCGTATATTATATATAATGTAATATAATCATAAATTACATATAATAATCCATATATTATATTAGTTATAATGTAATATGGATTTATAATGTAATATGCATTATATATAAATACATATATTAATGCTAGGGTTATGAAATTTATTCCTAATGGGATTAGGATTATGTTTTCAAGGTTTCTAGCATTAATATGGTTCTTGATCATAAAAACCTTTAATTTAAAATATCTAGTGGGAGAGAGATACAAGGGTTGGATCTCACGGCCTCCATTATCGGTTCATAGTAGTGTGGGGTAAGCACCTCGTCTTGGCATATATGCCTTGCGATCCCAAAGGAGGGTGTTTACTTCATAGTACTACAAGATTGAACTAACATGTTTAAAGTAGTGTGGACAAGCATCTCGTCTTGGCGTATATGCCTCACGATCCCAAAGGAGGGTGTTTTGGTCCATGGTACTACAAGTTTAAACACTATAAGGGAGATGAAATGTGGCTACACATGATTCTAGATAATGGTGTACACTAGACTAAGTGTAATGTTAATCTCCCAAAGGAGCTATGTCATTATTACTTAGAGGTTAAAGGTAATACAACATATTATTAGTGTATGATAAGAGTTATCATGATAGCACTAATAATGAGAATAGTTCTCAATCAATTAATGTGTTTATAATAAACTTGCTACCAAGGAATTATAGACATGGATTGATCTGTCGTTGCATATATTATTTTATGGTTTTATGAGGTTCCATATTATATACTTATATGCTAAATTGATAATGTCCAGTTTACTTATTATATTCATGTTTGTTATTTTCAGATTTAAAATCATGGCATCATTTAGCCCACTTGTTGCTATTCTTAATCAAAACAAACTGACTGGATCCAATTATGTTAACTGGAAAAGAAATTTGGATATTGTTCTTACTGCTGAAGAGCATAAATATGTGCTTACTCAACCATGTCCTAGCTTTCCATCATTAGATGCTCCTCTTGAGGAAAAACAGCGATATGATCGTTGGCAAAAATCTAATGAGATGGCCAAGTGCTACATCCTAGCATCTATTTCAAATGTTCTACAACATCAAATGCAGGATGTAGAATTAGCTCCGGACATTATGCTAAGTCTGAAGGAGATGTTTGGTGAGCAAGGCCGTTCTGCAAGGCAAGAAACTATGAGGCAGATTTATAATACCAAAATGGCTGAAGGTACTTCAGTGAGGGAGCATTGTCTTCGGATGATCTCTAATCTGAATACATTGGAAGTTTTAGGTGCCGATATTGATGGAGAATCCCAAGTGGATATGATACTCCAGTCACTACCAGAATCATTCAAGGAATTCAGACTTAACTATAATATGAACAAAAAGATTTATTCTTTGTCTGAATTAATGAATGAGTTGGTAGCGGCAGAAGGCATCCTTGGTACTTCTAGTATTGATGCCAATATGGCTGAAGCTTCTACTTCTCAACCTAAGTTGAAAGGCAAGGGTAAAAAGAAGAAGAAGAAGAAGAACTTCACCAAGCAAGATGGTAAACAAGTTGCCTTAGGAGTTGCCTACAAAGGAAAGAAAACCAAAGGAAAGTGTTTTCATTGTGGTGAGAAAGGACATTGGAAGAGGAATTGTCCAATATTTAAGGCTGCCAAGAATAAAGGTATGAAAAGTACATTCCTTCTAGAAACATGTTTAGTACAGAATCCCACAGATTCCTGGTGTGTGGATTCAGGTTATACTAATCATATTTGCAATTCTTTGCAGGGGTTTCAGGAGACCAGAAAGCTTAATGAAGGAGAAATGTTTCTTACCTTGGCTGATGGGAGTAGGATTCCAGTTGTAGCTATTGGAGTGTGTAATTTATGTTTTGAATCTAGAGTTTTAATATTGGAAGACTGTTTGTATGTACCTAATGTTCGTAGGAATTTAATTTCTGCAACTTATTTAGGTAAACATGGATATTATGTTATCCTAAAAGACAATGTTGTAATAAAGAAGGATAAAGTGTTTATCTGTTCTGGCAATATTGTGGATGGTCTTTATATTTTAACTCCTGATAAACATGAATTATATAATTCTGAATTAGATCATAACTCTCATGTAAAATCATTAAAGAGAAAGTTTCCTTCTACTAATGAAGCATATCTTTGGCACTTGCGTTTAGGTCATATTAATTCAAACAGAATTCAAAGATTCATCAAAGATGGGCTCTTAGAGCCATTGGACTCTGATGAATTTCCAGTTTGTGAATCTTGTTTGGAAGGTAAAATGACCAAACGACCTTTTAATGCGAAAGGTAGAAGAGCCCAAGAATTGCTTGAATTAGTTCATACAGATGTATGTGGTCCTATGTCAACCCAAGCAAAAGGAGGTTATGAGTACTTCATCACTTTTACCGATGATTACTCAAGATATGGTTATGTGTACTTAATGAGATGGAAGTCCGAAGCCTTTGAAAAGTTCAAAGAGTTTAGGACTGAAGTTGAGAATCAATTAGGTAAACGCATAAAGGCCATTCGATCTGATCGTGGTGGCGAATACCTTCTGGGGGATTTCAAGGATTACTTAACTCAAAATGGGATTGTATCTTAATTGACTGCACCTGGAACTCCCCAACAAAATGGTGTAGCAGAAAGAAGGAATAGGACTCTTTTGGAAATGGTTAGGTCCATGACGAGTTACTCAACTTTACCAGTTTCTTTTTGGGGATATGCACTAAAAACTGCAATGCATATTTTGAATTTAGTTCCATCAAAATCTGTTCCCAACACACCTAAGGAATTGTGGAGTGGGCGCAAGCCTAGTATGAGATACCTCCACATTTGGGGATGTCCGGCACATGTGTTGAAAAGGAAGTTTGATAAGTTGGAAGCTAAAACTGAAGTATGCATGTTTTTAGGGTATTCAAAGGAAACAAAGGGTTATTTATTCTATAATCATAAAGATAACAAAGTGTTTGTTAGCACACATGCCAAATTTTTGGAGGATGATTATGTGAATAATTTTGATCCTAGAAATAAAGTTGTTTTGGCTGAAATGAATGAACCTGTAAATGAACAACCAATGGATGAAACTAGAGATGATGTGGCTATATTAGATACACCACAAGATATTACTCATGAGATGACTAGTACACAGGTGCCTCGTCGTAGTGGGAGAATTGTTCGGCCTCCTATAAGATTTATAGGTTTGGGAGAAACTTATGAAGCTATCCCAGAAGAGGCTGAATCGGATCCCTACACTTATGAGGAGGCAATGAATGACATAGATGCACATCATTGGATCAAAGCTATGAAATCTGAATTAGATTCTATGTATTCCAATCAAGTTTGGGATCTTGTAAAGGCACCTAACGGCATTAAACCTGTTGGTTGCAAATGGATTTACAAGAGGAAGAGAGGGGTAGATGGAAAGGTTGAAACCTTTAAAGCAAGGCTAGTGGCGAAAGGATATACACAAAAAGAAGGTATTGACTATGATGAAACTTTTTCGCCAGTAGCCATGCTTAAATCTATCAGAATTCTCTTATCCATTGCTGCTTATTATGATTATGAGATTTGGCAAATGGATGTCAAGACTGCATTTCTTAATGGCAATCTTGAAGAAGAAATCTATATGTTGCAACCGAAAGGTTTCATAGCAAAGAACCAAGAGCAGTTGGTATGCAAGTTGAAAAGGTCCATTTATGGACTTAAGCAAGCATCTAGGTCATGGAACATCAGATTTGATCAAGCAATCAAGTCATTTGGTTTTGAACAAAATCTTGATGAACCATGTGTGTACAAAAGACATCAAGATAAAGTAGTAATGTTCCTAGTGCTTTATGTTGATGATATTCTACTCATTGGAAATGATATAGGGGTAATGTCATCAGTAAAGGTTTGGTTGTCAAGCCAATTTGATATGAAGGACTTGGGTGAGGCTAATTTTATTCTAGGGATCAAGCTTTGGCGAGATCGCAAGAATAAGATGTTAGGCTTATCACAAGCTGGATATATAGATAAGGTTCTAGAACGGTTTAGCATGCAAAACTCCAAGAAAGGTTTACTTCCTTTCAGACATGGAGTTCCTCTGTCTGATGACCAAAGGCCTAAGACTCAAGAGGAAGTAGATATGATGAGACGAGTTCCTTATGCTTCTGCAGTAGGAAGTCTCATGTATGCTATGCTTTGTACTAGACCAGATATTTGTTATTCAGTTGGCATGGTCAGCCGATATCAATCAAATCCAGGACCAAAACATTGGCAAGCTGTAAAGCATATTCTCAAGTATCTTCGAAGAACGAGAGATTATATGCTTGTTTATCGGTGTGAGGATTTGATTCCCATTGGCTATACAGATTCAGACTTTCAATCAGATCTAGATTTCAGAAAGTCCATATCAGGATGTGTTTTCACCTTGGGAGGTGGAGCCATAACATGGAGGAGTGTCAAGCAATCTTGTATTGCGGACTCCACCATGGAAGCAGAATATGTTGCTGCTTACGAAGCAACAAAAGAAGCTGTATGGCTCAAGAAATTCCTTTCTAACCTTGGTGTAGTGAGAATTGAGCAAGTTCCCATTACTTTGTTTTGCGACAATAGTGGAGCAGTTGCACAATCAAAAGATCCAAGGAATCACAAGAAAGGAAAGCACATTGAGAGAAAGTATCACATCATTAGAGATATTATTGCTCGTGGAGATGTGGTGGTAGCAAAGATTGAAAGTGCAAATAATCTAGCAGATCCCTTTACCAAAGCCTTGCCTCAAAGGACCTTCGAGTCACATTTGGAGGGAATGGGAGTTAGATTAGTACACAATAGTTTTTAGGGCAAGTGGGAGATTGTTAGGATTAGTACCCTTAAATCCTATTGTGTGATATTATGTATGCTATTATGTACGACATTATGTATGACTTAATGTTGTGATTAATAAAGTTTCTTTATTATTATTATCTAAAATAATGGTAACATGAATATTTGGACATTATCATATAGTCCATGAGATGCATAGTATGTGATTTATGTGATTTAGTCACAGAAGATATAGATCACAATTTCTTTGTAAACTCATAATTTTGGTTCGTAGTCAGTGATGAAATTGGGCATTTCATCTGCGAAGACTATAACATATCAACTAAGATGATTTGTCTTGATCATGGAAGTGGAGACTTCTAGTTGATATGTTGATATGTTTTAAGAGTTAAGACATATTGAACTGGACCGTTGTGAGATTTATTATTCTCCTAACGACTGTCAAATGAATAATAAATCTCACGACTCCTATTTGCATGAACTCTTAATCCTGAGAGAATAATGGACCTGATCATGAGGTGTAGGTTGCTTTGATATATCAGGAGTGAGATCTAAAGGCACGATCAAAACCTCAGTATGTTAGGCAACCACATTTAGTGTTGATGGAACATATATTCTCAAGATGGAATTCATAGTCTCTTAACGGAGATACAAAATATTCCCTTGAGATAAGTTTAATGGTTTTGGTTATTC
Source organism: Quercus wislizeni (assembly GCA_023055345.1). Taxonomy (NCBI): domain Eukaryota; kingdom Viridiplantae; phylum Streptophyta; class Magnoliopsida; order Fagales; family Fagaceae; genus Quercus; species Quercus wislizeni. The sequence goes on from JALGQJ010000002.1 coordinate 39,585,619, forward strand.
AGAGAGTTAGGCCTAACCACTTTAGTAAGAAATTACTAAAGTATATATTTATGAAATTGGATTTCATAAATATATGATGAATAACTTTAAGGATTAAACCGGGTACTCAAGAATTAAGATGTAGTAATTTTCAAAGTGGCAGTCTACATTCATGACTTTGTATTACTACGAATATTTTTTGAAGGGGTTGCGTGTATAATAAAGTCTTGGGATATAATTTATAAATAAGACCTAGAGTGCAATTATATTTATATAGTGGTATTAAATATAATTAATGGTAACTTTGGACTTGTCAAAAGTTGACAGAAAAGCCCAAGGCCCATTGGAGCTAGTGTCTTATTGGTCCCTTTTGGTCCCACTCCAAGCCACACATTAAAGCCCAATTGGAAAGGCCCAATAGGCTGGCCCAATTAGATAATCAGTTAGTTATAAAAGGGAGAAACATACAGAAATTTTTTTTTAAGAGAGAATCATAATTGTGAAGTGGTGTGTATGTGCAAGTGAAACCACTCGATTATTCTCCCTTAGAAACTGATTGAGAGACCACACTTCTTGGGCGAAAAGTGGAATTGGAGTGAAGATTAAAAGTGTTCCCAAGAACTTCTAATCTTTTGTTTTGAATTTCACCGCACCAAGGTACGCTATCTTGTTCTCAAATTCTCAAAATCACATAGTGCATGTTATCAATCATGAATGAAATAGATCCATGAATGTCGCTTCCGCTGTGAGTTTTGTATGGGATACAAAACCAGATTTTCCTTCAGAAAGAGCCTTTAAAAGGTCCAACATTCCTTGGTGGCATGCTTGACATAGTTATGAATCCTGTGAACAATGGATTCTTCTTTTCTTCTTCTATTGGTGGCCTAGACACAGGATATGGCTTGACGATCTCGTATCCTATCCAGTTATCCAGGACGTGGTTTAGCTCTTCTGTAATACATGGGATCGCTGGAGGTTCCTCGGTTATCTTTCCCATAGGTCTCTTCCTATTTTCTCCTATTGAAGCTGTCATAGCCTAAGAGACTTGCACTCTCTTTGTCTTTATGGACAAGGTCGTCCTTCTAGTTCTTTGCAACAAATCAATGAACTGAGTTATACACAGATTCTCTAAATTGAGCCTATAATCAAAAAGCATATCGGATATGCAAGTCTCCACAAGCTCCTTTTCTTCCTGGTCTCTATAACAATCTAGGGAGACATCCTCAAATCTTTTGATGAACTGAGCTGGATCCTTTCCAAACTTTTGCTTCACTATTTGAAGGCTTACGATTGTGACTTCGTCTTTGCCTAGATAGTATTTTGCACAAAATCGTTCCAACATGTCATCCCAAGTCCTTATGGATCCAGGCTTCAAGGCAGTGAACCATGTGTACGCTCGATTTACTAGAGACTTGGAAAATTCGCTTAGGTATAATTCCTTGTCCCCATGACCCATGGTGTGGATAAATTTGCTTACATGTTCCACAACATTCCCCTTCCTCCCATCAAAAGGGTTGAACTTTGGAGATTCATATCCCTTGGGATAAGGCTTGCTAAGGAGCTCTGCTAGAAAAAGGGGATCCTTGGAGAATTACTTGGAGATCCCCGAGTGCTTCTCCCTTTTCTACTCAAGGAGAGCATTTACATCTGTTAGGGTAAGGTACTGGGGATAAGCTCCCCTTCCTACTACTGATCCTCCCTCTAGCTGGACCTTCTCTTCGTTAGCTAGTAGAGGGACATTGTCTCTGATCTCCTAGGTCTTTTCTTCTTTTAGTAGATGGATCTCTTACTGGAGATCTTTCATCATTTCTACCATCTGAACCATGGGATCTAGTTCTTCTCTCTCGTTCCTTTACCTAGAGGCAACTTCATTTTCTCCTACAAGCTCTAATGTCACATGTGACAAATTGGTTCTTTCATTGTTCCTTAGTCTTAGAGCCATGCTTGCGAAATGATTACTTCTTCCCTCTCCTCTTCCAAATCCCCAGTGAGTTCTAGTTTTGGACAGTGCCTAGGCCCAATAGCAATAGGAGATCCTAGGCCTCCAAGGATGATGTTTGATGGTTGGTTGGACTGGACTTGACTCACTACGGCTTTCTTAAGTCGTTTACGAGCCAGTCTGTGCACAAGTCATGAACTCCACAACATAAATATACATAAACATATATATATATATATATATATATTGGTTGAGTGAATAGCTATGGAATAGCAAATGAACTAAAAGAGTGCAAGTAAAAAGACGTTAGAGATCTTAAAAATAGAGTGAGATTATGCTTCATTATATTAAGTATTTGAGTACATTGGGTCCTACTTTTTCTGGGATATATCACAAGGCTTAATAATGTGTTGGAAAATCTGGTTTTGCATCTCATACAAATCACACATCGGAAGCAACAAACATGAATATACTTCATTCATGAGCGATAACATGTAACCTTGAATTCTAGAATAAAGAATAAAAAGCGTACCTTGATGCAATGAAATTCAAAACCAAGACTTAAGAATACCTTTAATCTTCATCTCAATTCCACATGATGCCCAAGAAGTGTGGTCTCTTAATCAGTCTTTTGTTACGTTGATTCTCAAAGAAAGTTCTTCTTATTATAGAGAAAAACCGTTTTCTTTTCTTTACAACATACATACATTCTAACTACCTTGGTAGTTTTCTTTATTTAATAACTCTTATTAAATAAAAACTGATTATCTAATTGGGTTAGCCTTTTGGCCCTACCCAATTGGGCTTTAGTTTATGGCTTGAGATGGGACCAAAGGGAACAAATAAGACTATATTTGATTTTATTACCGATTCTAGGTTAAGAAAAAGGTCATTTTTCCTAATGTAATATGGATGGATAAAAAATCTTGATTATTGCGTTCGAAAGCCTAGTTACGTGTGGAGAAGGTGTTAAGCACCCCATAACACCTGTCCAAATATGGTCCTTTATTTCGGCAAAATTATAATTTCTAGACATTGGCAATTGAAAACAAGCCATTGGCATTAATTTACAAGGCTTTGAATGTGTTGGACTTTGAGGTCTAATTTTGGAAGGGGCATGGTCCTAATCAATGTTTTCTCAGTGCGTTTGGAATTGATGCCAAATTTCCACGGCGAAAATCAGGTAGCATTTCCCCTTATTTTTGTTGCGGAAATCCGACAACGCTTCACCTCAGATGCATCATAACACACAAAACGCTATTCTCACCAAGCTTTCGACATGAGAATACAACAATGGGGATGCCCCTTTTTTACGATGAAAATCCAGCAAAGTTTTGCGTCTATGTATATGGCATGTGTCGACATGCTCATATTGAGATGAGCCAAAGCCACCCAAAGTATCAAGCGTGTTGATACGGGTCACATACACAGAGAAACCAATGTCACTGGGTGACATGGATCGGGACAATGACACAACGATGATCGTGCACACAATATAGCATGAATATGCACCTATGACAATCACCTTGAGCATATACCCACACTACAAGGTTAAGAGCTCTCATGACTAGAGGAGGTCACTCACATAGCCACGAGAGTCCATCATACAAAGTGCACAATTGCCCATATACAAGCAGATATAGATATACATACATTATGCACAATGCAACTACATAGAGTGAGAAAGTAAAGCAGACATTGCCAATGTTTCAAGGGTATGGCCCAGTAAGGTACAAAAAATGTAAAATAGACATTGCCATACCTAGGGAATGTGGCCCAAGCAAGGAGCAGGAAAATAAAAAAGGGCACATGGAGGGGGATCCTAATACATGCTCTAGAGAACTTAGAGAGAGAGATAGAGAAAACCACTCTGGAAGGGCTAGGCCCCCCAATCTACTAAAAATTCCCCTTTGTGGGCTTGCATCATCTTGCTTGCATCCTTGCCCTTTTTGCTTACGCCTAGAAGGTCGTGTCCTTACTCCAAGCATCCTTGCCCCATACGTGTACATGCAACAAACAAGGAAACAAACCAGCATGCAAGCAAAGGAAGAGATAGAAGGAAAGCATACTAAGGGACAAGCTGGCTAAAGATGCCAAATAGGCGCAAACAAGCATGTTATCAAACAAAAGGGGGTATCCTAGGAGGACAAATGTAGGTTTGGATCAAGTGTCCAAGTTCTATTGGATTGGAGTATGGACGACACACAGACTCATGCATGAACATGTAGGCAAGCGTGCAAAGATGCAAAGATGCAAAGAAAACTAAACGGGTGGCACAAAGCAAGCAAGGCAAGTATATCTACATCACATGGAGTGGAGAAAGGTGTGAATCAAGCACACCAACACCACGAAGGTGTATCTCACAAGTGGTTACACCCAAACAAGCCCGAGGAGGGATGTATGCAACCACACAAAGCAAGTGGCCTGGGGATTGATAAGCACAAGCCCATGAAGGGCACAAAGCATAGCAAAGCCTTGATCTAGAGAGGCTAACATAGAGATAAAGCATAGAAGAAAACAAGCAAACAGAGACATTCATAAAGGAAATGATCCAAACCCTTTGATATAGGCCTAGGTATGCGGATGCAAACCTAGACCACGGGATCTAGATCTACACCCCACCAATAAGGGCCAAAACACAAGAAATAGGGATATCAAGGAACAAAAGGGCTATAGAAGCGCACATGGCATAGAAACCAACATAGATCTAAGCACACCAACATGGCATGGAGCACATAAACACATAAATCTAAGCATAGGCATGTAGATCTAAAAATCAACATGGCCAAGAACACATAGGCAAGTAGATCTAAGCATAAGCATGGAAAGGAGCTTAAAATCATGTGGATCTAAACACAAACATTAAATTTAGACATATCCTAATCCAAGAAGGCCAGTCTAACAACATCGAAGCGATAAGCCATGGCATAAGTAAGGAAACATGCTAGAAAAACCATAAAAACATGCTATGAAAAGCAATAAAGCATATTATTGAACAATAAGAAGATAGAAAAAGCTATAAAAAGAAAATGGTGTGGATTGTAGCTAAAAAGCTATATCCACACCCTAAACCTCAAATCCAAGGTATGGAACCAAGGAGAGGAAGATTGGGTGCAAGAACACTGCCTTGAAATTATGGTGAAAAAAGAATAATCAAAGGTGTTTGATGGTGTTTGGATGTGTTTAGGTGAAAAATTAGAGAGAGAAGAGAGAGAATCTGCCTAGAAACGACCTAAAATCTTCTTCTTTTTGCAAAATAAGGGGGTCTAGGGGCATTTATACTGGAAAAATGACCAATCGGCTTCCCACGCACCTTGTAAGGCCATTGGCCACCCTGCTGACATTAGCAGTTTTTGCTTTTTCTTGGTCCAACTTCGAATGCATATTTGAAGGTCTTCCTGGATTTAGATTGAGCTAATCATAGTGTCCCTAGAAAGCTCTGGGTATCTAGTTTCTAGAACACTAAGGCCTATTTGGATGGAGGGGGGAAGGAGGATAAATGGAGGGGAGTAGAATAGAGCTGGCTAAAAATAGGATAATTTTGGGCTAAATCTACTCTACTCTACTCTACTCCCCCTCTCTCCCCCTCAATCCAAATGGACCATAAAGAAATTAAATATCCAATGGTCGGATAAAAAATGTTAAAGTTGACGAAAATCATCAAGTAGCTCAAGTTTGATGTAGAAACATGAAAAATGCTATTTTTGGATGATTTTGACCGACTTTGAATTTCGGTCAACCCAATGTTAACTAGGGGCATTTTGGTTAATTTGTAATGAAATGGCACTTTGAGTGCTTCGATGCCCGAACGGGTTGTGCCACATCAATCTAGATGTGTCTATGGCCCCATGGAGAAAATATAATATTTTCAGAATTTTTGAGGTCCGGCGTGCAAATTGAGAGTGGACAAAATACGATGTCTACATTACCTTTCATCCTTCAATCCATAATCAACCATGTTTACAAATTCAAATCCACTCATTTGGAGCTTACTTCCTCCTTCCTTAAGTCCACAAATAGGCGCTAGGATCTCACCATCACTGAGCACTACAACAATTCCTCACTTCTATGAGATCTTCATCTTTTGGTGTAAAGAAGAAGGAATAGCCCCAATAGGATGAAGCCATTCCCTTCCTAAGAAAAGGTTGTAATTAGGAGTGATATCCATGACGTGGAACTCCACAGTTGTTTACAATGGGCCGATCTTGCAAGGATCTTTGAAGGTTCCCATAACTTTCCTTGAAAAGTTATCATACGCCCTAACAATCAAAGGAGAGGGGATGATTGTCTCCATATCTAGGCCAATAGTGAGGGCAATTCTAATGGGGCATACATTCAATGCGGATCCATTTTCAATAAGTACCATCGGAACTTTAGTACCCATGCATTCAATGGTGATTTGCAAAGGTTTAGTGTGAGTGGCTCCTTCGAGAGTAAGGTCCTCATCAAAAAAGGCAAGGGTGAGGTGGATCCTCAACTCCTATGAGAGATAACACTTCTTATGGTGTAGTTTCTATAGACACCTCTTTCCCATTCAAAGCATCCAAGAAAGCACTACAATGCTTGTGAGAAGCCATAAGTAAACCCCATACCGATACATGAGCTTGAGTCTTCTTTAATTGAGTTAAAACCCTATGGTCTCTATCAACTTTGAACAATCTCATTCAATCTCATCAATTTGCAACCAATTCTAATATGGAGAAGGAGATTGACAATAATCCAGCTAAGGGTTCTTCCTAATGCTAGGCTCAGTGATGATTTTGGGATTTGGGAGAGTTCCATTGTCTATGAGGTCTTGTATTTAATGTTTGAGGTAGAAACAATTATCGGTCTTATGGCCGAGTTTTTAGTGGACGAGGTACAGGGTTAGTCATGGGTGTAGGATCTAAAGGCTTAATGAATCCTTCAAAAGAAAATTCTCATATGTTTGGGCAAGGGTCATCCCTAGGTCGGAAAATTCTCGGCGGGCTTTCTTTGTGAAAATTGGGTAGGCTAAGGTTTGTTGAGGTATGATGGCACTTACACTCATGGGATTGGGTGCTTTAGAGGTAGTTATTCCTCCTCCATATGTCTTCTTGATTGGAAGTTTGCTCTCACCCTTCTCCAATTGCCCATTGTTGATGGCATCCTCTATCCTAGTTCCACAATCACATAATTCTCCAAAGAAACTAATAGGCGATGACAAGAGCCTACTATTATATGCTGGATGCAAGTTCTTGATAATCATGTTGTTTTTATCTTTCTCATTTGGCCTATAAACCATCGTAGATGCCTTTCCCTTCCACCTTGTCAAGTACTTGGAGAATGTTTCCCCTACTCATTACGTAGTGGTTTCCAAATCTCTTAAAGTCACATCAATCATAGTATTAAAGATGAATTGATCCACAAACAACTCTACTAGTTCATTCCACACCTTAGTTTTGCTAGGATCCAAACTATAGTACCACCTTCATGCACCTCCCGTGAGTGAGAAAGGAAATGCATTCTAAGTTTGTTTCTCATCCAACCCCTTCATTTCAGCGATGCTTAGGTACCTTCTAACATGTTGCTTTGGGTCTCCAGTTCCATCAAACTTTTTCGCATTAGAAATCTAGAACTTTGGAGATATTGCAATGGGAGTTTTGGAACTTATGCCCCCATGTTATAGAGACAATCATCCATCCCTTGGGCCTTACGGAAGGTGAGTTGCATTTTCTCCATCTTCTTTCTCATGCCTAAGGTTTCTACCGTGAGTTTCTCAAATTGCTTATTCCTTTCATAATCAGCTTTGTCCCTTTCATCTCAATCCTCCACTTCTTCATCATGGAGAACCTCTACACGTGGGTTTGGCTTCTTCAATTTGGCTTCTTCGAGCTTAGTAAGGCCCCATCTTTTTGAGATCGTCACTTTGTTCTTTCATTGCCTTGAATATCTTTTGCGCAATTTCGTCACTAATTGGAGCAGCCATTATTGCTTGAGATGATTCCTCTACTTGGACCACTTCCTCTTGATGTGTGTCCTCAATCTTGACCAAACACCTTCTGTTCTTTTCTCGAATCCAAATTGTAGTGGGGACATGTTTTCTTGACTTTGGTGGAGCAATGGTGCCCAAAAAAAAAAATCCCTTTTATCATTAAGTCCATGTCCCAATTAAAAGGTTCTTTTTATTCTTAGATGTTCTTGGAAAATCTTTAAGTCCATTTTAATGAAGGCCCAATTACAAAGTTGCTCCCTTTCCCCTCATGGACCTTGCCCCTTGTTTCACTGGGCTTCGGTCCATTTACAATAATGCTCTTATCTTACTCTCATGGGCTTTCATTTCATCATCATTCTTTTTTTTTTTTGAAGTAGCCCTTTAGCTAGAATATATTGTAGCCTTCCTCTCAAGGTACATGAAATTCTCATCATGTTGGACCTAGGCATACAATAAAGAGGCCTAGGATTAGGGAAGTTCATATTTGACTTTGTAGGATTTTGGATGCTAAGTCCATAGTATGCATGTTATCTTAGGCCCAAAGTCCTCTTTTTTCAAAAGGGCTTTGAACCTTTCAAGTTAAGATATACCCTTTAGATTTAGGGGCAAGACTCTTACACATGAGAACTTCTTTTCTTTTGTCCCCATTGTCTTAGAATACGCCATAACATTAGGGTCATCCTTCCAATTTTATGTCTTTTATTTGTCCTTTAGAATTACGTGATCACAAGATATATGGTTGAACAAACAAGAGATGTATAAAAGGTATCCTCTTCTTGAATGGATCTAGGATATCTCTAAGTGTGGGTAGGCTTTCCTAAGGCTAAAGGGATAGATAAGTAGGTCACTCACAACTAGGTGGGCCATGATTCCAACTAAGGGCCTATGTGGACCTTTGTGGATTGGTGGCAAACCATTAACGTACTCAATGACCATCATAGACAATGGCACATATTGTGAGTTGGTGGGATGAACTTCAAAAAACTTGGGCCTGAATAGGGCCTTCCATCTTTCCACTCATCACCAACCGAGGTAAAGGGACAAAACGAACCAAGTGATTGTGTGTGCAACGAGTATTAAATAAGCCTTTATTAAGGTTAAGACATAAGACACGTAGGAATTAAACTCATTTTCCCTAGCGGAGTCGCTATTGTGGACATAACAGGGAGTTTCCATCTAGTTTTTGCAATGGTCTAGGAACCATATATATAGCATCCTCTCAAGGAAGGACCTTTTAATCTTACTACCAGAGATATGGGTTCGAAGTTAAGGTACAGTCTTAGGAAGGTGTTAGGCACCCAAAACTGCCCAACCCTAAGGTTGGCTTCCCTTCATTGTATCTTATGTCTTAACCCTATTAAAGGCATACTCAATATTGTATCTATACTCACACACACACTAGCATACATCTAACAATCATCATGGCATCAATCATTCCTAACCATACATCTATCATGACAATCAAATAAGGCCTATCATTCATTTAATAATGGCAATCAAACAAGGCCTATCATACATCTAATCATGGCATATGATCACAAACCCTAGCATACTTCTAGCATACATGCCAAACCAACCTAGAATTCATCTAGCATGGTATAACCTCATCCTAGCATGTTACAATCATCATATCTCATCGAAGGCAGAAGCATATGAACATTAAATCAAGGTAGAAACAAGACAAACAAATCACGTTATCACCCAAAGCATTTAAGAACAAAATTTTATTACCAATCCAAAACCAAACCAAGCATGTACATTGTGAATGCATGACTTACCTTTACTTACCTTACAGCAACTTAGCACCTATGGCATTATGCATGAACATGTGAATGAATGGCATGGTATTTAACAAAGAAATAAGAACAAACCCTAATCTAAGCATGTGAAGGTTTACACACAAACAACATGTGAAACAGAGACTTAAAACCATGAAAACATGAAAAAGGATCTAAAACAGAAGTATATATGTGAAAGCATAAGCAAAAAAAGAAGAAAACAAAAATAGGCTTTCTAGGCTAGTTCATGCATAAGCATGAACAACCCTGCGTGCGCATACCTGCGTACACAGCCTTAATCATGCACACGGGGGTTTCTGCCCAGAAACCCTAAAAACATAGCAAATAGAGCAAGGTTCAAAACACGATTTCTAGCAACCTAACATGCTTAAAACATAAGGAAAATGTAAACCTAGTCTAAACAAGCATATTATAAATATAAAAAAGCATATTACAAATGAAAGAAAATTTTAAAAATGAATGAAAATTTTAAAAATGAATACCTCAAAGCAAAAGCTCCTAAGCTTGATTTTTGAGCATCCCCCTCAATCAAATCTATCACAAACCAATAAGAATGCGATTAGTAATCTTAAAATTCAAGAACCAAGGTCAAAAAAGGCCTTAATAAAATAAAATTGACTTGAGAATGTTTTGTGGGTTTTGTGAAAAACTCCCTCTTTGATTCACTATTTCTAGTTAATCTTAGTGTTTTCTCGTGGAATTTTTTTTTTTTTTTTTTTTAAAAAAAGGTAACATGTATGGCTATTTATATTGTGAAAATGGGGGTTTGGAATGGCTCCCAGACGATGTGGGATTCGTTCTAAATCTCAGTCTTTAATGCAAAAAACTTGCCTTTTTGGTACTCGTGAAACCCTACCTGCGTGCGTAGAATCGTACCTATGTACGCAAGTTCATGCCTGCGTATGCAAGTTTAGGGTTTCTTTTGGCCTTTATTTTCCAAAAATAGATTTTTAGCTCATTAAAAAGTTATATTTTCCATTTTGACATCTCTCAAGTCAATCTGTAATCTAATTGGGCCCTAAACCAACTTTGGGTCTTAAAATTTCAGCATCATTGGGGAACTAGGGCCCGAGTGGTGTATAAGATGCGGTGTCTACAAATTGTGATGATCATATGCTTCTTCCTTGGATGTGATGACATGATACTAGATGTATGCTAGGGTTTATGTTTATGCCATACTAGATGAATGCTAGGTTGGTTTGACATGTATGCTAGGGGTGTGATGTGATGATATGCAAGATTAGATGAATGTTAGGCTTTGGTTGATTGCCATGATAGATGTATGATTAGGTCTTGTGGAATGATTGATGTCATGTTGATTGCTAGATGTATGCTAGTGTGCGTATGTATGTGTGAGTATATATACAATATTGAGTGTGCCTTTAATAGGGTTAAAACAGAGGACACAATGAAGAGAAGCAAACCTTAGGTTTGGGCGGTTTTGGGTGCCTAACACCTTCCCAATACCGTACCTTAACTTCAAACCCATATATTTGGTAGTAAGAGCAAAAGGTCCTTCCTCGAGGGGACGCTATATATATGGTTCCTAGACCATTGCAAAAACTAGGTGGTGACTCCCACATTTCTGTTGTGCCCACAGTAGGCCTCGGCCATTTTCTCTCCAAACCCACCAAAAATTGATCTCTCTAAAATGGAAAGAAAAGTGGAGAAAAAGGGGAACAAAAAGCACCAATTATTTGGACAAAAATGTCCTCCTCCAATGTTCAAAGAGTGTTTTAGTTTTTGTCATTTTCTTCATTTGATTTTTGCCTTTTTCCCCTCTTATTTCTTATACCTTTTTTTTTCCTCAGTTACTTCTTCTTGTTTAGTTTTTTTTTTTTTTTTGGTTCATCATTTTTTCTCCTTTCACATTCTAATTTTTTTTTTTTTCATTTTTTTCTCATTTGTTACCTCTCTCTCTCTCTCTCTCTCTCTCTCTCTCTCTCTCTCTCTCTGTTTGTCATTTTTTTTCCATCATTTGTTTTGGATTCTTATGCTCAACTATTTTTTTTAATATAAAAATATAATGTGAATTTTTTTTTTCTATTAGGGGCATGAGAATAAATTCATACAAACTCTATTTTCTATCCTCTCACATTTTTCTCCTCAACCAAACAAAAGATTTTTCCATCCCTCCAACCAAACACACATGAGGGAAAATTAAATCTTTTCAATCCTCCCATTTTTTCATCTCTCTAATAAGCAAACGAACCCTTAATATCAAGTCTTCTTAAGAGAAGAGACTAACTTGAAGACTTAAGAGACAAAGCTAATTAAATGAGATATTCCATCAAGTGTGGGTTGGAACCCACATGTACCACGCACCTAACAATTGATTACATATTTTTCTAATTCATTTTAATTACCTAATTAACTAAAAACCAATTTCAAGTGTTCCTATGTTAATTAGGGTAACCAAAGTCTTGAACCAAAGATTCTTGACTCGGAAATTCTGTTACGGGTGGGGAAGGTATTAGGCACCCCATGATGTATATCCAAAGGATAGTATCCCCATTTTAACTTAATCACAACATTCATATTTTGAAAAATAAATTAGATACTTGGCATTTTTTTTTTAAAAAGATTTTTGTTGTACAAGCAATACATATACATAACAGGTGAATATCTTATTTCCATAGCTAAGTAACATGTGATATTATTTGCAAAGAATATGTACAAGAAGCATGTGAATATATACATAAATATCATTTGCAAACTAGTTATTACATTGCAAGAAATAATACTTGCAGCTAGCGTGTGAGTATTACCATATAGCTAGCATGTGAGTATTACCATGTATCTAGTATGTGAATATATAATACTCTACAATGTAAAAGAAAAGGAGAGGAGAGAAAAGAGGTCACCTTATGCATTTTAAAACAATAAGCATATTTGTTCTCCAATGCATAAACACAACAAACCAAAATGGTTAGTGTAAGGGGAGAGGAATATGTTAGCTTGATTGTATGCCACAAACTCAATTGAAATGAATCATGGATATGTAGCAACCTCTTTGAAAATTGTGTCATTTATAAGGAGATTAATTGAAAGCAATTTTATTTATGTAGAATGGTGGAAAGTGCTTCTTATATATCTTTAAAAAGAAAACCATTTATATACATTTGAAAAGATGAGTATTTTCTCTTGCAAAACCTCACGACTTTTTGGAAATATTTATTAAAGAAAAATGCTATGAAATTTTGGAAAAAGAGGTTTGGAAAAGACTATCTCTTGATCTTAAAAAAAAAAAAAAAAAAAAAGGGGGGGGGGTTTTGGTAAGAAAACATAAAAAAAGAACAATTTTATTTTAAGATTTAAATCGAACCTAATTAAAGATAGGGTTTTATATTAAGAAAATGATTTCCATGGTTTTCTTTTCTGAAAAAGAGGATATCATAAGTGAAAAGCCATGGTTTTTGGTTTAAGCTTTAGTGCATGGATGCTCGCTTTGATACTTTCAATGATAAGTTGTATCAGGTGAACACCCGTGTCGACCATATTGCTAGATGGCAGGCTCTCCTTGGTGGCTTCGTGGAGTCTCCCTCTCCTTCTCCCGAGGCATCCGAGGATGATGACGATGACTTCGATGATGATAATGATGATGATAATAGAGATGCTAGCTCACCCAGCGATGACGGGATGTCTACTTGATATACTTACCATTTGTCACTCGTGACAAAAAGAGGAAGTAGTTTTGAATATGAGAGTAGCCATACTCATAGGGAAAGGGTTAGTATAGGAGATTTTTGTTAGGGGGAGTGTTCATATTTTGAGGGATGTAGTGAGGATTTTATGTATCTTTTTCTTTTCTCTATATTTTAGATACATTGTTCATGTGCTTTAGATCTTGTGATCATCTTGTGATAGCAAACCTTGTACTTGTTGTTATATATATATGATGAGGTTGTTATTACAGTTCTTTCACCTATCTTTACATGTGTTGTTTCTTTTCTCTCTTTATGCACATGCTTCTTATATATTGTATACAATCTATTATTTCTGTTTCACACTAAGATGCCATGATGAGTAAATACATTGTTCTTGATCAAGTAGTATTTACCTTAAGTTGATCATTGACCCCTGCTGTCATAGATCGTGGTCATTCCCTGGTTATTCCACCCCATTTTTATGGAAACAACCATGCCTATTGAAAGGTGGGAATGAATGCTTTCTTAAAGTCTTTAGATGAAATAGTGTGGGAATTGTAGAAACTAGTTGGACTAAACCTTCTAGCTACCCCCATAGCTGAGTGGACTGGTGCTCAAAAGGAAGCTGCTAGTTATAACAACAAAGCAATGAATGCAGTATTCAATGTTGTTTCACTAGAAGAGTTTAAGAAGATTTCAAATGTTGAAGTAGCTCACACTACATGGAACATCTTTCAAACATTGCATGAAAGAACTAAGGTAGTTAAAATTAACAAACTCTAACAATTAACTACCAAATTTGAAAGTATTAAGATGTCTAATGATGAGTCTTTTGATGAATTTTACGCAAAACTGAATGACATTGTTAATTTAGCTTTCAATTTAGGTGATGTCTATAATCAACCCAAGATTTTCAAGAAAATTTTAAGATCCTTAACAGATAATTTTAAACCCAAAACAACAGCTATCACTGGGAGTAAAGATGTTGACATGACAAGTCAATATACAAACTTTCAACTGCTAAATTTGATTCCCTATAATTTAGAGTCTTAGACTAAAATGAAATGATTATGAATCCATCAAATAAATAGATTTTAAATCTTTTGGGACAAATTTTTTTAGCCCCATAGTGATTGAACCAAATGATAATTTAATTCTATTAGGACATATGTGATTCATTTTAGGAACATATGTCAACATTTTATGTAATTGGCTAATCCTTTGACAAAACGCACTTTACTTGTAATTGGGTAAATCTAGGATGTGTTTAATGCTTCAAGAAATAATGTTTCAAGTTCAAGTAATTAAGCCATGCAAATCTGTCCAAAAATCAAGTAAAGAAGTGTTGTTCATTAAAGCTCAACAAATAGTATCTATCGAGGCTTAAGGAGCTGTTTCAGCCCGAGGCTCAACAGCTGCTCGATAGATAGGGTATCTGTCGAGATTTATGAAGTTCAATTTTTCAAGCTGATTTTCATCCAATCTGTGAATGTATGTTTGGGTTTTCTTTTCTCACAACCCTAAACATATATAAGGATTATTTTGAGGGCCATAAAAGGTGACACAAGTTACACAAAAGCAAATTCCACAAGTGTGAAGAAATGTGTGACTGGAAACTTAGTTTGCCCTAATTCTTGAAAAACCTACTGTGTTTGTGCACCATAGGATTTTGTGACCAAGCAACTTCATGATCTTCATCGTGTGATGAACTAAAGAACTTTGCAATCAACATCCTTCTAAAGTTGGTGTTCAAGTCGCGTACTGGGATCCGCGCATCTATTGGTTAGTCACGTACTGAAAGTCGTGCATTGAAAGGAGAGACTGTTACTACAGAACAAGTCAATTGGGTATTGGGGCAAGGGTTCAATTGTAGGTTAGTATAAGGTACTGAGATTCCTTTACTTATAACCGCTTGTTTTGTCATATAGTTTTTCCTCATTCGTAAACAAATCACCGTGTCAATTTAATTTCCGCCGCATACTTAGTTTAATTGGTGATTTGTTTGTGCAGCCACATACAATTGCATGTTAATTTGATTAATTAATAAACTTAGTTAATTAATCAGTTAATTTATCACAATGGATCAATACATTCTTGGCCTATCAAATTCCACAAATTTTCCAATTATTACATTTTTACCCCACATAGTCAATCAGTGTCAAAATCAAACAATCATAAAAAATATATATATGTGTGTATATAATAAATTCAAACATGCAATCATAAAGGGTTTGATTGCCAGTCACTTCACATAATCCCATATATAGTTATTTCTTAATCTCTACAACCTTTATAACTCGAATGTTAACATTATACGAGCAAAGCCCATGACACTTATATTCCAGTAAGAGAGACCATTATTAAGACTGAATATGAATAGAATTTTCTTTCTGTGTAGGGACTTGAAGTGCACCCTTCTCCTGCAAGCTCTTGACGGTGTCGTATAGGCATTGCTTCACTGGCGTGAACTCTAAGCCCAAGTCCTTCAACTTTTGGTTTGAGAATTTGTAGGGTTGAGCTCGTGGGTTTTTTTCATCAGAACACCTGCCATAATTACATTTTCAATACTTACTTTAACCTCAAAAAAAAATATATATATATATATATATATATTAAAATAAAAAAAATAAAAAAAAGGTGCATTCAAAATTTAGGCAAAGTTTATTAAAGAGCTAATTTTCTATTTTAATTTTATATGAAAAAACATAAAGAAAGATATGGTCCCTATTGAGTCCCAATTATATTATCTTTGAAAAAAAAAAAAAAAAAGAGGATAGATTACTGACTAGTCTTGAGAATATTGGAGAAATGAGGACCATTTTACTCTGATCTCTGACTCTACCTAGAGGGAATATTCCACTCCACCAAAACAATCGGATTGAGTCAGCGTCCGAGTCTGACAGAGACAAAGGGGTTGGTAAGGGCTATTCTAGTCCACAAGTACATTTTTATTTTATTGAAATTTATATTTTTTCAATCAATCTTCTTCTTAACATCATTAATTTATTATAGGTCGGACTACACATGATAAAACAAGTCAAAAGTTTCATTAAAAAAAAAAAAGTCAAAAGTTGGTACACCTACTATCCCACCACAATAAAATAGGATATTTGGTCTGCAAGTCATCATGCCCATGTCATATTTGTGTGTGTCTCTATTTCTTTTTTACTTTTTCTGATTTTTATTTTTTCGTAATATATTAAAAAGTAAAGTGAAATAATTCTGGAGTAGAGTAACGGCTCCCACAGTATCATACAAGAAAGACAATGCCACTCATCGTTCATCCTATTTCTGGATAAACATAGTCACAATAAACAAATTAATAAAGATAATTTTTTTAACAAATTATCATGGAGTGCTCAGCCAGCATGTTTCTTTCAGGCTTTCATTATTTTCACTAATATTTTGTGACTCATTCCGGTTCAAGTATAAGATAGGACTTTGGATTTATTTTTATGTTGATATTTCATTTGTTTATTTGTTAAAAATTACTAAAAAGATTACTAAATAAATTTTTAAAACGGTGCATATAAAACAAAGCAGTTCTTTTAAAAATCAGATACATTTTTAAGGAATTATTCAAAATACAAATAGAAATATTTATGAAACAAAGCAAGAAAGAAATGGTAGAATTTGCTGGAACGCATGTGTGCACGCGCATGTGTGGCGTGGGGGGTTAGTTCAAGTTAAATTTACTGTAATTTTAAGTAATATTACACCACTTAATATTTTTTAATTGAATATAAATTTTGACAAATCTACCATTAGATTACATTATATTCATATATTTTTCATACTTGCAAAATTTCAAGGTGATCAAAGATTGATAATCATGTTATCAATCAATTTTTTAAATTCAAGTTTTGTAATTTAAAATAATGTATAAAAGATAATTTTATATATTAAATGATAAATAACGTCCAATTAACATGAAAATTGTCATGTTAAGAACATATAGAACATGTATTTCAACGGTAGGATTTTTAAAATATGAAATTTATAACAAGTTATTGGTTGGTATAATATTAGTTAGAGTTATATTAGATGTAACTTAAACCCAACCCCTCTCTCTCTCGCCAAAGACCTTGTGGCTGAATTGACACCTCCTCATGCACAAAGTGCTTCGAGGTCTAGAGGGGAAAGAGTTCGAGTTGCGGGGTTAGCAGCACGTTGTCATTATCTTTCTAAATAAATAAATAAAAACCTCTCTCTCTCTCTCTCTCTCTCTCTCTCTCTCTCTCTCTCTCTCTCTCTCTATATATATATATATATTCAACTAGTGCACTACTACTTTGGCAACTTCCCCTAGAATTCACTAACCTTTGATTTCTTATTTTCTCCTCTTAGAGCATTCACATACAAAGTTTTAAAAACCTTAGTTTTTAATAACTTAAAAAACTATTTTTATTTATTTTAACACCTTATTTTACAATACACTCAATATCAAATACTCTATTCTTTTACCAATTCATTTAAATATTTTTTCTTTTACAACTTCATATAAAATAATACTAATAAAATAAAATTTTAGTGACACAACTTACTCCAAAATATATAAATATATATATATATATATATATGACTCATTAGAACGACATGTTGTGAATGGTAAAAAATAAAAGTATTATATAAATTTATTTAAAAATTATTTTCTACAACTCGCCAATTGCCACTTTATAGAATTCTTAAAAATAAATCTGAAGTGTGTGAGAACTAATGGTAACTTGAAAATATAAACTCATAGGCATTAGGAGCAAGTTTTGCAATATTTTATTACTTTTCCCCCTTTTAAGTACTGTGCAATACAGTAAAGATTAGTTTGAAATATCTTTTTTTTTTTTTAATTTAGCGTAAAAAATAAGAATAAAATTATAATTATAATTAAGAAAAGTGAAATTTTAAAAGATTATATAAACAAAGAAAATAAATAAATAAATAAAGTTAAACTAAACAAACATTAAAAGGAAGTGTGATTTATAGACACCAAACGCCATTGGTGAAAGTTATTAATGATTGTGTGAAATATTTAAAATTGAATCCTATTTAATATTAACACACAAACTACTGTGCACTATTGACGCAATGGTCACTTCACAAGTATAAATACTTGTGGGGTGTGGGAGGGTAAAAGTCAAAGTTAAAATCTCTAAGAAGAAGTTTCACACACATATACACGTAAATTATAATAGGGTAGAATTTTTTATCTTGTATAATATATATATATATATATATACACACATATATATATATATACTTACACACACACACACAAAAAAAAAAAAAAAAAAGGACTGAAGGAAGTATCTTCGGTGTTCCAACTTAATACTAATACCTGCAGGCACAGGGGGATCTAGGTAATATATAAAAGGATTTTGCTAATGTTTGCCCCAAGGGTACACAATAATTTTCACTTTTAGAAAAAAATTTCTCGGAAATTGAAAAAATATTGACAATTTTTTCAATTTTCGAGAAAATATTTTCAAAAATAGATGACTTAATGTGTACCTAAGTTCACTTCATTTTTCATCTCAACCATCCTATCACTATCAGAGAAAATAAAAAGTAACTTTTTTAGTTTTTTTTTAGCCATCTGTTTTTTTTAGGTTTTTATATTTTAAATTTATTACTTTTTCTATTGGACGACTGAGATGAAAAATTAAGTTTTTAACTATTCATCTCAATTATCCAAAAGGAATTGCATCCCATGAAATACTAAATCATACATCTATTAAAAAAAATTTGCAATTTATTAGTCAATGTTAAGTCCTCAATAATCTGCAACCCTATAATGCTTTTCTTTTTCTTTTTTCTTTTTCTTTTTTATCAATTAACCCTACCCAATTATAAATTTAGAATGTTCTATGCATTTAATTAGTCTAAAAAAAAAAAACATAGACCCTCCATATGATATGATATAAGACCGCATGGCGCAGGTGACCTAAGCAACAAATATTCATTAATTGAATCATAACCGCATTTGTTTAGTACTATTAAATATTAAAGGAGTTTTAAACTGTTGAATCCACCAATTAGTAAAGTTACCCTGATTTTCAATCAAGAGAAAATAATAATAATTTTTATAGATTGTTCTTTTATCATCGTATTAAGACAAAAATTAAATAAATAAATAAGGGTCAAGACTTAAGATAACAATTGATTATTATTGTAGGAAAAGTCAAATTCTAGATCTCTTATTTACGGACAATAAATTAAAAGAGTGTAGCTAATTAAGTCGAACCCACAATAATAACAAATAAATTTAAGTAGGGTAGAAAAATACTTACTTGAGAGGAATAGGATACTCAGGGAAGAACTTGGCAAGAATTTCTACCACCTCTCCACGATGAAGCACACTTTCAGCACAAAGGTAACGTCCAGAGGCAGAGGGAGTCTCAAAAACGAGTATGTGAGCAAGTGCCACATCCTTAACATGCACATAGGCTTGGACAGAGTTAGCATATGTCTTAGCAGAGCCGGTGAGGTATTTGAGGATGTGAACAATGCTAGCATTCACTGTTGCCTGCAACATTGTTCCAAGCACCAAAACTGGGTTCACCACCACTAGGTCCACCCCTTTCTCTTTCGATACCTCCCATGCTGCTTGCTCAGCCACAGCCTTCCCATAACAATACCAATTCTGCAATTCATAATTATATTTTTATATTTATCATTCCTCTTAACTATTATAATTAATTAAGTCTTTGTTATATACTAATTAGTAACTAACAATGTTGACCAATTCTAACTTATTTCAACTATCTCTTCCGCCTCTCTATTTACCCATATAGCAGCTAAGGCCTAGGATCTAAACCTTCGATCATTTACTATATATTTTAGATAAATGCCAAGTTGCACGCATGAATCATTAGGATCATATACAATTTACATATTCACATTTGTCTCTTTAATTGAAGTCCTTCATTACCAATATAGTCGCTCTCCAAATTTTTTTATGTTTAATTTTATTCTATTCAAGTAAGTGGCTATATATTCGGTTAACTACTTTTGTCTTTTAAATTTCTGATAGTAGCCAATTAAGTTTATGCAAGTACCCACATTAATCAATGTTAGCCAACTCATAAGTGCTGGATTTCAAGCCGGCAACATATATAAATAGCAAGGTTTTTTCGTCTTAGAATCAAATGTGTCATGTGTTTTTTGACATTATTTTAATAATGCCTTCTGGCAAAGAGTTTTTATATAAATATAAATAAGAGATTAAAAGTGTAAAGAACCTTGGTATTCTTGCAAAACTCGAGGTCACTCCAACAAGACTCATCAACCACAACATCGGGACCTCTGTTAGGGTCCATGTACACTGCACCAATTGATGATGTAAATACCACGCGTCGGACTTTGGCCTCTGCCGCTGCACTTATAACATATTTTGTTCCGTTCACAGCCGGCTCCACCATTTGTTCCTTTAAAACAAAAAACAAACACAAATCATTACCACCATCAATTTTTTTCTCATTATTTATTAATTAATTAATTAAAGAAACCTAATGATGCTTAGAGCAAACGGTAATATATATATAAAAGAAAAGAAAAGGTAGAGAATCCAAGAAACGACAACATGCACTCAACTCAACCAAACCTACCCCCATAATTATTAATTGTAGGCACCAAAGGGGATAAATTATTTCATGTTAAAATATATTTGTGACATAATTTTTATCACAACCTACGGTATGAAAAAAATAGTGAAAAAAATATATATTAGTCCATACGAAAATGACAGATAATTATGAATTTTTATTCCATACACCAAATGACACACCTTTTTTTTCACATAAAAGTTGGATTGTGTAAATGAGACTCATATTTCATACTTCTAGATCTAGTGAACATTTTCTCCCAAAAAGGAAAAAAAAAAATATATATATATATATATATATATATGGGGAAAAATTGGCTTGTATGTGTGATATTTGTTCTGACCCACAAAAACCTAGAATTCATGCATGATTTGAGATCACTCCCTTGAGTAATTCTTAGGTACTCCGGAAGTACAGAGAATAATACTCTCTTCTCTTACATTCATGGTAAAATCTACTCATTAAATTTATCATGCTAACAAGTGCCCTTAAAACAATAGTTAACAATTCATTTTATGGAAGTTTTAACACCAATTTTATAAAAAATGAAAAAAATTGTCAGAATATTAATTGTTTTTTTCCCTCATAAAAATTTTATTTAAATGAATTATTAATTATTGGCCTAAGGGCATCCATTAGTATTTCCCAATTTTATAATGGGGTTTATTATAAATGTAAGAAGAGTGAGCATTATTTATTTGTACTCCAAAAGTATCTAAAAATTTTTCTACCCACATATTGATAGGAGTATATGACTTTTCACTGCTCAAAATCCACAACTCCTAAATTCACAATTGTAAGAGCATTTGCATTAATTTGTGTATAATTAAAAAAAAATAATGTATATAATTTACACAATTTTGCCTAAAAATGACCCACATTAATTCATATATAATTATATAAATTTATAAGTTTGCTACGATAACCATGTAAATTTACACTAATACTATTCATTTTGTATTTAGTTATTTGTTCTTTTTTTTTTAAGGCATTTTTGGTAGACTGTAATAAGCGTTGTAATATAATAATTATTCCTATGATTTACTTATTCTTTAGTTTGGTTATGTTTTTATTATAAGAAATAGTCATTCCTTATAAATAGTTATTCTTCAAAATGAAGAATAACTATTTCTCTTTAAAAGGTTGTATTAGTTATTCCTTAATAAGTGCAATAATTTCAAAATTTAATATATTTCAAAATAAACAAACTTTCCATATACATCTAACAATTATAAAAATAAAAAATAACACATATCTCTCTAAAATTTAAAAATAACAATTTTTAAAGAGATATAATTGTATAAGTAAAATATTTTCTAAAATAAATATTAAATTTCATTATAATGTTATAATTCATAACCAAACTAATAAATATGTTTAGTTATTACATTACAACACACTTTATTACAAGTAATAAAAATTACAATTCATGTCATAATTTCCATTCAATGTACCAAACGTACCCTTACTTTTTGATAAAGTAAGATGTTGAATGATGGTCGTTATGTGTGAAGAAAGAGAAACAATTTAAAAAATTAAGAAAATTTTTGATATTTTAATTAAATACAGTTAAAATAGATAATGAACTTTTGAAAAATATCTATATATATATATATATATTTTTTTTTTTAAAAAAAGTATGTTATTATGGAAAACGTAAAGCTTTTTACTATTAAACCTCCTGAGGGGTATTATTTCGTACACACCGTTTTATTCACATAAAAGTGAAGTGTGCGGGTATCATGTTTGGATCAATTCCTCTCAAAAAATGAAAAGGAGAATTTTTAATATTTTTTATTTTATTTTTAAAAAGGACAGTGAATCCACCACAATGCAATAATTGACGTAGGACCCGCCAGTTTGTTTAAGGCAATCGCAACGCTAGCCACGCATGTTTTTTGACCGGTGTTAACGACGAAGTTGAGGCCGGAGCCAATCCTATCCAACCTATTTTTACTCTTTGTTAAATTCCTAGCATCCAAACAATAGAAAAATTCAAAGGGTTGGAAGCAGTAACTCACAGGATCATCAGTCACAGGCGATGCGGTGTGGAAAACACCATCACACCCATTAATGGCTTCCTTAAGGCTCTCATAATCAAGAAGATCAGCTTTGCATAAAATCAGCCTCTCCTTAGCTCCTTCAAGCTCTTTCAAATGAGCATTTTTCGGATCATCTATAACAATATTGATTTAATTTAAACACACAAAACCATATATATACATTAATAAACATTTACCAATTCTTATTTATATCAGAAATATCATTTTAACGATAAGCTACATAGGAAATCGAACCAAAATCTCTATGTGCATGGCATGGCATGTCTTTTTGGTGAAAAAATTAAAATGACTAGTTACTTACCAGGATTTCTTACAGTCCCTTTAACAGTATAGCCTCTTTCAAGAAGAAGCTTAACCATCCATGAGGCAAGGAATCCACCAGCGCCGGTGACACATACAGTTTGTCCAGAAACTGGCATCTTAACTCAAGAGACGGAGGAAGAGGGGAATTAATGTTGCTATTTGTGGTGGTTGGTGAGAAAGGAATTATTATTAGGCAGAAGCGTGTTCCGTTTGAAGTTTCTACTTTCTAGTTTGGAGTGCTGCTAGCTGGTGGAACAATAAAAAGGCACTTATGGCTAAACCAAATGATTAATGCTTCCGTTTTATAGGGAAAGGAGCTTTACCACACTCACCTACCACGGGTTAAAGTGAAACCACCACGGGTTAAAGTAAAACTAGTTTCAGTCTCTCTTCTGATACCCATTTTCTACTGACCTCTGCCTTTTCTTTTCTTTTCTCTTTCTTTTTGGTAGATGAATTCTCTGACCCCCTTTTTTTTTATTATAATTATATAACTCTTAAAATTTTGAACCTTCAAAAGAGAGCCATCTATATATATATATATATATATATATATATATATATATATATATATATATATATTAATAAGTAAAATTGAAAGAAAGTCTAATTACATTTCAAATTAAATTTCAATTAAAGTCTAATTTTGTGTCATGTGTCTTATCTAATTTAAACTTTTAAATTTTTATCTCAAGTGAGTTAATTCAATGTTAAAAATTAGAAGTTCAATATAAATAAACTTAGGTAATATATATATATATATATATATAACCAAAGCTTAGAGAAACTTTTATTAGAATTAAAATTAGATTTTTCCTTTGCTAGCTTTTCACACAAATTAAATTTTTAAAATTTTTGCTTTTTTTTTTTTGAACTTATGAGTGTATTTTATATATATATATATATATATATATATATATATATACTATTTCTATTTAGATATTTTGTATGTAAAGATCTTAAACGTAACAAACTGTAATTAAGCTAAACAATTCCATGCACCAATTCCCATACAATTTAAGAGATACTATTGAATCAATTTATTCTTTTATTTTGTGTTGTATTCATTAGAATTTCACGAACAGTGATAGTGAATTAATATTGTATATGTAGCGTCCAATAGTAATTTTCAAAATTATATACATAATAACAGTGTAATAAGAAACTTGGCGTAACCAATATCATTAAAATTAAAATAAAAAATCATTTTAGTACCTCCAAATACCCTAGTTGAACTAATGTTTTATATATTTAATAACCTAAACGAACATCAATAGCACCATTATAATTCAGCACTCTTGTGCGTAAGCACAAGTTACATACTAGTTTGATATAATAATGAACAAGATTTAAAAAGTTATTAATTGGCTTATTATAGTAATTAAAAGTCATTAATTGGTTTATGAGGAGTGCTATGCTTACAATATGTTCACAATAAATCTTAAGTGAAAAGTTGTTATTGAATATTGGTGAGTAAAAAAGTAATTTCACTGGTAGATTTAAATTAGAACGAAAAACAACTACCTAGGATTTGTTTTAAAATGGTTGTGAAAATACTGTGGCTGTGTTATTGATTATAATTTGAACTTACAATTTTAATTGATTATTTGCCCACTACTAACATCCGATAACAATCTACCACTTAAAATTTGTTATAAAAGTGTTGTAAAAATATTATGGACATGACATTTCTCTTAAACTTATATCGGTTGTAAAATATTAGTATTATTTAGTTAATTTTTTATTTTGGTATGTATCCTTAGTTAATGAGAAAATAAAGCAATTTAAATATATGTGAAGAATTTAAACTTTCCTAATAGGGATGTAATTGCACTACAAAAAACGAGGTCTATAGCTGCGTTTACAAAAACGCAACTATAGACAAAAAAACGCAGCTATAGACAATGAGCTGCGTTTCTATAGCCGCGTTTTCAAACGCGGCCTATTCTCCGTGACAATAGACCCTTGCGGGGACCTATAGCCTCGTTTTTATAAACGCGGCTACAGATCACCCTATAGCTGCGTTTTATACACCATATAGCTGCGTTTGTTCACAACCAATAAATTGACACCTATAGCTGCGTTTCTGTAAAAAACGCGGCTATAGATCCGATATAGGCGGCGTTTGTAATGCGGCTATAAGTAAGACCTATAGTTGCGTTTTTTATATCAACACAGCTAGAAGCCATGTTTTGGCTGCGTTTCTATGTTAAAAACGCAGCCAAAACAAGGCCTATGGCCGCGTTTTTTAAAGAAAACACAGCTATAGATCTCAGGCAAAGTGTAGTGCGAACGAAATGTGGAGATCTATGGCTGTGTTTTTTATATCAACGCAGCTAGAAGCCATGTTTTGGCTGCGTTTCTATGTTAAAAACGCAGCCAAAACAAGGCCTATGGCTGCGTTTTTTTACGAAAATGCAGCTATAGATCTCAGGCAAAGTGTAGTGCAAACGAAAGGTGGAGATCTATGGCTGCGTTTTTACGTTGAGATAGGTATAATCCCCACAGTCCAACAACTATAATAAAAAGTCAAATATGTATTGCAAACTATATAAAGATTACTCATGAGTAATGACTACTGCCACTATCTCCACATACATGAAACACATAAATGTAACAATAATGTAGCAATAAATTTATATAACGAAACTTTTTTTTTTTTTTTTTGGCTGAGAAAATATATAATAATAAAAAACTTGAAACAGTACAGTAATTTCCTTTTGGTGGGGTGAGGCCGTGAGGGAGTGTTTAGTGTTTACTGCCAAATATACGTTGGCTTCCATTATATATGCCCCATTCTTCCTTTCTTTCGATGTTTTTTGTTAATGGGATTTCTTTTGGTATTTAGTGATAAAATACGTTGGTTTCCATTAAAGGGGTTCCCAAATGCTGAATCTTCCAGCATATTCCATACATTAATAAGGAATTAACATTATAGCAAGTCGTTGTTCAATACAATCCCGCAACAAAGGAAGAAAGAGTAGTGCAAACTTCAAAGTAATTAATGATGCTAAGTGTAACTATCAGTATTATCTTAATGAATTCAACCAATATCTGAAATATCTTGTTAAAAACATGCTTTATCAATTATAAGGCCAACCCATAGAAGCATTTCATCAAACACATCATTTGCGTTACAAACCCACAAACAAAAATGCAAATAGAAAATAAAGACAAACCCAAACAAAATGCACAAACAAATCAAACAAAACCCAGAAACAAATCAAATGAAACCGAATCAAACCCACAGCCAAACGCACACACGCAACACAACCGAGAGAGAGATCGCAAGAGGAAAACAGAGTGTGAGAGATCGGGATCAAGAGGTTCTGACCTATGATGGCTGACAGAGAGGTTCGAGACGGTGGCGGTGGCAATCGGTTCTCCGAGCGGCGGTGGCAATCGGTTCTCGAAGTGGCGGTGGCGTTGATGAGAGGCAGCGGTGGCGGCGTGGTGTTGAGAGTGAGGGTTTGTTTGAGAGTCCAGAGAAGAGAGTGATTGATCTGAGCTTCAGTTGAGAGATCTGAGCTTCAGTTGAGAGAGAGGGTTTTTTTGTTCTTGAGAGTGAGCTTCAGTCGTGTTTGATGTTTGGGTTTTTTTTATTTTTTTATTTTTATTTTTTTTTATACTAATCTTAGAGCTGCGTTTCATAAAACGCAGTTCCGTATGAATTGAAGCTGCATTTTATTAAACGCAGCTCTGTAAAAGTTGGAGCCGCGTTTAATAAACGCAGCTCCAATTTCAAGCCCCTTTTTTTTTTTTTTTTTTTTTTTTCAATATACCCCAAAGCCGCGGCTTGAACCATTTCAAACGCGGCTTCGGCGCTGTTGGAGCTGCGTTTGACAAAAACGCAGCTCAAACAGCCAGGTGGAGCTGCGTTTGTGTAAAACGCAGCTCAAACACGACTTTGAAGCTGCGTTTTTGTCAAACGCAGCTCCAAAATGCAGCTCCATGCTCCGTTTTTTGTAGTGAATTGTATCGGCTAAATTCGCTTTTCTTTTCTTTTCTTTTCTTTTTAAATCGAAATTGAAGCATAAATTAGTTCAATTGATTTTTTGTCAATGAATTAATTAATTTCTTTCATTGAAAGTGAAATAAAATATGGAAAGCTCAAAGTAGAGCACCACAAAAATAAATAAATAAACAAGTCCTTATTGGATTGTTAATGGTCTCCTAAAAGTATAGATAAAGGTTTTTTTTCACAATTTTCACCACCAACTCTAATGTGATCAACTGTCAATGCCCAAAAAAAAAAAAAAGAAAAAAAAAAGTGGTTTAGTGAAAGTAAGTTTTGTCTACCACTAACGGTAAACTAATTCAGACTCTATGATCTAATATAATAAGTCTATGGATAAAATTTTTGCTACAATTTTTTTTTTTACATGATTAGGTGATAGGTTGAGTGCTCCTATAGGGGATTACTATCAAATCTTAGTTCAATTCATTTATCTATCTATCAAAAAAAAAAAAAAAAACTCATTTATCTTGGTCTCAAACCTATCTAAAGAACTATTAGCAACCAGGGGAAAAAAACTTAAAAATAATATTAGCAACCATGCTATTCTAAATTATCATGTATATTTTTTAGCCTATTTTAGGTGGAGCTAAATTAGGTTTTTTTTTTTTTTTTTTGGGTGTTTTCATTGAAACACGCATACACTCCTTTCTTAAGAGGACATTTGATTTTAAATTAATAATTAGTTAAAATTATTTTATGTGTAATCTTCCCTATAATAATAGTAATAATAAAAAAGTAGTTTTGTAACTTAGATATATCCGAACTTATGAATAGAAATACTATGCTTTGTACTTCACTTTTTCTTTACCAACCCTAATTTATTATATGTTTTTTTATATTTTAAATATTGATTTTTTTATAATAATAGAGAACGAAAATGCGACAACTTGTGATTTATGATTTAACCAAAATAAAATAAAATAAATTGTGATTTGTAAAGTATAAAATAAAATAAAAAATATAGAACAAAGGAATTTATTCAAAGCTTACAAATGATTTATTTCACTAAAATAAAAAGCACCACAGGTCAGATCATAGAACTCTGATCCGGTATCTCCTTGTTTATTATATATTCCCTCCAACACTTTTGAATCCCAAATTATTTCAAATGAGTTAGAAAGAAAACCAAAGACGCGACCTCTCATTAAAGAAATGAGGTAATACCTATTTGGACATTTTCTTTTTTTAAGCATAGTTTTTAAAACCCTTTTTCTTTAATCCAGTTTTTTTTTTTTTTTTTCAAGTAATTTATATATAAAAAGTTGAAAATGGTCCTTAGTTTTGCATATTACGCAAGGAGAGAGATTTTAGAAGGAGGGAGACAGAACAATAACATGCGCAAGAGAATTAAATAGGATATGACTTCAAATATGGCAACCAAATGGGTTTCGTTGCCTTTTTGGTTAGAGAGGAGAGAACCACGTAACCTCCCCACCGGAGTTGGTAACCTTTGCAATTTCTGATAACGACGATATTATTAAAAAAAAAAAATGATGGGATTCTTCCCTCACTTCAAAGAGATACATTTCATCATGGTTTTTATTTTTTTTTTTCATCATGGGTCATGGGATCTTTGATTTCTACATCAACAATGGAAATTCAACCCATGTATTAAGGAAGAATTATGGGCTGTAAGGGAAAATTTATCTTTAGCTTCGAAATTGCAATAAAGGCTTAAAAGTTTTGGCTGGGCAAGCAGCTTCACCAAATTACAATAACTTTTTAGATAGAAATAATAATTTATTTGTTCATGACAACTTCCCCTTGTTATTTTAACAAAACGTGCAAAGTTTTTTATCATAACAAACTATTTTTTCCCTTCACATTTTTTTTTTCATTAATTAGCACCAAAACTTAATAGCATTGTGAATTGGGATAAATTACGTAAAAAATAGTTAGTCAATCCAAGATGACCAATCTCTTGAACTTGAGAGAGGAAATATAAATTTTTGGTTAATTTTCTGCTTAATTCTCACTAATGTATTTAAAGTATGTAAATTGCCAAGAATGAGATAACCTCATCAACAAATCCTAAAACATATGAATCAATTTGAATACAAGAAAATAACAATACTAATCTACTACTAGTGTTTCTCTGTCGCTAGCAAAGGTTGGGTCCCCTAACCTCTCCTAGGCTGTAGAACCGCTGTCCCTCTTCGAAGTTGCTGTTTTTGTTCCTTAGAGTAACAACGTTACACTAAGGTTTTGTCGTGGGTTTTCTTCTTTGGGGTTTAGGGAAACACTCATCATCTCTTGCACCATGGATGATCTCACTGTACAGTGGAAGGGTCTCTCTCTTTCACACAGGGAAGGACCTAAATTCCGATTACACTCAGATTTGGCTTCTGCTGAATATACCATTGCTGCAAAATTTTTGACAAAGCGAGCTTTAAACACTGATGCAATTGCAGCAACTTTTAAACCACTATGGTGATCCAAGAACGGATTCAGGGTGAAAAACCTTGGTAATCACGTTGTCCTATTCACCTTTGACAACGAGGAAGAAGTGGATACAATTACGGCCAACGAGCCGTGGAGCTTTGACAAGCATCTTATGGTGCTTCAACGTTATGGTAAGGACTCAATTGTGGAAGAACTGTCTTTTAATCTAACTCAGTTTTGGGTGCAGGTACATGGCATTCCATTGGGTTTTATGAATCCGACAGTGGCGGCAGGAGTTTGTGAAACTGCAGGGACAGTTAGCCGCCACCCAAAAATGCCCATTGAAGATGGGGGGGGGGGGGTTTCATGAAAGTGAGGGTTCTTATTGATATAACCCAACCCTTATGTCGGGGAAGGGTCATTTGCCTTGAGGATGATAAAGAACTCTGGGTCTCATTCAAATACGAGCGACTGCCCAATCTGTGTTACTGGTGTGGGCGCCTAACACATAATGACCGAGATTGTGATTTGTGGTTAGACAGTGAAGGCACCCTGGAGGAAACAGATAAGAAGTATGGTCCGTGGATACGAGCTCAACCTTTTTCAAGCTCATGCAAGACAGTTGTAACAGTACCGGGTTTCTACGTCAAAAGTAAAGATACACCAAAAACAGGTAAATCCGATGGCTTTGCAAGGCGGTCGCCGGCGACAGAGATGTTTTTGAAGCGTACACAGGGACCCTCACAGACGAATAAGGAAACTACTGAATCGGTGGAAGCAGTAAATGCAAATTCAAACAATTCTTTCCTTACACAGAATGGCCAGGCTGGCCATGATCAATTAGGTCCGGTTTTGGCTCAATCACAGGTCAACATGGAGACGTTGGAGAAACATATTGAAGAAATAGACCGAGAATTAAGTAAGTTTGACTTACCTAGGACTGAAATCCACGAGCAGAATACGGTGTTTGATGATACTTTCCCATCTCATACCCCACCTCAACCAAAATTACCCTTGGACAGCCCTTACGTTACGCCTCAACCCCTTCACAACCTTAATAACCATGCTGAACCTCAACAAAATCCCAACCCGATCCCATCATCACTCCATACTCCTAAAATAACCCCACCAACCATTACTACCCCTAACACTAACAAATATAACTTGACCCCACCACACTTTAATACTTCCAAAAATTCCACACACAACCAATCCTTTTCCTCCCTTGACTTAACCCATGAAAAGAACCACCCCATAATCACACGTAACCCCCAACATACTACACCGCAGACAATTCCAAAACCTTCATCACCACTCCATCACACCTCCAACGAAGACTCTGCTCCTGCCCTCAAAAACAGAGCACCGAATGCCTCTCCACCAGCCCTCCACACTCCCAGCACAGCACCATCAACCTTTAATCCTCCCAACACTAATACAAATAACCCAACCTCGCCACCCCTCAGTATCTCCAAAGACGCCCCTATCCCTCCCTTCAAAAACAAAACACCTACTGCCCCCCCTCCCATGGCCACTTGGAAACGTACCCCAAGAATTGGAACACAAGGAGATCCGATCAAGAATAAACCACAGGGAAAGAAATGTGCAGCCCCTCAGCACGCACATCAGTCTGAGTTACCAAGTAAGAAGTATCTGGTTTCTCAAATTGATAATGAAAACATCTTAATATTGGCGGAGGCTGGTTCCCAGCCCTGCCAGGAGCAATGAGTCTACTAGTATGGAACTATCGTGGGCTTGGGAACCCACGTACAGAAGATCAGCTTGCGGAGTTAGTGCGGGCAAAAGATCCCTCGATCGTGTTCATAGCCGAAACATGGACCGATAAAGCAAGGCTAGAGAGAGTTCAGAGAAAAATTCAATTCAAAAACATGTTTGAATCACCAAGGAGAGATAAGGCGGGTGGATTGGCCCTATTTTGGAAGGAAGATTTCCCATTAGACATTGAAACTTTTTCTCCAAATCATATTGATAGCACAATCAACAAAAATCAGATTAATGAATGGAGATTTACCTGTTTTTATGGAGAACCGGCAACACAAAAAAGACCTGAATCATGGGCCAAATTACGACAGTTGAAAAATAGGAGAGCTTCACCATGGTTGTGTGCTGGAGATTTCAATGAAATTACCCGGAAATCTGAAAAAAGTGGTGGAAGACCAAGACCACACTGTCAAATGCAACTCTTTAGAGATGTGATGGATGAATGCGCCTTTATGGACCTCGGCTTTGTGGGTTTCCCTTTTACATGGCATAAACACTTCGCTGACTACACTATTTGGGAACGTTTGGACAGGGCTCTGGCTACAAATGATTGGTTCAGTTTGTTTCCTGGAACAAAAATCCATCACTTAGACACAACAGTTTCGGATCATAAACCTATTTGGATCAATCCTGAAGGTATGGATACACACTTTCAGAAACCTTTTCGTTTTGAGTAGATGTGGATGACTGATAAGGGGTGTGGGGAAACCATTGAAGCAGTGTGGACTGAAAATAATTTTGATCCGTGGGACACTAGAGTGTTGAGAAAAATTGATAAATGTGGCCAAGAATTACTAGTTTGGAGCAAGAGGCATTTTGGCAATGTACGCCTAGAATTAGAGAAGAAGAGAAAAGAACTAAAGCAGGCAGAGAGACTCTCGGTCCGGACTGGAAACTCTGATCGTATGAGGGCATTAGAATCAGAAATAAATTTGCTTCTGGATAAGGAGGCCCAAATGTGGAGACAACGATCTAGGATTTCATGGATGAAAGATGGGGACCACAACACAAAATTCTTCCACAGTAAAGCATCTCAGCGGCGTCGGCGAAATTACATCACTAAATTGTATGATTCCACGGGTAGGTGGTGTACAAGACAAAGCCAAGTAAATGACACCATTCTCGGTTTTTATAAGGAGCTCTTTACATCGGCAAATCCAGAAAACTTGGTAGAGGTGTTAGAAGTCATTCCACAGGAGGTTACTGAATCTATGAATGCCTCACTTACAAGGGAGTTCACAATTGAGGAAGTTGAAGCAGCAGTGAAAGAAATGGCACCTTTGAAAGCACCCGGTCCCGACGGAATGCCCCCTTTGTTTTACCAAAGCTATTGGTCCCTGGTTGGTTCAGAAGTATCTCAATCCATTTTACACTATCTGAACACAGGTACATTGCCACAATCTCTTGGTCATTCCTTTATAACTTTAATCCCTAAAGTAAAAAATCAGGAATGTGTCTCAATTTAGTCCTATAAGCTTGAGTAATGTGCTTTATCATATTTTTGCTAAAGTCTTAGCAAATAGATTGAAAAAGATTATGCCTCTGCTTATATCAGAACACCAAAGTGCTTTTTTGTCTGATCGCCTAATCTCTGATAATATTTTAGTGGCATTTGAAACCTTGCATCATATGAGAAACCACAATAAAGGAAAGACAGGTTTTATGGCCTTGAAACTCGATATGAGTAAGGCCTATGATAGAGTTGAATGGGTATTCATGGAGCATGTTTTGATGAAGATGGGTTTTCACAGTAGATGGGTGCACCTCATGATGCTTTGTATTACAAATGCATCCTATTCTATTTTGATTAATGGCGAACCTCATGGCAATATTACCCCTACAAGAGGACTTCGACAAGGGGATCCCCTCTCCCCCTACCTCTTTCTTATGTGCACTGAAGGCTTACATGGCCTAATAAGAAAGGCGGCCCATAATGGTGATATAAAAGGTGTATCTATTTGTCAAAGTGGACCTAAGCTAACTCACCTTCTATTTGCAGACGATAGTGTTATTTTTTGCAGGGCAAAGGAAAGTGAATGTCAATGCCTACTTGATATTTTGGCTAAATATGAGAGTGCTTCGGGGCAACAAATTAATCGCACCAAGACTACTCTTTTCTTTAGCAAATCCACACCCGAAGAGATGCAAACTTCAATCAAAGATATGCTTGGAGTTTCGGTCATTCAACAATATGAAAAATATCTAGGCCTTCCATCACTTGTGGGTCGTAAAAAGAAGGAGAGTTTCACCCATATAAAGCAACAAATTTGGAAAAAATTAGCGGGTTGGGAAGCAAAACTCTTATCTCAAGCGGGACGAGAGATCTTAATCAAATCTGTGGCTCAAGCTCTACCCACCTACACTATGGCTTGTTTCAAATTACCACTTTCCTTATGCCATGAGATAGAATCAATGATATGCAAATTTTTTTGGGGTCAAAAAGGTGATAATAGGAAAATTCATTGGGTGAAATGGCAAGATTTGTGTAAACCCAAAAGCCAAGGGGGTATGGGATTCAAAGACCTTGCTTTGTTTAACGATGCCCTCTTAGCCAAACAAACTTGGCGTCTACTCCATGACACGGAATCTCTATTTTACCGGGTGTTTAAGGCAAAATTTTTTCCAAATTCTACAATCATGGAAGCAAAAAATCCGGCAAATGCATCATATGCTTGGAAAAGTATTTTGAAGGGGAGGGATGTCATCAAGAGGGGTGCATCATGGAGGATTGGGTCCGGCCTCACTGTCAATGTATGGGGGGAGAATTGGCTGCCTACAAAACATACTCCTCGTATCATCACACCTGTGTTGGCTGGTTTGGAAGGTGCAAAGGTGGGTGATTTCATTGATCAAGGGCAAAAAATATGGAAGGCCGATTTAGTTGATGGAGTCTTCTATGATTTTGAAGCAACAATTATAAAAAACATTCCACTGTGCCGATCCATTCAAGATGACATTCTTATATGGCCATTCACACCGGATGGAAACTACACAGTCAAGTCGGGATACCGTCTCCTACAGCAAGCCTCTATGGTGCAGCAACCGGGTCAATCATCAACCCAAGCCCAGAAGCCATTGTGGAATAAAATCTGGGCTCTTGACGTTCCAAACAAAGTGAAGACAATGATATGGCGAGCGTGCAAAAACTCTCTGCCCACAAAAGCAAATCTACTTCGACGCAAAATTACAACTGATGGGCGCTGTGAGATATGCAAACAGGGAGATGAAGATATTATGCATGCACTATACCGATGTCCCGCTCTACACTCCCTCGAAAATTTCATACCAGCGTGGAATCAAAGCTCTCTCAAACAGAGCACATGCTTCACTGACTTTATTGGTTTTGTTTTTGCAGGTACAGCAGATCCGGCACTCTTTGCTTTGGTGTTATGGAATTTATGGAACCTGCAAAACAATCTCCAACTGGGGAAACCAACTCTTCCACTGGACAAGGTGCTGGAACACTCTCGGGAGCGACAATTTGAGTCCCATTCCAGCCCCATGACGTCCACAAAACAGAGGAGTGCGCAGACAACAACATGGACTCCGCCCCAAGATAATTGGTACAAGATTAATTTTGATGGGGCCACATTTGCTGAGGAGAGAAATGCAGGATTGGGTGTTGTCATACGGAACAAAGAAGGCAGAGTCATGGCCTCTTTATCACAAAAAATCGCCTTGCCTATGTCAGTCATCGAGGTTGAAGTTCTTGCAGCACGGAGAGCTCTTGAACTTACTGTGGAGCTGGGTTTCGATCATGTTATACTTGAAGGGGATTCTGAAATTTTACATAAGGCATTGCTAGCAGAGGACAGAAACTTTACACCCTACGGACATTTAGTGTAGGACATTGTTTACCTTAGTAGTTTCCTTTCAGCTTTTACAACTTCTCTTGTACGCCGCTCGGGTAATAAGTTAGCTCATTCTCTAGCGAGGAACTCCAAATCCCTCAATCATATGCAAATCTGGATGGATGATGTACCACCAGATTTATTATTTGTTGCTCAGGCTGATATTACTAGCCTACCTTAATAATACTCAGTAGCTTCTTTCTCAAAAAAAAAAAAAAAATCTACTACTACCTTATTTAGATAAAGATCTATCACTAAGCCTAAATTTAAATACTTTTAATTCAAATAACAATTTATCCAGCACATCATCTCAAGTCATAACATTCATTTCCCCTTCGAATGAATTTTGTCCTCAAGATTTCAAGATATAAAAATTGATGCTTGGTCACACCACATCCTCCTCCCTCAATTGGAGAAAACTTGACCTCGAATTTTTAAATGTTGAAGGATAAAATTTTTGATGTTAGGCATGTCTTGCAAATCTGGGATCGCTTTTAGGAGCCCCAAAGATAGAAAATTCTTGCATTCCTCACCATTAAATTTATCAAGAATTAAAAAATCAATGTGCATAATCATTGATGCAATCAAGGTTGTCTTTTCTTGAGTCGTAGGAAGCATCGTAGTCTCACTCTTTCTAACTTCAGTAAGCTCTTGTTAGTCATGCACCATGGAGGACTGATCATAAAAACATTCATCAAACTCAAACTTTTTAGCATGTGCACCATCTAATGAATCAATTTCTTATAGAATCTTCTCTTTTTCAAGCTCTTTAGTAGGTTCTTGTTGAACGAAGGCTAAAGCAACACTTGTTTCTGCATCGGTCCTTCTATCGAAAAATTTTGAGACTCCATAATATTGGCTTGAATGTGTTAAGTATTGCCTTCAAAGTTGTTGGTTATTCTTTTGATAGATTGCAATGATTCAATTTGGATACCCAATCATTCTACTGTTGCATACAAGTTTTGAAAGGCGTGCCTTAAAACATTAGCATTGGAAAATTTTAATTCTACTCTATTTTACCATTTTAAAAAACTACTTTATCATTATATCATACCATTTTACAATACTTCCAGCATCTCAAAATTCTGTTTTTATTAAAATATTATTTTTTAATCTTTCTTTATTATTTCTTTTCATCCGTTACTTTTTTTTCAGACTTGGCATGATTGGTCACATTTTCCTGAGCTTTCCAACAGTCATTTTTTTCCTCTCTTTCTCCATCAACCTCTAGCACTGGTTCAACACACAAACCATCAAACCATAAATAAATAAATAAAATCATCGGAGCAAACCCAACCGTCAAAGCATCAAACCATCACAAAAAATCATCAAAAAAAATCGAAGCAAACAATCCACCCACCGATCAGATTCGTCACAAAACATAAAAAAAAAAAAAATCATCACCGGAGCAAATGATCCACCCACCGATCAATGCCACTAAAGCAACACCACCGGAGCAAACCCATTCAAAAAAAAATCATCACCGGAACCTCCATCGGAACTACCGATGATCAACCCAATCGATCCACCCACCGATCAACAGATCCATCGTTTCAAACCCACCAATCAACCGATCCAAACCCACCATCAACCGAACCCAGCCCATCGATCCAAACCCAGCTCGTCGATCCACACTGATCCAACCTCTAAAATCCAAAATCCAAAACCCAACACCGGTGCAAGCTTTGAACGAGAGAGATGTGAGAGAGGCCGTGTGAAGCTTCAGTGACGGAGATAGGTGAGGGTGAATCGGTTGAGCTACAGTGCGATGAAAGATGAAAGAGAGGTCGTGTGAAGCTTCAGCAATGGAAATGGGTGAGAGGCTTGGTGAAGCTTCAGTGATGGAGGATGGTGTGTGATGTTGATGTTGATGTTGGGAGAAGGATGGTGTTTGGGTCTGAAGAGAGGAGAGAGCAGATGGAGAAACAAAGAATATGAAGAGAGATGAGAGAGAAATTTCGGACCTAAAAGGCATCATAAAGTTTTTTTTTTTTTTACAATACTGCTACAATGCAATTCTACCTTTAGAATTGCACTGTAGCAGTATTGCAAAAAAATTTGCAATGCTTGGCTTTACGATTCTCTGATGCAAAGCATTTTGGGGCTGCAAATGCCATATTCTCCTTAGATTTGGCATTAGCATTCCCCAATGCTAATGCTCTTAGATCCTTGAAGACTTGTCCATAAGTGGTGGTAGGCTACGCTAATGGATATGGG
Organism: Quercus wislizeni; assembly: GCA_023055345.1. Lineage (NCBI taxonomy): Eukaryota > Viridiplantae > Streptophyta > Magnoliopsida > Fagales > Fagaceae > Quercus > Quercus wislizeni. The sequence goes on from JALGQJ010000002.1 coordinate 39,623,150, forward strand.
TCAATCATGTTGTGGCAATTTTTTGTGTGTATGTGTGTGTAAGGTGGTGGTCGTTTGGTTGATGGTGATTTGAAGGATAGATTTTCTATGGTTTGTTGAAATGAGAAACAAGGTATGGGAGAATGCATAAGTAGTCGAATCTGGACCTTACACATGGAGTGGTTGTGGGCAAGGGGAGAGGAAGCATTGGCTAAGGGACTTTGTCTTGGTCTATGTTAAAGGCATGACTGCCTTGGGAAAGAAATAAAATTTGCACCAGACATGGTACTCAAGCACTCACTAAAAAGGGAGATAGTGACTTTCTAAGGTCAGAGACTATGAGGACACCCTTTATTGGTTAAATGCATGATAGGCCACCTCAAAGACATGTGTATCAATCATAGTACTCCTAATGTCCCTCTCAATGTCCAAGACTTGTTTCCCAAGCAATGGCAAAGTCACCTACCTACGAGTCCCAGTGCCACATTAGCTTAATTCTTATCCTCTAGTCAGCAAATAATATCATAGTTGTGAAAATGTCCAAAATAGAAAATGATGACTTGACACCTGTCCTTGTACTCAGCCATATTCCTCAGAGTATAAAAGGAACTTGCAGCTGTGCTATTAGGGCAAGAACCCAAGTAGATATTTTGAGAAGAGAGTAGAGAGTTGGTAGGAAAGAAAGACAACCTGGTTGTAAGATATTGGTCTCTTCTTACACATAATACAAGCAGAGTAGAACAAGAATAGTACCTTCTTGCTTAAACCGTGGTTTTTTATCCCTTCTTTAGGGTTTTCCATGCACGTCTTGTGTTTCTTTAGTAATCAGTTTCTTCTTCTTATTTAAATGTGTGTCTTTTTCATGTCTTATCATCACTTTCCTTTTCTTGTTTGAGTGTCATGTCAAAGCTAGCATCTTTTCAAGCTTTTTCATGTAGATGTACTATTAGATAACTAATCTCACCTCTCTATATAAGCTCAAATCTAACTTACATGTACATTTTTGGTGACTTCGTTGGGGATCTCTGGTTATTTTCCTTTTAAGTGTGTTGTATACCTTTGTCTGTTGTCACTTCCTCCATGCCTCAGAGGAAGAAGATGGTTACCAGGATAGTGATTGGTGTGGGTGGAAACCATCAGTCAGAACCGAGTACATATCACATATCCATGCATTCTGAAGGCACAGAATCCTCGAGTGAGGCTGGTCATTGTGAGACCAGGGGGATCATGGTTGCCATTGAAGATCTTCAACGTTCTGCAATTGCTATGAGGGTAGAGTTCCAGTCCCTACGCCCCTCAAGGTGGTCAAGGTCCTTAAGAATCTCCTTATCTGACTAAGGAAGATATACATGCTATTTTGTTCAAAGCCAAGAAGATGAAGAGTGCTGTTTACGTTGACACCAAAGCTCCTTATGCTGAAAAAATAGCTGCGAAGCCTTATCCTGATGAATGAAACCCTTTTCATTTTTAAATAGGTATCTATTTTAATAGTGAGTGTTAGGTATGAAACTTAATAGTATTTAAATTATTTAAAAAAAAACAAAAATTCAAGTTCAATGATTTCTGCGACCGCCAACCATTTAGCCAGGAAGGTTTCAAGCTCCAAGAAATTTTCATCCATTTTGACTGAGACCTTTAATCGGCCAGCCTTTAATGCCGGCCAAATATTTCAACCATTTGATGCATATGGGCGAAGCTTGTACTCAAAACTAGTCAAAAGGGACGGGGAAAAAAAAAATCCAATTCCAGTGGTCAAACTGTTTGGTATGATCCAGATGGTTATATTCAACCAGCCAAAGTATCAAAGCCATGGCATTGGCAATGGCAATACCAATAAAGGTATTGTCGCCGGAGAGGTTATATTCTATATATGGACACAAATAACGTCACTTGACTCCTTGAGGGTATATCTTCCTCCAATGTGAAATTGCTTAATTATTGGCAAATTCAACTCGATTATTAGGCAAATTCAACTTAATTATTAGGCAAATTCAACTCGATTGGATAATAATCTGAAGTGGGTAATTATGTAATACGTAAGTACAATAAATATGAAATCCCAACTTTCATATCATTGTAGGACCAGGGCGGAGCCAAGGAGGTCAATTGTCCTCTTAACCCCACCCAAGGTTTTTTAATTAAAAAACATATATATTTCAATTTGTTATTTATTTATTTATTTTTGAAATGACAATTTTTTTATAAGTATTCCAAACTCAGTCAAGAAATGAAATTTTAATATGGTATATTATCGAAATATCTCCTAACTAATGTATTTATTTTTAAATGTTATTTTATATATATATATATATATATATATATATATTACAATACATACTTTGTCTTCATGAGGTCATCTGATAATTTGAAATGAAAGGTAAGATTTAAAAAAAATTATACTTTCAAATTGCTTTAAATTGACTCTAGTTGCTATATATATACATACACAAATTGGGTTTTTTTTTTTGGGGGGGGGGGGGGTGGGGGGGGGGTGGGGGGTGTGGTCAAGAGTGAAGAATTGAAGTGGGCGCGAACAATATATTGTATAAGGAAAAAGCTTCTATATATGCTTGCTCTATTTGTTTCGATGGAAAATGTTGTGTAAAGATAGTTTTCCATATTTTCTAGTGTTTTGTAGCATTAGAATAAATGAGTTAAAGGAAAACTATTTTTAATCAACATAAATATTGTGTAAAGATTGTTTTCCACTAATTTTTTTTGGAAAACAACTCTATTTCACAACAAGATAAATAAGAGAAGTTATGAGATTGTTTTTCAACTCATTTAGGTTGCCACCAAACATAGGAAAATGAGAAAGATTTATGGAAAAAAAAAATTGAAAAATGATTCATTTTCTAGAAAACATCATTGTTGAAACAAACAGAGCAGCTATTTCAATTAAATCGACTCTAGTCACTATAAATGAGTCCAAATCTTCTGTCTCATTCTTCCTCCTCTATTCTATGTTCCATAAAAAAAAAATGTCACATGTACACCTATTTAATTAAATGCTAAATTTATACATTTTATTATTTCAACTACCTAAATTAAATAAAAAGTTATAAAAAAAAATAAAAAAAAAAAACTCATTATATTCTCACTGCCCTCCCACTACCACCTTCACCAATCGCCACTATTAAGATTCCGACTAACTACTACCACCAAGCCCACCAACTCATGTGAAACTCTTCCACTTTCATCCCTCTCAAACCCATGAAAAACCCACTTAACACCACCACACTACCACCCCTCCCTTCATTTCTCTCCATTTCAACAACCAAAATAACCCTTTTAAGCTTCATATTTCAAGATATACATTTTGGTTATAGATAAAAGGGGAGACAACAATTAGGTTAGTATGACGCCTACTAATGAAAAAACAATGTTTGGAATTCTTTTAGTATTCGAGCAGAGATTGGCAAATATTGGTGGTTGATACCCATGTGTTAGGAAGAGTAACTAAGCAAGGTGGTTTTTTTTTTTTAATGGGTTTGAGAGGAATGAAGTGGAAGAGTGATGGGTTTCGATGGTGACTAGAGGTTTTAATGGCTTCGCCGGAATCTTGATAGTGGCTACTAGCAAAGGTGGTGGTGGGGCAATGAGAATCTGATGGGTTTTTTTTCTTTTTTATTTATTTTACGTAATTGAAATAATAAAATACATAAATTTAGCATTTAATTAAATAAGTGAACATGTGGCATGATTTTATTTGTGAAACATATAGGGGAGCAAAAAGAATGAGATAGAAGATTTGAACTTGCTATATATACATACCACACACAAATAAAGGGGGAAAAGGTTAAGAGTGAAGAATTGAAGGTGCTCTCAGATGATAGAGACAAGCCTTAGTGTAGACACGGCAAAATGGTTCAATATTCAACGACCCGACCTAAATTGAAGGATGCAATCAAATTGAAAGATGAATGATTGAGGCATTTTTTTCTTGAATAATGCAATAAGTAAAGATTTTTTTATATCAAATGACAAAGTACATACCAAGATAATCTAGTTGTAGTAAAGTAAAAAACATGTATTTGAAATTATAGACATAAATGGTAATCACTGATAAGTATGAAAAGAGTGAATCCAAAGTATATTAATGAAATTTGCATAAATTATGGATGATTGTGCCTGTTTTTTAACAATTCATAGCCAAAATAAAATATGATATTTCCTTAAGTATGTATTGCTTAATAATGACATAATATTTACTTAAAAAAAAAAAAAACAAAGACAAGATATTTATAAAAGATAACTTTTTTTTTTATATAATTATATAAAATAGACCATATATAAAAAAGTAAACAATCAAACTTTGATGTATATTCTCAAATTGAAATAAAATGTAACCACAATGCATCTAAAATTAAACAATTATTAGAATATTTTTCAAGATATTAGATTATGAAATTAGTTTCCAAGATTGCAAAACAAGTTAATATATATATATATATATATATATACCCACACACAAAATAAGTTAATTTAAATATAATTATGTATATAATTTTTTTTACAAGTACAGTTTTTTTTTTGGCAACTTAAAGTGTTCATGTGAACACTAAACGCCCGACGTAAAGCCGCCCACAGTGACGTCATCATATTTAATCTGTATGTTTGCAAGACTTTGAATCGAACTTGAGTGCAGCAAAAAAAAAAAAAAAAAAAAAAAAAAAGAATCGAACTTGAGGGTGCAGGTCTCAATCATATTCATAGCAGCCATCACCTGTACCTCACCTACTAAATGACCAACCTACTCGTGATTGAAGCTCCATCAAAAGCGACTGACAGCCCCCTTCTATTTAGATGTTTTGATTCTTTTTTCTCCTTTTGAAGGCCTAATTCTACGGCAAACGTCATGCAAGGGCTGTCCTAGCGGGGATTGAGGTAGGGTGCAATATCTAGAATATTGCATCTGATGTAATTATAATTAATGGTTAAAATAGATACTTACAAAAAGTAATTTTTAAATTTAATCATTAATTAAAAAAAATAAAAAGTAAAAGTTTAAAAATGAAATTTGAAAAAATTTGGTGAGAGAGAGGGAAGGGTAAATTGCACCCGGTGTATTGCTCTGAATCCTAATCCTACAAGCAGCAATGAGCTTTGCTAAAGTACCGTATTTGTTTTAAATAAATTACGTGGGTGTTCAGAACTTTCTAATTGTATCTGTACTCCATCCTATGCTCTAAGGTATTGATTAAAAATTTTAGGGGTAAGTACTTTTCATTCCTATATTTTAGACTCTTTTTTATTTTGGTTCCTAGTTTTCTATTTTACTGTTTTTAGCTCATAAAATAAAAAATATGTTTCATTTTAGTTTTTATCGTCATGTCATTAACAAAAATTATTTACGTGATAGACGAAGTGCACTGTAAGCACACTAAATATTAACGTAGTCATTAAAATAATATTTTAAAAAATTGTATTTAGCATTTTAAAAATGTCATGTTAGCATTTAAATAAATAAAAAATCAAATAATTTTTTTTTTTGAATTTCTAACTTTAAAAAAAAAAAGATAAGATAATTCAATTAATTTTTTTTATTCCTTTCTCTATTTTTTTTTTTTTGGAAGAACGTTCTTTGTGTTCTTCCTCATTATATGATTCATATTGTTAATGTTATTATTTTTAAAAAAAAAACATTTTATTAAGCATTTTCTCAAACAATCACACACTAAAAGAAAAACTTCAACCCCAAAACTTCCATCTCAAACAGTTCCCCACAATCTTTCACATAATAGTTCCATTGAAAAAAAAAAAAAAAAAAACTCAAACACAAGGAGCTAAGCTAAAAAAAATCCCAGAATTGAAGCAAACCTACATAGCAAGAGCATCCAATGTCTACTCGAATTGCAACAAAAGGGGGTGAACCAGTCCTGATGTATCCACCAACACCAGTTTCAGCAACTTGGTATTTGTAAGGGATGCCCATCTAGTCAAACTCAGCTCTAATAAGCTTACTAGTCTCAAATTCATAAAACCTAAGTTCTAGGTTCTCATGTATCTTCCTCCTAATACCCACCATCCAATAAAAACTCTTTGGTCTTTTAGCCAATTCAAGGAAGTTTATTGGAATTTGAGGCAACACTTCAGGCTAAAATAAAGCTCTAAAGAAATTAGTAGAGACAAGAAACGCATGGAAAATGAAAGTCAAAGAGAGCCATTGGGAGAAACCATTAGTTCTGCAAAGAAAAACATTTAGGGTGTGTTTGGTTGGAGGTCGAAAATGGTGGATAGGAAATAATGGAGAGAAAATAAGAGAAAAAATGAGTTTATGTGTTGTTTAGTAAAGAAAGGGGGAAAGAAAATTTTTGGGTGAGGCCCAGGCATTTTCCACCTGGGCCCACACAAAATTTGTCTCTCCAAAATGGAGAGAAAACAAGCATGAAAAGCTTGTTGCTTGTCCAATTACCATATTGCCCCAAATTAAATCTCACTTACACTCCTTCAGCACGTGAAATACATCTGATATCTCTCTCCCAATTGCTTCTCTTTTGTTTCTTCTGCACAACCACAACCACGTGAAACTAGACATGGTAAAACGAGTCAGAATTTTCTGACCCGACCTGAAAAATACTTGACCTGAACCAGTAATTTTTTTGACCCGAAGCAAAAACGGGTTGACCCGTGACCTGTGACCCAACTCGTGTTTTTTACGGGTCAACCCAACTCAACCCAACCCAAACCCGAACTTGAACCATTTTTTTTAAAACTTTTTTTTTTTTGGTTAAAAAAAAAGTAAAATTAAGACAATATTAGTTTAATTGTTTATTATGAGTTTTGAAGAAACAATTGATACATTTACATAACTGCATGTAAATTAATTGAAAGATAAATGGTTGAGCATTTTGTAATGAGTAAAGATTTTTAGATATCAAATAGTAAAGTACATGCCAAGATAATTTGGTTACAGTAGAGTTAAAAACATAGATTTAAAATTGTAAACATGTGTGAGAAACATTCACAAGTATAAAAATAGTGAAGTCAAAGTATCAAATTAGCATAAATTATGAATGATTAGACCTATTTTTTTAACAATTTGTGTCCAAAATAAACTGTTTTTCAAAATAAATTATGATATTTCCTAGAATGTGTATTGCTTAACAATGATATGATATTCAAAAAAGAGACCATGTATAAATAAGTAAGCAATCAAACTTTAATGTATATCTCAATTGAAATAGAGTGCCAACCACAATTGATAATAAATTATAAAATTAATTTTTAAGATTGTAAATATTTTATATGTTTTTATTCTTTATCAAATAAGTTATCCAATAAGTCATTTGTAATTTTGTTTTATATTTTGGAATGTTGATATTGTGTAGAAACAAAACTTGTATATTTGTTTTACTTATCTTTGTATTATTTTGTTTTAGATAGCAATGTTAGGATTTGTATAATTTTAAAATTATTGAATAAGTATTAATAAGTTTAACTAAGCTCATTTTTAATATAAGTGATGAATTAAAAATAATGCATTTTACATCAAGTAATTTGTTGCATAACTTTCCAAATGGCAAATACATGTTGTTTTCTTTATAAAAATTTAAAAATAAATAAATAAATAAATAATCATGTGAAAAATACGGGTCAACCCAACCTGACCCGCAACCCGATTGACCCGAACTGTTTTTAACCCGCTTAAAATGACCCGTGACCTGTTTGACCCGCAACCCAATTGACCCAACCTGACCCGCCCGTTTTGCCATGTCTATGTGAAACAATCAAAGTATCAAACAACATGTGTAGCACTAGTTTTATTCTTTCTTTGCAAGTTCTTTTCTTTCTTTTTTTTTGGAGCCATTAATATATCATATATAATATATTATATTATATATAATAATAAAGAAAAATAATATAATGAGTAAAAATAATAATAATTAATATATTACATTATATATAATGTTATTTTATTAATTTTAATTATTAATAGTTAATATTTTTCCTATCCAAAAAAAAAATATTTTTCCTACCATCACCATGTTGGCCAACCATTCAAGGTAGTACACCTCCCTAATGAAATCTGCTTCTAGCAGTTTACGGACTTCTTCTTGTTGGAAAAACATAATTTGTATCGCATACAAAACATACGCAGTGGAAAATTAACGGATTTACTTCATTCGTAATTGGTAACATGTAATATTTAAATTTCAGAATTTAAGAACAAGAGAACGTACCTTGGTGCGGTGAAATTCAAAATCAAAGATTAGAAATACTTGGAAACACTTTTAATCTTCACTCTAATTCCATTTATACCCAAAAAGTGTGGTCTCTCAATCAGTTTATACGTATGTGTTCAAGGGAAAATAAGAGAGTGGCTTACACTCACATACACACCATTTTCATTATATTACAAAATTATGTATGTTTCTCTCCTTATATTTAACTAATCATTTAATTGGCCTAGCCTTTTGAGCCATTTCAATTGGGCTTTCGTATGTGGTTTGGAGTGGGTACAAAAAGGACAAATAAGACACTAGCTCCAAAGGGTTTTGGGCTTTTCTGTCAACTTTTAACAAGGCCAAAATTACCATTAATTATATTTAATACCACTATATAAATATAATTGTACTCTAGGCCTTATTAATAAATTATATCCAAAGAGTTTATTAGACATTCAACCCCTTCATTAAAATATTCATAGTAATACAAAGTCATGAATGTTGACTGCCACTTTGAAAATTATTACATCTTAATCATTGAGTGCCTGGTTTAATTCTTTAAGTTATTCATCATATATTTATGAAATCTAATTTCATAAATATATACTTTAGTAACTCCTTACTAAAGTGGTTATTCCTAACACTCTGAATAACCAAACCCATTAAACTTATCTCAAGGAAATATTTTATATCTCCATTAGGAAATTATGAATTTCATCTTAAGAATATATGTTCCTTCAACACTAAATGTGGCTGCCCAACATACTAAGGTTTTGATCGTGATTTTAGATCTTACTCCTGATATATTAAAGCAACCTATATTTTATGATCATATTTATTATTCTCTCAGGATTAAGAGTTGATGTAAATACAAGTCGTGAGATTTATTATTCATTTGACAGTCGTTAGTAGAATAATAAATCTCACAGCGACCCAATTCAATATGTCTTAACACTTATAACATATCAACTAAAAGTCTCCACTTCCATGATCAAGACAAATCATCTTAGTTGATATGTTATAGTCTTTACAGATGAAATGTCCAATTTTATCACCGGCTACAAACTAAAATTTTGAGTTTAAAAAAACTTGTGACTTATATCTTCCGTGACTAAATCACATAAATCATATATTATGCATCTCATGACTATATGATAATGTCAAAATATTCACGTTACCATTATTTTAGATAATAATAAAACAACTTTATTAATTACAACATAATGTCATACATAGCATCATACAATAGGATTTAAAGGGCACATATCCTAACACTTCTGTTATGGGTTTATCCCTTTCTTGGGTGAAGACTCTCTTTTTCTATTGAACGGGAGGGAAGGATGAGCATACATTGAGCCTGTAGACCATGAAATTTGGATTAATCCTCGACATGTCCTAATGGCTCCAAGTGAAGATGTCTTGATTATTCTTCAGGAAGAGGGCAAGCTCCTGGTGGACTGAAGGATCAACCTGCATACCGACACGAGTGATCCGTCCTGGGATGTTGTCGTCTAGGGAGATCTCCTCTAGGTCTTCCATTGGTTCTACTATGACTCATCGCTCCTCAATGCTTAATGCTTGTAAGTGGTCGTCCATTTCTAACATGGCTATGTAACATTCACTAGCGGCCATTTGGTCCCTATGTGCTTCCCCTATCTCGTACTCCATTGGGAACTTCATTAGTAAGTGGTATGTAGACATGGCTGCTCTCCATGCGTTGAGCGTAGGTCGCCTAATGATGGCATTGAAGGCAAAGGAGCAATCAACGACTAGGAAACTGACCTCCTTATTGAGCTATTGAGGGTATGTTCCAGTGGTTATTAGTAAGGTGATAGTCCCAATAGGGAAGACCTTGGTATGGCCAAATCCAACTAATGGTGTGTACAAGGGCAAGATATGCTCCTTGTCGATCTTCATCTGTTAGAATGCAGGGTAGTAGAGGATGTCTCCCGAACTCCCATTGTCCATCAATACCCGTGAGGTGTTGAAGTTTGCTATCGACGGGTGGATGATCAGGGCATCGTCATGAGGGTGGTGGAGTCGTTGAACGTCCTCTTTTGTGAAGCCGATGGCTAGGTTATCGACCCTAGTCATTTTAGGTGTTCGGCTAGAAATTTAAACACTATGCACCATCCGTAAGTATGTCTTCCTCGCCTTCTTAGAGGATCCAGCAATTGTACTTCCTCCTACGATCACCCTTATCTCTCCAAGTAGGGCCCTGGGTCTTTCTTCGACTCGTCGGTTAGGTTTTAGGTCCCTTGGTGGGTTCTATTCGCCCCTAACGAATCATTGTAACTTTCCTTGCTTGATGAGGGCTTCAATCTGCTGCTTTAGGTCATAACACTTGGAAGTGTCATGCTCGTGGTCTCAGTGAAAACGGTAGTACTTGTTTCTAGGCCTTTTGTTTGGGTCGCCTTTTAACTTGTCCAGCCAAGTCAACACTATGTCTTCCCTTATCTGCATGAAGACTTGATCCAACAGGGTATTTAAGGGTGTGAAATTAGCAGTCCTCCCAGGTGGAGGTCTTGATCTCCTATCGTCCCTTCAATCCTTTATTCGAGCAGACTTTCTTCCTTTGTTAGGACGGGGATCGTCTTGTCTCTCCCCCTTCTTTGGCCTGCCCCCACGGGCAATCATGGCGTCTTCAGCATTCATGTACTTCATGGCCTTGTATAGCATATCGGCCATTGTCTTCGGGTCATTCTTGTAGATAGAGAAGAGGAATTCTCCGGATTGCAACTCGTTGGTGAACACGATGACCAAAACTTTGTCATTGGCTTCATCAATCAAAAGGGCCTCTTTGTTGAAGTATGTCACGTATGACCTCAGGCTCTCATCTTCTTGCTGCTTAATGTTCAATAGGCTTACTAAGGACCTCTTGTAGCTCTGCCTTCCAATAAAGTGGGTGACAAAGTGCCCGCTTAATTCTTTGAAGGTGGAAACGGTGTTGGGGGCTAGTTTGCTAAACCATACCCTTGCTGGTCCCTTAAGTGTAGTGGGGAACGCCCTGCACATAATCTTATCCATAACCCCTTGTAGGTGCATGAGGGTCTTGAATGACTCTAGATGGTCGAGTGTGTCCCATAACCCATCATATGTTTCCACCTGTGGCATCCGAAATTTGGCAAGAAGGGGGAAAGAAGTCACCTACGTTGTGAAAGGTGAATCCATCCACTAAACTAACTCGTCCAAGTTGATGGATACCCGTCCCTTCATGGCATTCATTATCATGTCCATCTTCTTCTTCATCATCTACATGACCTAGACCATATGCATTGCGCTAATTTCCAATTTGGACGGGCAATTGGTGTTTTCTAGTCTATCTTGCCTGCTAGGGATGTTGCTTTCCTCCTAGTCCTCCCTCTCCTATCAGTCCCCCATCGGGAGATGACTACTGTTCTGCTCGTCACTGTCCCATTCGTTGCATTGATCTTTAGGACGTCATTCTTTCCTCTGGTTTAGCTGTTGCTCCAACTCCTAGTTGTGTTGGGTAAGCCGTTTGGCTACTGCAACCAAGGTTTGCACTTGTCTCTCCAAGGCGTTGGAGGGATTCCCTATCTCCTGGTTGATGGTTGTCATCGATCATGTTTGAACCGTGCAACTCTTTATCTTAGAAACAATGATATGGCTAATCACTCGTTCCTACAGACAGCACCAATTGATGATGCACGAAAATCATCAGTGAATTGATGGCTCCTGATTGCATTTATGGGTTCCTAAAGAATAAGTTAACAAGAACTTAATTGAAGGTACTGGTGGGGCACCAGCCAAAGACCTTCCGAAGGTTAAGTCAATGAATGAGAAATCTCTAAGAACTCTATAGTGAGAGAGCTAGGGATTTTCTACATACTTGGGAAAGGAGGAGGCCTGTTTCTTATATAATGATGTGGAGGAGACCTAGATCCCAGCAATACATGGATTTTCCTTATAGGGAAAGGGTTGAGTTAATGTCATCAAGGTCTTAAGGATACTTTCCTTTTTGGGAAGGAGAAAATTGTGCGGTAGGGTCTTTGTGTGTGGTATGCAAGATGTTTCCATATAAAAATATGCGTATAAAGTATGTAAGGCCACGTAGGACCCATCAAATGCTTCTCCGTCTATCAGGGTCATCCATCGTCTTGGTAGGGAGATGTACCCATAAACTTCACATGGATCTATTTGCATAGCCGTCGGCCTCTTGTTGGTGCAAGTTACAAGGTCTCGAATGAATTCTTTTGAGACCGACAGTTCCTTTGGGGCTAACGGTTCTCTTGAGGCCGTCGACCTTTTATCGATATGATACCCTTTTCTTGGCGGGCTCGATAATTTAAGAATCATGATTTTATTACAAAAATACCTTTATCATCTATATATATATATATATATATATATATATATATAACCGAAACATCTGAAGCTCTCATAATTTTCCACGTCAGCACAATTTTTAAATAAAATTATTTTTGTTTAGTCCAAACTTAATAAGGAGTGAAACTCTATCTCTCTAACAAGTCCAACTTAAAGTCAAACTCCTCATTATCATTTTTTTTTAAACAAAATTATTTTTGTTAAAAAAAAAAAAAAAAAAGACTCACCTTAGATTAAGAAAAAGAGAGAAAGAGAGAGAGACTCCTATTAGGACTCTCTCTCCCCTCCTCAAAGTCCTAACAATTACCACCTCAAAACCCTAAACTTAACTTCACTTTAGGATTCAAAAAAAAAAGGACTCCTGTTAAAAGCCTCTTTTCCCTCCTTGAAACCCTAGCAATTACCCCATCAAAACCCTAAAACTAACTTAACTTTAGGATTTTATTTAAAAAAAAAAAAAAAAAAGAAGCAGAAGAAGAAGAAGAAGAAGAAGAAAAAGAAGAAAACACAAGCAATTTGATTCAACTTTCTCTTTGATTAATGAATTTTATGTCAAATTTGTTTATATTGTTATTATTAATAAAATTTCAATTTAACATATGTAGATATCTTTTTTTATATTGTTATTAATGAGATTTATCTTTTATGTTGAATTTTTTATTTGCTTTCATATGTGCCTGAGATTTTTTTTTTCTATCTTATTCTTTTGTTATGTTTAGAATTGATTTTCTTTTGAGCATTTGGGTTAATCTCCATATTTATATTGACATTGTTTTTGTGGATTTGGTTTTTGGGTTAAAATTTCTACTATTTTTTTTTTATTTTTTTATTGTACATGGTAGATAAAGCATTTCTATTTTTTTGGAGAAAAATCAAAGCTGTAACCTATGTCTTCCAGCCTAAGGAATGATAAATTTTTATTTGGTATGTTATGTATAAATTTGTTGAATTTGGTTTGATTTGAGGTATAATTTGGGGATTCTATAAATTTTGAAGTTTTAAGTCTTGGGGTTTTTGGTATTTGCATCTCAGTAGATTAATCTTAATTCTTCACCTTAAATGCTTTTTATTTAGGTTCATGTGATTTTTTGTTTTCTTATTAAAAGCTATGATTTTTGGGTGATTAATTATTTGTTTGGATTAATTTCAATTAATTATTTGTTTGGATTCAACATAAAAGATAATGGAATTTGGTATTATAATTTTGATATTGTACCATATTTTGAATTGTCTATATTGTTATTACTACGAGAAAACCATATTGCTACTCAAATTTGAAACTTGGTGTGTCTTCCTCATATCATGGTCTTTGTTTATATATTTGCAGTTTATATTAGTTTTGAGTGTGTGTATATATAACTATTGGGAGTTTTGCTTTATTAATTTAAGAATTGTAAATTACTTTGTAGGTTTCTGTAACCAGGTACTTGCAACTCAATAACGTTCAATATTAAACAACACTTCTAAACTATGGAAAAGTATAGAAGTTAAATATTTCTTCTTCTCTTTTTTAAATACTAACTAGCAAAATGTCTATTTACTTATTGTTGGATTTTTTTTTTCAGAGTCAATATCTTTTCAGTGCATTGCATGGGTAAGCACAATATTTAAATACAATTATTTTTGTTTAGTCCAAACTTAACAAGAAATAAAACTCTATCTCTCTAACTAGTCCAACTTAAACTCAAATTCAAACTCATCATTATCATTTTTTTCAAAAAAAATTATTTTTCTTTAATCCAAACTTAACAAAGAGTGAAATTTTATCTCTTTAACAAGTCCAACTTAAACTCAAACTCAAACATTGATAATTAAAATTTAATTTATGGCTTCTTCATCAAATTGTAACACAAAATGAAGTCATACAAGAGAAAATAATGCAATGATATAATTTCTTAAATTTTTTATAAATTTATTTTAGTCTGCCTCACAAATAGATTGCACGGGTTAGTGACTAGTTTATAATAGTTAATGAGATAAATGGTAAGTTTTGAAAGTCAAGTGATCAATTATAAGTAATCACAAATCTGCTAAGGAAAGTACATTTTAGCCTCTCTCTTTTTTTCCCTTAATAATTAACATAGGTTGCTCTAAATGAAATTACTAAAGTTTTGAGTTAAAACACACTACTCCGATTAAAATATTAATATTAAAAATTGTATAATTTTAAGGAATTTTTTTTTATTATTTAATCATTTATTAAAGTTTTCATTTTAATAATAAAAACTAGATATTACACGTTGTACTTATATTATGTGAATCAAGGTAATATTGCCTGTCATTCAACATGCTTTTGCAATGTGATGTAATATATATATATATATATATATATATAAAAGTAAAATTTATTACAAAAACTTCAAGAAATTTAACATATTACTCAAATTAAAACTCAATTACCAAAGATTTCAAGAAATTTAAAAGTATTTTTATTATAAATTATTTTAATAATGTGTAATAATTCCCATAAAAAAAAAAATAATGTGTAATAATTTTTTATCTTGATAAAAACTTGGTCTCATTTGATATGATTTGGCCAAATAACTTAAATCAATATCTGCTCTATTATTTTTGCTATCTATTTCATTATAACATCTCCAAAAATATATATATATATACTTCATTGTAAATTTTCAATTACATTATTGGATATATTTTTTTAATTAATCCATGTATGGTATAATAATAATTTGAATGCAGGAAAGCGATGATTCCCAAAAAAAAAAAAAAAAGGATGCAGGAAAGCTATATTGATTGTATAGGGTTGCTAGGGAGAATAAGTTGTGGTATAAATGTAGTGATCATAGGAAAATATTGTTGTGTGCCTCCATAAAATATATATATATATATATATATATATAAACAATACTGTGTTAGATCATGGTTCACAAATTTGAGACCTAAAAAGAAAGTAGGGATGTAATGAGTGACGTAACACCAATAATTGGAGGGATTTCGTGAATGGTGAGCACAACAACCGGTTGGTCCTCTCATACATATATATACTTTCTTTTTTTTTCCTTTCTTTTTTTGCTAAACTAGTCCTCATACATAAATATGATATATGTGGAGTTTTCTTCTACACATCAAAAATATAAAAAAAAAATTTATAAGAATCAAAAATATAAATATTGTCACCCTCAAAAAAAAAAAATATATATATATATATATATATTGTGACTTAGCAATCGTTGTCTTTAAAGCCTGGCCGGTGTAGTGTGCGGTTTGCACGTACTGAAAGTCTGAAAGAAAGACTTTGATCCATTAAGCTTCCTTTGGTAAAAATATTAATCGTACTCACCGGGGTTGGTAGTGGGCCTCCAGTTTTGACCCAACATTGGGTTTGGATTTTATTCATTTTTCTATTTTATGTTGAATGTTACATCTTTGTTGTTGCACCTACCGAATCTCATCAATCTTGAACTAGCCACTCCTGATCATCCACAGGTGAAGAAGTAACAATGAAATTGTAAGATTGTAAAAAATAAATTTGTTAATCACTAGAACGTGGCCTTTTGACTTCCTCTTTTCTTTTTTCTTTTTTCTTTTTTTGATTCCATATGAGACCCATGTTGTCACTTCAACTTAAAACAGGTTAAAAACCAAACCCGATTTGGAGAACATAAAAAAGCAATGATTCGGCCAAAAGTTTGAGATTATAATATAAGTGCTTAGTTGTATGAGTCTTATGACCTTGCATGGTAAACCGTCAACCTCTTTTTTTTTCTTTTTTCCTTTTTCTTTTTTAGAAATACAAATACTTCATCTGGAAACACCCTAGTCATTATATTTCAAAGTATTGAATCCACTCAAAATAATTATAATAATAAAAAAAAAAATTCTACGACCATCTATCAAAAAATAAAAAACTACGACCAAAATCATGGATAGCCGTAGACTTTGATGGCTTTACTTACCCAACAAGGAAAAAGGGAAGAATGAGCATGGCTGCATGGGGATAGTGACGCGTTTCTAATCATGACTTAATCATGACATTAATTGCTGAAGCTCCAAGCCCTCAAAATGTCAATTAGTTTTTCACTTCATTTTACCGACTGAAGTCTGAAGACTACGATTTGATTTGATTTCTCTATATTATTAGATACAACAATTTATGCACCTGAATCTACCCTATTTCGTTTACATATTTGAATGCCTAATTTGTCAAGATCTTTCATACTCATAGGTCCATTATCTTAAACACAATTTTATTTAGGAAAAATTGAGCACAAAATTAAAAAGTCAGGGGCTACCTTTTTTTTTTTTTTTTTTTTTTTTTTACTTTTTTTCTTTTTTTTTTTTTTCTTTTTTTTTGCTGGTAGGAAGATATCCATACCAATTGGTGGAGACTATTCAACCAAGATTTTTCCAAACTTGCAAGCTAACTCCAAAAATTGAGAAATGGGCCCCTTATCATAGTAGGTTATATTTGAGGTCAGATACTCCTGCCTTCCTTCAACTTGCTTTCTTTGGCACTACATCTGATTTTTGATTTGGACTCTTATGTTTGGGAACTACATCTAACTAAGCAATAACATGGTCAAAGTTTATAATATAGAGAGTTCAAAATATGATATTATATTTAGCCCAATCCTTGAAGACAAAAACCATCTTCTGAAACTACATGAGAAACAAAAGAAAGATAATATAACAGACACTTCCCCTGTACTAAAGCCAAAATTATAAGCCTGTGAGCCTGTGTCACTACTCATCTCTATACACAACCTTGTCTAACTCAGGTAAATAGAAGGACCTCCATTTCTTTGCACCCTTTTTTCATACTTGACCTGTAAGTTAAAGGAATCCCTTGGGCTTCATGCTGTTACCACTCTTTAGTCTCTCAATACTTGACTTGCCAGTAGATTTTTGGTGGCCAACATCTTTTGATCCCTCAACTGTCCTAGATGGGTTATTGACACATTCATAAACAATAATAGGATTGTCAAGCTCTTGATCATCTGCAGAATTACCACCACTTTTTGCAGAATCGACTTTAGACACGTTGGCTGAAGTTCCACTCCTGGAGAGCCACAGAATTTTCAGTCAGGTGCTATATGTAAAACAAAAGAAACATTAAAAATATTTATGCTAGTTCATAAACCAACATTTTTGAAGAAGAATTGGGCTTCTCTTGTTTTGCTGACTCTGACTTGGTCTTCCCTCTCCTCTTATTTGGCCTGCTCAAAAAGTATATGTAAACATCATACAAACTACAAGGTAATTGCCTCATCAACCATTTTGGATGGAGAATAATTAATGGGGAATCTAATTACGTTTTTCATTTCATTTTAAATTACCTATCCTGTTTTCGATGGCATAAATGAATGCACAAAATGTTGTCATATAAGGTTATCAAGTAAGAAGAGTTGACCTTCAATGCCCCGGATGCACCTAAATTTTTCCCATCAAGGTATAGGCATCACTGCCTCCAGGGACAGCTTAACAATGTGAGCACAAAGCCTACCCCATAATCACCATATAAACTAGCATTTAATCAATCCACAAGTTGGATGAATTCCTATGAAATTAATTCAGTGCTTTGTGGACAAGCAAGCATAAACATGTGATGTACTGCCTCATCAACAGTGACTAGTAGATGTACAAATAAAATTCATTGTTTGTAAATGAGTTCTTTATTGCATTGTAAGAAGTTACTGCAAACCTCTGGCATAATTTTCATCAGTATATAAACCTGCTCTAAAGTTTGCAATTACCTCTGTACCATTAC
The DNA here is from genome assembly GCA_023055345.1 of Quercus wislizeni. NCBI lineage: Eukaryota > Viridiplantae > Streptophyta > Magnoliopsida > Fagales > Fagaceae > Quercus > Quercus wislizeni. Next base: position 39,641,372 of record JALGQJ010000002.1, read on the forward strand.
ATTGGCCACACCAGAGGAAACGAAAACAAAATTGAAATTGATATTATAATTCATCTAAAGGATCCAACTAGCAATTTTATTCTGTAAAGTAACTAGTGCTTAATATACCAAGAAACTTTTCCCACAATAATGAACCACACAGAAGAGATTTATGAAAGGTATCATCTAGAATATAAAAATTAAAGGTCTGCAGTAAATTACAAATAAGATTATTCTTTTGCTTATAATTTTTAGATAACGACCAAAAGGAATCAATTTTGAAAATAAATAATTGTTAGAAAACGACTAAAAGGAATCAATTTTGCAAACAAACAGTAAATTTCAATTCCGAGGCATAACTAAAAAAATTTGGTTGCTATATACCCAAGTGCAAAATGAAATACTATTATGAAAGGATAGGACTAATAAAATATTAATACTTACATATCAGATGAAGCATCAGCTTTTGGAAGATCAGTCTCCTGACCCTGTAAAAAAAAATTAGCACATATTAATTTTTTCCCCTAAAAGTAGAGTAAAAGAAGAAAAAAAAATATATATAAAATACAATATAGGGGAAAACACGAACTCCTGGCAAAACACCATCTACAATCGGTTCCCAGCGTTCCTTTTTGAGGTTTAATATTTCTTCATCACCATCAGTGTATATCACCTGTGCATGACAAAAATTTAAGAACTAAAATATGCAGAAACAAGAAAAATGACATTTAAAGAAAACAGGTTAGATGGTGTGTCATCACACAAAGACCACTGATTTCATCCAGGGAAGAGTAGTTCAACTTAATGTTACGGCAAGGAAAACAGGAGAGTTTCCAAAAAAAAAAAGGAAAAAAGGGAGTGTCAGAAAAGAGTATGGACAAAGCCCAAAACTGAGAAAACACAGTATGGACTGTGACTCAACAGAAGAGGAGCCACATAAAGCTGGTTTATGACAGAGAATGCCGAGAACCAAGCCCAACTACTTGGGAGAGGTTATGGCAAAACCAATAAATAAATAAGAGGAAAAGATTGGTATGTCAGGATTAGTGAGAACTATCACACCTGGTGCTTCTTTTTAACAGAGTCATAAGAATGAACAACACCTTCATAAAACCTGAAAACAAAAACAATCCTATAAGATAACAATAAGGGGACTTTAAATTTGGCGCCACAAATGTCACAGGAAAAAAAATAAACAAATAAATTGGCAAATGGCTCAATGACTACTGAGAATCATGTCCCAAAGGTGATCATACAGTCAGCAATTGCATATTTACGATACTTAGAAGTTAGAACAGCTTTGAAAGCCATACATTTCAGCCAAAAAAGTGTGCTGCAGCACAGCATCAATAATGTGATGTACTGAGGTAACTGAAGTTATGTTGCAAAATGAAGTAAAATATTCTATTAATAAATTTTACTACTTATCACACACACACACTAGAAAGACAATCACTGAATGTAGCCTATGGTTTTGGTCTTGATTTGCGCAGCTACCAATCCCGTGTAGATGAATTTTATGGTTGATAGCCAAAACAAAGTTCTACAATGGCCTCATCACCAATATCTGGAAGCCTATATACTTAAAGAGGCATTATAATTCATGATCTAACATGCCAAAAAGTTAAATGTCAACGAAAAAAAAATATGTATTTCATTGCAACCAGCAGTCTTATCCATATAATAGTACAAAACTTTATTAAGCCCTAAAATTTATTAGATCTAAAAGTCTTTGTGGTAATAGGAGTTTAGAAATATAACCAACTTGAAAAGACTAACTCAATTACAAGAATAAACTAAGGCTGCATTGGTTTTGTCATAAAATCAATCATTCATGGAAAACGTTTTCCACATTTTTTGGTGTTTGGTATAACAGAAAATTGATAGCAAACGGAAAAATTTTCCATAATCAACCAAAAAATCACCCCAAAATTTTGTTTTTGGGGGGGGGGGGGGGCATTGGTTTATGCTTGCCCCTCCCCACCTCCTTCGCTCACACTCCTCTGTTCCGCCACCAACACCTCCTTCCCCCTCCAATGTGCCACCTTTACCATCTCCCTCCCTCCTCTCCCTCCAAACTGCCACTGACACCTCCCTCCCCCACCCCATTCCTCCCCACTAACACCACCTCTCTCCTCATCTCCCCCCCCCCACAATAGACTTGTCAACTTCCCTCCCCTCCCTCATGTCTCCACCACCTCCCTCCCCCTCCTCCGTACTACCACCAACACCATTTTCCCCCTCCACTCCTCCACAGCCACCTCCTTGCCCCCACCCCCCCCAAAAAAAAAAAAACCACCACCTCTATTTTAGGTTTTTGACAGTTATAACATTGAATTTTTTTGTGCAAACCAAACACTAGAAAATTATTGCACTAGAAAGTTATTTTCAAAGTCTCGACCCAAAAAAAAGCTACTTGTTGCTTTTGGTGGAAGGCACTTGCCATCGCACCAAGGCTCAATCTCTTTTCAGAGTCTCAACCAAACAAGGGGAAAAAAAACTCCCGAGAAAACGTACATCGAATAAATGAAGACTATATATTAACAAGAATATTACAGAGCTAAACACTATACTACTAGTCCTTAAGTACTCACGTCTTGTCCTTTGGCCACCAAACTTTTATTTTGCAACCAACCAAACGTTCATCAAAATCAGGCTTCCCAGAATCCTGCAGTAAAAATATTTCTTTTTTATAACTAGTAAACTTTTATTGATAAGAGGAAGAGCCTTATGCAAACAGGTTATGTACACAACTAAAGAGGCCAAAAAATGTAAAATATGTCATTTTACATAAAGAGGATTAGGGGAGGATTACAGGAGGAAAATATTAAGCTATGCTGCACAGTTTCCTAGACATGTTACAGGAAATTCAGAGCATCAATACAAAAGAATCAAGCCTGCCAAAGATGGGATTATATAACTTTACAATGTTCAAGCAATAAGCTGCCTGCATATTACTTTGGAATAAAAATTTGGTTTTGTCTACCACTAAATGTATCCCATTTGACATATTCAATTGCAAATATTGAAAGCAATAAAATGGCCTCGGAATAATGCTCCCAGATTTAGTTGAAAGGACAGTGCAATTAGAATACAAGAACAGAGAATATACATATTCTATGTCAACTATTAGGAAAACAAAATTATAATTGTATTCTCCTCTCTTTCTTTTTAATGTTAAGTTGAATTGCCAAATTAAAGAGGAAAATAAAAAAGAAAATTATGAGCTAGAACAAAATAACCAGTGCTAGTCTGATCTGTAAAATTCTTCATGTCAATATAGACTATATAGCCAAACTGTTGAATATTTATGGCTGTCACTAGATAATTCTGTTGATTTTGACAATATTCAAAATGTTAATCAAGACATGAAGATATCAATCATTAATAATTTTCACTAAATATTTTTTTTTAATGTAATAACTTTAACTAGATATCAACACAATAACCATACCATAGTAAAACGTAGATTCATCACATGTTTCCACATTAGCATCAGTCACATTTTCGGAGTTTGTCTTGAGTTATTTACCATTCAATTTTAGCAAATGTAACACTGCTTCTGTTCTATAAGTGACTTCTTACTATGGTTTTATCCTTTATATTTCCCACTGGTAAGAATCAAAGCTACAATCTACCCTGCTTTTGGCCACCTAAGCTCCATCTCCTGCAATTTTCTTTTCTTCATTATATACTATTTAGAATGAAATTAAATTCTTTAATAGATCATTTTGGAATTGGCTATTATATTATTAGAACAAGAAATGATTGACATTTTACTTTTCTATGTTGGAAGAAATCTTTAAAAGTTCTAATATGTCTGAGTATGATAATCAGGATTTTCACATGTGTGTACATTAAGTAAATATATTAAGAATCTAGTTTGTTTCTTTTATAGGGACAAGACAATGACTATATTCAATATAAATGATTACTTTGGTCAAATAAAAAGCAAATTCACGCTAATATTTTCCTCAATGCACAATTAGCAAAATTGACCATAAGCCAGGACCATATGTAAACATTTTCAATTATGCATAGAAAACAAATGGCCCAGAAAAACCTGAAAATTTTCCCAGGAACTTCATGAGCTAATTGATCATAAAAATGAAAGCAATACCTTGGATTAACTCTATAAGAGAAAGCAATCTAAAGGATCTGTCATTTGTCACTGTTCCACTAACCAGACAATTTACAATATAAAGGTCATTATGTATTCATACCTCCCCCTTTGCAGCACGCTTCCTCCTGAGTTTTGTTTTAGGGCTTTCTTCCAAGTAACTTTCATCTCCATTGGCTGATTTAGTTGCAGACTTAGAAATTGTCTACAAATTTGGAAAACCCATAAGATAAGTAATAAAAAAAACCAAGGAAAGAAGGGAATAATAGGTTGGAGTTTACATACAATTATTGTGGTAGAATTAATGAGAATTAATTACTGTACCTTACAATTCGAAGCTTCAGTAATATCCGTTTCAGAACTAGCATATTTCCTCTTCCTTTTCTTGCTATCTGTTTGGATTGACGACCTGTTATTGATATTCGTTACCCCTACATTCATATCTGATGGCTGCAACAGTTTCTCCTCAGGACCAGAAGGGTCAGAAGCTTCCTTCTCTGAGACTACATGGCTGGGAGTTTGAGTTGTCTCCTCATTGATCTTTATAGCAATTTGAACTTTTCTAGAGTGCTGCTGTGGTTTTGCATCAGAGTTAGTTGTAACTTCAGAATCCTTGTTCAAACTAACATCTGCAGATTGTAGTGCTTTCTCCTCAACCTGAGCATTCAAGAACCCTCCCTTTGACATTGATAGGGAATGATGATTGGCATCTTGATTCTTGTTGTTCCCTATTTTCTTTGGCCGTCCCCTTTTAGGATGGCTTGCATCAGGAAGGCAATGATCTGGGGACAGAGAAGCAGCAGTTATGATCTCGTTAGTTTTAGGTTGCAAACTTGAAGGCTCAGTCACGTTTTCAAGCACCAATGGTGAAGGGGCCTTAGTATCTGGTGTTTCAGAAGGTGAATCATCAACTCCCCCATCATGAGACTTTCTTGGACGACCTAGCTTCGAAGTCTTTCTTCCTGTACAAATCCAAGAATGATCATAGCCTTCCTCAGATTTCATTAAAGAATTAGGTTTCCTACCCCTTTTCTTTGGAACAGAGTCTGACTCAGTTGCTGATTTGGCTGCCTTCATAGAGTCTAAGTTGTTAGGTTCAGAATTGCTGCTTGCACCAACAGTTTTGGAATGTTTAGTAAGACGGAAACTCTGTAATCTTTTTGAAGATTTTACATTTTTCAAATTTTCATCATTCCTAGTTGGAGTGCCATTAATCACTGCTGACTTGAAAGTATCTGAAGTAAGACCCTTGGTAACCTGGGTAACAAAAAGTTAATTTTCCGATAACCTTTTGTGAAGTGTCAAGTAATCAAAACAAATAATTGTGAAAAAAGAAGACTGAAATAAATGGAGGTGACAAGGGTAATTACATACCAGGGACGGCTCATTTGGATCTGTCCTTGGTAGCTCACTTGAAACTATCCTTTTTCCTATCCTGTTCTCATCAGCCTGAATCACACCAACGCATTCAATCAGACTTCTAGTCTATGATCTTAATGACATACACAGACAATAGACTCATTCAGCATGATCTGATACCAAAACCTATCCCATATTCCAACTGGAAGAGGAATGTCACATAGATTTGCATAAAACATTCCTCACAGCATTTTAGCCATTAGAACCAGAATGAGAAATAGAAAGTAAAAATGGATTAGGCAATAGACTGGACATTTTACTCATGGACAACAACTCTATCAAGTTTCTTTCTACTAACCTGCCACACTTTCATGATAGTTCATTTCACTGTAACCTCTAAACTGGAGATTTCAGGACATTTTAACCTTTATTCCAAAATTTTCAAGCCAAGGACTATTTCAATACGTTTTGAGCCCTTCATTGAGAAGGAGACGGCACTGCAGCGCCAAATCAAGCTTTATACTTTGAGATTTTTTTTAAGGCAATTAATTATGTATTGGGAGTGAGACCTTTTTTATTTTATTTTTTCTTTCCAGGAAATATGACCAAAGGTTTTTTTTTTTTTTTTTTTTTTGAAGGCAAAGTAGTCGTTATTCATTAGACAAATAGGGCTGGTATGTGAATTTCTCTTGAATATGAAGGGTTTTTTTTTTTTTTTTGTTTGTGCTTCCAATCATCTCTTTAGTGGAGTCCTCTACTGCTGGCTAACATTCCTGATTCCATTTGCATCATGGCCATTAAAGACATCTTCTCACAGTTTTCAGAATGGTGGATGCAAGTCAAAAGACAGAAAACACAGTCCACAGGAAAAATACTGCGGGGAAAAAAGCCCTGAAACAGCAGGTGATCCAAAACTTAAATGGACTGGTACTATATGTTCACAGTCTCCCATCTGAAAATCAAATTGAAGATGGATCCAAAAAATATGCAATAACAGGTCCTAATTCATTTTGAGAAATATACTGAAGAAAGAAAATATTAGGTTATAGCTTGCTATAGGCATGCAAAAGTATGATATCAACAATTAGCATACTGCTCAACTTAAGATAGCTTCATAAATGAGAATTTGAAACGCACCAAATGCTCTGCAGATTCACTTTGGCATACAGAAGTGACTATTTGTGCATAGTCATCCAAAGCAATACCCATAGACCCCACTGCTTCCTTGAGATAAGGCTTAAGCTTAACAGCACAGTTAGTGATTACTTTCTCCCCCAATTTCCACGAAATAGGTGAAACATTCTGAAACAATGAACCTTATAGATAAGATCCAAGTTGACCAAGAAAATGAGAGGAAGCAAATGTTAGGCAAAGGAAACTACCTGATTTTCCTTTCTTACACTAGCTAAAAGCGGACTGAGAAGATCCGACGAAATTTCTTCACTTTCATCTATGACCAGTGTCATAATTGTTTCCATGGCTGAAAATACAGCATGTGGATGATTGGACCTTGAGTTGAGCACAAACAAACACTGAATTGTTATTCATTTGCACAAGGAAAATGAAGTTACATTAAAATGAAACACAGAATTCTAAGCATCAATTATTAATCACTTCTAGGATATGAATGCTATATGCCAATTTCCAAAATGAAACCACCTCCAGCACTCTGCTGACAAGGTTGGAACAACCTTTAACATTATTATCAAAGTAGACCTGGATGCTAACTGGAAAGATAAATGCATTGCAATTGCTAAACTTTTAATCCTTCACAAACACTGAGTAGTTACTTTCTAACTTAAAATATTTTTTCAGTTATCAGTAGGAATATTTATATGAAACTGTCCTCTTCAGTCATCACACAATTTCTAAAGGCTAACATAAACAACCTAAAGGACTGAGGCCCTCAGCACTGTGCCTGTTGAACAGAGTCCAATTCCTTCATCCCTTCTATAAGAAAATTCAGGTTTTTGCGCCCAGGCAAGGGAGTTAGCTCCTTAAGCAGGTAGTCTGGGGAGTAAATGAAACTTTCAAGAATTCTAAAACCAGTCCTGAACCAAGTAACAATCTCCACAAAGATTTCAAAGTACAAATACAAAGCAAAGATAGTTTCACCGTCTCTAAAATTTCACTCAACAAGCTCAACTCTGCAAGAATTTCACCAACTTGTGCATTGATCAAAACAAAAAACATACAGCAAGATAATTTTGCAGTCTTAGTCAACCAATTCCGCGAAACCCCCAAACAAACAAATCCAAAATTTGCAACTCCGATGAAATCAGATTGAATAAAATTTGGTACGGGCTACCCACACTAATGCATCTAAACATGAGCTATAACTTCTATCATGGTCAAATTGTTCCTCACTACCCCTAAGTAACAAACTTCTAGTTATCATTCTATCCGCTAGAGATTAATACCCAGGAAATGTTCTGTAATGCTTCTGCTGGTTGTCATCATTGTAGACAACCAAAACTTCTCTAGTATACAGACTTCCCCTCCCTACTCCCAGCACATTACTATCTGGCATCAGCATATTTATTTGGAGAGTACACGAGAAAATGCTCTGAATTGCTTCTGCTGGAAAAATCAAATAGCCCTTGGGTAATTCCAAAAAAAGTATCTTGCTAGACTTCACGCTATTTTCCTAATTTCCAACATCCTCTTCCTTAAGAATACTGATACTCATCTCAACATCCTCTACATTTATGGCTTTAATTGTAAGTGTTTCATGGATGAATTAATTATCCACATAACCAATGCAAGCCATATTTTCAGCGATGCAGCATCCTTCGCCAATGAACAGTGAAGACATAAAGATTCATAAGCATAGAGCCTTTACCCTTAAAAGTCATTTTTAACTAGAAAAGTAGACCCAATACAGATTACCATTGCTGTCTCATTACAAATGGTAGCATAGTATGCAAGTGCTACAGACACTTCAGATATAGAGGTGAAACCTTTAACTACCTCACAGAACCTACAGTTCTATTTAAAGAAAACCTATAAGCATGATCAAACCTTCCACAAGCAAACATACCATTGAAAAAATATGCTACCATATGAAGGACAAAATATAAATACGTGACAAGAAAATTCCTATGCAATTTCTGCAACATATCAAACATGATTTTTGTGCGAAACATCTATAGTCCCATAACTAAATATATAGAAGCTTATGCTAGTTGTGTTGAGAAAAAGCTAAGTTATATGAAATAGTAAACTTCAAATTCTGGTTTAAGTTCAGTAACCATGGACATTATATGATGTTAGAATAGTTTATGGAAGTTCACAAAAGTTTCAACTGTCAAGACAAATAGAAAAATATTTGTTACAGATACGTATCCATAGCAATAGTGAAGGTTCAGAAAAATAAAAAACACCATCAGTAAAGTTTTTTACCTAATTATTTTTAAGAAATTTTGAAACATCTCAACAACCAATGCATCACACTCAAGGTCCAGCATCACCAAGCATGACCTGACCTTTGCAACAGTATCAAGAATTGAAACTGCCTTTGTATAACAGCGACTGGACACATGAGACAATTTTTCAAATGCTGCTACAGTCAGCTGAAATATTTCCTGTGCAACAATGAATTGGAGAAACAGTCTGTGTAAGATCCCAACAAAAAAGAAAAGATTTAAAATAATGAAAGTTTATTGCCTTTCTTATTTTAATGAAATTTTGGTTTTAATCTGAGGATGTTTTGAACTGTTATAAGTACCTTCATTTGCTCATCATCATATGGCGCATCTGGTGCTGTTATCCTTGTAATCTCAGTAATGCAAGATGCAACTGAAACCTTCACATCCATTTCAGCATGTCTCAAAAGTTCATTACTGATCAGTGCCTTCAATGAAGGTAAAAGTGCATCTTGCATTGATTTGGATGGTGCTTGCTCCACATTTGCTAACAAATTTTCAACTTTCTAGAAGACAGAAGGAAACAACTCGAATCAACTCAAACTATTCCTTAGTCCCAATTGAGAGAAAAAATGAAACAAAGAGGATGAAAATTTTGAGTCATGACAACCATTAACAAATTGAGGAAAATTTTTCATAACAGCCAGAGGAAGAAGAAAATAGTTCAAGACAATGGTCAAAACATTTCCAAGTTAAATTCAGATTAAAACAATTATGCTACAACAAACTAGAACCTCAAATTGGTAACCAATCAGACTGAAGAAAGTCATAAAAATGAATATAACGATCTAAGGCATGTTTAAAAAACAAGAATAACAAATAAAAATGAAGCCCAAGGGGCATCACTATCAGCTGGAGACCACGCCTCATGAAGTGGAGGTCAATAGTTCGAATCTCCCTTCCCCTCCCCTTGGGGCCAAAAACTTACCTATCAAAGAAATGAAGATAACAATGAGAAGAAAAAAGGGAGAATGGGGTAGGAGCTTTATGCCTATTATCAAGAAGGAACAAATGCGATTCTAACTAACTAATGTGCAAGTCATAAGTGAAAGAGCAACATATAAGAGGAAAAAACACTCGACCATCTAGAGAAAAAAAAAAAAAAAAAAGTAAAAATTATACAAAACCACCATTCTGTAAGCGTTCAAAGTTCAAAATATCCTAGCTGCATATCAAAATCCTTGTATAAATACCACTTTATTTTTTGTCAATAGAAACTTTTGCAGCTGCTTTCACCCCTAAAATTTATGGTTTTGAATAAAATTCCTAGCAATCAAAAATGGAAGATCTTGCTCCCTATCTTTAACTACTTCCATAAACTATGTTGAATCTTAAATATATTAAAATGTCACATTATATTCCAGATTTTTTTAAAATTTATAGGAAAAAAAAAGGAAAGAATAACCCTGAGATAACACATCTTTCTTCCTACAACAGAAAATCCCAGAAAGAGAAAACTAGAACTCAGAAGATGTTATTCAACTTTTGCAGACTTGTCTCTGTTTTTAATTGTAACATCAAAATTTTTTCAACTTTATATTATCATATCAATGAGGACAGTATAATCAATAAAATAAGACAGATTGCTAAAGTGGCCACCAAAACACATCATGTAAATCAAAAAACCCTGCAAAGCAAAATCTTTCATCACAAGAAGCAATTATAAAAGTGCTTTTTCATGCCAATACCAATTAGTTAAGATATATATATATATATATTAACATCCCTACATGATTAGTTAAATTCTTATGAGTAACAATACCCTAGGCATTGCCAGTGCTTTAATATATGTTTATTGTCTTTGAAGTTAATCAAATATTATTCATTAATAGAGAAAATTCAAATGCATGATCAAAAAACAGTCCAAAAACAAGCTAGATACAATCAGATATTTTGCAAATCGAAACTCAAGCAGAAAATATAGTGATCAATCCAGATCCCACATCAATGAGTACACATTTGTATCACATCGTGTAGGACATATCTAGTCCATAGTACTATATAGGTAGAGCATTTTTTAGGGAGTTGGGACTATCAGTAACAAGACAAAGAGTATAGCATAATTCATTCCTCTTCTATTTTGTATTTTCTATGCATAACAATTTTACTCTCGATTTTATTTAAAGTTCCAACTTTTCTTCATCAAAACTCATATGAATGATTTAGGATTAAAAGGTTAAAAACTGGGAAATACACAAACATGAGTTGCTACAGAAGCATTTCCATTTTGTGGTATCCAAAGCTAATTGATAACAACTGGGAAACACACACACAGATATAGAACCCATATGAACCTATAATATAATTATTTAGACATATCATTCCATTGGTTCAATAAATAAAAAATCTCCATAGCCTATCATCCACTGATGAACACCTCAACATTTTAATTTAACAAACAAACATCAATCTATTTGACAAAACAAACAATACCCACAAGCAATTGGAAGAAGAAAACCCAAACAAAAGTAACAATTATAAAGACATTGAAACCACAACATTGATTTTATCAATCAATTATCAACTACACAATACCCTTATTTCACTGAATTTGAATATGCCAAGCATTACAATAAACAATTAGGAAAAAAAAAAAAAAAACCAATATACTTACTTACGAGAAAAGAAAAAGAAAGCAAACCCCATATACCACCCATGAAAAAACCATAACTTTCACCAAACACACAATAATCAACCCATATCAAGTAACCATTGATTCAAACCCTTTACTGAATTCATTATTATGAGTTTGCATGTACTCAGCTCAAAGACTAAACCTTTAAACAAACCAATTGTGAAAGGAACAAACTTTTATCCCAAAACCAACAAACTGATTCCACAAATGCTCAGAAACCCAAATAAACTCACAATCAGACCAACATTTCCAACAAATACATTTAACAGAAATAAATAAATAAAGAGAAGAAGGGTCATTACATCAAGAAGAGTGAGAAGGTCATCAATGGAGGAAGGAGGGTTAAGGAGGGTACTCCCAGACTCCTTAAGCTTCTCCTCAAGGTCTCTGTCAAAGGAAGTCATTTTCAGCTCAGACACAGAGTCACACACAAAAGTCACAAAAACAAAAAAGACTGAAACTTCAGAGCATTTAAAAAAAAGGGCTTAGCTTGGTGAAGAAACTGAGTTATGAGTCAGTGTTAGTGACCAAAGAAAGAATGCCTAACAAGTAACAACTCAGCACAGCAAAGCAGAGTTTAGGGATTTTAAGCTAAGTGTTAAGCATGCAAGCAGAGTTTTACAAATGGGCAGTTTCGGATTCCGCTCATTTTATCAATTTTGGCTCAATTTTTGGGTCTCAAATCCGGGTACAGGCCTTTTCCATTTTTTTTTTTTTTTTTTTTTGGGGTGCTCTCCAATTGGCGCTTTTTCATTGCTGTTTTTTTTTTTAAGAGAGTGTTTCATGTGTGGTTGACAGAAATTGAATTACTGTCCTGTCCTTGTGCAATTTGAATTTTGGAGATAGGATGTTGGTTGCTAGTTATGGTAACTTGAAACATTGTTGTAACTTTAAGACCACAACTTACATGCCATCCACGCTGGTTTGAGATATCTCTTGCAATATATGAATCACAAATTGGGATTAAGGTTTAGCATTTAAATTCACCATCACCTAGATTCTAAACTAATAGGTTTATATGTTCATATTTACTCATGTTTGTAAAACTCATATCTAACTAAGATTTGCTTTTAAGTGAGGTTTGTAGTGTGTTTTTGTGTTAGGATTTATTCACTTTTTTCATTGTGTGTGGGGGGTTTGTTTCTCAAAACAAATAAAAAAAAAAAAAGTTAAGGTGTGCATCTCCCCATTAATGATTGATTCGGATTCTCAAACATGTTCCTGCCCGTGTGATTGAATTAGCTTTTTGATGAAAATTTTATTTGCCTATTTACTAAAAATTGGTAAGAGTACTGTACAAAACAAATAAAATAATAAGTTAATAAATGAAAAAGAAAACTAATCCAAATGCAATACTAATGTAATTTTGAGTTCAAGTCTCCCCGCTAGCACGAGTCACTCAAAAAAATTATCTCGAAAAGTATTTAGAGCACAAAAAATGAAAGATCATGACCAAAGTGCCCCAGCTACCACCAATGTAAAGTAATTGATTTACGGTTTTTCCTTTCTTTATATCAATGTAATACCAATTAGTAACAACATTCTTTACTTTGCAAGTAGTGTCAAAGCTAATACTACAATTTCAAGCTCATAAGTATATGACTCCTGCAACAAGGCCGTTAACTCACAAGTATTCCTATACTCACAGGTATTCCTATAAAGGTTGATGTTAAATATTAACATACGAGAATTACACGATTCAGTCTAATGGCTTACATCCATGAAGGAAACCCTAAAGAACTCCATCAATATTATGTTTTTTTGCCAAAAAGTACTAGGTCAAACTTATTTAGTTTATGTAGCATATTTTTTGGAACTCGAGTTTGTTAAACTTAAGTTCTAATGAAACTCGAGTTTATCAAACTCAAGTTCCAAGCATTATGACAATTTGATCAAACATAATGCTTGAAACTCGAATTTGTTAAACTCAAGTTTGAGAAACTCGAATTCCAAAAAACATACTACATAACAAAATAAGTATGACCACATATTCTTTAGCAAAATTTTCTAAAAATTGTACTATTTAGCAAATTTTTTCTCAATAATATATTAGATTGTAATACAAATCCTATGTTATAATGAATCATATCATGTGTATATATAATAGGCTAAACCTTAAACTAAAAGGATTGGACTTGGGTCTATTACATTGGGCTGACATATCTCTAATAGTTGAAATGAGGATAATCTGATCTAATGCCACATCCAAAGTCCCAATATTGCGTAGGATGAGCAAACTAGAAATTTTAAGGCAATGTCTCACTAGTCTAATGCACATTACAAACAATCATAGGCATTTAGAGTAATAAAAGATAAGACTTAAAAATTAGTGTAACAGCACATCAACAAATTAAACCATACTATAAAATAAAATTAAAAAAAATGCAATTTAAAACCATCTCTCAAATAAACACTCCTTGGACCTCTTTCACAAACCCACCCTACAAGGGACAATTCACATTGGTATACCGCATAAGAAAATCTGTTGTTAACCCCTAAAAAAAAACTAGGTTGCTTTCGGGTTTTTTTTTTTTTTTTTTCGAATAACGTTGCTTTTGTAGTTTTGTTAGAACTTAGAAGTGTTGTTGGGAGAATGCCAGAGAGAAGAGAAAATTAAACAAATAAATATTTTATATATATATATGGAAGCAAGAATCAAAGTAATTCAACCTCTGTGGCAGAGAAAGGAATTCAAGGTTAAAAGACAAGATGGAAAACAAAATTAAACTGAAAAATATTTGTTAACATTAATAAAAAAAAAAAAAACAATTTTTATAATAATGTAAAGGTCATACAAAATGTTACATAAATGTAAATTGTAATTTACTTTCTCATACTTGGGGTAATTTACTCTGATAATTTACTCTGTTATCTTTGAAGAGTTTTTATATTTTGAAATCATTTTATATTTTTTATTCCCAATAATTTTAAATAAATACATCCTGAAATTGTTTTATGATTTCTTTATTCTCATAATTTTACATATATATTTCTGTATATATGGGATTAAGTTGTTATTCTTCCATTGGTCTTATTCAATTGTGTAATCGATTTTTAAATTGCTAAAACGCTTGAGTTTAGAACAAAAATTCAGATATGAGGTTGTTCCAAGAATATAGACTTAGCAATCACTGTAGTGGCAAAGCTATGGCCTTATAAACTGTAAAAGCCATTGATTAGAATATATAGAAATAGAACTAGATTCCAAAGTACCACCGCGCACTCTTGGTGCAATGGTCATTCTACAAGTATAAGTGTTTGTGGGTTGTGCTCTAGGAGGGAACTTCACACACATATACACTTAGATTAGGCTAGAATAGAATTTCTATCTTGTATAAAAAATAATAATAATAAAATAAATAAATAATAATAATTAGATTCCAAAAACGTATTAGATTTGGTTTCCAATACTAAAGCCATAACAGTAGTCTTTCCAATCTTGTTGATGATTGTAGGCTGTTGATTTCTCCTATCCCTCAAGTGAGAGTGAATAATTGTTTTTTTTTTTTTTTTTTTTGCATTGTTAGTTGTTACATTAAAGTAAATAGATATGCATACACATTACTAAGGAGAGGGGCAAAATCAAAGATTTGATTTTGACCTTCTCTTAATTCTTCCAATGGATGTTTTAGCCTTTTCTTTTTTTAATTTAGACTTTGATGGTTTGTATGTTAACACGCTTTGCCTTGAGACTTTTGTAAACTTTTAGTTTTAATGAAAGCCCTCTCCTTTCTAATTATTTAAAAAAAAAAAATCTATTTATTTAAATGAGAAATTATGCTAACTTGAGTTCAAGGTAAATTATGTCTAATTGAAATCACCCACATTGAATTATAATTTAAATTTTTCATTGTGGTAAAAAAAGACAAGAATTAAATTTTGAACAAATCAAAGCGATATCTATCATATGAATTTCTATAATTGAAATAAATATATAAATGATATCTAACAATTGCCTACAAAACTAGAAATCAAACCTAATAAGTCATCAATTATTACAATAAATAAATGATAGAATAAAGCAATTCTTAACATATATTTTCTAAGATACTCGGCAATGAACTCTTAACTCAAATCAAATTTATTGTTCTTGTAATAATGAGTTTTTTTTTTTTTTTTTTTTTTTTTTTTTTTGAGGAAGTTGTAATAATGAGTTGAGCATGAAATTTTAAGTTCAAGATACAAAACATGCATATCTACCTTATCAAACAAAACATATATATTTCTTGAGATATTCATTTGTTTACTGGACATTAAAGAAAGACAAGCAATAAGCTTTATTTGTTTAAATTTTAAATTGCAAAACATAAATCAATGCTTAATGAATTGAAAAATATTTAAAGAGAATAGACATTGGATGCATACCTTAAAGAAATTTCTTGAGACAAACCGTGGAAGATCCATCACCCATAGATTCTTTAGATTTTTTTTTGATAGGTTAGATAGAATTTCATTCTATGGCATATGCTTTATAATGACTTCTCTTTATCATCAGCTCAAAATGCCATTTTCTCAGAAAAAAAGTCTAAGACACAAACACCAATTGATTTTGAATGTAGGTGGGGTTCGTATCCCAAATCTCTTGTTCTTAATTGGTAATGTTTGTTATCATAAACGATTTTGAATGAGCTTGAGGATCTTAACCTCTAACAAATTATGATAATTAACATGGATAATAACTTATATAAGGTATAAAAATGAGAATAAAAACTAATTAAATAAAGCACACTCATGGGAAAAAAATATCATATCTAGGCTGACCTTAGTAAAGATCTGATGAATTCCTCAATTGAGCTTGATGTTGAAGAAGAAGTTAAGCAAAATTGAACAATTTGTAGATAAAATTTTGAAGCTTAAATAAGAAGAATGTATCTAAATTAGGGGTTTACGACACTAGGGAAGATTATCAAAAAGGAGAGAAAGAGAGAGAGAGAGAGAGAGAGAGATCTATTTTATGTAATACAAGTAGAATGGAGAACTTCTTAAGCGGAAAACCCTTTACTTCGGTCATTGTTTTCTTTCCAACGAAGAGTGTCTGAATGTTTTACACTTGTCCATATATATCTTTTTTCGATCATTATCTCTACTTCAAGCATATGTGAGAGAGAGAGAGAGAGAGAGCTATCTATTTTATGTAATACAATAAGAATGAAGAATTGTCAAAGTGGTGCACTCTAATTAGGTCATATTGTTTTATTTCTTCCTTTCTTTTCATGATTATATTTTTGATATTTTCTTCATAAATTCTTCATTAATATTTTAGTCATTCCCAACAAAGAGTGTCTAGACACTCTAAACTCGTTCATATATATCTTTTTTGGCCATTATCTAAAATATGAGAGAGAGAGAGAGAGAGAGAGAGGGAGAGAGATTTTTTGGTTTGGTTTTCTGTCAATAGATTTATTTCCATATAATATTTAGGTTTAAATTTATTTATTTTCCCTAAATTTTGGATCAAGTTTCATTTTAGTCCTACAAAATTCGAAAAGTTAAAATTTCCTTAAACTATTTAGAAATTATCAATTTTGTCCTTCCATCTATCTCTTTTAAATCTAATCCAAGAGAAGTCATCTTTTTTAAGTGACATGTTAGGATTATGTCTTTCATGTATATGATCTCTTTAACAACAAATGAAAAAATGACGGAATTGATAAAGTTTTTATTTTTTTGACTGAATTTTAACTTGTTAAATTTAATTGACCAAAATCAAACTTGGGATAAGTTTTAGGGCAGGAAAGTATATTTTAGCCTAATATTTATGTTTGTTAGCTAAAAATTTTAAAATTTTAGGATCTAATGTTTAAAGAATATATATTAGTGCTTTAGGGAACTAGGAAAATTTGGTTGGAAAATAAGAAGGAAAAAGTAATATAAGGAGAGAGAGAGAGAGAGAGAGAGAATTAATTAAACAAAGCTCTCTACTTCAATCATATGTTTTTTTTCCTTTCTTTTCATAATTAGTTTTTTATCGTTTCCTTTTTATATATAAATTAATCATTAATATTAGGCTTTTAGTGTAAACTACACCCCTAAATTTTGGAAATTTTTGAATTTTACACCATGAAATTTCAAATTTTAGATTTTACTCCTTGAAGTTATATTCTATTTGCATCAACAGCCCATCTGTCCATAATTTTCCTTAAATGTCACATAAGCTTACTATGTGTTTTCAGTTCGTTCAATAAATAAAATGATGTAACGTAATTTTTTATTTTAATTATTTAAAAAAATTTAGATTACAAAAATGATGTGACATCATTTTATTGGAGGAACTTAACACATGTGACAAGCTTATATGGCATTTAACTAAAAATATAGATAGAGAAGTTGCTGATGCAAACAGAATATAAATTCAAGGGGTAAATCCAATTTTTGAAACTTCAAAGTGTAAAACTCAAAGACTCCTTAACTTTAGGGATGTAGTTTGCTCTTTAGCCTTAATATTGTAGTTATTCTTATTTATTCATTGCAAAAGGTATTTCAAACATTTTATGTCCCTCTATATTTATATATTTTTTACCATTATCTTTATTGAGATAGAGAGAGAGAGAGAGAGAGAGAGAGAGATTTTATTTACGAGGGTGAGTGTTTTAAAAATTATTTTTGGGGCATGTTAATACCCTTTTTTAATAACAAAGGCTCAATGGCAGAAAAGCTCAAATCAAGTCAAGAGAAAGAAAGGAAAGTCTAGGGAATAAAAGCAAAAATAATGGGGCCACGCCCCTAGGGCCCAAAGAGAAGAGATACCCATAAAGAACAAGAAATAGAACACAATAATACGTGGGCAATATGGAAGAGTTAGCCATGGTGAGATGGCCCTTTTTAAGAGAAAATAAAACAAGCCTTGAATGGGCCCAAGGAAGCAAGAAAAAGGAAAGAAGACCCAATGGGCCAGCCCAGCAGGAACTAATAAAAAAACAATAAGAGAAAGATTTTGAAAGACCCATGAACCCAACAAGCCCATGTCATTTCCCACAAGAGCAACCACAGGCAGAAGGCCTCAGTTTCAACAAAGAACAAAATGGGACAAAATCAGGTAACGGTAGTAGAAACTGCGTGGGAAGGAAAGAAAACAAAACGTGAAACAATAAGACAACAATGCTATGGCCGAAGCACCACCAACCTATATCCAGCCAATGCAAAGAGGGTGGGCCCATGGTCAAGGGAATTACAAAGGGTTTGGTTTGGTGTAGGGGGAAAAGAGCCTATTTCTGGTATCTTGCTAGGACATTTTTTGGGGAGTGCTCTGCTGGGAAAGCATCTTTTGCTCAAAATATGTAGTAAACCAACTAGGACCACTTGATGCATGCTAGAGAGATTGGTAGAGAGAGACCCAAGGTTTTGCCCTTCAAATGAGAGAGAGAGAGAGAGGAACATGGCAAAATCAAATGGATAAGAATTTGTTGTGGGATAGGTAGTGGAAGAGTTAGAAAACGCTAGGCATGCCCAGATGTAATGGAGGCCGAACCCATACGGTCAGAAGGGTAGTGGGCATTTCCAAGGCATGTTTGTAGTAGGCAAAAATAATTAGTGAGCAAAAAGGGTAGAAAAGAGAAATCATGTGAGCTTGATTTAGTATAAATAGGAACAATACCCATAAGAGCATAGGGGGATAAGAACTAAGACAATCAACATAGAGAGTTAAAAAGGAAAGAAGAGAGAAAAGAGAAAAAGTGAAGTAAGACTTTGAAAGGTAGAAGAACTTATACGGCATAAACAACATGCATTTTTAGACAATCTTTTCCCTCCCTCACATAATAAACCCACTCTTTGTAATCCCATCAAAACTAGAAGTAGCTATCTAAACCCGTTCTACAAAATGTACAACTGTATGGCTTAACTTAGTAATAAAGTTGTCCAAGTTGGGGTTTGGGCTCTCTTTAGTTCACTTTCTGTAGAAATTCTTTATATATATATATATATATATATATATATATATATATTACGATTCTGCTGCCTAAACTATGTCTAATTGCTAATTGTTCAGATTGACATTTTTTCGATAACACACACACACACACACTTGTTGTCTTTTGGGGTGTTTTTGTCTTGTGCCTAGACTAGCCTTGAGCAAGGTTCTGCAAAGATAGTGGGCTAGACCTAACTCTCCTACCTACAGCAAAAAGCCTTATCCCAAAGGCATAAAGGCCCCTATAGGGTGTTTTAAGAATCTTAATTATATGGTAAGGGAATTCTAAAATGTGTTGAAGTGGTTTGATTTTTTTAAAGATTTCTTAGAGTATTCACATCTGGGTGTCTAACAAAATACTCATTTTACCATTTAAAAACCTATTTATCAATTTTACAACCTTAATTTAAAATTTACACTACATCCTAGTTCTTATTTTTCACATCACAACAAATACTATTCATTTATATATATTTACTCTCTTTCTCTCTCTTCCAGCTCCATGTCTCTCTCTTCATGCCTCTCTCTTCCTCTCTATTTGCCAACCCACATAGAATCCACAACAAAAATCCATAGCCACCTCCGTAAACCCACAATGAAACCCATTCCCACCATCACCACAGCAACCCCCCCACCCCCCCACCACCACCACCATGAACCTATAGATGCATAGAAACCCACAAAAAAAAAAAATTTTGAAGCAAAACCCACTACAACAAAAACCCACAAAATCTGAATCCAAAAGGCAAAACCCACCCTAAAATCCACTGCCACCACCACAAACCCACCCTCACCACCACGGCAACCCCCCTTTGCCACCACCATGAACCTGTAAATGCACAGAAACCCAAAAAAAAGTCGTAACCAATCTCAAAATCCATTGCCACCACCATAAACCCACAGTGAACCCACACCCACTACCACGGCAACCATGAACCTACATATGCATATAAACCCACAAAAAATGGCAAAACCATCCCAAAATCCACTGCCACTACTGCAAACCTACAATGAATCCCACACTACCACAACAACCCCCCCCCCCCCCACCACTACCACCACCACCACCACCACCACCACGAACCTACAGAAACCCACAAAATCCAAGAGGGGTGGTGAAAGTTGAGAGAGTCAAAGAGAGGAAAGAGGAGAGAGGGGTAGACTTGAGAGTTGAGAAAGAGAGATTTTGGGAGAGAAAGAAGTAGGGACAAAAGAGAGAAAGAAATGAAATTCATTTTAAATGATACAACCTTGCTACAATACGTAGCTATCTTGTAAAGGATCTAGGATTGGCATATTTATGTTGTTGGTTTTTTTTTTTTTTCAAATAATATCCCACTTTATTTATCATTTTATGATTTCTTCCAATTAGCTTGTGTGAATGCAGTATTCTACTATAACTTTCATACTTTGTTTTAATTCAATGAATTTTGCAAATAATTGTGTTGGATGAGCAATGACTTTCACAATATAATGATGGATAGGCTTGTCAAAGGCCGAGTTTTGTTGTGTGATGGATAGGCTTGTCAAAATCTGAGTTTTGTTGAGCAATGCATGTTTGTGCTTAGCTCAACAACAAGTAAAGCATTTAAACTCGGCTTGAGCTTAAACCAAACCTACAAATAATGGCCGAGCTCAAACTCATCAAAAAGTCGTAAAAATTGAGCTTAGTTTGGCATGGCTTGATTCATTAGTCAAGTTGAGTTTGAGTTCAATATAAAGTTTTTAAGTTTGATATCCAAAACAAGTACATTATTAAACCCATTTCAAGCTTATTATCAAGCCCATTTTGTTTGAATGAGTGGTCCAGACTCACACTTATTTAAAATTCTAGTCAGATATGAGTTTATTTGTCAATATCATATTAAGCTTATTACCAAGTCTATAAAGTATAAACAAGTTTAGACTTAACTTATTTTTTATCGAGCCCTAATGTTCACAAGCTTGTTCAAGGACAATTTTTTTTTTTTAGGATTGGATTGTTTATTAAACATAGTCCAAAACTAAGGCTTAAGTTTAGTTTGTTTATAAACAAATAAAAATGAACAAATTTTTTATTAAGTCAAGCCTAAAATATTTATCAACCATTCATAACCTTAAATTGATGGGTGTTCATCTGCTTGACTAATGGGTTTTGGGGTGAAGCCCAATAGGTGGGTTTGAAGAAACTTCAAATTGTACTGCATTGCTTGTGACAGGGCTGATCGTCTTAAAGTTAGACATAGTCCAAAACTAAGGCTTAAGTTTGGTTTGTTTATAAACAAATAAAAATGAACAAATTTTTTATTAAGTCAAGCCTAAGATATTTGTCAACCTTTCATAACCTTAAATTGATGGGTGTTCATCTGCTCGACTAATGGGTTTTGGAGTGAAGCCCAATAGGTGGGTTTGAAGAAACTTCAAATTGTACTGCATTGCTTGTGACAAGGGCTGATCGTCTTAAAGTTAGCTGGTTTTTGTAAGATTGTTTCAATTATGTTGGTTAGTTGGGCTAGTTTATGGGCCAAATAGACTGGGTCTTGATTTATATATTTTTTGTTGATAAATTACATACGCATTTGATGGATCTTGAATCTTTGATCTCATTATCTACCTAAAAAACTTACAAGAGAATAAATAGCCCGTAAATCTAGAGCTCATTAGCATGTAGGAGAGATATTTTTACATTAAACATATAAAAAAAGAATTATAAAATGTATACATTTTTATGAATGTCGGCCAATTTGATTATTGTCGATTTTCAAAACTTTAAATTGACAGCCTAACCAAGCTAGTTGGTTAATTCCATTTCACCGTAGACCATTAATTGTTGCTGACATTTTTGATATATGCACGACTTCGGCGGTCGGTTATGATTGGTTTTGACCAGCTATATAAATTGTTTTTCGGTTATTGTGAACACTCTTGTAATGTTCATGAATTCCTCTCACATGAAATAATGAGTATTTTTGCATAAAATGATAAGATAATGTATAAAATCAAGGTCTTACATAAATTTAAAAAAAAAAAAAAAATTGGTGAATTGAATTTTTCTCAAGAGGAAAATTTAAATCGTAATTCATTGTCGGACTAAACATGATATTATGTAGATTTTATTTTTACCTTTTCTCACATCTTTAAATAACCAAAACCCCTGTCCAAGCAGAAGCTAAGGCAATACTAGATGCTGCATTGAGGCATTAAGGGATGGTGGTGCTACAATTCCTTGAAGAATTAAGAACTTTGTTGCGTATGAGGCTTGTCAGTGAGTTTATGGGCAGCCCCTTTTGCTGTGTTGTGTTTTTACCTGTTTTGGACTCCAATAAAGTTTCTGTTATGAAAAAAAAATTGTTCCCTGTCAATAGTTTCTTCACTTTCACATCCTATTGCTCTTCCGCAATGCGTTCTTATCATTCACTCCCCCCCCCCCCCCCCCCCCCCCCCCCACAATATATATATTAGCAGAAACTCTTATCATAACCATTTTTGTATATTCAAGAAAATTCTGGAGGAACACCTAACCTAACAATTAAACATTTTCTTGTTTTACTATAGAAACAATGTTATTTCTGGTGTCATTATTCTTGCTTGTTTAATGATTCATTGTAGGAAAATTAAAATTTATTTTATCGTAGACAAAATACATTTTTCTTATTTCATCCACCTTTTGTAATCGATAAAAATGTTTGGAATCTTTGCAAATTGGAACTCCTCGTGAGTGTCCTATATCGTACCATACGTATTCATGCACTCTCCAGAGTGCCTTATGGAAAAACCTATTATAAGGCTAATTTGAATGCCGCTTATTACTGAAGACTAAAAACTGAAAATATTGTAACAAAATAAGTTTTAAATCTGTAAATAATGCCATGAGACTCAATTTTAAAGAAAAATTTACTTAAATCTATACTTGTGGAATCCTATGAACAGAACTCAAGATTTCAAGACCCTAACCCGTTTGGTATACGAGTTTAAATACATGTTTTCAATTTTTAAAAAATATTACACGTATTTCCACACTTTTTTACCCATACGTATTTCCAAAAATACTAAAAACTATTGTTTAAACATACGTACTAAACTGACCTATTTTCCTTAAAAATTGAACCTCTCTCCCATTCAAAATACTAGTTAGTACCAAAGTCGTGATCTTGTAGCTCATGATGCAACATGATAAATACTATCACTGGCTACATCAAGCACTAGCCCAAGCAGAGACGAGCACACCAAAATTTGCAAGAATAATAACATCATGCTCAAACAGAACTGTCTTCCTGCAGAACACAAGGGCAGGAAACCTTCTACATAGCTTATTGATAGTTAATGGTGATCTCTCTCATTTGCACATGTGAACTATTCTTCTATAGTTTGTCATAATTTTTTAAAGTAAAATTAAGCAAAACGGGCGAAAGTAGAGCATATATTAAAGTGTTCAAAAGAAAATAATGAGAACCATTCAAGTTATATAAACTAGTAAACACTCAACAAAAACTCCTAGTGAGACTCCACCAAATGGACAAAAAGTAAGGTCTCTACGGATAAAACATCACATCAAATCAAATTTTCTCAAGTTACTCAGTGAGACTTGACATGCTCCTGAACAATATGAAGAGCTTCATGAACCTCCCCAAAATCCTGCAAACCAATAGAAAATTCAGTGACTCCTTTTGATAGAATACTATAAATAGCATTACATGAATACTTGTTGGATTCTTACCTTCACAACAACACAAGAGCAGCCAACTACCTTCCTAGCCTTTCCCTCAGAATCAATCTTGCACAACTGCATAGAGAAGTCGCAAACCAACATGAGAGAATTACAATACAGTTTTGCCAATTATATATATCATAATTTCAGATTAAATAAACAATGCAAACCAAATAATGACTATATAACACCCAGCTAAAAGATGGAAACAAAACCACAAAAAAAAAAGAGGGAAACAAACATTATAGGTATCTTACATGTAAGTTTAAATGCTTGGGAGTAACTGCAGTTAACCACACTAGAGTGCTGGTTGGTTAAACTGTAAAAAACTAGAAATCTAATACACTAACATATTTTACATTACTAGCTATTACAACTTACTTTCATAAGCAAGAATTTCTTATTTGGTACAAAAGCCAAAACTTTTTGTTCCATTGTACAAGTGGATAGAAAATTTTTCATTATATTTCATCATTCTAGATTCTAATCAGAACTAGAACAATTCAAGGATAGGTGCACCTCTACAATAAAGTCAGAACATTTTGCAATGATAGCCATATGGTAACCATGGTGACTGTATTTTAAGGCAAAACTTCCCCTTTGCATAAACAACCAATACCAGAACAATAAGCAGAACTCCCAATTTGTCTTTCAATGTCCAGTTATTACCTTTAATCATCGTCAAAGTCTGTGAAATATGGACACAACAAAATGGGCTGCAAGTCCGTGTCTGGCATATGCTGGACACAGACACATTTGACATGACTGCAAGCTCGTCCATGGAGTGTCCAAAAAATTAATTTTTGGATAAAATGCAAAATTAACATTTCATTTTAATCCTTTAACTTTACATTTGTTCATTTCAGTTCTCTAACTTTCAAGTTTATTCAATTAAGGATTTTCCATCAACTTTTGTTATATGTTGTGGTTAATTTTTCAATTTTATAAATTTTTCTTCAAATTTTTTAAATTAAAAAAATTCAATTAATGATTGAAAAATATTTTCTAGATTTTTTTTTTCAAAAAATTTTAACAAAAGTTAACGGAAAGACTGAATAAATTTGAAACTTAGAGGACTGAAATAAACGAAAGTAAACTTAGGACTAAAATGAAATTTGAAGAAAGTTAGGGAGTCAGTTTTGCATTTTAGCCTTAATTTTTTGACTGGGACAGTCTAGAAACAGTCAACCAAGGATTTTTTTTTTTTAACAGGAAAAAAAGAAAGAAAGAAAAAACCAGATCGGAAAATTCAAATAATACTAGAATCAAACTGACTCCCTCTTCCTCTCTCTCCCTTTGCACGTCGGGCATCAGGCAGCTCTCATTCATGGATCTGCAACCAGTCTCTCTTGCCCACGTGTCTAGCTGTTTACCCACTCTTATTTCGCAGTTTGGGTATCTAGAGCTCTTGGTATTGTGGGTTTTACTTTACTATTTTTAATCTTTTAGTTTTTAAATTTTATTTATTTTTAAATGGCTACAGAGTTTGGGACTTTTACTTCTATTGGGGTCTGGTTATGGACTATAGATCTAATTGTATATGGGCTATTAGACTCACATATGGGCTATTATTATGAATAAAGTCTTTTTTTGAAAATCATGTAAGGAAAGACTTAAAGTTAATATTATTATTTAAACTATATATAAAAATATTATCATTTATTAACAGGTCTGATGAAAATCTTTTATTAAAATTAATGTTATAATGTTGATAGTTAACTTGTTTAGTTTCATTGTTTTATTGATTTTTAAATTGAAATATTTATGGTTATCATGATACTTCTTTACTATCTATTACTATTTTTAAATTAATTGATACCTTTTATTTATATAACCTGAAATATAGATAAATACGTCCAAAACTATATACAATATATCTAAAAATCTGTATCCACAACATGTCATGTTACTGTATAGCTTGTCTTGTGTCATGTTGGTGTATGTGCTTCGTAGGGCTAAGCTTTTAACTTAAGAATGTCTTATATAGGACAACACACAACCACCATTTTACATCCAAAAGGCAAAGGAGAATTAAAGTATCCAAACAAAGGAAACACAAAGCATCAAAAACTTCCTAATGAATGATACTTACACCAGCCCACTCGCCAAGGGTCTTTGCACTTGGGACTGTCATCAAGCTTACGTTGTGGTCAGCACAAAGTCCTTTAACCAGTTTAACATAATCGGGCTGGTTGCAGTCCTCCGCCAGTACACAAAGTTGGGCAGCATGCTTCTCGATCACTTTTGCACCTTCGTGAAGGCCTCGAGCAAGTCCCCCATGAGCAAGTGATTTTCTAAGCACAACCTGTAAGGCAGTCATGATGTCCATGGCCTCCCCTAGAGGAGCTGCAGCTGGTGCCTCAGCTGGAACAGCAACCTCTTCACTGCTCAAGGTATAAATTGAAATCAGTGAGTAACCCATAAACAACAATCATATCTCCTATCTCTCCCACAGTCAACAGACATTCATAAAGGAACATTTACAAGTTCTTTGATTCTTGTCAAAACAAATAGCTAAGAGTTTTTATTTATAGATCCATTGCTTTGAACGGTCATTAAAATCCCAATAAGTATACCCAACATGGGTCAATTTTCTAATTCAATAACATAAGGTCTAGGTAATCCATGTGCCACTATTAAAAGTGTATAAATGAATTGTATCTACAAGCCTAGAAAATAAGACTTTCTAACATTAACTCCCAATTGACTCAAACAGTAGCCTAATCTTCAGTCTTTGGTGCAACAAAATCCAAAAAATTATTCATGTTACTTTGTTTTTCAAAAAATCTTAAAAACAACAAGACGGTAGCAGCCCAAAATTAGTCATTATAATTAAATTTCAAAAAAGAAAAAGAAAAAAAAAGAAGTACATTAATCGATATTCAAAACATTTTCAGAAACAGAAGTAAGACTGAAGGGAAAATCATTATACGATTGCTTACCCTGACATTGTCGATGCGTAAAAAAACTCTTTAAAGTTCCTGAAATAACACAAAAAGAAGAAGGCATAAAATATCAGATCCCAAGAAATAACAGCTTACAGACAGAGACAACGAAATAGAGAGAGAGTTAGAGAGAGAGACCTTGAAGAAGAAGAAGATGAGGAGGAGGCGGCAGCAGCGGCGGCCAAAGCAGCAAGCAAAGGGTGTGTGCTTTGGCGACAAAAGAGAAGCGAAATGAAAGGATTTGATAAACGACGTATTTTATATGGCAAACCCTAAAACCCTACTTCTATTCTTTTCTTATGCCACCGATAATGGGCCCAGATTGGGCTTGGGCTGCCTTAAAATGTCCAAAGGAGTAAAGGACTGTCGACATCCCTTAATAAATTATTAAGAGTGGCAGAATTGGACTAGATCTGCAAATCTGACACAATTAGATACAAAATTAGCAAGTTATGAGTTGAGCCTTAATGAGTTTGTGTCATATTCGAATTGATATGACTAACCTATTTATTAAATGGGTTGTGTTAGTTTTCAACCCATGAAACTTGTTTGACCCGTTTAATTAAATGACATTTTACCAATACACTCTTCAAATCTAAGTATATAAACTTATTAGTTGTTGTGGTTTACTTTCTTTGACATATTGTGATTAATTATTTGTAAAATTAAGGTATCTTTTAGTTTTGAATGATTATTTGTGATGCAGTTACTCGTTAATTTTGAATTTTATATTAAAAAAATATTTATTTGTTTCTTTTTTCAATTTTTTTTAAATTTTTTTTTTAAATTTTGATAAAATTTGATAAACAGTTCAACACGACTAACCCGTTTAATAAATGGGTCATGTTAGGATTGGAGAATCTTGACCCGTTTAATAAATATGTTGAGTTAGTATTGACCTGTATAGTTGGATTCTTATGAGTTGACACGACACGGTGTTGACCCATATAATTTAATACTCATGAGTTGATATGACACAAACCTGACTCGCAAATATGAATTGTCACCCTTAATAATTATTGAGGATAGTCTAGCTTTCTAGTTTTATTTTCATGGAATATGTTGTTCCTAAAAAAGAAAAAAAAAGAAAAAAAGAAAAAAAAGAAGAAGAAGAGGAATATGTTAGTTCCTAGGATAAAGTTATGTACACAAACATTTTGACAATGAAGCCTAACTTGCACAACCAATTCATAAATGGGACTATCAGGTTTTCAATAACCGTAAAACGCAGCAACCCCTAATTAGGATAAATGAAAAGTATTCATCTACACAAACATTTTGACAATGAAGCCTAACTTGCACAACCAATTCATAAATAGGACTATCAAGTTTTCAATGACCGTAAAACGTAGCAACCCTCTAATAAGGATAAATGAAAAGTATTCATCTATAGGGAAAAAAAGAGAGTAGACATGCTTAACAACTAGTAAACTTTTATTTGTTTCTCGATATGAGGTTCAAGTTACACTTAGTATTCGTTTGGATCATGTTAATTCATAAATGGGACTATCAGGTTTCCAATGACCGTAAAACGTAGCAACCCTCTAATTAGGATAAATGAAAAGTATTCATCTATAGGGAAAAAAAGAGAGTAGACATGCTTAACAACTAGTAAAATTTTATTTGTTTCTCGATATGGGGTTCAAGTTACACTTAGTATTTGTTTGGATCATGTTCTGTGCATCCATGTTTGACATTTTTGGTTTTTTTTTTTTTTTTTTTTGACCAATGCCTATTGCCATGAATAGTGCAAATAGGAAAATGAATAGTGTTTTTGGTGTGAACAGTAATCCGGAAATTATTTTTTTATTGTTTTCAGTTTTCAATTTTCAGCAAAATAAGCGATATCCGAACACACCCTTAGTGTAACTTTAAAAGAGTTACACATTTTTTACACTATTGATTTTTATTAGATTTAAGGGTGGAACTGGTTATGATTCAGCTACATCGATGCATACCGACACCGTTTCTCCCTTCATTCCTGAGTTATAGACGTCCAGCACTCTACAAGAACAATCTGGTCCTCAAGCTGATAGGTTGGGTACTTTGTTTGAGAGTTTGCATCTGCGTATTGCCGGACTTGAAAAAGTTCTCTACTCCACCAACAATAAGGTCCAAATGCATCTCACGACGATGGAGACACAGTTAGATGCTATTCAGCAAATGCTAGAGGATAGCCCTTAGCTATTCGTGCCAAAAAGGGGGAGATAATGATGATAGAGGAAGTATAATGATAGGGGGAGTATTGATGTTGAAGAGCAGCAGTCTATACTGTTTTGCTTATTGTTATCATTTGTCTTAGTTTTATTAAGTTTGTTTATTTACAGTACTTGTTTTTTGTACCTTTGGTTTGTAGCATAGTATTTGTTGTTTTGTTATGCATTACTTTTAGTACTATCACTCTTGTGCTCTAGTAGGATCTTGTTCCTCGATGCATACATGTTTTGTGCATCGGTTGAGTGTTGGACATACAAATGATGCTTTGAGCTTATTAGATTGCATGTCTGGATGTTCATTCCATATGTGAATGAGCATTGTGGTCACTATTCTATAGTGATTGCTTGTATGGTCAAGCCATGGTTTATTGCTTTATTCCAGTTTGCTTAATCGCATTGTGCTTGCTTTATATGCATTACAAGTTTTTCTGTATACAATGATCAAATTGTGTTGTTGTATTTCAGGAGATACTTGTTCTTATGATTCAAAAGTTTCGCAGATTCTAGAGTTAGGTGCGAGTGAGTTTTGTTCAACTGTTCCCAACTCACATGTTAAGTCCAGAGTTTGTTTTAGGGTTTTGTCACAGAATAGCCAAAAGGGGAGATTGTAAGGTTGAATTTAATCAACCATCTTGTTGGATTTATTCCGTGCCAAATTTGCTTGTATTTTAGCAATTAGTAACTCTGTATTTAGGTGGGAATCATGTAAAGGTAGTGTGTGAGAGAGTGTGAAGAAATGCTCAAAACTGTGTAGTGAAGCAAGAACTCGCAGCTAGATCTTGCAGGTGGCTCACGGCTTGCAAGCCGTCAGAAGATGCATATGAGTGAAGCATGTAGAGAAGGTGAACCGTCATGCCAGCTATAGCACTATAGGACAAAAAGTCCAATCTGGCCATTCAGTTATCTCGCAGCTTGGACTCGCGACTCAGTCAAGTTGCGAGGCCAAGTCGCCAGTCCATTCTGTTATGAAAAAAAAAGACTATTTGCATTCCTTTCTCACTCCAGTATAAATACCCCTTATACCCACGAAATGTAGAGAGCTTCTAGAGAGAATTTTGAGAAAGAAATCCTAGAGAAAAACAAGATTGACTTATTCACAATTTTTACATAGTGACTCTTCAAATTTCTTAACTCTCACCCTCTCCATTGTTACATCCTTGAGAGGTTGACTAGCCAAAAATTTTCTCACCATACCCATATCTGTGGGAAGGCTTTTTTGTGCTTTGGGAAACAGTTAGGAAGAGACTAATTCACATTGGTTGATGCTATGGGTTATAGCGGAATCTAGTAAGTTAAAGAAGAAATAGGTTCAATGTAATCTCGTTGGAGTAGGAGCTTGGAGGGCTTAGGTACACTGGGTAGATTAGGCTTGGAGGGTTTTTTGCTGTTCATGTATCCTAACTACATTTTTTAGTGGATTATTTACCGCTTGGAGGGCGGTAGAGATGTTTTACGCCTAGGACTTCGGTTTCCTCTTCAATAACACATCGTTGTGTTGTCCTTGTATTTGCATCTCTCTTCCCTTAATCTTTGCATTTAATTTCTGCTGTGGATGTGATTTTATTTGGTTTAGATTGTTTATCAATTCTATTATATTAATGAGAATGCAAAATGTCATATTTTTCTCCCTTAATGTTTAGTCTTTTATACTTATTTGGTGCCTAAATGTACTCATTATTCTTATATTTTGATTTAGGATGCAAATGGACTCATTAAGTGCAAAGCGTAGCTAATTGGGCGATTCTAGACAATTTTGACATCGCTTTGTAATCTGGGCATAACTCCCTCATCCGAGCTCCGATTGAGATGATTCAAGATGCTATGGAACACCAAGACAAAGCTTTACAACTTTCATGTTTTGAGTTTGGAGAGATATGGGCCTCATAAAGGTCTAAATTGGGCTTGAAGTTGCTGCACCTGCACTGTTAACGTTCTGGAACATTCCTTAGCCTGCAATTCAAATATGCGGATCTGATGCGGTTTATTTTCGGAAGTTTCCAGATCTGGTGCACGAAAATTCTAGCTGAAAAACACCACTTTCTTAGTTATATTAGGACTTTGTTTTATTTTTAATATTTTTTCTTAATTAGTTAGATTTGGATATTATTATTTAGAATATTTTTAGGAGATTTTGTAGGCTTGGGAAAGGGGGAATTAACGTGTAAAAGGGGGAGGAGAAATCAGATTGGACGGATACACGCCTCTCTCTCCCCTCTTCCCTAATTTTCTCCTTCGAGTTTTTATCATGGCCTTGCGTGGCTAAAACTTTTATACTTGGTCGAAGGAAACTGAAGCCTCGGAATCAATAAAACTGTGAGATTTAATTTGTTTTTATTGTTCAATTTATGCTTTGAATATCGGATGTTCTTTTGTGCCTATTTTCATGATTGTCTCATTTAATTACTAGGAGGCTTACTAGTTTATTATTCGTTGCAATCTACTGCTAGGTTAGATATCAAATCCGTAATTGTTTGATCTCTCTAACTTGTGAAGCAACCAAGATTTAATGATTTGCTGTGTCAGAAATTATTAGATCTTAGGAAGAATACTCGAATAAATTAAATACAACCGCTTGTGCTTGTGTTGTTTGGTTTCATCGATCTCTCTAATTCTTAAGGCTGCTACTAGATTAAACCTTTAGCGCTTGTCTTGGGTTGTTTAGTAGTTAAGGTTTATTAGATCACTTGTTTTCTAATTAACTATGACTAAGGAGAGATAGGAAAATAGTTCCAATGGTGAATATTCAAAGCGTGAATTGATATATATTTGCATTGATGATTAGTTGTAAAATTCCGATGGTGGATGTTGACTTAGACCAAGGTTTGTTCTCTTGATTGAATTTGATACTTTAATTTGAATTGTTCCTTAGTTGTTTTTCTTAAAATTGTTTTCGTTATACTTAAACCCCCCCCCCCCCCCCCCCAAAACTTGTTCATGTAGGATAAAACTAGGCTAAATACTCTCCGTGGGAATGTTCCTTACTCACACCACTACATATATTTTTAGGAGAATATGTTTTATTTTTGGTTGCTTGTGATAGCACACCATGTATGCTTATGTTCATATTTCGTACATTAATTGTTTGATAATAAACTTGAATTGATAATTTGGAAATTAGGGGTCTAAATGTTCATAGTGTTTTATACACATTTTGAACATTCAGGTACAACAATGGGAGAGGGGAAGGAAAAGAGATTACAAGAATTTCTCACTAAAGGATGAGTAGCTCTCTCTTTTTAAAAGGTGGGTGTGTTGTGTTGTAGAAACCTATTTAGAATTTTCTCTCTAAATAGCCTTCTATATGCTTTTGTGGATAATGAGGGTATATATAGTATGGATGAAGGGTATAAGAGTCACATGTAAAATCCTCGAGGCAGAGAGTTTCGCGGGTACCTCGCAAGATGGCCTCTCTTGCAAAGTACTCACGAAATACAACCTGACACTTGACTTTTCAGCTTCCCACATGTGCTTCTCACGTAGGTTCACGGGTTCCTTTACTTGCGAGCTTCTTGCAAGCTAGTCGTGAAATTGCACTGATCTTTATTGCATGCTTGATTCTTCACCAACTTAATACTAAACTCAATATAATAAAATCCCACAAAATACAAAGTAATAATTTATTGCAATTACAACACTTTTTGTTATGAAATAAAATCAATATAAAACATAGTTGTAAATCCTAACTTTACATTTATTATTATTATTATTATTATTATTATTATTATTTAAGATAAAAGATAGAGTGTAAATGCAATTTATTACTAATTTGTGGGAGTAATAATGATTTGACATGAGTGTTTTTTCTACCTTTAGATCTAATAAATATTAATGGTGTAGAAAATGTGTAACTCTTTTCAAGTTACACCAGGTGTAACTTGAATCCATTTCCTTAACTATATTTAACTTAAACTTGCATAAGTTGGCCTCATCTTCATGTTAGATCAAGCCAACTTGTTATTCTAGTCTTTCTATAATTCTTTCTTTTTAAATAAAGCCAACTTGTTATAAGTTATGTATTATATTACTATATACTAGCCTCTGAGCATGCACAAGACTCTTCTATTTTTTTTTGGGAAAAAAGTTAATAATTTGCATCTATTATAATTTAGGATTACTACATTTTCCAATCATAAAATACTTAAAGGTGTGATGAGTATTATGAGTTTGTGGGTGAAGTAATTTTTTCATCACACTTGTAGGTATTTTATGATTGGAAAAAAAATGTAATAATCCCAAATTATAATTAATGCAAATCATTAACCTTTACTCCAAAAAATAGAAGAGCCTCTGAGCATGAATGTGAACACGTGCTCAGAGGCTAGTTGTGATTAAAAAATGCATCAATCCCAAATTATGGTGAATAAAAAGTTTTGTCCTTCAAAAAAAAAAAGAAAAAAAAGAAAAATAGAAGACCATTTAAGCACATGCAAAGCGAAAAAGCCAGTTTTAAAATAAAATAATACTTGACAGAAAATCTAAAATGGACTTTTTTTTTTGGGCAATCAATCTAAAATGGAAGTCTCTTGATAATACAGTGCAATCAGAGGCGGAGCTAGGGGGGGTCGAGGGGGGGCCGCTGCCCCCCCTGGCCCACCCAAAAAAAAATTGTTTTGATTTTTGATACTATCATTTTTATTTTCAGTTTTTAAGGTGAGAACAGTTGTTGGTTTTTTTTTTTTTTTTAACTGACTCGTTTTGGTTGCTGATAAAGTTGTGAAAAATGAAATATATGTATATATATATATTTTATACTTGTTTTCCTAATCATTAATGGAACGAAATCACCTTAGCTACTTAACATGTTTGTTGTTTCTATTGTGAAAAATGAAATATATGTTTATATATATTTTATACTTGTTTTCCTAATCATTAATGGAACGAAATCACCTTAGCTACTTAACATGTTTGTTGTTTCTATTTTTTTTTCTTTTTAAATACATAAGATATATGTGCATAAAATGCATATATCTTATACAAGTTTTGCCCCCCCTCAACTCTAATTCTAGCTCCGCCACTGAGTGCAATAAATAAACTTTGGACTCTTCTTCTTCCAGTGTGATTGAGATCTCAAATTAATGGGTCTACCAAGTTGCCTTTGTTATTTAAAAGTACCATTTTATTGAACATGTTCTTGCAACTTTACCAAAGATTGGTTGTAAAACCTTCAAAGTTCAAACCATGACATATTGAGTGATAATCCCCTTCTTCTCATCATGAATACTGATATTTTTGTCCAAATTTAACACATGAATTTTTAAGTTATAAGCCAAAGGAAACTTTATCTTTATATACAAAGGAAGGCTTTACTTAACATGTACCCTTCCTTCACATCATCGGCTTTCAAATGCATATACATCACTCTCCAAATACTTCACAACGCCATCTTCAAATGCAATACACTGTTTTTTTTTTTTTTTGAAAATTAAGTATAGAAAGTTTTATTTCCCACAGCTAGCCATTAAGGACAAACAGAGTAACCTATTTTTCTCATAGAAACACTTATAACTTGCATTGTCCTCGATAACTTGCATTGTCCTCGTGTCTTGCCTGTTAGTGTTAACTTGCATGTTTGTAGTCTTGACTCTTGAAGCAGTGTTTTAGACAAATCCATTATCTGCTGTGAGTGAAGCTATTTAACGTGTTTCAAGTTGTCTAGATTGCCCGAACTAGTATTGCCCCATAGCTTCCATCCTTCTTCATTCCATTGTAAATCACTGGGAAAGACCAGAGAAATAAATCTTCATATCAGTAGATCATGTTTGTAGTCTTCCTAGATTTCATGCCATTGGACATTCCCTCAACACATGCATCATTGTTTCAGTGTATTCATTCTATTTATATGCCCCAAATTCTTTATGGATGAACTTGCATAAAATTATTTGGTGGCATTAAATTTAAATCTCCCTCACCACCATAATGTTGGGGAAAACAAAACATAACAGGGTTATCTAATTATAAATTATACTAATTAAACCATATTGTTTGGGAGATCATTGCATGGCACTGTTTGAAGGCCAAAAAGGTATTCTGTGTTAAGTGTGATTCAATAACATAGAATTAGAATATGTGTGTGTGCACGAGCGCACTAGACCCACGCCAGAAAAAAACCACCACCGTGAGAGAGAGATGTGAGAGAGAGAGGAGATGAGAGACTAATGAAGAGAGAGAAAGATGCAGATATTTTAGGTAGGAAATAAAAAATATATTATATCTGTTTGGAACGTTGCTACGGTACCATCACAAATTTAGGATGGTATTGTAGCTAAGTCGTAAATTTTTGGGTAAAATACTTTTTTGGTTCCTAAATTTTATCGAAAGTTTGTTTTTCATCCCTAAATTTTAAGAAATTCATTTTTCGTCCTTAAATTATTGAAAAGTTCATCTTTATCCTTAAACTATTGAAAGTGTTTTATTTATCCCTTTAAACTTTTTTGACAATAATGTTTTCTAGAAAAATGAGTCATTTTTCAAAAAATATTTTCTATGTTGAATATTAGCTATGATATATATTCCATGTCGAATATGCTTGAATAGATGCAGAAGAGGGAAGCATAAAATAGGAACACAAGAACACGAGGGTTATGTGGTTCAGCCTTACGACCTACATCCACGAAGGAAACCCTTAAAAGTTACATCTTTATTATATAAGGGTGTAGTACAAAACCTGTGTTATAATGAACCATAACATGGGTATATATAGTAGACTAAACCCTCAACTAATAGACTTCTAATACAAGTAAGAGACTTGGTTTGCACACAAAGTAGTGTTAGGGTTAGGCCTATGCTAATGAGTTAATATATCTCTAACATTTTATAAAATTATTTCATTTTCCCATGTTTGGTAGTGACCTTAAATGAGTTGAAAAACAATCTTCTAACTTCCATTATTTAGTTTACTGTGAGATAGAGTTGTTTTCCAAAAACATTTAGTAAAAAACAATTTTTAAAAATAAGTCATACTTTTTATGTTGACCAAAAATAGTTTTCCTTTAACTCATTTTTTCTAATGCTACCAAACACTGGAAAACATGGAATACTATCTTTTTAAAAGGTTTTCATCGAAACAAATAGAGCATAAGTAAGGGAAAGGAATTGAATGGAATTAAGTAACCTTATTTAGATGTTTTAAAATAAATGAATAGAATATGAGTAACCTTATTTAGGAGTAATATAGAGGGAAATGAATGAAATTATTCTATGACAATATTACTATTAGACCTATATTTTAAAATAAATGGCTGAATATATAGTAGTATTTTGGGAATTTTAGTTAAAAATTCATTAAATCTAATTTCATTCCCTTCCACTTAAACTCTCAAATAAGGATCACTCCATTAAAATCCCAAATAAGAGAAGGCAAGAATATTTTAAAATTATTATTTTCATTCCATTCAATTCTATTTCCTCCTCCCAAACAACCTAAGTTTTCTTGTTAAATTAAATTGATATGATGATTGTAGTAAATTAAACCAAGATTAAATCATATGTCATACTTGATAGCTTCCCTGTGCATTGCACGAGTGGTTCTATTAATTTATAATGACATTTTATTTATTTATTTATTTATGTTGCATAAGTGTTTTTTATTTTATTTTTTTTAATGCATTGTAAATAATAATAATAATTGTACAAGACATTTTTTTTCTTCATTTTATAACATATAACTATTAGTATATGTTTTAGCTATATAATGTTATTTACTAAGATTAAATTAGATATTATATTAAATTTATTTCCTGTGCATCGCATGGTGTAGACACCGTATTTTGTACTCCATACGACTCGGGCCTCCGTTACCTAATGATGCTAAAATTCTAAAACCCAAGGTTGGTTTAAGACCCAATCAGGTTACAAATTGACTTGAGAAGTGTAAAAATGAAAAATATAACTTTTTATGAGCAAATAAATCTATTTTTGGAAAATAAAGGTCAAAGAAAACCCTTGGCTTGTGCACGCAAGCATGAACCTGCTATGCAACCTCAAAGCATGTGTACGTAGGCACTAGCCTGCGCACGCAGACAGGGTTTCAGAAACCTATGAAAGACAAGTTTTCTACATTAAAAATTGAGATTTGGAACGAATCCCACATTGTTTGGGAGCCGTTCCAAACCCCCATTTTCACAATATAAATAGCCTTACATGGTATATTTTCAAGACAAACAGAAAATCCTAATGGGAAACCTAAGATTTACTAGAAATAGTGAATCAAAAAGGGAGTTTTTTCACAAAACATCCGCAAGTCAATTTATTTGATTGGGGCCTTTTATGGCCTTGATCCTCGAGTTTCAAAGTTTACTAATCATTTCTTTTTGGTTGTGAAAAGATTTGACTGAGGGGAACGGTCAAAATCAAGCTTAAAAAGCTTTTTGTTTTGAGGTATTGAGTTCTAACTTTTTCTTTCCATTTCTGCCTTTTCTTTTGTGTTTTAATTTTTATTTTCTGCTTTGTTTATGCTTTATAATGTTTGTTTACATTAGGATTATGCTGTCTTTATGTTTTTAAGCATGCTAGGTTGTTAGATTTGTTGTTTTAAGTTCTACTTCATTTCTGTTTTTAGGGTTAGGGTTTAGGGCATGTCTGCATGCGCATGCTTCTTGCATATGTACGCAGGCTCAAAGTATGCGTATGCATACAACTGGCTTGCGTATGTAGGCCTATGTATGCGCACACATACTCGTGCCTAGAAACCTTAATTT
Organism: Quercus wislizeni; assembly: GCA_023055345.1. Classification (NCBI taxonomy): domain Eukaryota; kingdom Viridiplantae; phylum Streptophyta; class Magnoliopsida; order Fagales; family Fagaceae; genus Quercus; species Quercus wislizeni. The sequence continues at coordinate 39,679,343 of JALGQJ010000002.1, forward strand.
TGAGCTTTCTACTTCTTTTGCCTTGTTTGTTTTACATCATATGCCTCTATTTTAACATTCTTATATGCTTTTGAGTCTCTGCTTCTTTGTTTATGTGTTGGTTTGTCTCTAATATGCTAGATTAGAGTTTTCCTTTTATTTTCTTGTTTTAATACCATGAACATGCTGAGATGAGTAAAGTAAGTGTTTGTCTCTAATATGCCTCTATTTTCTTGTTTTCATTGAGGCCATAGGTGCTGAGATAAGTAAGTTAAGTGAGGTAAGTCATACATTAGTATGAACAAACATGCATTCACATGCCCATTCTTGTTTTTTTGATGCTTGATTTCATTTCTAAAAGTTTGGAATACATGTGATGATCTATGTTTGTTTGCCATGCCTATCTTTCTACCTTGTTTTGTTGCTGCCTTATTTGAGATGATATGTTTACCATGCTAGATGAATGTTAGGGTTTATGATGTGATGCATGATTAGATGTATGCTAGGGTTTGTGATGTGATGACAAGCATGATAGATGTATGGTTAGGGATGTTTGATGCCATTTTGATTATTATATGAATGCTAGTGTGTGTATGAGTTTAATATAACAATATTGAATGTGCCTTTAATGAAATTAAGACATAAGACACAACAAGAGGAAGCCAACCTTAGGGTTGGGTGGTTTTGGGTGCCTAACGCCTTCCCAAGACCATACCTTAACTCCGAACCCATATCTCTGGTAGTAAGATCAATGGTCCTTCCTTGAAAGGACACTATATTTCTAGTTCCTAGGCCATTGCAAAAATTAGGTGGCGACTCCCCGTTGTGTCCACACATGGGTTAGCAACTAGTTAAAAAGTAATCTTGTCAAAGTCACCTTTCTAGTTTCCACAAAAGGGTTCAACCAACATTCATATATATATATAATTCACATGAATATATGAAGATTTGCTATCCATTAATCACAATATTAAATAAAGTAGGAATTAAAAAAATATGAACAAAATAAAACTACCATTTTTTAGAAAAGTTCATGTAATATGATAGGCCAAGAATGTATTGATCCCTTTGGTAAATTAATCAATTAATTAGCCAAGTGTATTAATTAGATTCAATTTCATGCAATAAGCGTGGTAGCACAAACAAATCACCAACTAAGTTAAATGCAGCGGAAAATAAATTTGACACAGGTGATTTGTTTATGAATGGAGAAAACCACCAAGGCAAAACCTGCCGAGTGAATTTAAGGTCACCATTCCCGAGAATCCATTATTATCAAAATAAGCGGTTACAAGTAAAAGGAATCCCAGTACCTAATACCAACCTACAGTTGAACCCTTACCCCAATACTCGATTGGACTTGTAGTGTAGTGACAATCTTTCCTTTTAATGCACGGCTCCTAGAATGTGACTAACCAATGATACATGGATCTCAGTACGTGACTAACACACCAACTTGAGGAAGATGTTGGCTGCAAAGTTCTTCAGTTCATCCAACAATGAAGATCAAGAAGCTCCTTGATTACAAAGCCCTTGGCGCAAAGATGCAGTAGCTTCTAGAGAGAATATGATGAACAAGGGCAAATTGTCTCCAGTCATAATATGCATGGATAATCACTTCGCATCAAGTTATATCCTTGTGATGACCCTTAAAATAATTCTTATATATGTCCTTAATATGCACGTATAATCCTTAATATGCATGTATAATTCTGATTTCGTAATTCTCGACAGATTCAGCTTCTGTCGAGCTTTAACATTAATCCTCGATAGATATGATTCTGTGAAGACATCTATTGAGCTTTAATAAACAACATTTCTTGACTTGTTTCTTGGTCATATTTGCATGACTTCAATACTAAATTTGAACACTTGTTTCTTGAAGTACTAAACCAATTATAGATCTACCAAATTACAAGTAAAGTGCGTTTTGTCAAAGAATTAGCCAATTTACATCACATATGTTTCTAACAATTCCCACATATGTCCTAACATAATATATATCATGTAGGGTCCCCACGCATAACTAAACTCTTGAATATGTATTTATGGTTTGAGACAAGCTTTGACATAGTCTAAGATGACTCTAGGACCATTTGAATTATAATTTAGGAATAATCAATTTAAATATAAGTGACGAATCACATCTTAAGAGATCTCAATAATTAGTGATAGCCAGTCGTAGACTTTCGTGATGTGTGAGAATATATAGTTATTTTGTAATGTGATAATATTTAATTTATTCTTTAAAATTTATTGAAGATAATTTGTTCTCCTTAAAAATTGAATTATTTCTAAAAGTTCACATGCAATGCAATGATTAGATTTTCAAATTTCACATCCAATAAAAAGATATAGAAAGAGTTTGCTTTGAGTGGTGGCAATGATAGTTGGGTGAGTTTTTGCTATGAAAGTTTACCTAACCTTTGCTATTGGTGTGGTAAATTAACACATATGGATAGAGAGTGCCCTATTTGGCTTAAAGGGAAGGGTGCTTTGACAGAGAAGGATCATCAGTTTGGCCCATGGTTAAAAGCATCAACCTTGAATTTGGCTAGGAAAACAGTGGTGAAGGTGGCGGGTTTGGAGGAAGAAGACCTTAACGTTGGTGATTAAAGTTCTGCCAAAGATTCTGATGATGAGGAACATGGGCTGACAGAAAGGGAGAATGGAAGGCACTCGGTGACTGGGTTAGATACTCATGAATAGGGGGATAATGTAGGTATACAACCAGGTTCATTAGAAGGTTCAGGCATGAGGGGGGAGGATTTCTATGCATCTCATACGATAGATTTTATTCCAAAGGATCCAGAGTTGATAACCCCAATTATGGTGGATTCAGAATTGCCTACAATAGAGGAGATTGTCATGCATAGGAGGATAAATGAATCAGATTTTCAGGTGCAATTGGATGCCATTGACATAGAGTTGACTAAGTTTGATAATGGAAGGGAGCAAGCGTGGATTGTGGGCTTGGGCAGGAACATCATGATGATGTGCACAATGGGGCTGTTTTGAACTCATCAGTAGTGGGCTTTGTCAAGTTAAATGAGGGGTTAAGTCAGCAACAAGGCCCAAGTATTAAAGGTACAGGGAGAGCTAAAGTCTCAAAAAAACCGAAACTCTTAACTAATGAGGGCAGGATCATGTCCAAGGGTAGCAAGCATTCTGTCTTGAGCAAAAGAACCTATAAAGAGATTGATTCTGAGGTTGGTACAGAGGTAAGGTGTAAGAAGAGTAGGAATGCAGAAATTATAGAATTATTGGAGGTGGCTGGGTCTCGGCCCTGTCGGGATCAATGAATCTCTTAGCTTGGAATTGCTGGGGGCTTGGGAATCACCATGCAGTTGAGGAGCTTGGTGAATTAATCCAAGCAAAAGGTCCCGGGATAGTTTTTGTGTCAGAGCCTTGGTCAACAAAAACACAGATGGTAGGAATTCGTAATAGGTTTAAGTTTGATGGTTTGTTTACAATTTCTAATGAGAATAAAGGGGGGGGGGGGTTGGCAATGTTATGGAAAGATAGTGTTAATGTTTGGTTAGATAGCTTTTCTACTTACCATATTGACGTCATTGTTCATGGTAGGTCAGCAGATGCATGGCAACTTACAGGGTTTTATGGTGAGCCAGATATGAGCAGTAGGAATGAAGGGTGGAATATGTTGAGGATGCTAAGTTCTAAACCAAAGTTGCTATGGTGTTGTATTGGTGATTTTAATGAATTACTTTATGTGCAGGAAAAGAGGGGTGGACAGCCAAGGGCGCATAGTCTCATGCAAGCTTTCAGGGATGTTTTAAATCATTGTGGCTTTATGGACTTGGGGTACTTGAGTCTAGACTTTACATGGCATGGTCGTTGTTAAGGGGAACTGATTTAGGAGAGGTTGGATCGGGGGGTGGTTAATTATGATTGGCTTTCTCGGTTTCCTACAGGTAGAATTCGGCATTTGAATTGTTACACCTCGGATCATCGCTCGATTCTTCTTTCTCTAGATTCCAATGGTGAGACCCAAAGTTGGAAGAGGAAGCCATTCTGTTTTGAGGTAATGTGGCTAACTGATCTAGAATGTAGTGGGGTTATTTCCACGGCATGGGCTTGTAATGCTGAAGGTTCACCGATGGTTGTGGCTACTAAGAAAGTGGCTAAGTGTAAGAAGATGCTAAAGGCTTGGAATTGGGATCGATTTGGGAATGTATTACAAAAAATTAAAAAGACTAAGGAGCTGCTTTGGAGGGCTAAAGAGGAGACGGTCAGATTAAGGAATGTTGAAGAGGTGAACAGTTGAAACAAGAGCTGATTGAATTGTATGCAAAAGAAGAGAAAATGTGGCATCAGAGGGCTTGGCTTCAGTGGTTGCAATGTGGAGACCAAAATACTAAATTTTTTCATGGTTCAATGACTCAAAGAAAGTGAAGGAACTTTATTAAAGGCTTGAGGGATGCATGGGGTACTTGGCACGAAGATGAGGACCATATTTCGGGTATGCTTACTACTTATTTTGCTGAATTATTTACCTCCTCTAACCCCCATGATTAAGATCGTGTATTGGATGGTGTCCAAAGTGTGGCGACGGATGATATGAGGGTTGACTTGGCTAAGCCTTATATGATGGAGGAAGTTGAGTTTGCAATTAAAGAAATGGCTCCTTTAAAAGCTCTAGGACCAGATGGAATGCCCTCGTTGTTCTATCAAACATATTGGAGTAAGGTTGGTAAGGATATTTCTCTAGCAGTGTTGTCTAGTTTAAATTCTGGTTCACTATTGAAATCCATTAATCATACTTTTATCACCCTTATTCCTAAAGTTCAAAATCCAGAGTGTGTGACTGATTTCAGGCCTATAAATTTGTGTGATGTGATTTATAAAATTGTTAGTAAGGTTATTACAAATCGTCTGAAGCCTTTTCTGAATTCTATTATTTCAGAAGTTTAAAGTGCTTTCACTGCTGACAGATTGATTACTGATAATATTCTTATAGCCTTTGAGTCTCTTCATCATATGAAAAATACTTGTACGGGGAAAACATGTTTCATGGCTCTAAAATTGGATAAGAGTAAGGCTTATGACAGGGTGGAATGGATGTTTCTTGAAAAAAGAATTCTTTTACGGATGGGTTTCCAAGAGTCTTGGGTGGCTTTGATCATGGAGTGTATCACGACCATGTCTTATTCCATTTTGGTGATTGGTAAGCCTAAAGGTTTGATCAAACCTTCTAGAGGTTTGAGATAGGGCAACCCCCTCACCTTATCTGTTTCTATTTTGTGCGGAGGGGTTGAATGCCATCATTAGGGAGCTGCTTTGAAGGGGGAAATTCAGGGTTTTTCTTTGTGCAAATGAGGGCCTAAGATTACTCACCATTTTTTCGCAGATGATTGCTTGTTGTTTTGCAGGTCTACCTTGGCCGAATGCGAGAAGATTCAAGAACATCTCTCTTATTATGAAGTGGCTTTGGGGCAAATGATTAATAAAAATAAGACTACTTTATTTTTTAGTAAAAATATTGATGTGCAGATTCAGGAGGCTATTAAACTATCTCTACAGGTTCCAGCAATACAACATTATGAGAAGTATGTGGGGCTCCTCTCTTTTGTTGGGCGTGGAAAGAAAGCATGTTTTACCTAGCTTAAGGAAAGAATTTAGGCCAAAATGAAAGGGTGGAAGGAAAAGCTTCTATCTCAAGCGGGGAAGGAGGTCATGATCAAGGTGGTGGTACAAGCTATTCCCACATATTCCATGAGTGTTTTCAAGCTTTCGGTGGGCCTTTGCAAAGATATTGAAGCCATGATTTGCAAGTTTTGGTGGGGTCAAGGAGATGCTAAGAAAATTCACTAGGTTAAATGGAATACACTTTGTTCCTCAAAATCTTTGGGAGGTATGGGTTTTAGAGATATTCAGAAATTTAATAATGCCTTGCTTGCTAAACAAGTGTGGAGGTTGTTACATCAAAAGGATACGTTAGTGTTTAAGGTTTTTAGAGCAAAATATTTTCCGTATGGGAATATTCTTGATGCTAATGTTCATCCTTGGTGCTCATATGCATGGCGGAGTATTTTATAGGCACGCGATGTAATTAATAAAGGGGCTGTTTGGAGAGTTGGGGATGGGAGTACAATTGATGTTTGGGGTTATAGATGGTTACCCGCTCATGATCATAGTAAGGTTATTTCTCCTAGACTTCACTTGTTGTGCATGTTAAGGATTTGTTTTATCCAGGCACGAGAACCTGGGATCCGGGGCTATTGGAGAGGACTTTCTTGCCGTGGGAAGTTGAGATGATAAAGGTCATTCCTGTTAGTGAAGGGCGGGTGGAAGACCTGCTGACCTGGCTTTTAACTTTGGATGGCAATTATAGCGTAAGGAGTGCTTATCGTATGTTGATGGATGAAGTGAGTAGCCAAGAACCAGGTACTTCATTTCCGGAGGAATTTCAATAGGTTTGGAAGGGCATTTGGAAGATTTGGACTCCAAATAGGATTTGCCATTTTATATGGTGTGTTGCATATGATTCTCTAACTATAAAACTGAGCTTGAGAGCTCGACATATACTAGTTGAGGATACTTGCGAGCTGTGTGGGGATTTTCAAGAGACTACATTGCGTAGTTTATGGCTGTGTGAACATGCTCAGGTGGTGTGGAAGTCAGATATCAATTTTGTCCCGTACTACAGAAAAGGTTTTTGAACTTTTTTTGATCTTTTGAAGGAAGTGTTGCACAAAGGGTCGAAGTACCATGTGGCCTTATTCTCTACAATGGCGTGGTGCTTATGGCAGAGACGTAACCGTTTGCAGATGAATCAATTCGTGTGGCCTCTACAAGAAATCGGTAACAGAGCAAAGGGTTTGGTAATTGAATTTTTTGATGCTAATAAACAAGAAGCAAGGCCGAGAGTTCAAAGCCCTCCTGTTTGTTGGGTTCTGCCTGAAGGTGATTTTTATAAAGTTAATTATGATGCTGCTATGATTAGGGGTTGTGATAAGGGATTGCACTAGTCATGTTATTGCTGCTTTAAATCAAAAAATTGGGCTGCCTCATTTCGTGGAAACAACTGAAGTGTTGGCTGCACTTCGCGCTGTTGTGTTTGCTAAAGAATTGAGTGTCTTCGAGGTAGCAATGGAGGGTGATTGTTTGAAGGTGGTTCAGGCTTTGAAAGCTAGGGAGAGTTGAAATACTTAGTATGGGACTGTTATTGAGGATGTGCGCAATCAAGGGGCTTCTATGCAAGCTTGTCATTTTCAGCATGTTAGACGAGAGGAAAATAAGTTGGGTCATGCCTTAGCTAGGAGAGCAGTTTCATCCGCAGATTTTGATGTACGAGTAGAAGATCTTCCTAGTGATTTAGAGGATGTATTCCTTTCTAATTTTTCTGTTTTAGCTTAATAATATGGCCTTACTAGTTTCTCAAAAAAAAAAAAAAAAAGAAAAAGAAAAAAAAGAAAGAGTTTGAAAAGTAGCTTTGTCCATTTTTCATCTATCTATCCCTATTATATCATTATATTATTTTAGTTTTTTTTTTTTTTTTTTTTTTTTTTTTTGCCTGAGAAACTTGGGTATGTTTGATTGATACAATTATTCTTTTTTGAAGTGGTCTATATTATTCAAACATTAGTTATAATGTGTTATGTTTTCCTTTTTTTTGGTACAACTAAAATTTTGGGTTTTTTTGTTGTTGTTGTTGTGGAGAAACTTGGGTGTGTTTGATCGATACAATTATTCTTTTTTGTGGCGTATATTCAATTATAATGTATTATGTTCCTCTTTTTAGGTACAAATAAAATTTTTAAAATTTTAAATTTCTCATTCTTTTAAGGTAATTATCATGATAATTGAATCTCATCACAAATTTACAATGGATATTACTAAAATAATTGATAAGCACATTCAAATACATAGCCATATAGGATTGTATTTTGATATAAACTCAAATTCTCACTTTCAAAATATCTAAGAATTAACTCAAATCAAAACTATAAGAGGGAGAGAGAGTGCATGTGATGGAGAACTCAAAACGGTGAAAAAAACACACCTCTAAAATGTATCAATGTATCAACTTTAAGTAAAGATAAAGAAAACCATAAAGTCCATCAATTTAAAGAAGAGTTGCAAGAGATAATAAATAATCGAGAGAGAGAGAGAGAGAGAGAGAGAGAGAGAGAGAGAGAGAGAGAGAGAGTAATCACTTTTTTTGGAAGAGAATTTGAGAGAAATAACAAATTTATAGAAAAGAATATGAGTAGAAAAACACTTAAAAGAAAATGTATATTTTAAATACCAAATTATTCAAGCCATGCTATGTAATAGAATAACATTATATCATTATATGCTATATAATGTCATAATATAACATCTAACAATCAAAAAATAAAAGATAAAAGATAAAATTAAAACATGACCATTTACATCAGCCCAACGTAGAGTTGAACATAAAAATTCATCAACCTAAGATAGAGATGCAATAAATAAGTAAAATTCCACCGAGAGAGAGAGAGAGAGAGAGAGAGAGAGAGAGAGAGAGAGAGTATTCATCTTTTTGTGTGGGCAAAATATGGATTCAATGGAAGAGAGAATAGCAATTTTTTATAATAAATAAAATATGAAAAAGAAGAGTCAAAATAAAATGATGTTGAAGGGATGGATGGATTGTAAATTTGTAACACTAGGGTATAGAGTAGGGGAAAATAAAAATGTAAAAATGAGGGAGAAATGTTTTTGATACAAGATAGAATTTTTACTCTAGCCTAATCTAAGTGTAAACATGTGTGAAACTCCCTCCTGGAGACTTGAACCCTGGCCTTTACCCTCCACACCCCACAAGTATTTATACTTATGGAGTGACCACCGCACCAAGGGTGCATGGTAGTAATGAGGGAGAAATGTTGAAGTGTAATTGTAAGGTGAGAAATTAATAAGGATAAAATATTTAAAAAGGAGAGAGAAAGTGTTGGAAATAGGTTGATGATGTGGCTGTTGAAGTGATTCAATAGTAGCGTAGCAACAATAAATGTTAAACTTTAGTTTCTAGATATATATAGATATAAATATAGATTCTAAACACCCCCCCCCCCAGATAGGGCATGTTTGAAAAGAGATGAGTTATTTTTTGATATTTTTTATTCTCATAATTATTATGTACATATGAAAAGTTTTTTTTTTTCAAATTAGGAAATATATTAATTTTAGAAATTATTACACCTTCTAAGCAATAGCTATGTGCCTATGACAACCCTATTAGAGAGAAATAATTATTCCTCATTTTAAAGAATAGATATTCATAAAGAATGATTATTCCATATAATAAAAATATAACCAAACGATAGAATAGCTAAATCATAAGAATAATTATTAAATTATGGTGCTTATTATAGTTTACTAAACATACCCATAGTCACAACCTCATAAGTATAGGTAGTGGAAAAAAATTAGGCTATACACTTTAACAAACAAAAAGAAATCGACAAAAAACCCAATTGAAATAAGGACTTCCAATTGTTTTTCTCATATAAGTAGGGCAGTTCGTTGACAAGTCTTAGGAACAAATGGGCCATAAAAACCCAAAGAAGAAAGAAAGAAGAAAGAAATAAAGCCTAGTGAGCCAGCATGGCAGGAAATGACAGTAAGCAGGTGCACAGGCACAATAAGAGGTAAAAGCAAAGCAAACTAGAAACAAATAGGCCATAAAAGCCTAGAGAAGAAAGAAAGAAAGAAAAAAAAGCCCAATTGGCCAATCTAGCAGGAGATCATGCTAAGCAAGCCCATAAGCCCAAGAAGGGATGAAAGAAAACAAGGTAAGCCCAAAGAGAAAAGCCCACATCATTCTCCATAGAGGATAATCATAGGCAGAGGGGACATGTAGTAGGACATAACAAAACTAACTTGTAACGGCAGAAATGATGTGGGAATGAAAGAAAACAAAAACAGAGAGTAGTGGTGCAAACACACAACAGCTGGAGTACCATTGACTTGCACCCAGCCTATATAAGAAAAGTGGGCCCATGGTCAAGGGATTCAGAAGGTGTGGTTTGGTGGAAGGAGGAAAAGTGTCTATTTTTGGTTTCCAGTCAGGGCCTCTTTTAGGGAAATGCTTTGCTGAGATGGCATTTTTATCACACCCCAAACCTAAAAGGGTCCAAAGCATGAGAAATACATCCTAAGGATACCTGTAGATTTTTCCTTTTGGGCAAATCAAACTATAGGAGATCTTTATTTTCCTTTCTTTTCCATAGGATAAGAATATATAACCATACTAAAATCTCTACATTACAAGTCAGAGCTCTATAACACATTTATGAATAATAACTAAAAATCATGTGCGTCCACATAATACATGAATATATTACAAAACTCTGATTAAATTACACAAAGTCACAATTTTATCAAGAATAAGGACCTCAACATTGAGTCTAGGCCTACCACACCAAAGGCTAACAAACCTTAAGTGACCCATCTCCAATAGAATTAATTAAGGTCTCGTTGAACATAGCAAGATCGAGTCACCAACCATTTATAGCAAAAGTCTCCAAATTTAACATAACACTCTCATCATCATCGAAGAAGTAAGCTCCATACCCAAGGTATAGCTAATAAATCTAAAAAACTATTAGAGGGTGGGATGAGCTAATGCCCACTAAGTAGCATAATTAATGGAGGTGGGGAAAATGCAAGTTTCATCTTCAATAATAATAATATGACAAGAATGATTAAATAATGAAATACAAAATTTCTTAAAGTAAATACCTTGAAACTATATACTATAATCTGTGAGCACGAACAATATAATTTCCAAAGCCATAATATCTGACATAAGGTAAATTATCACAAATATACCACACTACCACATAGACCGGTCAGGGGATCCACCCATTCACAACTGGCATGATATTGTCCTCTCTGGTATGCAGACTTTTGGCCCTTTGGACAACAGCCTCACCCATACCCTCAAGGTTTTTCTCTCCCCCCATGGACAGTAGAGAAAGCGCGTCAAATAGGACCTTTCTTGCATGTGGTCTCTTGGCCCCATGGGCAGCAGCCTCACTTATACACAATCAAAAAACCTCTTCCCCCTATGGGTAGCAGGGAAGAATGCGTCGTCCAAAGTGAAAGGGCATTGACCTAAATCTGATTCCGTTGTCACTAAGACTACAAAAACCAAATTGGGTGATCACTAGGAAATCACACATGGCATGGTGTTAAAACCACATAAAGCTCACATGTTACATTACTTTGAAACACATAGTTTATATCCAGGTAGTTTCAGAAAAACCTTAAATAATCTAACTTCTACAAAGTTTGTAAGGTTTTCAACTTCATTCTTGTCAAAAGATTTTTTATCAATTTCCCACATAACAAGACAAGATAAGCGTCTTTAAATTTTCTGATATACCATAAAATCCATGATTTCCTTATCAAAGATTAAATAAAAGATGCTCATTTTTCCGTATCAACAATTCATGCATTTCCCCAAATACAATACCAAATATGATGCATTTTCATATATATAATCATATATATATATATATATATATATATTAAGGTTACGATATAATAGTTTTTAGGGAAATATAGTTTCCATAGGTAGTTTCTAAAAGCGTGTCTAACTCCAAAACAACATTTATACAACATGGTTATTTTTCAAAATCCCATTAAAAGGCTACCTACCTTGCAACCCGCAAAAAACCTAATTCTCCAAGCTCCAAAGGAGATTAGCTAGAACCTTAACAATATCAAGCAAGCCTAACACAATAAGCATAAAGCTTAAAATTGTATCTAGCTACAATTTAGGAATTGCCAAATAAGCACTTAATTAGACAAGCCTAGTATTTAACCTCATCAATAACATATTCCTCTTCCAAAGTTTCTCAACAAATTAATTCATAAGGCATAGACTCCAATTTATAAAGTTAACCCATTCAATATCATCTCCAACATTATAACTAGCTTCCATAAGATTTACACAACATCATCAAGAGACCCATGTAAGCAAAATCAAAATATCCTCCAAGACAAGAAATTTAGAACTTCAACTAACTCCAAATAAACCCAATAGCAATGGAAAAATTAGATTTACCAACCATTACATGTTATAACTCAAAACCCCTAAATTTCCACCATAAATAAACCTTAGATAGTCATCATTAACACAAACCATAAACCCACTCATCAAATAATTTCACCAATACAAAAGCCATACATATAAACACATAAATATCACTTCTAATGCTCATAAATCACAGGGGTATTATTATTAAAGCTTAGATAAAAATATAACCTCAAGCAAAATATAAAACTCACCAAAAGGATTAGAAATTTTACCTCAAATAAAAGATGAAGATGCTTAGAGGTTCCTAAGGATTTTCCGGTGATATTGCTAGAAAAATGATGGTGGAGATGGTGGCATGGAGGTACTGGTGGGAGATTGTGAGGGAGTGTTTGTGAGAAAAAGAAAGAAAACAAATGAGAGGAAAGGGATGGCCGGCCAAAGAGAGTAGAAATATTTGTGAGATGAGTGGTAGGGGTTAAATGGGGTAGGTGGGCACATGTGGTCCAAAAAAAATCTGACCATTACCTCCTTTTTTTTTTTTTTTTTTTTTTTTTTGTGATTAGGACGTTACAATTTTGCCCAAAAGAGGTGGTAGATGGCTGAGACCACTTAATGCATGCCAAAGAGGTAGGTAGCGAGATACTCCAAAGCCTTATCCATTCAAACAAAGGGGAGGGCTTCTAGCAAGATCAAATAAAAAGAGAAATTTGTCACGAAATGGGCAGTGGAAGGAAGAGATGGGGGATACCTAGTAGTGGTAGTGGATGGGCAACTAATGGGTTGGTGAGGAGCCCTGGAGGGGTGTCTACCATAGACCAAAAACAGTTGGTAAAGTCCTAAGGGTAAAAGGGAGAAGTCCCATAAGATCAGCCATTATAAATAGGGGCAATGGCCATAGATAAGGAAGGAACCAAAGGCAAGAAAGCAGAAAGAACTAAGAGAGAAATAACAGAGAGAATGAAAAAGGAAAAGTGATAGGAAAAGAGAGTAAACACGGTAGAAAGGCATGCATCAGTCAGAAATATTTTCCTTCCCTTTTCAACAAACCCACTCTTTGAAATCCTAGAAGTAACAACAAGTAGCCATTTAGGCCCATTCTCTAGAATGCACAACCTTAATGACATAGTACAATAGTAAGGTTGTTCAAGTTGGGGTTCGGGCTCTTCTTGGTTCACTTTCTAAGGGGAATATTCAGCGTTTCACTCTCATCACAAACATTTGCACACATAACTTTACCTTCTAGAAACTTATTATATTTGTTATATCAGTTATTCTGTCCTAGCATCTTTATTATATTTGCTATATCAGTTGTTCTACAGTAGCACCTTTGTTATATTTATTGTATTAGTTGTTATGCAAACTTAATCTTTCTGTTGTAGCTAACCCATTTGCCATGGCTAATTTTCTATTGTAAGGCATTTACTCTTAAGTCCATAAATCGTGTGCTAATGTTTGCAAAGTAAAATGCATATGTATTTGTATATCTTTGCTGTCTTTATTCTTGGATGCTAGGATTGCACATAGACTGACACATAGCACGGTCTTGCTAGAATATTGGGCTAGACCCAACTTCTTGACCCATAACAGAATGAGCCTAGGCATAGGAAAATAAGCTTCAACCCATTAGCACAAAAAACCACCTACATTAAATTGGTGACTCCATTGGGGAGTTGGGAAACAAAAAGGGGAGAACAGAGTAAGGACCACGAAACCCTCGCAAGCCATGCCCCCAAGATCGAAGACAACATGGAACATGAGTGATGTACCCTCTTAAGCAGAGTCTCGGCTAGCTAGCCCCCATCGACCTAACCAAGTATAATGAGCAGTCGGTCCAAGGGCTAGATTGTAGCAACAGTAAAGAAATCCTGGAGGTAATGCCGACCTTTTTATTGAAATGATGTAGTTAATGCAACATACTCAGTAGTAGTTGATAGAGGAAATCCACCAGCTAAAAGTTGACAAGACCAAAGAAAAGGGTAGCCAACATAATCTTGAGAATGTAACAGATAAGAAGGAAACTTCGGAAGGTGGATGCTTACAAAATGCAGAGCCATGGTTTGTGACTATGGTGGATGTCATGACAATGCCAGGATGAGAGAAGGCCAAAATGCCAAAGGAAAAACTTTTCTTGAGAAGGCCACAATACCCAATGAAGCTGCTCAACAAACCTTATCTTGATAGGTATGAAACACCAACATTCTCCCAATACGATGGCAGGAAGGGAAGTGCTATTAAGCATGTGAGTAAGTTTCTGGATACAATGGGGCCCTACGCAGGAGATGAGGACTTGTGCTTGCGTGAATTTTCAAAATCCCAAAGTGATCGTGCCTACACTTGGTACATTGGCTTAAGGCCAGGATCCATTCCCACTTGGGATGACATGGTGGATGTTTTCTACAGCAAATACTTCCATGGGGAAGAGACTGTTACACTAGCGACCCTTCAAAGCATGAAACAGAAAAGTGGAGAAGACCTTTTGGAATACATTAAGAGGTTTAGAGATATAGCCCTCGACTGTTACAACCATTATAAAGAAAAAACGCTGAGGTGGAGATGTGCATGGACAATATGATTATGAAATATAGGGCTGTCCTAGAAAACTTGGACATTGCATAATTTGCCTAGCTACTGCAGAAAGTCAGAAAGACAGCCCAGTCAATCAAGCCCAGCTCAGAGAAGCCAAAAGAGCGGAAGTTAGTTCCACAAGCTGTGGCAGTGTCCATAAGCGAAAAAAGAAAGAGACTAGAAGGGAGGGAATATGAGAGTCCTCTACCGATACCTTGCACACCAAAAGAACTGGACGTGCTTTTAGACAAATGGATTGTAGATGGAGTCTTTAAGCCTATCCATGTGTCTAGGAAACCCACGGAAGAAGAGCGGAGAGACCCTCATTTTTACTGTTTGCATTGTTATGTACAACATCCTACCACAGAATGCTGGGCACTCTGCAGATTGGTCCATCGAAGAATCAAAGGAGGCACACTTGAGCTTTCTTAGCTAGAAGTTCAGAGGAATCCACTCCTTAACCATAAAGGAAAGGGGGTGGCAGTGGTCGTTATTTATGTAGACCTTGGTGATGATGAGTGTAGACACCATAGTTTGTATCCCTTATGACTTAAGCCCCCTTTCCCCAATGATGCTGAATTCTAAGACCCAATGTTGATTTAGGGCCTAATTAGAAGTTAAATTGAATTGAGAAGTGTTAAAATGAAAAATATAACTTTTAATGAGAAAATTAATCAATTTTTGAAAAATAAGATCAAAGGAAACCCTCGCTATGTGCATGCATGAATCAGCCTGTGCACGCAGCTTTCTGCATGCCTACGCAGGCCTGATCTTGCGCAAGCATAGCGATTTCCAGAAAGCTGTACAAGGCAAGTTTTTTGCATTTATGTTGAGGTTTGGAATGAATCCCACATTGTCTGAGGATTGTTCCAAACCCATTTTTTCACACTATAAAAAGCCTTACATGGTATATTTTCAAAACACACAGAAATCCCATGGGAAAATACTAAGATTCACTAAGAATATTAATCAAAGAGGGAGTTTTTCACTAAACATCCTCAAGTCAATTTTCTTTTGATTAGGGCCTTTTTTGGCCTTGATCTTTGAGTTTAAGATTACTAATAACTGTTTTATTAAATTGTGAATAGATTTGACTGAGGGGAACAATAAAAAATGAAGGTTGAAGAGCTTTTCTTTGAGGTATTAGTTCAAACTTTACTTTTTCATTTTCCTTTCTTTTTATGCTTTAATTCTCTCTGTTTGCAATGTTTGTTTGTTATAACATGCTTTAATATGTTTATCTAGTCTAGGTTTACACTTTTTGTATGTTTAAAATGCATGTTAGGGTGTTAGTTTTAGTGTTTTAGGCTTGATTGTGTTTTTAGGGTTTTTTGGGCAAGAACTTGTGTACGCATAATCTTGCCTACACACACCGGCTTGTTCTTGCACACACAAGTCACTACCCAAAAACCCCAATTTTTATTTTGTTTGTTTCGTTTCTCCTTTCACATGTTTATTTGTTTAGCTTATTTGCCCACGCTTTTATGCTTTCAATGTCTATGTTTCACATGTTTAATTGCTTGGTTTGTCTCACATGCTAGAATTAGGGTTTTGTTGTTTCAATGCCATGATCATGCATTCATATGCTCATGCATAATGTTATAGGTGCTGAGTTGTTGCAAGGTAAGTAAAAGGTAATTCATGCATTTGTAATGTTCATGCATTTGTGATGTGATCTTGCTTTGATGATATAGATGAACATGCTTGTTTGGTTGAGTGTTCCCGAAGTGTACATGCAATGTTTTCAATGATGATATGATGTGCTTATTGCTTATATCCTTGCTATGATTTGATGATTCATATGTTGCTGCCTTGTATGATATGATATGTGAAGCATGCTTAGATGTATGATTAAGGTTTGGGATGTGATGAATGCTTTGATGCCATGCTAGGTGAATGTTAGTATCTTTGATATGTGATGCCATGATTAGATGAATGGTAGGCTTTGTTTGCAAGCATGATAAATGTATGGTTAGGAATGTTTGATGCCATGTTGATATCTAGATGTATGCTAGTGTGTGTATGAGTTAGATACAAGTATTGAGTGTGCCTTTAATAGGGTTAAGACGTAAGACACATTGACGAGAAGCTAACCTTAGGGTTGGACGGTTTTGAGTGCCTAACACCTTTCCAAAACTGTACCTTAACTCCGAACCCATATCTCTAGTAGTAAGATCAAAAGGTCCTTCCTTGAAAGGATGCTATATATATAGTTCCTAGACTATTGCAAAAGCTAGGTGGCAACTCCTTCGACCTTCCCTTGCGTCTACAGTGGAAACTGCACTAGGGATTATGAGTTTAAGTCCTATATGTCCTATGTCTTAACCTTAATAAAGTCTTATTCAATATTTGTTTGCACGCACATCACATGGTTCTTTTGTCCCTTAACCTCGGTTGGTGATGAATGGGAAGATGGTAGGCTCCATTCGGGCCCAAGTCAATTAAAGTTCATCCCACCAATTCACAATGTGTGCCATTGCCTATGATGGGCTTTGAGTACGTTAACGGTTTGCCACCAATTCATAAAGGTCCACTTAGGCCTCCAGTTGGAATTATGGCCCACCTAGTTGTGAATGACCTACACTTAGGTGGGTCACCAATCATGCCACCTCTTTGTTGCATGTCTAGGCCCAAAATAATGAGAACTTCATGAACCTTGAGAGGAAGGCTCCAATATATTCTAGCTAATGGGCTACTTCAAAAAGAGAGAAAATGAATGATGAAATAAAAAAAGGAGAGCCCAAAGGTGATGAATATATTGTAAGCCCAAGTTTGAGACAAAAGGTTGAAAATCTTTAAGTACATTATAATGAAAGCCCATGAGAGTAAGATGAGAGCATTGTTGTAAATGGACCAAAGCCCAATGAAATAAGAGGCAATGTCCATGAAAGGAAAGGGAGTGATTTTGTAATTGGGCCTTCATTAAAATAGACTTAAAGATTTTTCTAAGGACACCTAAAAACAAAAGGGAACCTTTTAAATGGGACACGGACTTAATAAAAGTGGGACTTCTTTTCAGACACCATTGCACCACCAAAGTCAAAAAAACATGTCCCTACTCCAACTTGGACTTGAGAAAAGAAAGGAAGATGTTTGGTCAAGATTGAAGACACACATCAAGAAGAAGTGTTCCAAGAAGGGGAATCCTCTTAAGCTACAATGGCTGCTCCAATTAGTGATGAGATTGCACAAAAGATATTCAAGGCAATGGAAGAACAAAGTGATGTTCTCAAAAGGATGGGGAGTCGCCTCACTAAACTCGAGGAAGCCAAAAAATTGAAAAAGCCAAAAATTGAAGAAGTGAAACCCACGAGTAGAGGTTCTTGATGAAGAAGTGGAAGGATGGGATGAAAAGCACAAAGTTGATTATGAGAGAAATAAGCAATTTTAGAAACTCACGGTGGAAACCATAGCCATGAAAGAGAAGATGGAAAAGATGCAACTAACCTTTTGCAAAGCCCAAGGGATGGATGATTATCTTTACAACATGGGGGGCATGAGCTCCAAAAATGCCATTGCTCTACCTCGGTTGGTAATCGTTGGAGAAAAATGAAGAGGCGAAAACACTCTAGATGGCTAAACTACGCGTAGTTTAGGCCTTCCCGCTAAACTACGTGTAGTTTAGCAAAAAAAGATTTTTTTTTTCAAAAATCCCCATGGAGTTCCTAGAAGGCTGAAAGTGTAAAGGAAAATTCAAAAGTACATCAAAAATGGCAAAAATATCCCCAATGGATCAACATTCATCAAGAGCATCCCCTAGTGGATCAAAAGCATTAAAATCATTCACTAGTGGATCGAAACCATCAGAAATATCCCCAATAGGTTGAAAGCATCAAACATCCATCAGTGGACCAGAAATCATCAAGAAAACTCCTCTGTGAGTCAAGATCATCAACTGAATCCCAAGTGAATCTGGTATCGTAGACGGACTCTCCCGTGAGTCCAAGGCACAAAAGTAGCTCACTCGAGAGTCGCAAAACAAAATTTCCCTAGTAGAGTTTGGTAAAACCCCCTCGAGGGTGGAGTCAACATTAATCCTCAGTGATTTATGATTAAGAAAAATATAATCATTTCCTTGGTAGAAGGAAGATCCCCAATGAACAACACACCATTAGAAAGTCCCTAGTGAGCTACCTCCTCCTTAGTGAACCATACACCATTAAGACTTTATCGTAAGAAGGAATCATTACCCAAAGCACTTTTCAATAGAATCATACTCCCCAAAGCACTTTTCAAGAGCATCCCCCAGTGGATCAAAAGCATCAAAATCATTCTCTAGTGGATCGAAACCATCAGAAATATCCCCAATAGGTTGAAAGCATCAAACATCCCTCAGTGGACCAGAAATCATCAAGAAAACTCCTCCGTGAGTTAAGATCATCAACTGAATCCCAAGTGAATTTGGTATCATAGATAGACTCCCCTGTGAGTTCAAGGCACAGAAGTAACTCCCTCGAGAGTTGCAAAACAAAATTTCCCCAATAGAGTTTGGAAAAACCCCTTCGAGAGTAGAGTCAACATCAATCCTTAGTGATTTATGATCAAGAAGAAGATAATCATTTCCCCGGTAGAAGGAAGATCCCCAATGAACAACACACCATCAGAAAGTCCCTAGTGAGATACCTCCTCCTTAGTGAACCATACACCATTAAGACTTCGTGGTAAGAAGGAATCATCACCTAAAGCACTTTTCAATAGAACCATACTCCCTAGTGAGTCCTCTAGCATTCACAGTGGATCTTTCATCCAAAAATAGTCAAGCAAGTCAGAAATTCAGAGTACAGACCTTATGAACATATCCTATGGAAATTGAATATGCAGGCACATATCTTATCCAAGTCAGAGTGGTGCACATATCCTCGAGGAATTGAATATGCAGGCACCAATCCCTTGTAACATAAAATTCATACACATATCCTACGGGAGTTGAACATGCAGGCATGAAACCCTATGCAAGTCAGAAAGTCAGAATGCAGATCTTGTGCACATATCCTGCAACAATTGAATATGTAGGCACAGATCCTATACAAGTTAGAAGTTGTGCATATATCCTTCAGGAGTTGAACAAGCAGGCACACTATACAAATTTCGCGCACATTTCCTACGAGAATTGAACATGTAGGTGCAGTTTAAGAGGTAGAGATAGAGACAGAGACCAAGGTCAACCTGAGGCAAGAGCCTCACCAGAACAGGTAGAGATGGAGACAAAAGACAAGTAACTCCCAGAGAAGTTTGAAACAAGAGCCCCAGGTAGACACCATAGATATATATCCTTTTAAGCTCGTAAGAGCACCTTTGTTTGATTGTTTGAGCTTGTAAAATCACCCTTTTTTGATTGTTTGAGCTTGAAAGAGCACCTTACGTACGCATAATCTTGCCTGTACACGCAGGCTTGTTCTTGCGCACGCAAGCCACTACCCAAAAATCTTAATTTTTATTTTGTTTGTTTCATTTTTGCTTTCACATGTTTGTTTGTTTAACTTCTTTGCCCATAATTTTATGCTTTCAATGTCTAGGTTTCACATATTTAGTTGCTTGGTTTTTCTGACCTGCTAGAATTAGGGTTTTGTTGTTTCAATGCCAAGATCATGCATTCATATGCTCATGCATAATGCCATAGGTGTTGAGTTGTTGCAAGGTAAGTAAAAGGTAAGTCATGCATTTGTAATGTTCATGCATATGTGATGTGATCTTGCTTTGATGATAGAGATGAACATGCTTGTTTGGTTGAGTGTTCCTGAAGTGTACTTGCAAAATGATGATATGATGTGCTTGCTGCCTATATCCTTGCTGTGATTTGATGATTCATATGTTGCTACCTTGTTTGATATTATATGTGGAGCATGCTTAGATGTATGATTAGGGTTTGGGATGTGATGAATGCTTTGATGCCATGCTAGGAGAATGTTAGGACCTTTGATATGTGATGCCATGAGTAGATGAATGGCAGGCTTTGTTTGCAAGCATGATAGATGTATGGTTAGGGATGTTTGATACCATGTTGATTGCTAGATGTATGCTAGTGTGTGTGTGAGTTAGATACAAGTATTAAGTGTGCCTTTAATAGGGTTAAGACATAAGACACAATGACAGGAAACCGACCTTAGGTTTGGGTGGTTTTGGGTGCCTAACACCTTCCCAAAACCGTACCTTAATTTCGAATCCATATCTCTAGTAGTAAGATCAAAAGGTCTTTCCTCGAAATGATGCTATATATATGGTTCCCAGACCATTGCAAAAACTAGGAGGCGACTCCTTCGACCCTCCCTTGCGTCCACAACGAGGAGGAAAGGCCCTCATTACCATCCAATGCTATCATGACTTTGCAGAAAAGTCCCCAGTTGAAAAACCTATTTGATCAGCTCGAGTTCACAACTTGTGAGAGAAAGGTGGCCATAGAAGCCTTGGTCAGTATTGCTTCAGGAGCAGAGGTTGAATTCCTCCCTGTAGAAACTCAGCCTAACAGGGCCTTTCTTGAAGATACCAATGAAATCACCTTTAGTAATGATGACATGGAAGTGAAATACCTAGACTGCAAGAGGCTATTTTATTTGGCGGCCTCAATAAATTAAATTCCTATCAAGCGAGCATTGGTAGACATTGGTGCTTTGGTGAATCGCATACCACTTAGTACTTTACAAGTGGCAAAAATACCAGAAAGCAAGATCTTGGGATTCCTAATGGAGGTAACGGGGTTTAGAGGAAAAGGCGAGTAGATGACTGGGTATATACAATTGTGGTTAAGGGTAGGCCTTATAGCCTCCTTGACTTGCTTTCATGTAGTAAGGACAGAAGTTTCATATCATATCCTATTGGGACGAGGGACGATTATGGCTACACAAGCACTGCCTCATCCTGTCGACATACCACCAATGTGTGAAAGGAAGGCTTAATAGCAGAACAATTCGAATAGTTGTAAACCAATCTCCTTTGAACTAGCGAAAGCCCACCTAGTATAGACCATATTCTATGACGAATGGGCACCATTAGGAGAAAGCTCAGTATCTAGGCCTTCAAGTACCTTTGTACCTAGGTGGGAGGAAACTAAGAATGACCCAGAGTCGGATTTAAGAGAGCTGTTAAAGCGAAAAAGGAAAAGAAAGGAAGTGCCAACCGTAGAATCTAGAAGTTTGTTGCGTTGCATCAAGATGATAGCGTCTAACGGCAAAATAATATAAAAATTGTGAAGGTGCGGAGGACCCACTTGCGGTCTGCAGGAGGGTCCTAGAAAAAGGCTTGAGCAAAAGCCCTCAATATGCTATGTGGCCCAAGAGGATGTAGGGGATGAAGATGAGGTGGAAGTAAAAAAAGTAACGGTACCAGAAAAAGAAACACAAGTATTCACAGAAGAGAAGCTGGAGGAAGTGGATTTAAGTACTGATCCATAGAAACCAAGACCCATTTTGATTAGCTCGAAGCTAGCTAAAGAAGAAAGGTTAGAATTGATTCAATTGCTAAGGGAGTTCAAAGATGTTGGGAAATTTAGACCCCAGTTAATAGAATTAACAAGTTTTAAACCCAAGTTGTTAATTAGATTTATTATGAATAAAACTTGTTAAAACAAACAAACATCAATATCATGTCAAAATCATGCAGTGGAAAAATAAATAAGACAAGATATGATAACCCAAGAAAACCAATGAAACAAACTAGTTTCACAGTAAAGAACTTGGGGGGAAACCTTCCCAAAAAGCAATTCACTATAGTAAAGAGAAGTTTCAGATATAGTACAAAACCTTTGTGCCTAGACTCTACAATCCCTGTAGATGAACTCACAGCAGAAACCTTCTATCGCTTCAGAACCTCTGAACTCTTCAATATATGAACGCCATCCTTTGATGCACGAATCCCAGTACGTGACTCACTTGGTTACAAAACCCTAAGGCGCAAAAGACACAGTAGCTTCTTTTAGAGAGAATAAGGAATCAGTCACCATTTGCATATGTTCTCCTTGTATTCTCTTTTTTGACGACCTCTAAAATAAGCTTTATATATGTCTAGGGTTGTGAGAAAAGAAACCCTACACAAACACATAAGCATAGACCAAAAATTAGATCTGAGAAACTGAATTTCATAAAGCTCGATAGATAAGGTGTCAAGCAGGTGTCGAGCAACATCTTGACAGATAAGGTGTCGGGTAGGTGTCAAGGAACAAAAACACTAGAAGCAAGATAAGATGCTCGATCGATCCACTAGATATCGAGGAGCTATCGAGAGGTCAGAAACTTTCTCGATTGATTGACCAACTATCGAGAAGGTTTCAAGATTGCGATAAGAAATACCTTAAGAGGCTCGATAGATAGCCTAGTTGTCAAGAGGTGTCGAGCAGCTATTAAGCTTTAAAAACTCAGCACTTCTTTACTTGTTTCTTGGATAGACTTGATGACTTCAACACTTGATCTTGAAACACAGTTTCTTGAAGTATTAAACCACATCCTAGATCTACCCAAATATAAGTAAAGTACGTTTTGTCAAAGGATTAGCCAATTACATAAAATCATGACATATGTTCTTAACACATGAAACATATATGTCCTAACAAAAGATATATTTTCATAGGAATACATCAAGATGACTGGCTTTGACCTAAATTTGGTGGTGCACACGCTCAATGTGGAGCTTAGGACCAAACCAGTTCCCCAGCCAACTAGGGTATTCCATACCGATATAGAAGCACAGATAGTGTAAGAGGTGTAGAAACTACTAACGACAGGATTTATTAAGCCCATCCAACACTTGAGGTGGTTATCAAATATTGTGCTAGTTAAGAAGAAGAATGGGCAAATCAGATGCTATATGGATTTTAGGAATCTCAATTGAGCGTGTCCAAAGGACGAGTTTTCCTTACCAAATATGGACTTGCTAATAGACTCTGCCATAGGACATCCTATGTTCTCTTTCATGGTTGGATTAAATGGCTATAACCAAATTCGAATAGCACCAAGGGATGCAGAGAAGACTGCTTTTAGAACACCCATTAGAAACTTTTATTGCATGGTGATGCCCTTTAGGCCCAAGAACACGGGTGCAACTTACCAATGCATTATGACTACGATCTTCCATAACATGATGCATTGCGAGATGGAGGACTACGTGGATGACATTATGGTGATGTCAAGAAAGCGTGAGGATCATGTAAAGGTCTTGAGGAAAGTATTCAAGTGGTGCAGGCTCTTCATGCTAGGAATGAATCCACTGAAGTGTGCTTTTGGAGTTTCTACCGGGAAATTTATGGGATTCCTGGTCCACAGCAAATGGATAGACGTTGACCTAGTGAAAGCTGCAGCGATAGCAACTATGAAGCCACCATTCACTGTTAAGGAGTTGAAGTGGTTTATGGGAAAACTCTCATATATCAGAAGGTTCATACCAAGCCTAGCGTCAATCACTTCAGCCTTTGTGAAGTTATTGAAGAAAGAGCATAGATTTGAATGGGGTGGCGAGTAGCAAAAAGCTTTCCAAAAACTATAGCTGATTATGATGAACTAGCCAATGGTATAGGCACCAGTTTGTAAGAAGCTACCGCTACTTTATCTAGCATCAAGCCCATCAGCCATTGGGGCGTTAATAGCCTAGGAAGATGGAAGGGGTATCGAACAACCAATGTATTACGTTAGTCTTGCTTTGAAAGATACACTATCCCTAGGCGGAAAGGGTATGCTTAGCTATTGTTTACGCATCACAAAGGCTTCGCCATTACTTCTCAGCCTATGAAGTGCATCTTATGACAAAGTCCCACGCTATTAAGGCACTTCTACAACAACCCATTTTGTCTAGCAGAATATCGCAATGGCTATTGTAGTTATCATAGTATGATTTGAAAGCAGGAAAATCCAAAGTGGTAAGGAGCTAGGCCATAGCAAACCTACAGGCCCAATTCCCAGGAGAAGAGGAATTCCCACTAGATGATGAAGTACCTGGAGAAGTGGCTATGGTAGAAGAGTGGATCATAAGATTTGATGGTTCTTCTACAATAAACCCAGTAGGCGTAGGAGTGGTTCTTTATCATGGAGAAGGAGAAACCATAGTGCTGTCATTCAAGTTGGAGTTTCTGTGCTCAAATAACACCGCAAAATACAAGGCGTACTTAACAGGGCTAGCAATGGCTCTCCAGATGGGAATCCAACATTTGAGGGTTGTAGGTAACTCCAATTTGGTAGTTTGCCAAGTGAAGGGAAGCTTTCCTTACATGGACATTAGCTTAGAGAATGGAAGAGAAGTTTGTACATTTGGGATAGAGCATGCCCAGCGAATTGAGAACAGGTATGCAGATGCGTTAGCCACATTCGGATCATAGATAGCCTTTGAAGGAAGTAGCACCATTGTAGAAATCAAGAAGAGAAGAGAACCCATTATAGAAACACTCAAAGAAAAGTTCGCGGAAGAAGAGGAATGAGAGAAAGATTGGAGGACCCCCATCGAAGAAGCCCTGTTGAGGGAAGGAACCATAGAAGAGTTAAAAAGTGTGAAGGATTATGTCCTTATGAGAGGATAACTATATTGCAGAATGTTAGGAGGAATCTTGTCAAGGTGCTTTAGGCATAGAGATGCCCAGGAGAAATTAGAAGAAGTACATAGCAAAACTTGCGGATTTTGTAGGGAGATTAACTTGTACTACAAACTGTAGAGGGTAGGCTTTTATTGGTAGAATATGAACAAGGAAGTAGACCAGATTCAAAGTCAATGTAAAGCTTGCTAGCTTGCCATGGATCGGGAAGAGAATTATGCTGTATTCACTGAGGAAGACTAGAGAAGTCCTTTTATTAAGCACTTGACCAACAACACCTTACCGCAGAAACATGAAGACAGATACAAGCTTAAGAGATTGACAACACGTTATTTTTTGCACGAAGGGATCCATTCCGGTGCTTAAGGCCAATGGAAGTCAAGGAGATGTTGAAGGAAGTACACTTAGGTTAATGTGAGGGACACTAAGGAAAAAGCTATACAGATGCATTCTGCAGATTGGATATTCTTGGCCCAGCAAGAAGAAAGATGCGGCAAAATTTGTGAAGAAGTGCCATAGGTGTCAAGTACAAACAAATCTAATCCACACTCATCCCCAAAGTTGATAGAGTATGGTTACCCCATGGCCATTCCACACCTGGGAACTGGATTTGGTGGGACTAGTTAATCCTCCTTCAAATGGAAACATTTGGATTTTAGTGGCCACAGAGTATTTTACTAAGTGGGTCGAAGCAATACCACTTCGCAAAGCCATAAGAAGGGCTGTGGCAAACTTTATCAAAGAAAATATAATTGCAAGATTCAGGATATCCCACAGGATTATAAGTGATAATGGTACACCTTTCACAAACAGAGAAGTCAGAAAGATGTTGGAATACTACCAAGTATAGCACCATCGGTCTTTGCCATACTACCCATAGGGGAATGGACAAGCTGAAGCAACAAACACGACCCTCATCAAGATCATTGGTAAGATAAGTCAAGAGTATAGTGGAGGATGGGTCACACATCTAGCAAACGCACTATAGGCTTACTTCATTTCACCTAAGTCTGCCACAGGATTCTTTCCTTTCTTGTTGGTATATGGGACAGAAGCTGTCAGCCTCGCAGAATTGATGATACCATCCCTAAGGGTCCTCTAGGCACGAAAGAAGGAAAGTGAAAAAAATGCCTTCTTGGTAGAAAGGTATGAAGACTTGGAGGGTTTAGATGAAAAGAGAGAAGAGGCCTAAGGGTGCAGTCACAGGTACAGGCAAAGGATGATGGAAGCCTATGGGAAGGCCATGAAGGAAATAGTATTTATAGAAGGACAACTAGTGTTGAGAATAGCAAAACATGTTAGAATAGGACTAGAAAGCCCATCTAAATTTTTACCAAAATGGGAAGGACCGTTTATGATAAAGGAGGCTAATGTAAGTGGGTATTATTAACTGGCTGAAATGGATGAGAAAGATCTGATGGATCCCATCAATGGTAAATGGCTCAAATGTTACTATGCCTAAGAAGTATTACATAATTTTATTGTTTCTTTTTCTCTTTTTGTATTTCCTCCAAGTGACTACCATTGCATGGGGTGCTAATAAACAAGAAAGTAATTTAGCCGTTTCTAATGAAAGCATTGTCATGAAAAAGAAGCAGAAAGTAATGAAAATGGAAAACGATGTATTAATAGAAATACGTGGTATTATAGGGTATATCAAGCATTATACCACAAGTAGCAATAAGTTACAAATAAAATGCACAAGTCACACTAGACTTAGTAGAAATAGTCATGAGTATCAAGCAAAATAAGCATACTATTAAAAAAAAAAAAAAGAAGAGAAACCTATAGAATAACTAAGGTAGCCAAATACGTAGTAGATAATCACAGGCTGGTAATAAGGGGTTTATCTTGGAAACGGTCAGGAGCACTCATGTTGGAAAGGAGACATTCACGGCGAACCTCCAAATCTACTGCCTCTTTCTTCAAGCTCTCAATCCGGGCATCAATAACATCAACCACAGGTTGAATCTTCCTTCTAAAGAAGACATGACAATCTCACGAAGGTGCTCCAGCAGAAATCCCACTTCAAATTCAATGCGGATAAACTCTTGAATTGCTGCTCTCCACTACAAGATTTTCTCAGCAAAAATCGTGCCCATAAAGTTGTGCTAAATATTGTTCATAACACATCCTAACAACTTGAGGAAATGCTCTCTAGCAGAACGGCCAAGGGGAAATTTCTACATAAAATCCCCATGGTCATGGTGAATAACTTGCAGTTGCTCCAAGCAATCCTAAGGTACCCTGTATCCATGATAAATGTTCAAATAGTGTATAAAACACTATGAACGTTTAGACCCCCAAATAATAAATTACCAATTCAAGCTTAATATCAAACAATTAATGTGCGGAATATGAATATAAGCTTAACACAGAATTGATAAACAATCTACACCAAATAAAATCACATTCACAGCAGAAATTAAATGGCAAAGATTAAGGGAAGAGAGATGCAAACACAAGGACAACACACGATGTGTTATCGAAGAGGAAACCGAAGCCCTCGGCGTAAAACCTCTCTGCCGTCCTCCAAGCGGTAAATAATCCACTAAAGAATGTAGTTGGGATACATGAACAGCAGAAGACCCTCTAAGCCTAATCTATCCAGTGTACCTAAGCCCTCCAAGCTCCTAGTCCAACGAGGTTGCGCCGAACCTACTTCTTCTCTAGCTTATCGGATTCCGCTATAAACCATAGCATCAACCAATATGAAATTGGTCCATTCCTAACTGCTTCCCAAGCACCAAATGACCTTCTCACAGATGTGGGTATGGTGAGAAAAGGTTTTGGTAATGAACCTCTCAAGGATGTAACAATGGAGAGGATGAGAGTAGAGGAATTTGAAGAGTCTTTATATGAAGATTGTGGATGAGTCAATCTTGTTTTTCTCTAGGGTTTCTCTCTCAATATTCTCTCTGGAAACTCTCTATATTTCGTGGGTATAAGGGGTATTTATACTAGAGTGAGAATGGAATGCGAAGAGTTAGGTTTTTCAAAACAGAGCTAGCTGACGGCTTGGACTCGCAGCTTGACTGAGTTGCGCATTCTAGCCACGAGGTAATTGAATGGCCAGCCTGTACTTTTTGTTCTGTAGTGCTTCAGCTGGCATGACGCTTCAACTTTTGGCATGCTTTACACGTGTTCATCATTTGGCAGCTTACAACCGCAAGCCACTCGCGAGATCCAGTCGGGAGTCCCTACTTCTTTGCACTATCTTGAACATTTCTTCACACTTTCTCACTTACTGCCCTTACATGAATCCCATCTAAATACAGGGTTACTAATTGCTAAAATACAAGCAAATTTGACATGGAATAAAGCCAACAAGATGGTTGATTAAATTCAACCTTACAATCTCCCCCTTTGGCTATTCCGTGACAAAACCCTAAAACAAACTCTAGACTTAACATGTGAGTTGAGAACGGTTGAACAAAACTCACTCACACTTAACTCTAGAATTTGTGTAGCTCTTGAACCATAAGAACAAGTATCTCCTAAAACCACAACAATACAATATGATCATTGTATGCAGAAAACTTGTAATGCATATAAAGCAAGCACAACGCGATCAAGCAAAAATGGAATAAAGTAATAAACCATGGCTTGACCAAACAAGTAATCACTATAACATAGTGACCACAATGCTCATTCACACTTGGAATGAACAACCGGACATGCAAGCTAATAAGCTTAAATGCAAAGAATCATTTGCATGTCCAACACTCAACCAATGCACACAAAAAGTATGCATCTAGGAACAAGATCCTACTATGGCACATGAGTGAGAGTACTTGAAGTAATGCAAGACAAAACAACAAGTACAAGGCAACAAGGCATAGGTATAAACCATAAAAGCCTACAAGTGCATGAAAACAACCTTAAAAGCTTACAAAAGCAACATGGGTACAAAAATACCAAACACAATATACTGAAAAACATCTTAAATATATAAATATAAACCAAAGTATCACAGGTTTCAAGGGATATAACCAGAACACACACATACAAGAGTTTATAAATACAATAGAAGACTATAAGTAAATAACTGATAAGCTAGGCTAGCTAAAGTTAGGCAATATGTCCAAAGGTATGTGTGAGTGTATATGACAGCTTTCTCCTCTTGAGCACATAACTCCCCATTTCACTATGCACACTTCCCTTTGTGTTGCTCTCCCCCTTACTATATGTTCTCCCCCTTTTTAGCACGAATAGCTAAAGGCTGTCCTCTAGCTTTTGCTGAATGGCATCTAGCTGATTCTCCATGGTCGTGAGGCACAATTGGACTTGATTATTGGTGGAGTAGATAAGTCTTTCAATTCTGGTAATGCGCATATGAAGATTTTCAAACAAAGGACCCAACCTATCTGCTTGAGGACCATACTGTATTGGCTGATTGCTAGTCAGCCGTAACTCAAGGGTGATAGGAGAAATAGTTGTGGTATGCACATGTGTATTTGACCCATGAGCATATGGAGTAGTAGGAGATATGTGTTCACTCTTTGGTGTTTTAAAGGAGTGACTCTTGCTAGCTTGGAAAGTTATCATGGATATTGGTCGAGGACGGTTCATCATTTTTCCATCTGATGGGGGATTGACACCTTCAAGAAGTATGATCTTCATGATGAGACTACAAAACGGAAAACATGCTTATGTTGTTGATCGAGCCGCGGTCTTCCCAATGGTCTGGAAGATGTGGGCACATATATCAATCGGGGCTCCTGTAATAAGATCACACAGGAATTGAGCTCTTCCAAGATTGATGAAAGTAGTGTTGGACAATAGGTAGAGATTGGAGAACATGATCAGCTTTAGTGTGGTCAACTTAGGAGCAAACTTTGCAGTGTTTATAGATGTGCCTTTACTGGAGACTTCATGATCAGGCCCAAGAACTTGCAAAATGTCTTGAACCTTGGAGTTTGATCATCATAAGGGGTGAGGTCCACATTCTCAGGTCTAGTGATGTGAAGGACCTTGGCTATGTAGTTCGTATTGATGGAGAACTCTTTTCCTCTCACCCATCATTTTAACTCAACTCCAATGTATCTAACATTTGAGAAGAATTCCTTAACCAACTCTTCCATTGGATCTTCGAAATTCCTTAACAGATCGGCCCAATCTTTAGCTTCAAAGATTCTAGGGATAAAAGTTGTCCCTAAAGTGTCAAACTTTACCACTTGTTCCACTATGGGAGAAGCATCTTCAAAAATGCCTGAGTGAGTCTGTGAATTGAGAGGAGTTTTGAACCTCTCATGGTTTGAGTCTTTATACGACTGAGATGAGAGACGAGTTTGTTTAGCAACAGGGGATGATGAAACATCAATTACAATCTCTTTTCCTTTAGAAGATCGGCGAGACATCTGCAAAAGAATAGACACATAGCAAAGATCCAAGTGCACAGACACATGACATGAACATCAACTTGATTAGGTTCAAGATAGTCAAAGAAATGGAGACTCATTGAAATTCAGACAGAGATATCACTTAAACATAGTACATGAACCCAGTCAGCAGTACGTGAGAATGAGCAACACTGAAGCAATGTATACTAAAACATATAACAGATGTTCAGCAATGATGAACAAACAGTCACAGTTCAGTTCACTGTAAACTATGGTCAATCACAAAGTCACAAATATCTATCATTGGGACATTCTACCTTGAGAATGATATGCACAGAGCAACACAGTCATGATACACATATAAGAAATAGTCAAGAATGCAAGTTAAGCAAGCATCAAATCACTAGAATAAACAAAACCCCTTCAGCAAACCCAATAGAGTAAACCCATCCCACACATGAATAATATATATCACAAAACTCAACAACAACTTAGAAACATGAAATGCTATAAGATAATATGAAAACTCATACCTTTTCTTGAAGAATGAGGTTGAAATGATGTACAACAATGGTGATTTTTGAGAGACACACGGTGGATTTGTGAGGGAGATGAATAGGCTAGTCAATGAACAGTCAGAAAAGTTCGAGGGAAAACTGAAAAGTTTTAAAAACTGTCATTTTTGTGCAAACCATGCGTTTTTCATGACTGAGTCAAGTCGCGAGCAAGTCACTAGGGCTAGTTGCTAGAACACTCAAGACAAAAATTTTGAGAAATTTATCTAAGTGTTTTTTGCAATTGGAAGTTCTAAGGGAGTCGTGAGGTAAGCCGCGAAAATCTTTGAGTCCCCTCGCGACTGGACCTTCCACCCGCAAACAAGTCACCAGATTGAGTTGCGAGAAACATTAAGAACCCAAATTTTGAAAAGAATTCTAAGTATTTTTCGCGACTGGGGCATTGACCTGCCAGTGAACCGTGAAAAATTTTTGTGTGGGCTCGCGACTAGAACATTCGACTGGACCAACCCGCAACTGAGTCGCCAAAGCAGGGCAACACTGTTTTTGAAATTTTTGACATTTTTGCAAAAACAAACGACTTTCCAAAAACAACTAAAACACTAAAAAATCTTTTTGTGTTTGATCAACAAGTATTGAGCATGTGAAAACACATTTAATCAAGTACAATCACACAAATGAATATGGCATTTATTGAACATAGACTTGTGTGGATATAAAAAATGAGCTAGTCCTTAGTCTAATGTGAAGCTTCAATGATCAATTCAACCAAGACATGCACAATTAGCACTAGATAATGTGACCCATCTCAATTATAGAAATATATATATATATATATATATATATATATATATATATATATATATATATATATATATATATATATATATTTATATATATATATGACCTCCCACAAAACTTGATAACATAACTTTGAAACTTTTCATTTGGCTTTATATTTATCATAACATTTGTTCTTTTAGAATCAAAACATCTCATTGTGAGATCGATGCCAGAATTTTTTGATATTTCATTTGATGAGAAAGCCTTTGGCTTTTTGGGCATCATACATTTTATTTTAGGTCGCTTTCCCTTTTTCTTAGTCAAATACTAGTATGTGCGACAGGCTTTTGCAGCTCAATATCTCTTTTCATTTGGAGATTTACATTTGGTGAGCTCTTTAGGCAAAAACAATAAAATAAATGAGTAGGAAGATATATAGGCACAAGTCCATGCATGTCTCAAGATCAACAAAATCATTCACTAATCATTCATGACAAGCTTGAAGATCTATTTACAACAGTCACATAGATGTCAAGAGTTCTCCCATAAGGATATAAGTGCATAGGAAACAAGCTATGTTTGTAGATGCACAAGGTACAAGGCAAAACATGATTTGAAACAAAACTCAACAAAGTTGATCAAACTTTTTGATTTTCTATTTTTTATGTGCTTTTGGATTTTTGACGCAAAAAAAAATGATAAAAACTAGCAATGTAAAAACATTGAATGCAAAAGCAAAGAAAAAACTAGTTGTCAACTCAAACAACCAACAAGCACACGACCAAACATAGTCTCACAACATAGGAAGTATTAATGCATGGACATGTTGTAATGCTTATACATGAGTACCCTTCTTCACCCACACATCACGTGCGTTTGGGGTGATATCCCTATAGGATTAGGTACAAGAGTTAGGACTTTCAAACCTTCTAGTGAAGCTTTCCAAGCAATTGGTGAATGCACCAATCATCTTCATCACGTCCATCATTCCGGGATCACTATTTCGATATCTTGATGACTCAATAGCCCAAGTCTTCTTGTCATTTCTTGGTCCTCTTGACCTTTGATCACTTGCATTCCTCAATGCTCTCAGCTTATGAAAATTGGGTTAGGTGTGCCCTTGAAGTCCGCAGTGATGACACAGATGGTTCATTCTAGGACCTCTTTGCGATTGTGGAAGAGATTTTGCTCTGGTTGCAGACCTGACCACAAAATGATTATGGGGCTTGTTCAACACTCGCTGGTCAACTACATTCTTCTTCTTCTCACCCTTTGTCTTCTCCATAATAGGGGCAACTACAACCGGTTCTTTGGCCTTGACAAACTTCACTTCTTTGGAGATATTCACAGTTGAACTACTTTCTCCTGTGTATCCTAATCCAGTTTTGTCGAAAAAGGTCTTTTGAGAGGAAAGGACATCATCAAGCTTCTTTGTTGATACTCACCCTACCTTGGCATTTGCTTGAACCACTTCATGCTCAAGGAATCTCACCTTGGTGTAAGCTTTTGTTAGCTCACCATTTAGCATCTCTATTTCACACTTAGCCTCGTTATATCTCACTAGGAGACTTCTATAGTCCTCCTCAGCTTTCTTCATCTTTTTCATAGCTGCCTTAGCCACCCTTGCATATTCTCCCGACTTCTCAAAGAGTGAATTGTAGTTCTCTTGAAGACCAGCTGTATCTTCATCTTCTTTAGCATCTGATTCTTTTACAATTCCCATGAATTCTTCATCACTATGCTCCCCGAGCTCTTGCACAAGCAAATTCAAGTCCTCCAAAGACTCAACATGAGCAATAGTCATGAATGCTGAGAAATTCCCTTCTTCATCACAGCTATCCTCCAAATCAGATGTGGAAGAATCTGAGTCACTGAGAGTAGTGGCATATGCCCTGCCCTTTGATCTCAAATAATTAGGACATTCCTTTTTGAAATGACCATGTCCATTACATTCAAAACAAATGACTCCTTGAGTGGATTGGGACTCCTTCCCTTCTCTCTTTTTGAAGTCCTTCTCATTTCCAGAACTTATGAATTTCCCTTTACACCAAATTTTCCACTGTTCTTGAACTTCAGAAATTTGCGAAAATTCTTTGCAAGGTAAGCAACATCTTTTTCGACAACATCCTCATCCGATGAGTCGTGTGCTTCTACCCTTTCATTTATAGCCTTAAGAGCAAGGGATTTGCTCTTTCTTTGGTTTGGCAATGAAAGCTCATATGTTTGGAGAGAACCAATCAACTCTTGGACTTTGATTTCATCGAGGTCCTTGCTTTCCTCAATTGCAGTCACCTTTGCACGGAAGCTCTCTGGCAATGAACGAAGAATTTTTTGTACAACTTTTGAGTCCTCCGTTTTCTCTCCCAAGTTAAACTTGCTGATGACCACTTCATTCAGCTTGCTATAGAAAGAGTCAAAAGACTCATCCTCACTCATTCTCAGCTCCTCAAACTGAGTGGTTAGCATCTACAACTTGGTGTCTTTAACTTTCTTCGTTCCCTTGTACGTGGTCTCCAATATCTGCCATGCCTCTTTGGCAATGGTAATGTGTGAAATCCGGTGGAACTCATTTGGGGACACAAAAAAAAAAAAAGCATTAAGTGCTTTGTTATTAGCATTTGATGCTGCAAGAGCTGCCTTATCCCATGTGGATTTGGCTACCTCCAGCCTTGTCCAACCTATTTCAACTGCATCCCAAATAGCCTCATCTATTGAACATAAGAATGCTCTCATCCGAACCTTCCAAAAGTCATAATTACTACCATAAAAATATGGTGGAGCATTTAAAGATTGAGATCGGTCCATCTCAATATGGGATGAAGGATCACACTAAGGTAATGAAACCAATATAAGTGTACCCGCTCTGATACCAATTAAATGCTTAAATAGTGTATAAAACACTAGGAATGTTTAGACCCCCAAATAATAAATTACCAATTCAAGCTTAATATCAAACAATTAATGTGTGGAATATGAATATAAGCTTAACACAAAATTGATAAACAATCTACACCAAATAAAATCACACCCACAGTAGAAATTAAATGGCAAAGATTAAGGGAAGAGAGATTTAAACACAAGGACAATACACGATGTGTTATCGAAGAGGAAACCGAAGCTTTCGGTGTAAAACCTCTCCACCGCCTTCCAAGCAGTAAATAATCCACTAAAGAATGTAGTTGGGATACATGGACAGCAGAAGACCCTCCAAGCCTAATCTACCCAGTGTGTCTAAGCCCTCCAAGCTCCTACTCCAACAAGGTTGCGCCGAACCTATTTCTTCTCTAGCTTACAAGATTCCACTATAAATCATAGCATCAACCAATATGAAATTAGTCCCTTCTAACTGCTTCCCAAGCACTAAATGGCCTTCTCATAGATGTGGGTATGGTGAGAAAAGGTTTTGGTAATGAACCTCTCAAGGATGTAACAATGGAGAGGATGAGAGTAGAGGAATTTGAAGAGTCTCTATGTGAAGATTGTGGATGAGCCAATCTTGTTTTTCTCAAGGGTTTCTCTCTCAATATTCTCATTGGAAGCTCTCTACATTTCGTGGGTATAAGGGGTATTTATACTAGAGTGAGAATGGAATGCGAAGTGTCAGGTTTTTCAAAACAGAGCTGGCTGGCGGCTTGGACTCGCGGCTTGACTGTGTCGCGAGTTCCAGCTGCGAGGTAACTGAACGGCTAGTCTGTACTTTTTATCCTGTAGTGCTCCAGCTAGCATAACGCTTCAACTTTTGGCATGCTTGGCACGTGTTCATCATTTGATGGCTTGTAGTTGCGAGCCACCCGCGAGATCCAGTCGCAAGTCCCTACTTCTTTGCACTATCTTGAATATTTCTTCACACTCTCTCATTCACTACCTTTACATGAATCCCACCTAAATACAGGGTTACTAATTGCTAAAATACAAGCAAATTTGACACAGAATAAAGCCAACAAGATGGTCGATTAAATTCAACCTGACACATGAAAGTCTACATATGGAGGCCTAGTACCCTAGAAATCCACTAGGTCGAGATCATTCTTCTCCACCTGCTCAAAGTGAGTGAAAAGGAAGTGGCTTCCTCCATGGGGTCAACTACAATGGTAGAACTGCTCCTTGTCTCAAATATAACACCGTGGGTCCTCTTAGTAGGTAACGAGCCTAAAAAGAAAGAAAAAGGAGAGAGAGACAAACAGCACATGAGCCTCAAGCAAAGGAGAATGGTGGAATGAAAATGATGAGTATAGGTAAAAGAAAAAAAAGGAAGAAGAAAAGAAGAGAGAAATTGAAGGGTAAATTTATCGGGTCCAACAAGAGTAGGCACTATGGAAACATCTACAACCTTTGGCACCTTAAGGGCTTTGGTGATTGCATGGTATGGCGACATGGAAGGTAAGGAAGGGAATACACCAAAAACAAATGTATATATAACAATAAGAAGAGAAGAAAAAGGAAGAAAAGGTAAAGGAGGAGAGCTTATACCCATAGCCTCAGTGTCAGGCTCTTCATTAGAAGTTTCCTCAGAATTAGAGATCTTAGTCTTCACAACTGGCTTATCACCAGAATCCTTAAAGGAGCATGGCCTTAGTGTTGGACTCTTCATTAGAAGTGTTGTTAGAATTAAAGATCCTAGTCTTCACGGCTAGCTCATCATCAGAATCCTCAAGGATCTCTTTGGATCCCACTTCAGGAGATACCTCCACATCGAGCATTTGGGTAGAAGAAGAGGAAATGGAAGATGGAGTGACTACTAGTGAATGCTCACCTCTAACCACTTGAGGAAGGATAGCAAACGGATCACTGGGAAATATGACTGGCGGAGGGGTAGTGAAAGGAACCTCTTCGGTTTGAGCAGCCATTTGAGGAACATCTCCTTTTGGAGGAGTAGAAAACTCGGTAGAAACTGAACAAGGCACCTCGGGGATTCTCTCTTTGACAGAAGCAACCCCTTCAGCAAGAACCAATTCTAATGGAAAAACTGAAGTCTAGGAAAAAACATCCCTAGTTGTAGTAGTAGTGGCAGCGGCCATGGCCTCTGCAATAATATCAGCACCATCAAAGAATCCTTCTATAGGAGTGTCAGTAAGTGTAGAAGCCTTTTCCTCCTCAGAGACATTGCCCTTGGCAGAAACTACCTCTGTGCCAACAGTGGGTCCAATAGGCGTCTCCTCACTCGGGGGAACATAAACAGCAATGGGCTCAGCATCAATCTGAAAGTAACAAAATAAAGGAAAGAATGAACAGGTGTAAGAAAGCAAAAATGAATGATGAAATGAAAATAAAATGAAAAAATACAAGAAAGACTTACCTCGACCTCGTCGAGTATGATAGGTCATGTGACAGAAGTATCTTCCCTAAGCTTGGACTACAAGAAAAGAGAAGGAGGTACACATGAGGTTAGAGGCAAAGGCATTAAAGAATCAAATAAAGACAAAAGGGATATTAAAGATAACATACTTTCCTTTTAGAAAGGGCAGATGAAATTGGAGGGGAGGTTTTTTGCTCGTTGCCATAAGTTCGGCTAGATGGAGGGGCATCTGAAGGTTGTCTCAATAATGGAGGCCTAGATTTGGCTGTGGTAAACTTCCAGGCAAAACGAGTCCTCGTAGTAGTAGGATGGGTGCTCTCAAGAATGACACTGCCAATGGGAGGAATGTCTCCCTTATAAGGAACTATATCAAAACAGGTCTCAGAAGCATCCATGGCAATACCTTGACCCTTCTTGCCAAACTTGGGCTTGGTAGACTTGGAGGCCAAACCCTTCTTCATTGGTAGAGGCAAGTTCACTACCTTCACTTTCCTCTCCTAACTAAAAGGAAACTCACTTGGGTACAAAATCTATCCTTGTTGTGGGCATAAGTGCCTGTGACATGGTTTGAGGGGTATGCCTTGGCCTAGGGTGGGCCATGGTAGAGAAAAAATGGAGTCCCCACCTGTGGACACGATGTAATGTTTTTGCAATGGTCTAGGAACTATATATATATTGTCCTCTCGAGGAAGGATCATTAATCT
This sequence comes from Quercus wislizeni, assembly GCA_023055345.1. Taxonomy (NCBI): domain Eukaryota; kingdom Viridiplantae; phylum Streptophyta; class Magnoliopsida; order Fagales; family Fagaceae; genus Quercus; species Quercus wislizeni. Next base: position 39,717,068 of record JALGQJ010000002.1, read on the forward strand.
TTCTACCATAGATATGGGTTCGAAGTTAAGGTATGGTCTTGGGAAGGTGTTAGGCACCCAAAACCGCCCAACCCTAAGGTTGGCTTCCCCTCATTATGTCTCATGTTTTAACCCTATTAAAGGCACATCTAATATTGTATCTATACTTACACACACACACATACACACACTAGCATACATCCAACAATCAACATGGCATTAATCATCCCTAACCATACATTTGTCATGACATCTCCTAACATTCATCTAGCATACATGTCATATCACCATGGCATCTCATCACATCACAAACCCTAATCATGCTCCTATTCCACATCATAAACCCTAACATACATGTCAAACCAATGTAGTATTCATCTATCATGGAATAACATAAACCATAGCATACATCTAGTATTATATCATCCCATCCAAGGCAGAAGTATATGATCATTACAATCAAGGTAGAAATAAAGCAAACAAATCATGTCATCATCCAAAACATTAAGAACACAATTGTATCATCAAACCTAAACAAGACCATGCATGTACATTGTGAATGCATGACCTACCTTTACTATCCTTGTAGTAACTCAGCATCTATGGCATCATGCATGAACATGTGAATGAATGGCATAGCATCAAAGCAAGAAACTTTAAGAGAAAACCTTAATCTAGCATACAATTACCAAAAAAAAAAAAAAAAAAAATGTGAACAGAGAAATAGAAAACTCAAAAGCATACAAGAAGGTTAAAATAGAGGCACGTGCTATAAATTAAAAGAAGAAACGAAAGCAAAAACTTGAATTAGGGTTTCTAGGCATGAGTATGTGTGTGCATAAAAAGGCCTGCATATGCGGGCCAGTTGTATGCATACGCATACTTTGAGCCTGTGTACGCATGCTGTGTACGCATGCGCACGCAGACAAACTCTAAACCCTAACCCAGAAACAGAAATGCAGAAAAACACTTAAAAGCTTAAATCTAACAACCTAACATGCTTAAGATCATACAACAAAGAAAACCTAAGCTAAACAAACATGTTATAAACATAAACAAAGCAAAGAAACATATTAAAACATAAACTAAAGAGCAAAAATGAAAAGAAAAAGTTTAAAATGAATACCATAAAGTAAAAGCTCCTAGGCTTGATTAGTGACCGTTCTCCTCACTCAAATCTATTCACAAATCAATAAAAAAGTGATTAGTAATCTTAAAATTCAAAGATCAAGGCTAGAAAAGGCCCTAATCAAATAAAATTGACTTGAGGATGTTTTGTGAAAAAATCCCTCTTTTATTCACTATTTCTAGTGAATCTTTTTGTTTTCCTATGAGATTTCTGTGTGTTTTGAAAAGGTACCATGTATGGCTATTTATAATGTGAAAATGGGGGTTTGGAACTACTCCCAAACAACGATGGATTCATTCCAAACCTTAGTCTTTAATGTAGAAAACTTGCCTCTCATAGGTTTCTGAAACCCTAGTTGGGTGCGCAGGCTAGTGCCTGCGTACATAGGCTTTAAGGCTGCGTACACAGGTGTATGCCCGCGTACGCAGGTCAAGGGTTTCCTTTGGCCTTTATTTTTTAAAAATAAATGTTTTGCTCATTAAAAAGTTATATTCTCCATTTTAACACCTATGAAGTCAATTTGTAATATGATTGGGCCCTAAACCAACCTTAGGTCTTAAAATTTCGGCATCATTGGGGAACGAGGGCCCGAATTGTAAGGGGTACAAAATGCAGTGTCTTCAGATTTCCCTCTTTTGATTCGTGAGCTTCACTCATAGAATCAAAAGAATAAGAGAGAAAGTATTTTGTTTCGACATACTGCTTGGGCCCAACCTATGCACATGACACACAACACACATACATTGGGCGAGGTGCAATTCCGCAGAGTTGCGTGAGATTCATATGTCTAAATTCCCACCTTTGTTGCATGGGAAACAAGTAACTATAGGTTCACTATCCTAGAACATGTTTTTCCAATTGCAAGAAAAATGCGAGTGATTCATTATCCTAAAGTTACTTAAAAAGAAAAACAAACAAATGTGCTCTCACAAGCTCAAACAACCAAAAAAACAAGGGTGCTCTTATGAGCTTAAAAGGATATAAATCTGTTGTGTCCATCTAGGGCCTTTGCCTCAAACTTCTCTGGGTGGCTTGCCCCTCTTGTCTTCTCCATCTCTATCTCTACCTGTTCTGGTGAGGCTCTTGCCTCGGGGTGACCTCAGTCTCTAGCTCTATCTTTATCTCTACCTCTTCTACTGTGCATACATATTCAATTCCCTTGAGATATGTGCACAAGTCTGTATGATGTGCCTGCATATTCAATTCCCTCATGATATGTGCATGAGTTCTGTTTGTTTTGACCTATAAGGGAGTCTTAGGTGAATGATCCACTGGCACCCAAGTCCCTACTCCACTCCTACGTGTTCTCAAGTGATGCTTTCAACCTCACTCGTTGGAGTGGAGTAGTGAGGCTGATGGAACCCCCTTCGGTGACATACCGGCTAGAAGATCATCTTTCGGCAAATGCCCGAGCTAGATTAGTGAGTTTTTCATTTTTTTTTCTCATTTTCAAGTTTCCCTTGGACCTTCCATTTTAATATTTTCTTGGACTTTTAAATACTTGGCCTTTGCTGTGGGATGGGTTTAGATGAACATGTTTAGGAACATGTTTAGGATGGGTTTTGGTTGAGATATGCTTGAAAATGTTGAAGAACACTTCTTTGCATGGGTTCATACATACTAGGACTCGAGCCTGCGTACAACTTATGTTCATGCGTATGCAGACTTGTTCTTGAGAGTATGCGTACATGGGCTTCAACCTATATACGCGTGCTTTGTTTCTGCGTTCGCAGACTTGGGCTCACACATGCACACTGCCAGGAAGAAACACTATATTGACCTTTTTGAACTCTTTTTTATTATTATCTGTTTGTCATCCACTTGCAAACCTAATACTTCCCTTCATTATTTTTGCATCTGAATGTGATTTTGACACCACTTTGTACCTCATTGGAAATTTAAAACTCCCTTTTCGTTGTTCCTTAATCCAAATTATGAGTCTAACGTCATCATACTCTTTTTTACAGGGCTTGTCCCCGTACTCTAGTAAGGGCAATACCAACTGCATGGCTGAGTGGTATAGGGACCTCGCTGAGGAGACAAAGGCTCACATTTGTGCTACAAGTTTTAAGCCCATTGTTCGTCTTCTACCGTAGAGGTCAGTGAGCACCATTTTGGTGCAATCTCTTGCTGAGAGGTGGTGGGACACTACCTACACGTTCCATATTGCTGAGAGGGAGATGACTGTGACTCTTCGTGATTTTCACCGCATGACTAGCCTTAAGTGTGATAATGCCATCATAAACTCGGAGGGCGAGTTGGGCACTCGACTAGCAATTGACTTGCTCGGGAGGAGGCATTCCATAGACACGATCTGCTACTTCAACATTGAAGCGAATTACTGGCCTCTTCCACAAGAGATGGCTGAGGACTATGCTCGGAAAACTGGGACATTCTTATTGTATATTATAGGGGAATATTTCTTTGCCAATGGAGGTTAGGCAGTATGCTTGAGGTGGTTAGCCCTCTTCTGTGACTTTAGGGCTGGCGAGGGAGGTAACTGGCAAAAGGCGTGTCTTGCCTATCTATACTCTTACCTGGACACACTCAGCCGGGGGGACCCCGTGCCAGCTGGTGGGACCTTGGAAGCTTTTGAAGGTTAGTTTCATCTCTTTTCTTTTGTAGCTCTTGTACATGCTAAAGAAAATTGTAACCCATGCTCCTACAAATTGTCTTCATACTCTCTTTTGTCTTGCAAACTATCATCTTGCAAACTGTATTCACTTGTACACTATATTTTTGCAAATTGTATTCATCTTGTACACTATATTCTTGCAAACTGTATTCATCTTGTACACTGTATTCTTGCAAACTGTATTCATCTTGTGTACTATGTACTTGCAAACTGTATTCAAGCCTCCCTTTTCTTTTTTTAGTGTTGTGCCGTTCGATATGGTCTTATTGTTCAAGTGCTAAACTTAAGTCTTAGAGACTCTATTACAGTGAGGGCCCACATTGAGGGATTGTCTTCCGATGATGTGAGTTTGAAATTCAATGCCTTTTACTGTGTTCTTCACATGCTCTTTATGCTTTCCTTCTAACCTCGTGCATTCTTATAGATCAATTGGAACCAATGGGCCGACATTCCCCTTACTGCGACTCCTGACTTGAAGGCATTTGCTGTTGTCATCTTTGAGATCACCTAGCCTTTCGATGTTGCGGGTTTGAGGGTACTTTACTTAGCGGAGTGGGTGTGCTGCCAATTGGTGGGTGAGGATGCCCCATAGATACCTATGGATCCGTTGGAGTTCATGCTTGCCCCACTCTCCATTACCGATTTCGAGTATGCCTTGTGGAGTCTTGGTGTGGCCTATGTCAACTGGCTTAGGGAGGAGTTGGACTATGAGAAGTTCAACCATACTTGCCTCATGCCCTCCCTTACTATCGAGGTATGTGCTCTTTCTTCCTATCTTTTTCCATTCTTGCTCTCTTCTTTTGCATGGTGACATTCAACTGAAATACTTGTACCAGGATGCCCCTACTCCAAGCGTTCTTATTAACCCTCCTCATCTGCCTTAGACAGTCTATGCTTACGACCTTGACGGTTTTGCTAGGGAGCATCCCATGCCTTGTAATACAAATGTCATGGGTTATCCTTTTCTGGGCGGCATATGGGCGGTGAGTTCTCTTCCATTTGTTTCTTTGCTTCTTTTTCTCTTGCATCTTTCAACTGCGTATCCTAACCTATTTTCCTTCAAATTTCAGCCCACTATTCAGGAGCATGAGGAGTTGGTTTGGCTAGCTGGGAACCTCAAGTTGGAGGTGACTCAGATTTCATAGGACTTGTATGACCTCGGAGGACTGGCTTATCTCGGCAATGATGATGATGATGTTAGTGATGGTGATGGTGACGGTGGTGAAGACTCAGAGGCGACCCCTAGTTACCAGCCAAGGAAAAGGCACTTTTGGTGATCCTTGCATGATAGATAGACAAACACAGACACACATAGCATAGCATATCTTCCTTTTTTTTTTTTTTTTTGGGTTACTTTTATTATTATTATTTTCTTTCATCACAGATTTCTACACTTTGGATTTGGTTTGAGACATTGGGTTGTATTTTAAGAACATCTTTTACATTCATGCTTTTTATTTGGGATATGTTCTTAATTTACAACTTATCATATACTATATATAATAGCAGAAGCATTTTTCTGCAATTAAAGAGGTGTTGCCACGTTAGGAAAAATGACCACTTTAAAAACAGCCATGTATATAGTTTAATCTTAAAAAAATTGCATGATACACCATTTGAGAGTCTTCATATCAAACTTTATAAAAACACAAACCCAAATGCCGCATTCCCAATGAAACTTCAAAGTCAGTCTAACTGAGATCTGCTCTTTCGCCCTGTTCCATTTCTTCTTTGCAACTCCATACACACAAGGTCAGAATAGTGTGGTTAATTTTCCTCTTTCAGATACTCTCTCTGATGATTTGGCCCACTGTTTACTATTTGCATGTTACGTTCCAAACCAACAGACAGAGGAAAAATGAAAATCCAAAAAGGAAGTGCAAAATAAAAAATAAAAAAAATCGTGAAAACTGAAAGATTTGTTCATCCTCTGCCCTCTCAACAAACTATTCAGAAGCTATCCCATTCCTTCTCTGCAACAACAGGCAATTAAGAAGGTAAGCATGTTTTTTTTTTTTTTCCCTATTCAACTACTATTTCAAATTGTATAAAACTACCTGTAGATCCTTTTTCCTCTATTGAATGTGATTTTCTGGGGTTCTTCTTTTATCCCTATTGAAAAATATATTGGTTTAGTAGTTTATACAACTATATTCTATCTTCTCAACTAATTTCCTCTTTCTCTTCCATCTTTTTTTGTTTGCCTTTATGTTTTGTTGATTGCTGTAGAGTGTAGATTTATTGATGATTTCTCTCAAAGTGAAATTATGGTTTCCTTGGAATTATTTACTGCATTTTTTTAATAGAAACAAATAGATAGATAACAAAGATTTTGTTAAATATTGTTTTTCCACATTACTCAATCAAGGTTTAAGGTTTGGCTACCTTTTTCCCTAATCTCCCATCTATTTTTTCAATTTCTTGAGTTCTGTTTTGTTCGATTGTTGTATTGATTAAATTTTTTTTTTGTTTGGTATATTTTTGTTAGGTTTGTGCTTTTTTTGGTTAGCCTCTAAAATTTGAATTGATTTATGCTCTGTGTAGATCTATGTTTTGTCGAATCGTTCTCAAAAGAAAAAAAGAAGCAAAAAACATTGATTAGTAAGAGTACAGTTATTTATAATTTTTTAAAGTAAAATTATTGGATTTTTTATGTTAATTACTGAACCGCGTTTTCTTTTATCACCTTTGTTGTTTTTCTTCTTGATATTTAATTTTATTATTATTTCTCTATTGATATATGTCTCTATTGATATATATATTCCTTGTTTTGCACCTTCTGGCTTAATTTATGCGGTATCATTCTATTTTTATAGATTAGTCCGTAAAATTGTTAGAAATTTGGAATTGCTTTATTTTTTTTTTTTACCCTTTTTCTAGCAACCTTATAGACGGTTGGAATTCTCCTCAAATTTTTGTTCACTATGCTTTGACTTATTTGTGTTTGTGAGGTTTTACTATTCAGACTAGCTCAGTGACGACATTTTGTTGGTTTTTGAGAGATTTTATTTTGTAATAGTGAGGGTCCTATAATTGCTAATTTCAATTTCAAGCTAATTTTGTATATTTAGTTTGTAGTCTCTAGCATAGAGTGTTTCATGTACTATAACTATTGATTTTTATAATTCACATAATTTTTCATATGTGCATGCACCCACCCTTTGATGTTAGTTCTAAAGTTTTTATTTAGAATTTTGCTTCGCAACCCAATGAAGAGATAAAAAGAAGGCAATGGGCTGATTTTCTTTAGATGAGTAATTGAATTCTCAGGGATGTGCTTTAGCAATAAAACATTTTGAATCAAAAGAAAGGGTCACATATTAGGTTTTACTTTCACATTTATTATATTTGTCATTTGTTCTGTTAAGTCTGACTAATTAATTCTTGCAATATTTAAAATACCTCGAACTGCTTAAATGTATTTTTTGATTGAGATCCAAAGAAGAGTGTACCAATTGTAGGTTTCACAATAGTAACTTTTTGTAATACAGTTTCTAGAATTTCAAAGGCCATTATTTTATGAGCTTATGATTTCCAAATACTATAATGAAATGCAAGAATAACCTACTAGGGAAAGCTTACAACAAACTGATGTATTATCGACATAAACTTGCTAGAATTATGATCTTAACTTCAATGTTTTTTGACTAGATTAGCACATGAGATACCTAATACATCAATTAAATAATCTTGTGCATTGTGAAGGCTAAAGACTATTAGTATAATAGTAGTGTTAATAGAATCGAATTTTGTTGGACCAAATTGTCTTATCAATTTATTTTCTTGCCAATTATAGTTTGCATAGTCCACCAATATTATGGAAGAAAGTGGCCTACGTGATACCTAGTAAGTAGAAACATTGTATTACTATTCTAAAATCCTAATACAGACATTGGTTAAATCAAATATTCAATAATTACCTGAGTTATATTAGACTTGGTTTTTGTTAATTTTTGTATTGCTTAGGCTATTAGGCTCAGTTTATTGGCAGAGTTTTTTTTTTCTTTTTTTTAGGACATATGTGATTCAATGTTAGGAACATATGTCAATATTTTATGTAATTGGCTAATCCTTTGACAAAAAGCACTTTACTTGCATTTGGGTAGATCTAGAATGAGTCTAATACTTCAAAGAACAAGAGCTCAAGTCTAGTATTGAAGCCATGCAAATCTCTCCAAGAAACAAGTGAAGAAGGGCTGTTCATCAAAGCTGGATAGATTCCTGATAAATAGCTATCTATTGAGCTTTACAGCTACTCGACAGATACTATCCATCGACGTATCTATTGAGAATTACGAAAATTAGTTTTTCAGATCTGATTTTCGGCCCATGCTTATGTATTTGTTTAGAGTTTCTTTTCTCAAAACCCTAGACATATATAAGACTTAGTTTAAAGACCGTCACATAAGAAAATACAAGGAGAACACATGCAAAAGGTGACCGATGCCTTATTCTCTCTAAAGGAAGCTACTGCGTTTTTGTGCCTTAGGGTTTTGTAACCAAGTGCTTCTTGATCTTCATTGTTGATGAAGTGAAGAACTTTGCAGCCAACATCTTCTTCAAGTTGGTGTGTTAGTCACATACTGGGATCCGTGCAAAAGGGTGGCATTCATATATTAAAGAGTTCAAAGGTTCTGAAGCAGTAGAAGGTTTTTACTGTAAGTTCATCTACAAGGATTGTAGAGTCTAGGGACAAGGGTTTTGTACTAGATCTGAAACTTCTCTTTACGGATTGCTTTTCGAGAAGGTTCCCCCCCAGGTTTTTTACTGTGAAACTAGTTTGTTTCATTGGTTTTCCTGAGTCATTATATCTTGTCTTATTTATTTTTCTGTTGCATGATATTGATGTTTGTTTGTTTTAACAAGATTATTCATAATAAATCTAATTAACAATTGGGGTTTAAAACTTGTTAATTATATCAATTGGGGTCTAAATTTCCCGACATTGTTGTTGTTTGTTAGGTTCTAAAAGTTTAGAACAATTGGCAAACTGAGAGCACAAACTTGTCTAGATAAGATTCCTAGATCTATAGGTTTGATTAGATAATGCTCAAGGTGTTACAAGTCAAAACACAAGAACATACAAGCTACAGAAAGAAGAATTCAAATTATGTGAAATCCGATTGATCGAAAGTTAGATCCGACCAATCGAAAATCCCAGAAAATCAGATTTTGCAGAATTTTAATTAAGCCCAACAGCCAATTGACCCATTATGTGATTAGGGTTTCAAATCTATTTCACATAGGATATAAAGGAAACCCTAAGGTACGTTTTGAAGAGACTTTGGAGGTGCTCTTGTGAGATCTAAAAGGTATTGTGCCTGAAGGAAAATCTGGTTTTGTATCCCATACAAAACTCATAGCGGAAGCGACATTCATGGATCTATTTCATTCATGATTGATAACATGCACTATGTGATTTTGAGAATTTGAGAACAAGATAGCATACCTTGGTGCGGTGAAATTCAAAACAAAAGATTAGAAGTTCTTGGGAACACTTTTAGTCTTCACTCCAATTCCACTTTACGCCCAAGAAGTGTGGTCTCTTAATCAGTTTCTAAGGGAGAATAATTGAGTGGTTTCACTCGCACATACACACCACTTCACAATGATGATTCTCTTAAAAATAAATTTTTGTATGTTTCTCCCTTTTATAACTAACTGATTATTTAATTGGGCCGGCCTATTGGGCCTTTCCAATTGGGCTTTAATGTGTGGCTTGGAGTGGGACCAAAAGGGACCAATAAGACACTAGCTCCAATGGGCCTTGGGCTTTTCTGTCAACTCTTGACAAGTCCAAAGTTACCATTAATTATATTTAATACCACTATATAAATATAATTGCACTCTAGGTCTTATTTATAAATTATATCTCAAGACTTTATTATACACGCAACCCCTTCAAAAAATATTCGTAGTAATACAAAGTCATGAATGTAGACTGTCACTTTGAAAATTACTACATCTTAATCCTTGAGTACCCGGTTTAATCCTTAAAGTTATTCATCATATATTTATGAAATCCAATTTCATAAATATATACTTTAGTAATTTCTTACTAAAGTGGTTAGGCCTAACTCTCTGAATAACCAAACCCATTGAACTTATCTCAAGGGAATATTTTATATCTCCGTTAAGAAACTATAAATTCCATCTTGAGAATATATGTTCCATCAACACTAAATGTGGTTGCCCAACATACTGAGGTTTTGATCGTGCCTTTAGATCTCACTCCTGATATATCAAAGCAACCTACACCTCATGATCAGGTCCATTATTCTCTCAGGATTAAGAGTTCATGCAAATAGGAGTCGTTAGATTTATTATTCATTTGACAGTCGTTAGGAGAATAATAAATCTCACAGCGGTCCAGTTCAATATGTCTTAACTCTTAAAACATATCAACATATCAACTAGAAGTCTCCACTTCCATGATCAAGACAAATCATCTTAGTTGATATGTTATAGTCTTCGCAGATGAAATGCCCAATTTCATCACCGACTACGAACCAAAATTATGAGTTTACAAAGAACTTGTGATCTATATCTTCTGTGACTAAATCACATAAATCACATACTATGCATCTCATGGACTATATGATAATGTCCAAACATTCATGTTACCATTATTTTAGATAATAATAATAAAGAAACTTTATTAATCACAACATTAAGTCATACATAATGTCATACATAATAACATACATAGTATCACACAATAGGATTTAAGGGCACTAATCCTAACAGTGCCTTCCTCTTTCAAAGTAACTATCGGAAATCATTCCTCTTTCAAAGTAACTATCGGAAATCATTCTCATACAATTAGAACTAGTAGATATGAAATTGCTGCAACAAGATCAACAACTGCTGATGATCTAAACCTTCAAGGGTGGTCTTGGAGTCACAAACTGGAGAGTTTGGGTTGCTAAACCTTTGAATGAGATCTCAAAGTCACAAGCGTGAGTACTTGTGTTGCAGTAAATCCAAGGAGAGACGGAGTCCGTGGATTTAGAGCTTGCATGTGGTCGTGTCAGTAAGTTACTATTGGGGGTAGCAATAGATTTAGGATTAAATCTAATTGTAAAAACTTCAATTCTCTTATAATGGATTTGCTTTACCTTAAAGATAGCTAGGTCAAATCCTCCCCAAGTTTTTACCTTGAAACGGTTCGTTTCATTGGTTTTCTTAGGTCACTATATTGTGGTGTTATTTACTTTTACGTTACTGTGCATGATATGATTTATTATTGTTTAGCCTAGATATGAATAATTAACCTAAGTAATCACTTGGCTAATATATTAGGTTAAGCAATCTAAGTGTTGACAAGTCTAAATAGAACAAACAAGTGGTATCAAATCGGGTTCACTTTGATTGGATTAACGTCCTAAGTGAGATCCTTGATCCCTGCTATCATGGAGAATTTTAAGTGTCTGTCTACTCATATTTGTTATGATTTGAATAAAAAGGACACTATTTTTTCCGTTGATCTTATTAATGCCTGTGAAACTCTCTGTAGGGAATTAACTAAATCTATGAAAATTGTTAAGAAATTCAAGGAAAAGTTGAAATTGGCTAATCTTGAAAAAGAGAAATTGATTGTGAGATTAGATGAATCTAATAAAAAGAATGGATCTTTGAGAAATCAATTTTCCTCTCAAGATGAAAAGATGAAAAGTTTGGAACAAAAGTTAGTTGAGGTTGAAGCTAAAATTGAGAATTTGTCTAATACCAAACTTACTGTTGATAACAGATCTGTTTCTATTTCTGTTCCTATTAAGCCTAAAGACAAAATTTATATTCCTCCTTTTAAGAGGAATCATAAAGAAAATCTTATTTTGCTAGGTTAGACAAAGGTAAAAGTTCAAATGTAGATGCTGAAGTTTCTAAATCTAAGTCTAAACCTCCTATTAGAGAGCAAAAGAAATCTGTTTTTGTGCCTACTTGTAACCTTTGTGGTGTTGTTGGTCACATTAGACCAAAGTGTTCTTTGCTGAGGCAAAAATCAAAATTTGAGACTAGATCTGCTGTTAGGAATATTGATGTTCCTAAATTTGTTCATGTTTGTCGCTTTTATGGTATGTCTTGTCACATTCTTCCTAATTGTCATAAATTGAAATTAAAGCATTCTGTGTTTTAGTCAAGGATTTGTGATGATATTTCTCCTACCATAAGTCCTAATAAATTGTTTCATATGCTTTTGAATAATTTAAGCTCATTGGTTTGTGAAAGGAAATTGCAGGATTTCAATTTCTCTTAAAAGAATTGTGTAATCCCTTAAATACACTCTGTTTCTCATGGTCTTTCACCTATAAAGCCAAAGACTTGTGCTATATGGGTGAGAAAAGACTTGCTAAAGTGCGTGTTGTTTATTTGTCCTTGATATAATTCTTTCAATTATTTGTGGACATGTATTTAGTTCTGTTTTAGGTTGTTTGTTAAAAAAAGAAAAAGAAAATCCAAAAACATTGAAAATTTTCAACAAGACAAAAATATTTTATTTTGTGTCTAGTTTTATTTCTCTTGAGGATTACATGAATTACGATAGCTCTCTCTTGATTTAGAACATACTTGATATTGTAGAGAAACATAGAAAGTACGTGTTGCATAACTCAGTGCATAAGCTATTACCGATTTTGTATGAGTATGTACTAGTTTGTACATGTACTAATGGGTTAATTAAGAAATTGATATTTCTTGTTTGAGTACCCTCTATAGCTTAGTTGATCACTATCATGCATTGTTTTGCATTTTATTCATTTAGCATAATGTGTGCCCTTTGTTTTTGGCCATTATGAAAATTTGAAAATCCAAAAATATTTTTCTGTATTACACATCTTCAAGTGTGTAATTGAGGTTGGCTTATGAAATTTGCATATCATGACTGTGTACCTTGTTTAGCTTTGATGAGCTTTATTTTTCTACACTTTGCTTGTTTGTGCTATGTAGTGCTTATATTGTGTGAGTTGTTTATGGTTTTTAAACACATGCTCTTGATTTTGAAGTCACATTTTATTTATTTATTGTAAGGACTAAAAAATCCTAGGAGTAAGGCATAAATAACCATCTCACCACTGTTACTTGCCAATCATGAACACCCGTGTGCAAATCATAAAAGCCGTGCTCGGTAAGGTGTAGCACTTGCACAACAAGATATTTAAGGTGTTGCTATGAAAATTAATAAAAGAAGCAAAAAGCAAAATGAAAAACAAGGAAAAATATGCTTCAAAAGAAAAAGAAAAGTAAAAGAAATTTTAAAAAATGGATAATTACAGTAAACCCACTTGTGGTATGACCCGTTTTCACTTTGCCTACCTGTGGTTTAAAACTTTACACTTTGCCCACCTGAACTTCAATCCGTTACCCACCTCTGTTAAAATCAGGGGTAAAAATGTATTTTATCTTCACTTTTATGTCTGTCTCCTCTAAAAACAAAAAATAACAGAAAAAACTCAAACAAACAAGATCAAAGAGGGGGTTTTGTAGCTTGGGTTCAAGAACACACTTCCTCTTGGTATGAACAGTCTTGAGCCAATCAATCCAAATAAAATTTTCATATTTGCACAAATCCTAAAAAACATTTACAAAAATCTTAAACTTGAAAGTGCTTTACTCTAATTTCACAAAAATCCTTTCAGACACTTTCAGTCATTCACAAAAATTATACATGGCTTCACCTGAGTTCTCTCTCAAATCTCAAACCAAAACCAAATCAAACCCCTCTTCAAAACCCAAACCCACCACACCTAGCAACACAAACACAGACCCACTACACCCATAGCAAAGAAAATAAGATAGTAGAAAGAGAGAGAGGCGGATCGAAGTCACAGTCGGAGCCAAACTCAATGCGAAGGAACCCATGGCCAAAGCTAGAACTTGCATTGCTGCAATATTCGTTTGTCATTGCTCCGTTCACCGCCACCATTAATGACCATGGTTCTTTCTCTCGCCTTAGCTAGAACTCATTTGAAACCCTTTGATTCTCTCCTACTACTTTCAATTTGAGAATGAGATTGGGTTTTATGTTAGGTTTGGTTTTGGGGGTTTGTTAATGGTGGGTTTGGGTGAATTTTCCAAAGAGTTTTCTTGTGATGGATTGTGAATTAAGTTTTGGTATGATAAAGGGGTTTGATTGAAAGGTTGGGAATTAGTTTCCTTTTATCTTGTTGGACCAAACAAACAAAGGGAAATTAAGCAAGAACAAAAGAGAAAGAAGGAGATGGGTCTTTCTATTTTTGTCTTCTCAGAGAGAGTTTTATATAGTATATTAGATTAGAATAGAGTTCTTTGGTTGTTTGTCACGAGCAAAGTTAACAATGCTTAGAAAGCATGGGAACTGTGTCTAGCACTGATTTTGGAAGCTATTGGATTTTTTATTATTTATATTTGATTTGTATTCCTCCAATTTATTCTCGTAGAAGTTCTTTAGCAATCAAAAACCCTAACTTTTTTATTCTTGTTATGTTTATTTTTTCTTAAAAATTTTGTTAGGTTCTAAAGTCTTAGTTGTTTATGTATTTAGAACTCTAGTTTGTATTGTTGGCAAACCATGATCAAAACAATGTGTTTAGTTGTGTTTAGACTTGCTCAAAGTTGATTTGTTTATGTAAAGTTGGAATAAGTTGTTGCAGGTTTTAAAAAAGCAATTCAGCCTATTTCGATCGATCGAAGCTTAGGCTCGATCAATCGAAAATCGGGTCTGAATGTTTTTTTTGCAGAATTTCAACTCAGCCCTATTTTAATTAAAATGTTTAGGGTTTTCTAATTTGCCTTAGGTATAAAAGGCAAACCCTAGCCATGTTTTAGTGCTACTCATAATGCGGTTTGTGTGAATCTCTTGTGAGATCCTTGAGGAGCTTTCCTTCACACAAGCTTAGGGTTTTCAAGGAGAAGAAGTTTTCTACACCTTGATGATCAATTCAGGTGCTGCCATTGAAGCCTAAAGAAACACCAGTGTGGGTGCTTGTATCTGGTGGTGAATCCAAAAAAAGAGTACGTGGATTCGGAGCTTGCACATGGTCGTGTCGGTAAGTTCTACTGGTGGGTAGCAATAAAAAGTCGAGTGTGGGGCTTGTAAGTCTTATTGTATGAACTTCGATACTTTCAAGATAGTGGATTCAAGTTTAACTTGAGGATAGCAGGTTAAATCCTCCCAGGTTTTTACCGGTTTGGTTTCCTAGGTGATCATATCTTGTGTCTTTTATATTTTTGTTGCTTTACATGATAAGATTGTTTGATTGTGTTAACCTAGATTTAAATAATTATGGTTTTAAGGGGTCTAAAAACTATCAAATTTGTTTTTCTAACGGCAAAGGGAAAGGTGGGTAATAGAGTCCTAACGAAAGTTATCACATATGGGTAAAGTGTAAATGATTGAACCATATGTAGACAAAGTGAAAACGGGCTTAACCATAGGTGGGTTTACTGTAATTATCCCCAAAAAAAATTGCATGGTTGCAAATCATGTTTTCTAGAAGATGTGAGAGTTATATGATGTAACTCTTCAGGTAATAGTCACTTTCAAACTTATGTGATTGATAATGTAGAAACTGTGTTTAATTTCTATCTACATATCACCTTTTTAGGTATCTCATACACTTACTAGTTGCACACACCACAAGCAAATCTTTGTTAAACTTTGTACATGTGATAGTGTGTTAATTTTTGTTGCCATCCAAAATTGTGCTTCTTGAAATGTTTAATACTTTTTGGGGTTTTGAGTTAAAAATTGTGTGGGGAAAATTTTTGAAGCTTGATAAAAGTTGATTTAATTGAAGAGAAAGGGTTTTCGAAAACATTTGGAATCGTAAAAACTTGTTTCAAAAATGTTTATGCAAAAAATTTCCAAGCTTTAAAAATTTTCTGATTTTTCAGGATTCGATTGATTGAACCTGTTTTTCGACTAATCGAACAATTCAATTTTTAAGGCTAAAACTCTTGGGTTGACTTGATTCCTCCTTCGATTCCTTCTGATTAGTTGAATCCGTTTTTTTAAATATTTTCGATTCTTGGCTTGATTCCATTCGATTGATTGAAATTGGAAAATTTTCAATTTTTAGATTCTTGACTAATCTGTCTTTTCACGCATCATTTTGTGATAGGATTCACATGTATTCCATTGTTTTCTTCATCCATCTTGCATTTTTGCAGTCATATCTCTCTTTTTTTTTCACACACAACTTGCATACACTTTGCTAAATTGGGTACTCAACTTGATTTAAAAATTGGTTAATTAATTTTTGGGTTTTGTACATTTAGTATATGCTATTTTTTTGATGTGTGAATTGCCAAAAATTGGCAATATTTTTGTGAGATATGGTGGATAATAAATGGGCAAATATTTTCTCTAAAACACTTTGCATGCTGATTTTTATATCATTGAGATCTATTTTGTATGGTCTTAACTAATTGTACCTGGAATGTTTGCATGCATCTATTTATGGGTCATATAGTGTGAAGTTTGCATATATCGAAAGAGAGAATATTTGTATTCATGTGTATTCTCAGCTTATTTTTTAAGTTTGGTCTATATCTTTTTAGTTTTCCCTATCTCCTAAATTTTTCCCAAAACTATTTTCCCAAAACTTGTTTTGTTTTTCCTATTTTTATAGGAGGAGAAAGCTTTTAAAAAAAAAAAAAAAAAAACCAATGCTATTCATAGGGGGAGTTGCTTTCTTGATTCTCTATTTTCTCTTGTTGTTTACTATCTACCTTTTGACTGGTTTGTCTTTGTCAATACGTGACAAAAAGGGGGAGAAATAGATGAAATTTGGAAAAAGGGATTTAATTGTTTTATTTTGGGCGAGATGAAATTGTTTTTAAAAGGGGAAGAAAATACAAGTTTTTTATTTTATTTTTATGTTTACTTAGGGGGAGAGTTAGTTTGCATTTTTGTTTAGTTGATGTTATTGCATGTTTGTTATTTGTTATTTATCTATCTTTATTTCCACACATGCGGTGATGTGCTTTTTTGAGTGTTTCAGGAAAGACATGTACATTCTGATCAAAATCTTCTGTCTCTTCTAGCAACTTTTAGGTTTGAAGTCTTAGATTTAGATTTGTGATGTAATTGAGCATATTATTGTAATAGGGTTGTTCTTGTATTTGAGCATTTCATATTGTATGTAATTTTTGTCACAGATTGCCAAAGGCGGAGGTTGTTAGGTTCTAAAAGTTTAGAACAATTGACAAATTGTGCGCACAAACTTGTCTAGATATAAATTCCTAGATCTGTAGGTTTGATTAGACAATGGTCAAGGTGTTATAAGTCAGAACATAAGAACATACAAGCTGCAAAAAGAAGAATTCAAATTCTGTGAAATCCAACCGATTGAAAATCGCAGAAAATTAGATTTTGCAAAATTTTAATTAAGCCCAACAGCCTATTAGCCCATTATGTAATTAGGATTTCAAATCTATTTCACATAGTATATAAAGGAAACCCTAAGGTATGTTTTGAAGAGACTTTGGAGGTGCTCTTGTGAGATCTAAAAGGTATTGTGCCTTCCTCTTTTAAAGTCACTATCAGAAATCATTCTCATACCATTAGAACCAGTAGATCTGAAGTTTTTGCAACAAGATCAACAACTTTTGATGATCTAAACCTTCAAGGGTGGTCTTGGAGTTACAAATTGGAGAGTTTGTGTTACTAACCCTTTGAGTTGGATCTCAAAGCCGCAAGCGTGGGTGCTCGTGTTGTAGTAAATCTAGGGAGAGAAGGAATCTGTGGATTCGGTGCTTGCACGTGGTCGTGTTAGTAAGTTACTACTGGAGGTAGCAATAAATCTAGGGTTAAATTTGATTGTAAAAATTTCGATTCTCTTATAGTGGATTTGCTTTACCTTGAGGATAACTAGGTCAAATTCTCCCCAAGTTTTTACCTTGTGTTAGGACATATGTGATTCATTTTAGGAACATATGTCAACATTTTATGTAATTGACTAATCCTTTGACAAAACGCACTTTACTTGTAATTGTGTAGATCTAGGATGTGTTTAATGCTTCAAGAAACAAGGTTTTAAGTTCAAGTGTTAAAGCCATGTAAGTCTGTCCAAGAATCATGTAATGAAGTGTTGGATTTTAGAGCTCGACAACTAGCATCTATCGAGGTTTAAAAGCTATTGAAGCTCGTGGCTCGACAGCTAGCTTGATAGATGGCTATCTATCAAGGTTTTTGAAACTCAGTTTTTCAGAGCTGTTTTTCATCCAATCCATAAATGTATGTTTGGGCTTTCTTTTCTCACAACCCTAAACATATATAAGGATTATTTTTAGGGTTGTAAGAGGTGATGCAGTTGTACAAAAGCACAATTCCACAAGTGTGAAGAAAAGTGTGACTGGAAACCTAGTTTGCCTTAGTTCTTCTTTCTCTTGAAGAAGCTGTTGTGTTTGTACACCATAGGGTTTTGTGACCAAGCAACTTCTTAATCTTCATTGTGTGATGAACTGAAGAACTTTGTATTCTTTTCTCACAACCCTAAACATATATAAGGATTATTTTCAGGGTTGTAAGAGGTGATGCAATTGCACAAAAGCACAATTCCACAAGTGTGAAGAAAAGTGTGACTGGAAACCTAGTTTGCCCTAGTTCTTCTTTCTCTTAAAGAAGCTATTGTGTTTGTACACCATAGGGTTTTGTGACCAAGCAACTTCTTAATCTTCATTGTGTGATGAACTGAAGAACTTTGTAGCCAACATCCTTCTCAAGTTGGTGATTAAGTTGCGTACTGGGATTCGCACAGTTGGTTAGTCACGTACTAAGAGCCGTGCATTGAAAATGAGAGATTGTCACTACAGAACAAGTCCAATTGGGTATTAAGGTAAGGGTTCAACTACAAGTTGGTATAATGTACTGGGATTCCTTTACTTGTAACCTCTTGTTTTGATAATAGTGGATTCTCCGCAGTGGTGACCTTAAAATCACCCGGTGGGGGTTTTGTCGTGTAGGTTTTCCCAATTTGTAAACAAATCACCGTGTCCATTTAATTTCCGTTGCATATTTAGTTTAATTGGTGATTTGTTTATACTACCACGTGCTTTGCATGTTAATTTGATTAATTAATAAACTAGGCTAATTAATCAATTAATATATCACAAAGGGTCATTTTTGGCCTATTAAGTGGTATCAGAGAAGGCACACTCTGATTAGGTTTTAATCTTTGTGTGTGATCCATTGACCCCTATTTGTCATGGATAGATGACAGTCTCTTATTATACCTCCTTTATTTGATGGCATTAACTATGCATACTGGAAAGTACGCATGAAAGCTTTCTTGCTATCTTTAGATGAGAAAGTGTGGCAAGCTGTGGAGATAGGCTGGATCAAGCCTACAGAAGTGCCGGTCGACTGGGATGATGCTAAGATCAAGGCGGCTAACTTCAATAGTAGGGCATTAAATACTCTATTCAGTGCAGTCACGAATGAGGAATTCAAGAAGATATCATTAACTAAAACTACTAAGGAAGCATAGACCATTCTCTAGACAACCTATGAAGGAACCAAGGCTATCAAGGATTCAAAGCTTCAGAGGCTCACTACAAGCTTTAAAGAGATCAGGATGGAGGAGGATGAGTCGTTTGATGAGTTCTATGCCAAGCTCAAGGGCATAGTAAACTTAGCATTTAATCTTGGGGAAACCATTCCTGAACCCAAGATTGTGAGAAAGGTGCTCAGATCTCTACCCGAGAGATTTCGTGCCAAGATCACTACCATTGAGGAATCAAATGATATTGACAAGATTCCTTTGATAAAGTTAGTTGGCAATCTACAGACCTATAAGTTGGGTTTGACAAGGATCGGGAAATCGGGCAAGAGCAAGAGTATGGCTTTGAAAGTCAAGAGTACTGATACTGATCAGTCTTCAGACAATGAAGATTCTAAAATAAAGTCCTACATTACAAGGCAATTCAAGAATTTCATGAAGAATGCCAATGGGAAAGGCTTTGACAAGGACCAAAAGCAATCCAGTTCCTCACAGTTCAAGAGTCAAGATAAAGGGAAAAAGGATGCTAAAGGGAAAAAGGGATAAAGCAATCCAGTTCCCTCAGAACCAAAGTGCTTTAGGTGTTTAGGTTTCAGTCATATGAAACAAGAGTGCCCTACTTATCTCAAGACCATCAGAAAAAGCAAGGCACTTGCTGCTACCTTGAGCGACACTGAGCCTAAGGATGACTCTGATAATGAGGATGATGGAATCCTAAATGCCTTTACTGCCATTGTAAATCTTATTGAAGGGATTGTTGAAGATATGGATGAAGAAGAGGACTTGGTGGACTCTAAGTTTGAGAAAATGGATGATCAAGATGATATCCATACCACCTATGAGAAATTGTACAAGGTCTTTAAGAAGCATGAGAAACTATACAGGCTGGCCACTAAGAAGCTCAGTGATGTGGAGCTTGATCGAGAAGAGCTTTCCACAAAGTTTGATGAAGCAAATCAGACCATTGGAGCATTGAGATTTGAGAATAATTTCTTGGCTGAGAAGACCAAGAAGCTTGATGCAGAACTGTTCCAAGTCAGAGCTCAGTTGGAGAGGACTTCAAACGCTAAGCTCGATGAGATGCTCAATCTTCAAAAATCTGCTTTCGATCGAACTGGTTTAGTGTATGATTTCTCTTCTCCTAGTATTGCTTCTACTAATACTATTGTTTTTGTTCCTTCTGCTAATAATGTTGAAACTGAGAACAATGATGTTAAGAATGAATTAGCTAGTGCGAACGTAGACAAGGGTAAATCTATCTTAGGAGCACCCCCTAAGCTTGATAAGAAATAGATTAAGAACCCTAAGGCTAAGAATGGAAACTCTTAAAAGCCTAAGTAGAAAAAGCAGCATCTTTGTCGTCACTATGGAGTAACTGGACATACTCGACCTAATTGCTATAAGTGGTTAGCCACTCAACAGAGCATGATTGCATCGGGAAACCAGAATCAGTTTCCATCCTCCTTTGCTCCTCTTAAAGATCTTCTCAAAGCCCTCATATTCCTTTCGAACTTGAATGGTTTTAATTCTTCCCCCTCATCGTCAATTCAAGGGTTTGATAAACGGAAAGGTTCTTCGAAGGTGTGGAAGAAAAAGGGGTCCAAGTTTTTTAGTCACTTTTCTCTCTCTGTCTTTTTGATTGCATTACTTGTGTGTTTTGCTTTCATATTTTAAGCCAATCTAGTTTTATGCATTGATTTGTCTTGTTAACATGTTTTTGTTTGGTTACCTTTCACTTTATTTATTTATTTTTCTTTTCATATAAAAATAAAAAATTGAAAAATCAGAAAAATACAAAAATAGTGTATGTTTGTGTACATTGGTACTTGTGTACCTTAAATGGCCATTGAAACAAAGTTTTCTAAACTTTGTATCTTTTGTAGCTTAGATGAGCATCTCTATGTAAGACTAAGCAAGTGAGCTTTGTGGCTCGTGTTTGTGATGAGTAAGATTAAGTGATCTCTTGTACTTAACACTCGTATAACTCTTTTTGATGGGAAGGACTAGAAGATTCTAAGAGAAAGGCATAAATAACCATCTCACCACTATTGCCCGCCAATCATGAAGTGAAATTTGTATGCTTCGGCATAACAAAAGTGCAATGTCAAAAAATTAACATCATTGGGTATTTCTTTTCTTTCTCCTATATGCCTATGCAAAATTTTCTTAAAAAGAAAAGATATATGCACAGAAAAATATAAGCAAAAAGATCAAAATGCTTTATATATGATTGCAAGCATGTATTTTAGGAGATGTGGGAGTTATAGGATGTACCTCGAAAGTGATAGTCCTCATCAAACAGTTATGATTGTGTGAGAGTTGAAGTGATTTTCTCATATCTCAAATCGTCATAATAACATGTAGACACTTATGCAATCTTGTGATGTTTTTTCACACACAACACGTAATATTCTTTGCTACTTTTGATACATGTAAAGGTACAATGTGATTTGGCCATCATAAGAAATACTTGTGTTAATGTATGCTCACTAAACTGTCTTAACTGGTTTTTGAAATATAAAATTAGGTAGACTTGTTTAGTGTGTGTGTGTGTGTGTGTGTGTGTGTTTTGGGATCTTTGTTCTTAACTTTTTTTTTTTTGTTGAGAGATGTTTTTGAGAGCTTAAAATGTTGTTTGGATCTTTGGTTGAGTAACATGCTTGATTGCATTTATATTTGTGTTTTTCTCTCCCTTGAAAAACTATTTTTAAGCAATCTCGATAGCTCCTCGATAGCTCTCGACAGATAAGCTATCTATCGAGATCCTTCAGCTTCTTTTTATCGCATTCTCGATAGCTCTCGATAGCTAGTTCGATCAATCAAGAAACTTTCTGTCTCCTTGATAGCTACCTCAATCCATTGAGCTTCTTTGTTGAGAAAACCTCTCTTTTGATCCTTGATAGCTCCTCGTTAGCTCTTTGATAGCTAAAAGGCGCGTTTTAAACCTCGATAGCTTCTCAATAGCTCTCAATCGATTAAGGTTTATGATTTTCCTATAAATAGGATTCTCGCGATTTCTGTCTCTATTCAGTTCAATCTCGCTCGATAGACAGACTTCTCTCCTTCTCTCATTCACCCAAAACCCAAGCTTTTCAACTTCCTCACTTCTTTTTCGGTCTCAAGATCTTCGTTCCTCATTTGGTATGATCTTTTCTTCATCTTTATCATGCATTTTCATGATCTTTGACCTAACTTTTTGGGTTTTTGAAATTGTTTGAGATTTTTCAAACTTTTGAGTTTTTGTTAAAATTTTGGGATGGGTTTTTATTAAAATGATCTTTAAACTTCATGCATTGCATCACATGTGCATTATAACAATGTTTCATGCATTTTAGATGTGTGTTTACTTTGTTGCTATGTTGTGTGCTGGTAAGTTTGGATTGGGCTGAGCCTATGATGAATTTATATTTGCATGTCACATGTTCATGCATTCTCATGCATACATACCTTCAATTCTATATATTTTGATATATTTGTTGTTTGGTACTTTTTTGATTGTCTCCCTCTCTTTCTCTTTTTCTCTCCCTCTTATGTTAGTTGCGTCATGGCACATAAACATAAATCTATTCCATCTCAGAACCCTTTTCGTTCTCGGGCATCTTCTTCTTCTTCTCCATCT
Organism: Quercus wislizeni; assembly: GCA_023055345.1. Lineage (NCBI taxonomy): Eukaryota > Viridiplantae > Streptophyta > Magnoliopsida > Fagales > Fagaceae > Quercus > Quercus wislizeni. The sequence continues at coordinate 39,739,909 of JALGQJ010000002.1, forward strand.
GACCCCACTCCCTCTTATTTCCGGTTCCGTGATGAGAAGGCCAAATCGGACTTCTTGGAGAACGTTTCACAACACGGCATTCATTCGAAATGCCAAGTCATTTTGTCAGATTTCTCTGACACAGACCTACCCACTGTCATCCATAGTAGGGGTTGGGAGTCACTTCATAGCATCCCAGTCATATGCCTTTCTGTGATCATACAAGAGTTCTACTCCAATATGCACCAATTTGATTATTCTATACCTCAGTTTTGTACTAGCATTTGGGATTTACACATGGTAGTTGCTTCGGATATTATATTTGAGGCACTACACATCCCTAGGGTAGTACATCCTGACTACCCTAGTTGTCAGCTTCTGAGGACAGTGTCCAAAGACGAACTCTCATCTCTATTTTGTGAGACACCTTCATGGGGTGACCATCAAAACAGCTCATGCTCGGCCTTTGCTAAAGGTCTGAGAATTCTTAACATGGTGATGACATTTATTCTTCATCCATTGTCTTACTATAACACTATCACAGAGCCTCGTGCTCGCATTTTGTTATCCTTTATTGAGGATCTCTCTATTGACTTTCCTTCACACTTTCTACTCTCCCTTATAGATATCTATAAGGACATGGCGACTCTTGATAAGCTCATTTTTCCTTCCGCTATCACGAGACTCCTTCGCCACTTTTCTATCTCCTTTCCTGAGTCTCCCCACTTCTCATATATGTGTGCCATTGATGCTGCTACTGTTAAGTGGAGTCTTGCATAGCTTCGCTTGAGGCAGCCCTAGACAAAGACAGCAGCTCCTTCAGCTTCTACCGCTCCATCCACCTTCGCTCCTTCTTCAATGGGTGGACTGACATTTGAGGCCATGATGACATAGCTTGTGCACATGGATGCTCGCCTTGACACTCTTAGTGATGAGTTGTGTCAGGTGAACACCCATGTTGGTCGTATCACGCAACGATAGGTTGTGATAGGTGGTTACACAGTGGCTTCCTCTCTCAAGGCATCTGAGGATGAAAGTGATGGCTTCGACAGTGCTGATGATGCTGCGGATGATGATGATGGCTCGCCTAGTGATGATGAGATATCTACTTGATTTACTTGCCCTTTGTCACTCGTGACAAAAAGGGGCAGTAGTTTTGAGATGAGAGTAGTCATACTCATAGAGGGAGGGTTAGTTTAGGAGATAGGGGGAGTGTTCATTTCTTGAGGGATGTAGTGAGGATTTTATATATCTTTTTCTTTTCTCTCTTTTTTAGATACATTGTTCATGTACCTTAGATCTTGTGATCATATTGTGATAGCAAACCTTGTGCTTGTTGATATATATACATTTAAGGTTGTTATTATAGTTCTTTCACCTATCTTTACATGTGTTGTTTCTTTTCTCTCTTTATGCACAGGCTTCTTATGTAATGTATGCAATCTATTATTTCTATTTCACACTAAGATGCCGTGATGAGTTTTGTTTAAAGTGTTTCAGAAATACAGGTTGTCAAAGTCTACTTGCCATAAACTCTCTTCTTGCAAAGTTTTTCAAGAGTTTGTGTTAGGATAGATTTTATTGTATTCAACAAGTGAGTATGAGTTGAGTGATTTATGACTTCTCTTATATGTTCATTTGTTTGTTGTGGTTTTTTTACGGATTGCCGAAGGGGGGAGATTGTTAGGACATATGTGATTTATGTTAGGAACATTGTCAACATTTTATGTAATTAGCTAATCATTTGAAAAAACTCACTTTACTTGTAATTGGGTAGATCTATGATGTGTTTAATGCTTCAAGAAACAAGGTTTCAAGTTCAAGTGTAAAAGCCATGCAAGTCTATCCAAGAATCAAGTAATGAAGAGCTGGATTTTTGAGCTCAACAGCTAGCTCGACAGTTAGCATCTATCGAGGTTTAAAACCTACCCCACCCATTCCCCACCACTCATTTTCACTCATCTCATCTCTATCTCTTTGACCAGCCAAGCTCCTCACCTCTCCTTTATTTCTTTATTTCCTTATCATTTTTCCGCCTAACACTCCTCTCCACTGCCTCACACCGATACTTCCATACCACATTTTCAACTTCATTTTTCCGGCAAGATCGTAGGAAAATTGTTGAGAACCCATAATCACCTCCACATCCTTTTTTTGAGGTAAATATTTCTAATCTTTTTAGTGGGTTTATATGCTTTTGCTTGAGGTTCTTTAGTTTAAGCTTTGATAATGATATCCATGTGATTTATGAGCATTGGAAGTGATATTTATGTGTTTATATGTATGAGTTTTGTATTGGTGGAATTATTTGATGAGTGGGTTTATGGTTTGTGCTAGTGATGACTACCTAAGGTTTATGTATGGTGGAAAATTTGGGGGTTTTGAGTTATAACATGTGATGGTTGGTAAATCCAATTTTTCCATTGCTATTGGGTTTATTTGGAGTTAATTGAAGTTCTAAATTTCTTATCTTGGAGGATATTTTTCTTTTACTTTCATGGATCTCTTATTGATGTAGTGTAAATTTTATGGAAGCTAGTCATAATGTTGGAGATGATATTAAATAGGTTAACTTTATAAATTGGAGTTTATGCCTTGTGAATCAATTTGCTGAGAAACTTTAGAGGTGGAATATATTATTATTGATGAGGTTAAATAATAGGCTTGCCTAATTAAGTACTTATTTGGCATTTCCTAAATTGTAGCTAGATACAATTTTAAGCTTTATGCTTATTGTTTTAGGTTTGCTTGATATTGTTGAGGTTCTAGCTAATCTTCTTTGGAGCTTAGAGAATTAGGCTTTATGGATATATGTTTTCTTAAAAGTATTGTGTTGTGAACCAATTATATATTATTATATATGAAAATGCATCATATTTGGTATTGCATTTGGGGAAATGCATGAATTGTTGATATGGAAAAATGAGCATCTTTTATTTAATCTTTGATAAGGAAAATCATGGATTTTATGGTATATTGGAAAATTTAAAGATGCTTATATTGTCTTGTGAATTGGGAAATTGATAGAAAATCTTTTTGACAATAATGAAGTTGAAAACCTTACAAACTTTGTGGAAGTTTGATTATTTAAGGTTATTTTGAAACTACTTGGATATAAACTGTGTTTCAAAGTACATGTAACCTGTGAGCTTTATATGGTTTTAACACCATGCCATGTGTGATTTCTTGGTGATCACCCGATTTGGTTTCCATAGTCTTTGTGATAACGGAATCAGATCTAGGTTAGTGTCTTTTCACTTTGGTTGACATGTTCTTCCTTGCTGCTCATGGGGGGAAGAGGTTCCTTGATTGTGTGTGGGTGAGGTTGATGCCCGTGGAGCCAAGAGACCACATTCAAGAGAGGTCCTATTTGACGCGCTCTCTTTGCTACCCATGGGGGGAGAGAAAAACCTTGAGGGTATGGATGAGGCTGCTGTCCATGGGGCCAAGAGTCTGCATACTAAAGAGAACAATATCATGCCAGTTGTGAATGGGTGGATCCCTTGACTGGTCTATGTGGTAGTGTGGTATATTTGTGATAATTTACCTTATGTTAGATATTATGGTTTTGGAAATTATATTGTTGGTGCCCACAAATTATAATATATAGTTTCAAGGTATCTACTTTGAGAAACTTTGGGCCTATTTGATTCACTTTTTTTGATCACTCAATTTCCATCACTCATCACTCTAAATACCAAGGTTGTTTGGTACCATCACTCAGTTTCCATCACTCACTATTTTTCACACTATTTGGGGGCCCCATGCTTGTCACGGTGCAGCTTTTTTTTTCTTTTTTTTTTCCAGTACCCAGAAACCAGAACCTAGTGAAAAAAGAAAAGAAAAAAAAAGAAAAGAAAAGAAACCCAGTGAAGAAGACCGAACCCAGTGAAGAAGAAAGGAAAAAAAAAAAAAAAAAAAGAAACCCAGTGAAGAAGCCAAACCCAGTGAAAAAGAAAGGAAAAAAAAAAAAAAAAACCCCAGAAGACCGAACCAGTGAGAAAGAAGAAGAAAAAAAAAGTCAGTTGGTCAAAAGGTGCGGCTGAGTGGGTCCCTCATGTGTGTTTAATTACAAAAATGATATTGAGTTATGAGTTATGGAAACTGAAAATAGCCAAAAGGTGTTTTCAGTTTCCATAACTCATAACTCAAAAATCAGATAATTAAATGATGGAAACAAAAAATTGGAAACTGAGTTATGGCTTGCCAAACAAACTTTTTTTTTAGAATTGAGATGGGTCCCACCATTTTTTAGAATTGAGTTATGGAAACTAAGAATTGAGTGATGAGAATTGATAAACCAAATGGCCCCTTTGTGTTTCAATATTTAATCATTCTTGTCATATCATATTATTATTATTGAAGATGAAACTTGCATTTCCCCCACCCCCATTAATTATGCTACTTACTGGGCGTTAGCTCATCACACCCTCTATCAATTTTTCAGATTTATTAGCTATACCTTGGGTATGGAACTTACTTCTTTGGTGATGATTAGAATGCTATGTTAAATTTGGAGATTTTTGCTGTAAATGGTTGGTGACTCAATCTTGCTATGTTCAATGAGAACTTAATTAATTCTATTGGAGGTGGGTCGCTTGAGGTTTGTTAGCCTTTGGCGTGGTAGGCCTAGACTCGATGTTAAGGTCCTTATTCTTGTTAAGATTGTCACTTTGTGTAATTTAATTAGAGTTTTGTTATATATTCATGTATTATGTGGAGGCACATGATTTTTAGTTATTGTTTGTAAGTGTGTTATAGAGCACTGACTTGTTATATGGAGATTTTAGTATGGTTTTATGTTCTTATCCTGTGAAAAAGAAAGGAAAATAAAGATTTCCTATAGTTTGATTTGCCAAAAAGGAAAAATCTACAAGTACCCTTGGGATGTATTTCTCATGCTTTGGACCCTTTTAGGTTTAGGGTGTGACAATGGCTATCTATTGAGGTTTATGAAACTCAGTTTTTCAAAGCTGTTTTTCATCCAATCCGTGAATGTATGTTTGGGCTTTCTTTTCTCACAACCCTAAACATATATAAGGATTATTTAAGGGCCATAAAAGGTGTTGCAGTTGCACAAAAGCACAATTCCACAAGTGTGAAGAAAAGTGAGACCGGAAACCTAGTTTTCCCTAGTTCTTCTTTCTCTTGAAGAAGCTGTTGTGTTTGTACATCATAGAGATTTGTGACCAAGCAACTTCTTGATCTTCATCGTGTGATAAACTGAAGAATTTTGCAGCCAACATCCTTCTTAAGTTGGTGATTAAGTTGTGTACTAGGATTCGCACAATTGGTTAGTCACGTACTGAGAGCTGTGCATTGAAAATGAGAGATTGTCACTACAAAACAAGTCCAATTGGGTATTGGGGTTAGGGTTCAACTATAGGTTGGTATAAGGTACTGAGACTTCTTTACTTGTAACTGCTTGTTTTGATAATAGTGGATTCTCGAGAGTAGTGACCTTAAAATCACCTGGTGGGGTTTTTGCCATTTAGGTTTTCCCCATTCGTAAACAAATCACCGTGTCAATTTAATTTCCATTGCATATTTAGTTTAACTGGTGATTTGTTTGTGCTACCATGCGCTTTGCATGTTAATTTGATTAATTAATAAACTTGTCTAATTAATCAATTAGTATATCACAAGGGATCAATACATTTTTGGCCTATCACCTTGAAACGGTTCGTTTTATTGGTTTTCCTGAGTCATCATATCGTGGTGTTATTTACTTTTCCACTGTTGTGCATGATATGATTTATTATTGTTTAACCAAGATCTGAATAATTAATCTAAGTAATCACTTTGCTAATATATTAAGTTAAACAATCTAAGTGTTCAGGGGTCTAAACGGAACAAACATTGTTAGCTTTGCTTATTTTCTTTATTCATTTGTTTTTATTGTGCATGTCTTAGTGTTTTGGATTTGAGTACTTATAGATGATTTACTTTTATTTATTTATTTTATGAATAGATGATTACATAATAATGGGTGAAAAGTTTCATGAATTCCATAACTTGGGTGTGCGTATAATCTAATATATCTCTTTCTATAATTTTGAAGTAAAGCCTAATAAATTTAAGAAACCTTTGTGTAATTAATCTTGATTCTTGTTGTCGATATTAGAAACTGTTATCAACTTCCTTTTAGTGACTATTTCTAACTTTTTTTTGTAGTCTCTCTTACACTATTCCCCTATTTTTACTATCCCTTATTAAGTACTTATATACGAAATAGGACATAGAATTATTTTAGTGTTATTAAACTTCAGTTTGGTTTTATTAGACATTTAGATTTCTTACTGTCTACTTCAAATAAACCTACCATGTTTTGTGTTTTCAATGACATTTTTATTCTCACGTGCTATTGTAGATTTATCACTGCTTTGTCTAGGATATTTTTGTCACATTTGGTTTGCTTTTGTTTAGAGTATTTAGGTTAATTGGTTTTGGGTATTTGTCAATGATCTTTTTAAAATAGATAAAAAGAAACACAATCATGCCTTTCTTTTCCTTTTTCTTAAGAGATGGGAATGGTGACAATCTTAAGTTTGGAAGACACTATATATTTTTTTCCACAGTGTTACCAATTCGTATAGATAACCTTAATACAAACTTAAATTAGAGATATGCACTTGTTTTGATCCTTGCCACTTTGAGATGTACATATATATTCTTGATTACCGTCTTGATTTGTAGTTGATATTTCTGCTATAATTGTTAAAATTATGCTTTGATCTTGATTTGGTGTACTTTACTTTCTATTGCATTCATCGTTTAAGTTGTATTGTAATTATTGTAATTTGATATTGTGGTTAACATAGTTTTACAGTGCATAGGCTTGTATTAAAAAGCAATAAATTATACTGTTTCACAATGTTAAAACACCTATTTGTTTTATATTTCTTTCAATAAAAAGAAAACTAACCACTTGAAATACACAGCAAAGGCTTGCAATACAAAAAAAAAAAACTTACGATTCAGAGACAGAGGAGGAAAAAACCTGCTATTTGTTCCAATTTTTTTTAGGACCTATTTTCCTGTTATGGTTTTCAGCAATTTAATTTTGATGTTGTTTGTAATGAATATGTGCTGTTCATTTTGTTATGCGTGTTTGTTACCAGTGTTCTTAAAAAGTTCTATTACATATAACTAATTGGAAATTTCAATTGTTAGCAACATTCTATGTAATTTTTATCTATTTAGATTAGTACATCAATCTTGGGAATCCACATCCAATTAAGGGCTTCGCTAGCAAGTATGTAAGTGATTCTACTGATCACTGCTAAGTATATAAAAGATCTGATACTCCACTTATAAGTGGATTAAAGTTCCTTTGAGTTATTAGTGATGCTTTCTCTTATTAACTAGTCACTCTATCAGTGTCATATACATTCCTTTAGACCATTTTAAACTTGGCAGATTTAAGGTGTTGTTAGTTTCATTAAGGTTTGTAATATGCCATTACTAAAATTTAATTGTATTGTATAAACTACATGCTTATAATTGTAATAATTCTACAACTAGAATTTTATTGTATTGCCTAAACAACAAATATAATTGACATATTTCTTGCAAAAAAGAATATTTCACAGCTAGCTACTAGAAGCTCTCTCAATGTTCAATTGGATTGGATGTCCACATATTTCAATGGGATCTATCACAACGCTGATGGTTAGCCTATCATTTGAATTAAGCTTTTAATAGAAATTTAAATTTATTATTTACATTTTTTCTTTTCTTCTTCATTGTTTCTTTAATGTTTGATAGATTGTGTTGAGAAATTTAAAACAACCATATTCATGGTTGGAGAAATTGGAGAGAGTGAAATAGATGCTGTTACAGTAAGTATTATTAGCAAAAAAAAAAATCCTTTTTATTTTCCTTGCAAAATGAATTGTTATGATTATTGATTCCCAATTCTCCATTATTGTTCCATAGGGTCATTGGTTATCATGATACCCAAGTAGACGTCACAAAAATCTTCCCAATAGGCTGTTTACCAATCTATCTTACAATAGTATACACTAACAATAATTTTGCTTATGACAAAATTTGGCGAGTCTCTCTCTACTTCGAATGGAATGCATAAAAATAGAACATGATATGAAGTAGATTTAGTAATGGATTTGTAATTTTTCAAGGTACAAGATTCGATGATGCAATTGTGCAAAAACTTGTTGTGTGTTGGAGGTGAATATTTCAATGACTTCAATAGATTCCAATGCACCAACCACATCTGGTAACACCATGATATTAAATTGTATGCTAAACTCATTGATTTAATTATGTTCAGGTTTTATTTCAAAAGTTTTGGTAGCCATAGTTGCCCTTTTTTCCAATCCTCAACTAAAATAATTCCATACTCATTTTATTGGTTAAACACGTAATTTCTGAAGTTCTTAATTCAAGTTTCACTTCAAAATCCCATTGAATATGTTTAAGATGACTCCCTTTGTACTCATACTTATGGTAACATAGATTTTTAGATGGTATATGGGGTTCCAACAGGAAGGGCATAAGATATAGCTAGAGATTGAGTTTTGTATTGCTAGAGACTCTGCTTTGAGTTTGCTGGCAAGAAAAAGGGAAGGGGTAGCCATGGTTCATGGGGTTTTGGATGGTTCACTGACTACATTGTTCAATTCCAAAGCCAAAGGAGTTAATGGATTTAGCAATTTCTATAGAAGATTAATATAAACTAATTGTATTTGATTGACGACAATATTGTCTTCATTATTATTCCTGTTTCTTTTTCATCATGCGGTTTAGTGGCTTGATGAAAGTACAAATTTAAAAAAAAAAAAAAATCATGAATCTAAATATTTATAACGATTGAAAAAATTAACTTAGGGAAAACAATTTGTTTCCCATTGCTTTAAGTTTTAAATTTAGTTTGCTTTAAAAATCCTGTGCAGCGCACGGGCTACAAGCTAGTGGGAATAAATGCACAATTCTATGCTTCTTTTGTCTTTGATGCTTGCAAATCTAAGCTTAAGTAGTGTCTTGCATAGTCCTTCGAGCCATAGGAACCATAGGAAAAGCATTTAGAAGAAAACCATACTCAAAGGGAAAAACAAGTCTCTGCTCTCACTGAGCGTGCGTGCACATGAGCCTACATATGCAGCCTTGACCCTGCATACGAAGTTTGACTACGCATACGCATGCTGCAGGTCAGAAAAACCCTAGCCACTTTTCTTTAGTATAAAATAGCCATTGGGGACTCCGAAACCTCATTAAATGTATTTTCCTCTTAGAAAACAATATTTTAAGGCTTTCCAATGGCAGAATTCTCCCCCTTCAAAGTCTGAACTTGGATTAGGAAGCTTGGCCCTAGTTTCAAAAAGGCTGTCATTCCTTATGGTCTCTCTTGTATTTTTCCATACCATCAAATCAAGGTGGATGAACCTTTTCTTCATGCTACTACCAATTATTGGATCCCTACTCAACATGTTTTTCAATTCAATGGTGTAGAGATATGCCTTACCCTTGAGGAGTTTAGTGCAATCATGGGTGAACCTTTGGTGAACGACCTTGTCTTTCCTATCATGGGTGGTGATCTTCCTACCTTGATTCAAGCTTTGTTAGGTGTTCCTCTTGAAAAGGCAAAGCAGTGGTGCGTTTTTGGCAAGTTGAATGTTCGTCTTATCTTTGCATACTTTTTTCGGCTAACTATTCCAATGACTGATATACCGCACTCCCGGTTTCTCAATGCCTTCTGTCTATGTATCCTTGCAAGATACTTTTTGGTTCATGAGACCTATTGTGTAGATTACAGGGTGTGCTTGGTGGTTGCCAATTTGAGGAATAGAAATCTTGTAGGCATGATCTTGGCTGAAACTCTCAATGGCTTGGATGCATTCCATAGGAAGGAATTAAACTTCTTTGTGGGGAAACCTCTCCTACTTCAAGTATGATCCCTAATTTTTGCCTAGGTTTTCAACCTAGCGGGATTCCTCTAATTTTTGCATGGGTCGCCTTTCCATTTTCAACCCATTGAGGCACCTTATATCATCTTTTCCATTTTTTTATTTTATCTTTATTTTCTTTCACTCATGCTCTCTCTCTCTTTTCTCCTTTCTTTCTCTTCCTTCCCTTCTTCAAACTCCTGTTGTCCCTCCTAGTCAATATCTTCCCAAGCATTACCGTGACTATAGGCCCAAGCATGCTAAGATGAGCTTTGAAGAGTTTACTGAGCTCATGGAGCTCATTGATGCCCCAGACATCCAATGGGTGGTGGAATGGTGGCGCATCTTAAGCATGGCTCATCGTAGCCTCAAGGACAATTGTGTTCCTTTGGTGAGACTTCGCTATTGCTCTTACTACTCCACATGTTGTATTACCAGACAGTTTGGTGACCATCAAGGGGCTTCTAGTGATGATGGCTCCTTCCATACCTTGGAGTTCATTGATAGGACTTTGAGAAGAATCTGTGAGGCTTGGCCATGATGGATGGTTACTAGAGACATCCATCCTCCTTAATTGCTTCATCCAACTTTGGGATACCAGAAGTGGCTACAAGATGACATGAAATGGGTTCTCATAGATGAAAAAGCTTACAAAAAGTCCAGCAAACCGAAGAGGGCTAAATGACAAACTTGACATGGCCCAAATTTTACTTTTCTGCACTTTACGATTCTCATGTCTTTTCTTTTGAACTTAATAAAGGATTATAATTTTCCAAATCCCCTATGGCAACAATTTATCATCTTTTAATTCGAGTAATAAGAGAATTATTTATTTATTATCTTTGCTTATTATCTTTATTTTTCTCTGTTTTTTTTTTTTTTTTTCCTTGCCATGTAATTTTTGCCCATGATGTCCTTGAAGGAATTTTCACCATGACCACGGTCCTTCCCTTATATTTTGCCTAGACTTTCGTTTCGGGTTTTCAATCTAGCGGGGTCTTTTTGCCTTAACTTTTGCCTAGGCCACCCTTTTAAGTTTTCAAACTAGCAGGCCTTTTTTTTTCTTCTTTCTTTCTTTTCTTTTCTTTTCTTTTCTTTTAAAACATTGTATCTCTGGAGTCTATCCATGTTGATTGGGCGAAGCATCTCATCCCCATCCAAATTTGTAATCCTTGTAGCACCCCTAACATGTAATCTGTAATCCTTGTAATCCTTCTAGGTTTTACTTTTTTGTTGAACACTTTAGTAATCCTCTTTTGGTACCCTTGTGCTTAGTATTGTACCCTAGCTCTCTTCTCATCTGTCAAAGCCAATTGCTCATATCTTATCTACTATCACTTTCAAAGATTGTATCTCCACCTTAATTGGAAGCACCACTTCACTACCATAGACCAAAGAGTAAGGTGTTGCCCTAGTTGATACACTAATAGAAGTTCTGTAACCCCATAAAGCAAAAGGAAGCTTCTTAGCCCAATCCTTGTATGTCACTACCATTTTGGCTAGGATGTTCTTGATGTTTTTATTGTCTGCTTCTACGGCCCCATTAGTCTATAGCCGGTATGGTGAAGAATTGTGATGCTCAATGTTGTACGACTCCATAATCTTGCAAACCTCCCCCTTAGAGTGGGAGCCATTATCTAAGATGATCTCTTGCGGTACCCCATATCGGCAGATGATATTATTCTCTACGAACCGAACCACATGCTTGGCTTTCAACACGGAGTAGAAGGCCACTTCCACCCACTTGGTGAATTAGTCAATTGCTACTAGGATGTACTCGTGTCCATTTGAGGCTTTGGGGGCTATTCTTCCAATCACATCTATGCCCCATATTGAGAAAGGCCAAGGAGAGGTCACGCTATACAATTCACTAGGCAGTATGTGGTTCAAGTTTGCATGTGTTTTGCAGTCATGGCAACTCTTCACAAAGTCCACACAAACGGTTTACATCGCGCTCCAATAATACCCCATCCTTAGAATCTTCTTGGCTAACATTTTCCCATTCAAATGAGGACCACAAATCCCTTGATGAACTTCCTCCATAACTCTTTCTGCTTATTTTTTCTTTAGGCAACGAAGGTGTATACCATCATAGGACCTCCTATAAAGCTGTCCTCCACATAGGATGTATTGTATTGCCATCATCCTAATTGAATGACACTTTCTCTTGTCAGCACCATCTGGATATACCCCTAGTACTAAAAACTTCATGATGTCATAATACCAAGGAACCCTTTCTTCTTACATAGCTAAAACCGACTACTCACTCTTCTCCTTGTGTACTAACTCATAACTCTGTTCAATCTCTAAAGGTTGTGTCCACACTCCCTTGGGTATTTCAACCATGGATGTCAAAATAGTTAAGGCATCCGCAAACTGATTCTGAGCTCTAGGGATGATCGTGTATTCAATTTTGTCAAAAGTTTTGGTCAAATCCTCTAGATATTGCTAATAAGGTTTCAAATATTCTTCCTTTAGCCTCCAAAACTTTTGGGCTTGAGCTATAACCAATGTTGAATCTCCAAATACCTTTGCCTCTTTTACCCCTAACTCTCAGAGAGCTTCCACTCCGGCTATACAAGCTTCATATTTTGCCATGTTATTAGTTGCTTCAAAGTTCAATTTGATAGCCAAAGGCACATGGGATCCATTGGGGGTGATCAAAAGTACTCTTATCCCATTCCCATATTGGTTCATAGCTCCAAGATGTCCTCATCTGGGAAGTCTTCCTTTCCATCCTCTCCCTCTATAGGATTCTCAGCACAAAAATTAGACACGGTGCTCCCTTTGATAGTCTTCCTTGCCACATACTTCAAATCAAATTCTGCTAATAGGATCAACCACCTTTACAGTCTTCCACTCAAAGCTGGTTTCTCAAACAAGTACTTCAATGGAGCCATCATGGCTACTACCCATACTTGGAATGGTAGGATGATGTGTCTCAACTTTTGTACAGCCCACATGAGTACAAAGCATGACTTCTCTATGGGGGTATAACTAGTCTCATAATCATGGAATCTTTTGCTCAAATACTACACTGCCCTCTCATTCTTATTGTTGTCTTCTTGTGCAAGCATGCTCCTAACCGCATCTCCTACGATAGAGAGGTATAGTAGTTAAGGATTTCCTTGTTGTGGAGGTACAAGGATAGGTGGATGGAGGATGATAATAGTTTAATTTCGCATATTTATATCATTATTAGAAAATATTATCATACATATTTTGAATTAATTCGTGCATTTTATAGTTGGTTTTGGAATAATGTTGAAAAATCAATTTTGTGCTCAATTGAATTTTAATGTGCGAATTTGTCTTTTGTAGGATAATGAAATTAAATAAGTGGATTTGTGCAAAGAAGAAAACAAATGGACTTTACTTTTACAAGGGCCATGATGAAGTAAAAGAAGGCTAACCCAATTAAATTTGAGTCCAATTGGGGCAAGGAATCAAAGGAAATTTGGACCAAATCCAACTCCACTTCGGATTAGGATTCCAAACTATGTACCAGTTAGTATTTGAAGCATAACTTTCATCTCACATGTCCAATCGAGATGATTCAAGTTGGGATGGAAATTTAACTTAAAGGAATACAACTTTGTGGTTTATAAAAAGTCCGAATTCTGAAGTTAAATGGGCCGAAAATGTTGGTTAATTGAAGCCTAAAATCCTAGGATTTTCTCCAAACGGGAATTCAACTTGTAATAGGATTCCTCGACCTATTTCAAGGCTCTTTAGGGAAAAATTCAGGGGAGAGCTGCCACAGAATATAATTTAGGTTTTCTTAAAGTTTCTTTACAATTTTTAGTGTTTTATTTGTGTTATGGCTTGCTAGAAGCCTTGCTAAGGCAAGGGGTGAAACCCAACCGTTTATTGGTATGTTTTTAACAATTATTTATTGATTTTAATGCTTATGTTTTTATGTTTTAAATTTTTTTACTCATCCACAAAAGTGTTTAGTTCTGTATAATCTTTTGATTTATCGTAGACTCTGGGCATGTTAAAAGCTTAGTATTCCTTTCGTACTAATTCACTAGTTTTGTTTTGCCTAAAATCAATCAATTTCATAAAACTATCTTAGACAATTAATTCTTGAGTTCTTATTGTTAAATCATCCAACTAAGATCATCCTTCGTATTAATTTTAGTTGAGTTATAAAATAAATATTGTTAAGACTACCAATAGATGTGTTGTGTGTGGATCCCTAAACTTTAGCGCCTTAATATATTGTTATTTTCTCTCAATTTAAATTACCTTTACTAAACCATCAAAAATATCATCAATTAAAATTTATTATTTTAGTTTTACTCTCTTGTGGTTTCTTAATCAATTCCCTTTTCCCTGTGGATTGGACCTCAAACTTACCGAGTTATTACTTCATGACAATCCTCCACTTGAGAGCATTAATTAAGTCGCAACAGAGGAGGTATTCCTAGATAAATTCAGATTCTTCCTGATTCATCATTCCACATGTAAGGTTCACTCTTCCTTAGGAGCTTGAAGATGGGCTCACTCCCTTTCCTCTCATGGATCTTGCCCTTTATTTCATTTTGGCTTTAGTCCATTTACAATGTTCTCGTCTTACTCTTATGGGCTTTGATTAGAATGTGCTTAGAGATTTTCAACACTTTGTCTCAAATATGGGCCTACAGTGTATTCATCACCTTTAGGCTCTTCCTTTTGTAATTTTTATTTATCATTATCATTTTTTTTGAAGTAGCCCTTTAGCTAGAATACATTGTAGCCTTCCTCTCGAAGTCCATGAAATTCTCATCATTTTGGGCCTAGTCATACAACAAAGAGGCCCAAGATTAGGGAAATTCACATTGACTTTGTAGGATTTTGGATGCTAAGTCTATAGTATACTTTTTATCTTAGGCCCAAAGCCCTTTTTTTCAAAAGGGCTTTTGATTTAGGCTTATGATAGCAATTAGGCTATGATCTTATGAACCTTTTAGGTTAAGATATACCTTTAGATTTAGCGACAAGCCTCTTACATGTGAGAACTTATTTTTCTTTTGTCCCATTATCTTAGGGTATGCCATAACTTTAGGGTCATCTTTACTATTTTATATATTTTATTTGTCCTTTAGAATTAGGTGATCACAAGATATATGGTTGAACAAATAAGAGATATCCTCTTTTGATAGGATCTAGGATCTCTTTAAGTGTGGGTAAGCTTTCCTAAGGCTAAAGGGATAGATAAGTAGGTCACTCACAACTAGGTGAGCCATGATTCCAACCGAAGGCCTAAGTGGACCTTTGTGGATTGGTGGCAAACCTTTAACATACCCAAAGCCCATTATAGGTGATGTCATTGATTGTGAGTTGGTGGGATGAACTTCAAAAGACTTGGACCCAAATGGAGCCTTCCATCTTCCCACGCATTATCAATCGAGATTAAGGGACAATAGAACCATGTGATATGTATGCAAACAAGTATTGAATAAGCCTTATTAAGGTTAAGAAATAGGACATATAGGAATTAAACTCATTATCTACAATGGAGTCACCACTGTGGACATAACATAATGTTGGGAGTCGCCACCTAGTTTTTGGAATGGTCTAGGAACCATATATATAGCGTCTTCTCAAGGAAGGACCATTGATCTTACTACGAGAGATATGGGTTCGGAGTTAATATACAATCTTGGGAAGGTGTTAGGCACCCAAAACCGCCCAACCCTAAGGTTGGCTTCCCTTCATTGCGTCTTATGTCTTAACTCTATTAAAGGCACACTCAATATTGTATCTATACTCACACACACACACACACACACTAGCATACATCTAACAGTCAACATGACATCAATCTTCCCTAACCATACATCTATCATGGCATCTCCTAACATTCATCTAGCATACGTGTCATATCACCATGGCATCTTATCACATCAAAAACCCTAATTATGCTCCTACCTCACATCATAAACCCTAATATACATATCAAACCAACCTAGCATTCATCTAACATGGTATAACATAAACCCTAGCATTCATCTAGTATCATATCATCACATCCAAGGTAGAAGCATATGATCTTTACAATCATTGTAGAAATAAAGCCATCAAATCATGTCATCATCCAAAACATTAAGAACGCAATTGTATCATCAAACCTAAACAAGACCATGCATGTACACTGTGAAGGCATGACTTACCTTTACTTACCTTGCAGCAACTCAGCACCTATGGCGTCGTGCATGAACATGTGAATGAATGGCAAATCATCAAAGCAAGAAACTTTAAGAGGAAACCCTATTCTAGCATACAATAACAAACAAACATGTGAACAAAGAACTAGAAAACTCCAAAGCATACAAGAAGGTTAAAACTGAGGCATATGATATAAAATAAAAGGGAATGAAAGCAGAGAACTTGAATTAGGGTTTCTGGGCACAAGTATGTGTGCGCATACATAGGCCTGTGTACATGGGCCAGTTGTATGAGAATGCATACTTCAAGCTTGCGTACGCATGCAAGAAGCATGCGCACGCAAACACACCATAAGCTAAACAAACATGTTATAAGCATAAACAAAGCAAAGACACAGATTAAAACATAAACTAAAAGCAGAAATGAAAAGAAAAAGTTTAAATGAATACCTTAAAGCAAAAGCTCTTAGGCTTGATTTTTTACCGTTGTCCTCAATCAAATTTATTCACAAATTAATAAAAATGCGATTAGTAATCTTAAAATTCAAAGACCAAGGCCAGAAAAGGCCCTAATCAAACAAAATTGACTTCAAGATGTTTTGTGAAATTTTTGATTCACTATTTCAAGTGAATCTTAGTGTTTTCCCATGGGATTTCTGTGTGTTTTGAAAAGGTACCATATATGGCTATTTATATTGTGAAAACGGGGGTTTGGAATGGCTCTCAAACAATGCGGCATTCATTCCAAACCTCAATCTTTAATGCAGAAAACTTGCCTTTCATAGGTTTCTAAAACCCTACTTGCATTCACAGGCTTATGCCTACGTATGCAGGCTGAGGGTTTCCTTTGGCCTTTATTTTCAAAAAAATAGATTTTTTGCTCATTAAAAAGTTATATTTTCCATTTTAATACCTCTCAAGTCAATTTGTAATCTGATTGGACCCTAAACCAACCTTGAGTCTTAGAATTTTGGCATCATTGGGGAACGAGGGCCCGAGTCGTAAAGGGTACAAAATGCGGTGTCTACACCTCCTAGATTAGGTCTAGGAACCATATATTAGCGCCTTTTGTGGAAGGACTGATCTACTACCAAAGCACATGTCTGGAGTTTAGACTTAAGGATGGGAAGGTGTTAAGCACCCAACCCTAATCGACCAATGGGTCAGCTTCCACTCATTGTGTTCCATATCTTAATCTCATTATAGGCGCACTCAATATTGTTATCCTAACTCACACACACCCTAGCATGCATCTAAAGCAAGAAAAAATGGCATATTCGTCCCAAACCTAATCATTCATCTATCATGGCATTGAGCACACATATATTCTAAAAGGCATAAACATGTTATGGCAGAATCATCATATTAGAGGCATCTAAACATCAAAGTGAATAGCATTCAAACAAGCATGTTCATATCCATTACCAAGGCAACGTCGTTATCAATCTAATGCATGTTCATGTGAGTGCATGACTTACCTCGCTTACCTTACTGCATTACAGCACCCATACATCAATGCATGTTCAGGTTATATGCATGCTCATGGTATATCAAGAGATCAAAAACCCTAACTAACATTAAAGATATAAACAAACCAAAACAAAGGCAAAGTAGATAAAACAGAGGCCTACATATATGGATAACAACCCAAATAGAGGCATATCATATGAATAAAAAAGAGAAACAAAAGCAACAAAAATGTATTATGGTTTCTAGGCATGAGTATGCGTGCACATACATAGGGCATGCGTGTACAGCCTAGTAAGCATGTGCACGCATACACGCCTGAAACCCTAACCCAGAAAGAAAGAACACTACATAAGCGGAAACTAAAACCAATCAACTGAACATGCTTAACATGAAAAAGCAAAGTAAACCTAAACTACACAGACATGTTAAAGCATATATAAAACAAATAAAACATACAAAGCAAGAATTAAAACAAGGAAAAAAAAAAACAAAGATGAAGCTAGAACCTTTACCTCCAAATAAAAATTCCTTAGCTTGATTTTGAATGTTCCCCTCAATTAATCTAGTCACAACATAACCAAAATTAGTTAGTAAACCTTTGAAACTCGAAGATCAAAACCAGAAAAGGTATTTGTTGAAAAACTCCCTCTTTGATTCACTATTTTCTAGTGAATCTTGTGTATTTTCCTCCAAAAATTTTCTCCCCTTGAAAATAGGGGTTTGGGGTGGCTCCCAAATGATGTGGGATTTGTTCTAAACCAAGTTTTAATGTAGAAAACCTATCCTTTCTAGTTGCTAGAACCCTAGCATGCGCACACACAAAGCTTGAGCATGCGTGTGCATACGCATGTATGCATGCCCTAGGGTTTTCGTGGCCTTTCTTTCCAAAAATAGATTTATTTAGTCCAAAAAGAGTTATATTTTTCCGAAAAAAACTTCCTCAAGTCAATTTCTATCCAATTGGGCCCTAAACCAACCTTGGGCTTTAGAATTTTAACATCATTAGGGAATGTGGACTTAAGTCGTAAGGGGTGCAAAATGCGGTGTCTATAGATGACTCTCTTTTGATTTGTGAGCTCCACTAATGAAATCAAAAGAATAAAAGACAAAACATTTTTGTTTCGATGTACAGCTTGGGCCCAACCTACACACACGACAAATAACATGCATACATGGGGTGGGGTACAATTCCGCAAAGTCACGTGGGATTCGTATGCCCGAATTCCAACCTTTGTTACTCGGGAAATGAGTAATGATAAGTTCACTCTCCAAGAACCTGTTTTGCCCATTGCAAACAAAAGGCAAGTGACTCAATATCCTAGAGTCACTAAAAAAGAAAAACAAACATGGCCAACAGCCTTAATCATCAACCAAACAAATGAGGTGCTCTTACGAGCTAAAAGGATACATATCTATGGTATTCATCTAGGCTTTTGCCTCAAATTTCTCTAGGTGGTTGTTGCCTCTAGGTAGTTTTTGTCTCTATCTCAATCTCTTCTAATTTGGCGAGGCTCTTGCCTCTATGTGACTTCTATCTCTATCTCAATCTCTTTTACTCTAGCGAGGCCCTTGCCTCAGTTCTGATGTACATGTTCAATTTCAAAAAGGATATGTACTAAAGTTTTGCGTTCTTCTATTTATGACTTTTTTGGGGTTTGCACCTACATATTCAATTCCCGTGGGATATGTGCACAAGAATGGTAGCAATCTTGGTAGTTTGGACTCACGAGGAAGTCCTTAGTGATGTATCAGGGAAAATGACTTGCTGGGGAGTGTGTGTGGGTGACTCATGAGGGAGCCTTCTTGGTGATTTTCAACCTTCGAGGAGGTTTATTGATGGTGTAAAGCTTACCAGGGGAAAATTCTTCTTCTCTTTTATGACTCATTGTAGAATTTGTGTCATCTCTACTCATGGGTTGTAAGGAAACTCTTTTCCTTACAACCCTTAAGGGAATTGTCTTGGTGTCTTGGACCCATGAGGGAGTCCCTAATGATTCTTGGGGAAACTTTTCTGTTTTGTGACTCACTGTGGAGTTGGTTGATGATCTTAACCTACAGGGGAGCTTTCTTAGTAATTTTGATCCATTAGGGATATTTCTAAATCCTTTCAATCCATTGGGGATGTTTCTTAGGCGTTTTGTGCTTTTTAATTTGCTAAGGGTATTTCTATCATTCAGGTGTCTTTGTAACATTCCTGCTACTTCATGGCCCATTAGGGATATTCTCGGATTTTCTCTTGCATTTCCCATATGTTAGGAACACACTAGGGATATTAATTTTTTTTTTTTTTTTTTTTGCTAAACTACACATAGTTTAGTGGGAAGCCTAAACTACATGTAGTTTAGTCATCACTCCTTCTTGCCTCTTCAAATTTCTCCAACAGTTACCAACCATTTCATTCTTTACTTCTTCTTTCTCTTCATCTTCCTCATCTCTTCACATTCTCTCTAACTCCTCAACTCCCTCTTTCTCTCTACAAAAACCTCTCTAACTCTTTGCATTCTCCCATCTCTCACAATTTGAATCTCTCTCAAACTCTCTGATCTTCTCCATGGCACCCAAGTCTAAAACCAAAACGCACTTTGCTTGTATTCGGGTAGATCTAAGGGGTTTAACACATCAAAAAATATGTTGTTCAAACATATCAAGTGTTAGTATTAAAGACATGAAGATTGATCCAAGAAACAAGTGAAGAAAATCTCTTTGATTAAATCTTAATAGACAGCTGCTATCAAGACTTAATGGGAAGCTCGACACATCGCTCGACACAAGCTCGATCTATTGAGAATTATGAGTTCATAATTTCTAGATCTGAAATTCAGCCCATGTTGATGTATTTGTTTAGAATTTATTTTCTCACAATCCTAGACATATATAAGGCTTATTTTTAAGAGCCATCAGACACAGACACAGAGACCAAGAGTTTAATTTTCTCTATAAGAAGCTATTGCATTTGTACGCTTTAAGGTTTTGTAACCAAGTGCTTCCTATTGTATGATGCTATGTATGTTATTATGTATGACTTAATGTTGTGATTAATAAAGTTTCTTTATTATTATCTAAAATAATGTTAACATGAATATTTGGACATTATCATATAGCCCATGAGATGCATAGTATATGATTTATGTGATTTAGTCACAGAAGATATAGATCACAAGTTCTTTGTAAACTCAGAATTTTGGTTCGTAGTCGGTGATTAAATTGGGTATTTCATCTGCAAAGACTATAACATATCAACTAAGATGATTTTTCTTGATCATGGAAGTGGAGACTTCTAGTTGATATGTTGATATGTTTTAAGAGTTAAGACATATTGAACTGAACCGCTGTGAGATTTATTACTCTCCTAACTACTGTTAAATGAATAATAAATCTCACGACTTCTATTTGCATGAACTCTTACTCCTGAGAGAATAATGGACCTGATCATGAGGTATAGATTGCTTTGATATATCAGGAGTGAGATCTAAAGTTACGATCAAAACCTCAGTATGTTGGGCAACCACATTTAGTGTTGATGGAATATATATTCTCAAGATGGAATTCATAGTCTCTTAAAGGAGATATAAAATATTCTCTTGAAATAAGTTTAATAGGTTTGGTTATTCAGAGAGTTAGGCCTAACCACTTTAGTAAGAAATTACTAAAGTATATATTTATGAAATTGGATTTCATAAATATATGATGAATAACTTAAAAGATTAAACCAGGTACTCAAGAATTAAGATGTAGTAATCTTCAAAGTGGCAGTCTACATTTATGACTTTGAATTACTACGAATATTTTATGAAGAGGTTGCATGTATAATAAAGTCTTTGGATATAATTTATTAATAAGGCCTAGAGTGCAATTATATTTATATAGCGATATTAAATATAATTAATGGTAATTTTGGACTTGTCAAGAGTTGACAAAAAAGCCCAAGGCCCATTGGAGCTAGTGTCTTATTGGTCCCTTTTGGTTCCACTCCAAGCCACACACTAAAACCCAATTGGAAAGGCCCAATAGGCCAGCCCAATTAGATAATCAGTTAGTTATAAAGGGAGAAACATACAGAATTTTATTTTAAGAGAGACATTATTGTGAAATGGTGTGTATGTGTGAGTGAAGCCACACGATTATTCTCCCTTGGAAACTGATTGAGAGACCACACTTCTTGGGCGTAAAGTGGAATTGGAGTGAAGATTAAAAGTGTTCCCAAGTACTTATAATCTTTTATTTTGAATTTCACCGCACCAAGGTACGCTATCTTGTTCTTAAATTCTGAAATTTACATAGTGTATGTTATCAATCATGAATGAAATAGATCTATGTTTGTTGCTTTTGCTATGTGTTTTGTATGAGATAGAAAACCAGATTTACCAACCATTGGTATCAGAGCCAGGTTTTCATATCATGATTGTATAGCATGTGATTAGATTATAGAATAAAAGAAAAAATGGTTTCTTGATGTTCAATGTTGTTTTAAGTATTGGTGTCGTGTCTTATTAATTGCCTGGATATGGTTATATGAATCTAATTGTATAACCATCATGTGCGTGAAGTAGTTATTGTCAATGGTAGTTATTGAAATGAAGGGTAGTTATTCTCAAATAACTATCATTTGCATGTATCAATTCATTGCACAACTTGGATCCTTCATTGAATGGCTTGGATGTTAATGCACCGCTTGGAGATATATATATATATATATATATAAAAGGCTTGCATGGTTTGATTATTATAAGCATGTAATATGTGCCTTGGATGTATTGAATGCTTTATATACAATTTACATTGAATCCGTATATTATTTGATATATATATATATATATATATATATATATATATGGGTTTATATTATATATATATATGGATTCATCCAATCCGTATATTATATATTTTATATATATATATATATATATACATATAAAACATATATGGGTTTATATGCAAATTTTATAAAGGATTCATCATATTGTTGCTTGCCTTCGTTTATATATTTATATATATTAATGCTAGGATTAAAGTATTCATTTAATGAAATTTATTCCTAATGAGATTAGGATTATACTTTTAAGGGTTTCTAGCATTATTATGGTTCTTGATCATAAAAACCTTTAATTTAAAATATCTAGTGGGAGAGAGATACAAGGGTTGGATCTCACGGCCTCCATTATCGGTTCATAGTAGTGTGGGGTAAGCATCTCGTCTTGGCGTATATGCCTTGCAATCCCAAAGGAGGGTGTTTACTTCATTGTACTACAAGATTGAACTTACCCGTTTAAAGTAGTGTGGACAAGCACCTCGTCTTGGCATATATGCCTTGCGATCCCAAAGGAGGGTGTTTTGTTCCACGGTACTACAAGTTTAAACACTATAAAGGGAGATGAAATGTGGCTCCACATGATTCTAGATAATGGTGTACACTAAACTAAGTATAATGTTAACCTCCCAAAGGAGCTATGTCATTGTTACTTAGAGGCTAAAGGTAATACGGCATATTATTAGTGTATGATAAAAGTTATCATGATAGTACTAATAATGAGAATAGTTCTCAATCAATTAATGTGTTTATAATAAACTTACTACTGAGGAATTATAGACATAGATTGGTTTGTCGTTGCATATATTATTTTATGGTTTTATAAGGTTCCATATTATATACTTATATGCTAAATAGATAATGTCCAGTTTACTTATTATATTCATGTTTATTATTTTTAGATTTGAACATGGCGTCATTTAGCCCACTTGTTACTATTCTTAATCAAAACAAACTGACTGGATCCAACTATGTTGATTGGAAAAGAAATTTGGATATTGTTCTTACTGTTGAAAAGCACAAATATGTGCTTACTCAACCATGTCATAGCTTTCCATCATTAGATGCTCCTCATGAGGAAAAACAGCAATATGATCGTTGGTAGAAATCTAATGAGATGGCTAAGTGCTATATCCTAGCATCTATTTCAAATGTTCTACAGCATCAAATGCAAGATGTAGAACTAGCTTCAGACATAATGCTAAGTCTGAAGGAGATGTTTGGTGAGCAAGGCCGTTCTGCAAGGCAAGAAACTATGAGGCAGATTTATAATACCAAAACGGTTGAAGGTACTTCAGTAAGGGAGTATTGTCTTAGGATGATCTCTAATCTGAATACATTGGAAGTTTTAGGTGCCGATATTGATGGAGAATCCAAAGTGAATATGATACTCCAGTCACTACCAGAATCATTCAAGGAATTCAGACTTAACTATAATATGAACAAAAAGATTTATTCATTTTCTGAATTAATGAATGAATTGGTAGCGGGAAAGGCATCCTTGGTACTTCTAGTGTTGATGCCAATATGGCTGACGCTTCTACTTCTCAACCTAAGTCGAAAGGCAAGGGTAAAAAGAAGAAGAAGAAAAAGGACTTCGCCAAGCAAGATGGTAAACAAGTTGCCTTAGAAGTTGCCAACAAAGGAAAGAAAACCAAAAGAAAGTGTTTCCATTGTGGTGAGAAAGGACATTGGAAGAGGAATTATCCAATATTTAAGGCTACCAAGAATAAAGGTATGAAAAGTACATTTCTTCTTGAAACATGTTTAGTACAGAATCCCACAGATTCCTGGTGTGTGGATTCAGGTTGTACTAATCATATCTGTAATTATTTGTAGGGGTTTCAGGAGACCAGAAAGTTGAATGAAGGAGAAATGTTTCTTACCTTGGCTGATGGGAGCAGGATTCCGATTGTAGCTATTGGAGTGTGTAATTTATGTTTTGAATCTAGAGTTTAATATTGGAAGACTGTTTGTATGTACCTAATGTTCGTAGGAATTTAATTTCTGCAACTTATTTAGGTAAACATGGATATTATGTTATCCTAAAAGACAATGTTGTAATAAAGAAGGATAAATTGTTTATCTGTTCTGGCAATATTGTGGATAGTCCCTATATTTTAACTCCTGGTAAGCATGAATTATATAATTCTGAATCAGATCATAACTCTCATGTAAAATCATTAAAGAGAAAGTTTCCTTCTACTAATGAAGCATATCTTTGGCACTTACGGTTAGGTCATATTAATTCAAACAGAATTCAAAGACTGATCAAAGATGGACTCTTTGAGCCCATAGACTTTGATGGATTTCCAGTTTGTGAATCTTGTTTGGAAGGTAAAATGACGAAACGACCTTTTAATGCAAAAGGTAGAAGAGCCCAAGAATTGCTTGAATTAGTTCATACGGATGTATGTGGTCCTACTGTCAACCCAAGAAAAAGGAGGTTATGAGTACTTCATCACTTTTACTGATGATTACTCAAGATATGGTTATGTGTACCTAATGAGGCGGAAGTCCGAAGCCTTTGAAAAGTTCAAAGAGTTTAGGGTTAAAGTTGAGAATCAATTAGGTAAACATATAAAGGCCATTCGATCTGATCATGGTGGCGAATACCTTCTTGGGGATTTCAAGGATTACTTAACTCAAAATGGGATTGTATCCCAATTAACTGCACCTAGAACTCCTCGATAGAATGGTGTAGCAGAAAGAAGGAATAGGACTCTATGGTTAGGTCCATGATGAGTTACTCAACTTTACCAATTTCTTTTTGGAGATATGCACTAAAAACTGCTATGCATATTTTGAATTTAGTTCCATCAAAATCTGTTCCCAGCACACTTAAGGAATTGTGGAGTGGGTGTAAGCCTAGTATGAAATATCTCCACATTTGGGGATGTCTAGCACATGTGTTGAAAAGGAAGTCCGATAAGTTGGAGGCTAAAACCGAAGTATGCATGTTTTTAGGGTATTCAAAGGAAACAAAGGGTTATTTATTCTATAATCATAAAGATAACAAAGTGTTTGTTAGCACACATGCCAAATTTTTGGAGGATTATTATGTGAATAATTTTAATCCTAGAAATAAAGTTGTTTTG
Organism: Quercus wislizeni; assembly: GCA_023055345.1. NCBI lineage: Eukaryota > Viridiplantae > Streptophyta > Magnoliopsida > Fagales > Fagaceae > Quercus > Quercus wislizeni. Next base: position 39,765,320 of record JALGQJ010000002.1, read on the forward strand.
GCTGAAATGAATGAACCTGTAAATGAATAACCGATGGATGAATCTAGGGATGATGTGGTTGTATTAGATACACCACAAGATATTACTCATGAGATGATTAGTATACAGGTGCCTCGTCGTAGTAGGAGAATTGTTTGGCCTCCTATAAGATTTATAGGTTTGGGAGAAACTTATGAAACTATCTCAGAAGAGGCTGAATCGAATCCCTACACTTATGAAGAGGCAATGAATGATATAGATGCACATCATTCGGTCCAAGCTATGAAATCTGAATTGGATTCTATGTATTCCATTCAAGTTTGGGATCTTGTAAAGGCGCCTAACAGCATTAAACCTGTTGGTTGCAAATGGGTTTACAAGAGAAAGAGAGGGATTGATGGAAAGGTTGAAACCTTTAAAGCAAGACTAGTGGCGAAAGGGTAAGCACAAAAAGAAGGTATTGACTATGATGAAAATTTTTCGCCAGTAGCCATGCTTAAATCTATCAGAATTCTCTTATCCATTGCTGCTCATTATGATTATGAGATTTGGCAAATGGATGTCAAGACTGCATTTCATAATGGCAATCTTGAAGAAGAAATCTATATGTTGCAATCGGAAGGTTTCATTGCAAAGAACCAAGAGCATATGGTATGCAAGTTGAAAAGGTCCATTTATGGACTTAAGCAAGCATCTAGGTCATTGAGCATCAAATTTGATCAAGCAATCAAGTCATTTGGTTTTGAACAAAATCTTGATGAACCATGTGTGTACAAAAGACATCGAGATAAAGTAGTAATGTCCCTAGTGCTTTATGTTGATGATATTCTACTCATTGGAAATGATGTAGGGGTAATGTTATCAATAAAGGTTTGGTTGTCAAGCCAAATTGATATGAAGGACTTGGGCAAGGCTAACTTTATTCTAGGGATCAAGCTTTGGCGAGATCGTAAGAATAAGATGTTAGGCTTGTCACAAGCTGGATATATAGATAAGGTTCTAGAACGATTTAACATGCAAAACTCCAAGAAATGATTACTTCCTTTTAGACATGGAGTTCCTCTGTCTGATGACCAAAGGCCTAAGACTCAAGAGGAAGAAAATATGATGAGACAAGTTCCTTATACTTCTGCAGTAGGAAGTCTTATGTATGCCATGTTTTGTACTAGACCAGATATCTGTTATTCAGTTGGCGTGGTCAGCCGATATCAATCAAATCCAGGACCAAAGTATTGGCAAGCTGTAAAGCATATTCTCAAGTATCTTCGAAGAACAAGAGATTATATGCTTGTTTACTGCTGTGAGGATTTGATTCCCATTGGCTATACAGATTCAGACTTTCAATCGGATCTAGATTTTAGAAAATCCACTTCAGGATGTATTTTCACCTTGGCAGGTGCCATAACTTGGAGGAGTGTTAAGCAATCTTGTATTGCGGACTCCACCATGGAAGCTGAGTACGTTGTTGCTTGTGAAGCAGTAAAGGAAGTTGTTTGGCTCAACAAATTCCTTTTTGATCTTAGTGTAGTGAGAATGGAGCAAGTTGCTATTACATTGTTTTGTGACAATAGTGGAGTAGTTGTACAATCCAAAGATCCAAGAAATCATAAGAAAGGAAAGCACATAGAGAGAAAGTACCACATCATTTGAGACATTGTTGCTCGTGGAGATGTAGTGGTTGCAAAGATTGAAAGTGTAAATAATCTAGCAGATCCTTTTACCAAAGCCTTGCCTAAAAGGACTTTCGAGTCACATTTGGAAGGAATGGGAGTTAAATTAGTGCACAATAGTCTTTAGGACAAGTGGGAGATTGTTAGGATTAGTGTCCTTAAATCCTATTGTATGATGATATGTGTGTTATTATGTATGACATTATGTATGATTTAATATTGTGATTAATAAAGTTTCTTTATTATTATCTAAAATAATGTTAACATGAATATTTGGACATTATCATATAGTCCATGAGATGCATAGTATATGATTTATGTGATTTAGTCATAGAAGATATAGATCACAAGTTCTTTGTAAACTCAAAATTTTGGTTCGTAGTCGGTGATGAAATTGGACATTTCATCTGCGAAGACTATAACATATCAACTAAGATGATTTGTCTTGATCATGGAAATGGAGACTTCTAGTTGATATGTTGATATGTTTTAAGAGTTAAGACATATTGAACTGGACCGCTGTGAGATTTATTACTCTCCTAACGACTGTTAAATGAATATAAATCTCACGACTTCTATTTGCTTAAACTCTTAATCCTGAGAGAATAATGGACATGATAATGAGATGTAGGTTGCTTTGATATATCAGGAGTGAGATCTAAAGTTACGATCAAAACCTCAGTATGGTAGGCAACCACATTTAGTGTTGATGGAACATATATTCTCAAGATGGAATTCATAGTCTCTTAAAGGAGATATAAAATATTTTCTTGAGATAAGTTTAATGGGTTTGATTATTCAGAGAGTCAGGCCTAACCACTTTAGTAAGAAATTACTAAAGTATATATTTATGAAATTGGATTTCATAAATATATGATGAATAACTTAAAGGATTAAACCAGATACTCAAGAATTAAGATGTAGTAATCTTCAAAGTGGCAGTCTACATTTATGACTTTGAATTACTACGAATATTTTATGCAGGGGTTGTATGTATAATAAAGTCTTGGGATATAATTTATTAATAAGGCTTAGAGTGCAATTATATTTATATAGTGGTATTAAATATAATTAATGGTAACTTTGGACTTGTCAAGAATTGGCAGAAAAGCTCAAGACCCATTGGAGCTAGTGCCTTATTGGTCCCTTTTGGTCCCACTCCAAGCCACACACTAAAGCTTAATTGGAAAGGCCCAATAGGCCAACCCAATTAGATAATCAGTTAATTATAAAGGGAGAAACATACAGAATTTTATTTTAAGAGAGACATTATTGTGAAATGGTGTGTATGTGTGAGTGAAGCCACACGATTATTCTCTCTTGGAAACTGATTGAGAGACCACACTTCTTGGGCATAAAATGAAATTGGAGTGAAAATTAAAAATGTTCCTAAATACTTATAATCTTTTGTTTTGAATTTCACCGCACCAAAGTACGCTATCTTGTTCTTAAATTCTGAAATTTATATAGTGCATGTTATCAATCATGAATGAAATAGAACTATCTTTGTTGCTTCCGCTGTGTGTTTTGTATGAGATACAAAACCAGATTTACTAAGATGGAGTTAGTTACGTACTGAGATCCATGCAAAAGATTTAGTCACAGATTGTAGATTTGTGCATCAAAGGAAAGAAGGCTACTATAAAATCAAGTCTAATTGGGTATTGAGCAAAGGTACAACTGTAGGTTCGTATTTTGGGAAAGACCAGGGTAGTGGTAAGATTTCTCATACTTGTAATCGTTTGATTATTGATTAGTAGATTTTTGGCAGTGATGACCTTAAGTTTCCCTGGTGGGGAAAACCTCTCGCGAGAGGTTTTCCCCATTTGTCAACAAATCACCGTGTTAATTTATTTTCTACTACATATTAGTCTATTTGGTAATTTATTAGTGCCTCCACGATTTGCATGTTATTTGACCTAATTAATCAACTTAGATAATTGAATTAATTAATTGGGATCAAGCTATCTTAACCCAACAAACTCAATATGTGCACTTGGTAACAACATCCATAAAACTAGAACTCAACTAGCTAGGTAAGTTCCTTGACAATTTCAAATACTTCATGGAGATAGAGACGTAACACAACCTTATTTCCGCATGTACTTATGACATGAGCTCCATACCTTTTCCGGAACCAATACGCCCTAAACATCACATAATGAAAAGGCAATTGGGACTGCATAAATTATAGAAACAAAGACTAAAAATTTATCTACATAAAAAAATATATATAAAAAAAAAAAAAAAAAATCCAAGCATCCATATGTAAGGTTACTACAATTTTGAATGACCAATTTCTCACAGTAAAAGTCTCTGAGGATCTTATCCTACGTCCAAATTGATAATAGTGTCTGTCATTTTTGTACAAAAAAGAAAGACACCAACCAAAAGTAAATTCTTAGCTAACCTGAAATAGGAGTCAAAAGAAGAGTAGGAGAAAGAGACTGAACATGCATAGATGAAGAAAAGTATTTGTGCCACCTATTAAGCTATGATTATTCTTCTTTAACGAAACTTGTAGCTATTTGTGCCGCAGACATAAAAATATAGGGTCATGACTCTTCCCTATTTTAATATTATGATTAGAATTTTCACTCATAACAAATACTGTTCTGACATTATCCTGAATTCCTTCAAAGGTATCCCAACCACGAAAACATTTATTCGCTCATGGATACGAAAGCACCAGCAACTCCTATTGCAGCACCAACTTTACTTCTACTATCGCTGTTACCTCTACCACTTCAGACAATATGCAACCCTTACTTTGCATATAGCATTTTCGTACACCATGATCCACTATCACCAGGATAAGTTTCTTTGTTATATTCTTTTTAGGAGTTGATACATATCCGATCGTTTCAATTTATAGCATAACCCTTGGGCCATAAAGGAAAAATCATATATATATATATATATATATATGTATAGTACACAACCTATATTTCATAAGTTTTTCCCTTGAAGAAAATATTCGAAACAAACCACACGAATTTTCCCACCACCGCCCAAAATAAGCTTTTTTCAATGAATACATATTCTAAGGTAACAGAAGCCTGTTTCCCATCCCACAATTTCATAACCACACCCTTTACTAGTGCATTTTATTTATATCCATTTGTTGAAAAGAATAAATGAAAACAGCCTTTAGTTTTATATAGCTGCAAGAGCATCATATAGAAAAATTAGAAAATATGGCTAAAATGAAAAATAATAACTTCAGCATCAATAATCTTTTCCGAATAACTTTTTCTTTCTTTTATGGAAAGCCATTTATTTTTTACAGAAATTACACCTTTTCACAAACAACTTAAATGTATGATGCAAAGTAATTACTGAGTATTCCGAAATTGGTATTTCTTACTTTCATATAAAATAAGGAGTTTCACTAATTAAAGTTTATAGTGTGATCTGCCATTCATATAAGAGGAGATGGTACCAACTAACACGTGACTTTGCTCCAGAAGTACTAACTAATTTTTCTTATGATGCAAGCAAAATTATAGCAGTTCATGATATTTGGCAAGCCAAATTTTGGAATGCATGCTTGCTTAAAAACTTCTCTATAAGTGCAATAACGTCAAAAAGTACTGACCAAGAGAACATTTCCAAAGCCTATACTATATTGCTGCTATTTTCAGGTTGCTTGAAGGAATAGGAAACAGTTACTATGAAGTTGTGTTTCTTACATAATAATAGGTACTGAAATTTTGTTTCTTACAAAATAGATTTGTTGCATAAATATAATAAATCTGATTCCATGTTGAAGTTTTCAGTTCAAAACTAATTCAGTCAGCACCTTTTCGTGAACTGCTTGGAGTAAGTAAAATCATATTGAAGCACATCTATTGGATAAGGATGTTAAATCAAATACAAGAGATGACTTTAATTAAAATACAACAGCAGATCAATTCAAGATTAGATAAACAATAGGAACACGCTCCTATCTCATCTGTACCTTGTATTTGAAACTGGAGTACTGATTTTTTTTAATTATTAAGTGATAATTAAGCAACTTTCAAGTACCTTTAGTTACCATGTATATGAAGAATTATACAAATCAGTTCAGTGGAATGCAGATGGGAATGCCTCTAATTTATGGGTCGGTACCTAGGCTAGCATTGACGTTTTCGTGAATATCTTACTGCTTATTTCAAAGATTCCTGGCATACGACAATATTTAATGAATAAAATAATATTGTAGTTGTAGGCAGTAATTCATATAACATAATCGTACTAAAGCATGTCAGCAGGATTTTTCGCTATTATTATTAGGAAGTAGGGATTGAATTCAAGATTTCTTATTCTAATATCATGTTAAATTATCGATTATTTCAAAAGTTTAAACTATTAAGATATGACAAATTTAATCATTTAACTATATACTTCTAACAGCAATTGAAACGTGCTTTTAAAATCATGCAAATCATTGATTTGGTTAGGAAATTCATAAATTACATGCGGCGAAAAATTCATTATTATGTTATAAAATCTTCATTAGTTGTAGTGAGTTTGAAATTAATTAGAGGATGAGGGCTGGCAGGTAGATATATATGTTTTAAGAGGGAAGAAGCATGATTACATTCAGATGTATGTACAAACTTACGTATTGACTAAACAGTAGTGAGGAAAAAAAAAAATCCAGTTAAGACTACAAGACAATTGTGACTGCTTTGACGAATTAACTAATAATGCATTTTTTTAATTAATGAACTAAGTGAAAACTTTCTTGAAGGATTAAAAACTGTTTGTATGAAGAGAAAATCTGAGATGAAAAGAACAGAGTAACAGAGAGAGAGAGAGAGAGAGAGAGAGAAGAGAGAAGAGAGAAAATGATTTTCTATTTTCTTGATTCTATAAACTGAGATTACAACTCTATATATAATACCATTGCCTAACGGATAGAGTAACTGAATTTATCCAAGCTATCCGTGATTCCAGGAATGCTAACTAAGTCTCTAACTGTCAAAGCTTCCCGCCAATCCAACTGATTCAGCTTAACATTAAACGGCATCGTTCTCTTTTGAAGTTTAAATACCAATTACATAAAACGGCACCATTTCTGTTTTAGTGAAACGGTGCGTTGTAGCTAAATTCAAATCCAACGGTCATCCCCAAATCAGTCATCTTCAACCTTGCGCCTTCTGTGCAATCAAGCCTGGACTGAATACAAATCAACCCTTTGTAATTTGTTTTAACCTCTCTGAGGTAGAACCACCATGATTATTAACATCCCCCGTCAAACTTTTGGGGGAGGCATCCAACAGAAGTTTGCTCCGTTGAAGAAGAAACGAGGGAGATGGTAAGGGTTTAGTGAATATATCAGCAAGGTTGTCCTTGCCAGACACAAAGCGTACACACAAATCACGACGCAACACCTTTTCACGAACATAATGGTAGTCAACCTCGATGTGCTTGGTACGCGAATGAAATACAGGATTGGCAGAGAGAGCAATGGCGGATGCATTGTCACACCAAAGAACTGGGATATGATAAAGAAAAAGACGTAATTCCTTGAAAAGAATCCGGAGCCAAGACACCTCGGCGGCAGTAGTGGCTAATGCACGGTACTCAGCTTCAGTGGAAGATCGAGCAACAGTTGTCTGTTTCTTGGATGACCAAGAAATGGGAGAAGGGCCAAGGAAGACCAAGAAACCTGTGGTAGAACGACGGTCAAAAGGATCCCCAGCCCAGTCGGCGTCGGAGAAGGCAGTGAGAGTCAAAGGACCAGAAGAGAATGAGATACCATGGTAAAGGGTGCCACGGATATATCTGAGAACTCTTTTAGCAGCTTCAAGATGAAGGGTTGTAGGATTGCTCATGAATTGACAAAGTTGATGGACACTGAATGCAAGGTCTGGGCGTGTGAAAGTCAGATACTGAAGAGCCCCTACCATGCTCCTATACTCAGTTGGGTCAGAGAGAGCAACACCATCATGTGGAAGCAAGCGTGTAGAAGGGCAACAAGGAGTCTTGGTAGGCTTAGAATTTTCCATGTGAAAATGATGAAGAACATCTGAAGCATACTTGGACTGTGTAAGAGTAAGGCCAAAAGGGGTTCTAGAAATCTGGACACCTAAGAAATAATGGAGATCTCCAAGGTCCTTAAGATCAAACACAGAGCTGAGAGCATGGACAAGTGAAGAAACATGGCTGGAGTTATTTCCTGTGAGAATGATGTCATCCACATAAAGAAGTAGGTAGATAATAGTGCCTTTGGATTGAAAAATGAACAAGGAACTGTCAGCAAATGAGGCTTGAAAACCCAGATGAATCAAGTGAAATGTGAACCTCTCAAACCAAGCCCGTGGTGCTTATTTGAGACCATAAAGGGACTTGTGTAGCCTGCAAACGTAGGAGGGATGATCTGCATCCACATAGCCTGGTGGCTGTTGCATATATACTTCCTCCTTGAGCAGTCCATGAAGAAAGGCATTTGACACATCCAATTGTTTCAATGGCCAATTACAGCTGACAGCAATGGCAAGTACCAATCTGACAGTGGCAGGCTTGACCACTGGACTGAAGGTCTCTGAGTAATCAATGCCAGCTTGTTGGTGAAACCCCTTTGCAACAAGTCTGGCCTTATAGCGAGCAATGGACCCATCACTGTGAAGTTTGATCTTAAAGACCCATTTGCAGCCCACTAGATTTGCATGAGGAGGGGCAGGAACCAAGGACCAAGTATTTTGTTTTTGTAAGGCTTGAAATTCTGCATCCATAGCTGCACACCACACTGGATACTTGGATGCAATCTTGTAAGATGGTGGTTCAGAATGAGAGTAGTCCAATACAGCTTTATAACACAGCTTAGGATTTGGTTTAACAATACCACTCTTGGACCTTGTCTGCATTGAATGATGGACAGTAGCAGTGGGGGCAGATGGTACAGAAGGAGGAATAGGTATAGGTATAGGAGGATTTGGGGATGTAGATATAGGGAGGTCTGGAGTAGTGGAGGAAGGGATGGAGGGTGACAGGTTAGGAACAGATTGGGGTGTGACAATGGGAGCAGAAGAGAGAGGAAGCATAACATCCAAAGGATCTGAAGTAAGAGGAACATGGGAAGGAGGGATATGTGGAGTATAAGGTCCTAACAGAGAAGGTTGATTGGAAGCATGAAGATAAAGTAGATTGGATAACCACAAATCATTGGAAAGAGCTGAAACAGTAGAAGTGGACTGACTGGAAGAAGATGCAGGTTGAGATGAAGGGAATTTAGCTTCATTAAACAGAACATGTCTAGAAGTATATAGTCTATGAGAACAAGGATTAAGACACAAATATCCCTTAGAGCTAGTGGAGTAACCTAAGAAAATGCATTCCTTGGTTCTATGATCAAGCTTATGATTAGAGTAAGGTCTAAGGTGAGGATAGCATGCACAGCCAAAGACCTTAAGTTGGGATAGGTCTGGGGAGGCAGAGAACAACTTAGACCAGGGAGAAACAAAGTTAAGAACTGAAGTAGGAAGGAGATTAACTAAGAAAACAGCAGTAAGAATAGCATATGACCAAAAAGAAGTGGACATAGAAGCTTGAGATAGTATGGTGATTGTGGTTTCAATGAGGTGCCTGTGTTTTCTTTCAACAAGACCATTCTGTTGAGGTGTATATGGACAAGAAATCTGATGTACAATACCATGTTGAGCCAGAAAAGACTTGAAGGCAGTAGAGATATACTCTCCACCCCCATTAGACCTGAATGTTTTTATTTTAGTGGAGAATTGAGTTTCAACTAAGGCTTTGAACAAAAGAAACTTAGAAAACACTTCAGATTTGGATTTAAGAGGATATAACCAAGTGAACCTTGTAAAATGATCAACAAAGAGAACATGAAAACGAAAACCATTAACAGATGTAATAGGAGCAGGACCCCATACATCAGAGTGCACAAGTTCAAAGGGTGATGATGCAACAAATTTAGATTTGGGAAAAGGTAAATTGTGCATTTTGCCATACAAACAATGAGTACAAGATTGAACCAGATTTGTACACTTATTTATGATAGTCCTATCATTTGGAAACACATATTTGAGAACTTGATCATGTGGATGACCAAGCCTCATATGCCACAATGTCTTATTACAACTAATTGACCTAGACACAGTATTACAAACTTTGGAGACATGATTACAGACTTTGGAAGACAAATGAAGTTGTGAAGCTTTATGAGCATAGATGGGGTAAACTCCATTTTCACTCTTGCCTTGGTATAGAACCTTCCCCGTGGCCAATGCCTGAATGGAGAGAATGTTTTATCAAAATAACACCAACAATTGTTATCTTGACAGATTTTATTGACAGAAGCAAGATTGGAAGAAATGGAAGGAACTCTAAGGACATTATGCAGTTTAAGAGTGGAGAAAGATGAAGGAATGAGAGAGGTACCTATGTGAGAAATTGGTAAGTTCTGCCCATTTCCCACTGTGAGATGATCCTGACCTCCATATGGCTGAGGAAAGCTGAGTTGATTTAGGTTAGCAATCACATGATCCGTGGCTGCACTGTCTGCAAGCCAAGGCTGCTCCTGTGCAAGACAAGCATTAGATGCTGTGGCCATGGCAGCAAGTTTGGTTGGTGGATGTTTGCCTTGATAGGCATAGTCCATTCTATGGTAACAATCTATAGCAGTATGACCAAGCTTGTTGCATATTTGACACATAGGCCTGTCTGATCTTGGAGCTGAAGAACTTGAATTGGACTGATGTGGTTGAAAGGGAGTGAATTGATTATAGTGTGGTGAGTGACTACCTCCATTTCTGCCTCCTCTTCCACCTCTATTGTTGTTACTCCATCTGCCTCTCCCCCTATTATTGAAGTTACCACCTGACTGATTGTATTGATTGTAATTTCCACCTGACCTTGGAGTAGCAGCAGCAGCCATTGCAAAGATAGAATCCTTAGTATCTACCCCTTCGTTTAAGGACTCCTCTTCACCATTGAGCATAGTGGACAATTCATCAAAGCTTAATGGTGTGCTTCTGGTCCTTATTGCTGACCTGAAAGCATTGTAGTCCTTTGGCAAGCCCTTGAGTGTTATATGGAGCAACTCCTCATCATCTAAAAGTACTCCCACTGCTAGCAGCTTGTCTCTCACAACTTTGATTTTCCTCAGGTAAGTATCTACTGAATCTGTACCCTTTCTAAGGTTATGAAGCTCTCCTTTCAAGTTCATTACATGAGACCTAGAGATTGATGAAAACCTGTTCTCCAAAACCTTCCAAACCTCCATTGCAGAAGTACATCCAACAGTGAGAGACAAAATTGATGATGAGAGAGTAGAGCTGATGAAAGTTAGTAAAGCCTTCTCCTTAGATCTCCAAAGTGTATATTCTGGATTTATAGTTGCAGTGTAAACTCCACTAGGATCCTTCAGAAATCTCTCTGGAACCAATTGTGGTTCTTCAAGTAAATCATACAGAGAGTAAGTTTCTAGGATCATTGTGATTTGATGTTTCCACACAATATAGTTGGTATTATCCAATTTGATAGTCATCATGTTTGACATGTTTGACAGAAGAAGAAGTGGTTGATTCATCACATTCATTGAAGAATTTGTATTTGTTGATGAGCTTGCACCTGTGGAAGAAGATGGTGCAGCCGTTGAATTTGTGTTTGCCATTGTTGAATTCTCTACAGGAATCTCAGGCTCTGATACCATGAAAACTTTCTTGAAGGATTAAAAACTGTTTGTATGAAGAGAAAATCTGAGATGAAAAGAACAGAGTAACAGAGAGAGAGAGAGAGAGAGAGAGAGAGAGAGAGAAGAGAGAAGAGAGAAAATGATTTTCTATTTTCTTGATTCTATAAACTGAGATTACAACTCTATATATAATACCATTGCCTAATGGATAGAGTAACTGAATTTATCCAAGCTATCCGTGATTCCAGGAATGCTAACTAATTCTCTAACTGTCAAAGCTTCCCGCCAATCCAACTGATTCAGCTTAACATTAAACGGCATCGTTCTCTTTTGAAGTTTAAATACCAATTACATAAAACAACACTGTTTCTGTTTTAGTGAAACGGTGCGTTGTAGCTAAATTCAAATCCAACAGTCATCCCCAAATCAGTCATCTTCAACCTTGCGCCTTCTGTGCAATCAAGCCTGGACTGAATACAAATCAACCCTTTGTAATTTGTTTTAACCTCTCTGAGGTAGAACCACCATGATTATTAACACTAAGCAACCAACCTTTATAACTTCTAAATTTCAGTTCTGTCACAAAATGTTGTCTCGAATACCGGTCTAAGTCCGACAAATGATAAACCCATAATATTCCATACGGAATGTCCTGCTGAAAGTTTCTCCCCATCTTCTCATGCAAACTTCCTTTCATCCATGTTTTCTAAATACCACTGAAAATTAAAATTTATCAAATTCCTCTCCTATTGAAATGTTACCGTCTCATGATCCATAACGTCAACTATTTCAAAGCGATAACCATTGTGAGAGACGGTCATATCTTATGAGACGATTTTATAAGATATTCTTCTCACAATATATGTAAACTTCACATTTGTCCATATATGTGGGTGTAGACACTTCATTTTGTACATGTTAATAACATTTGGTCCCCGACTATAATAATGAGTTTGCATACATCAACGAAGGGTAATTAAAGAGTTCACAATAGTTTGAAAGTAATCACAATTCAGAACTGCTTAAATTGACGCTGAAAAATGAAATTTACTTATTGTTTGACTAGAACTTTTTATCCAAAAAGAAATTTTGAGTGAGGTTTGTTTCGTGTGGGAAAGTAGACATCCGGGCTTCAATTTGACCATTCATTTTGCCTAATTTGAATTTATATTGAGTGAGTTATGGCTGTTTGAAGTTGGACCAAAATTGCATTCAAATTTAGGGGTTTTGGAAAGCATGCACGAATGGGATTAAGCGTGTGTACGCACCCTCGATCATGCGTACGCATCTTCACTTTCAGGTCCTCATAACTTTAGTTTTTAGGGGCTAAAATGTTATTCTTTGATGTGAGCTAGACCCTAAAATTTTGGGAACATCCAAAAGACCTCTAAAAAGCTCTGAAAACCATAATTTTAACATATAAATACTCACCTTATTGTCGAAGCCTCGCAGCAGTCAATCACCCATCACGGCAATGCGCACACCTCCTACCACCATTGGAGGTGGGGCGATTCTCATTTGCTTAAAGGCAAGGGCTTAAGTGCTGTGAAAGAGGCTAAAAAAAGGGTAACCTCTAGTGTGTGACTGAAGTACGTCAATTTTAATCTATTGTTACCGAAGGTAGTGAAGTCACCACTGATCATTGAGTTTTTTCTAAGGTGTGATTGGTCACCTGACTTTATTTGATTTTATTACCGGTCCTAGGCTAAGAAATATATTCTTTTTTCCTAATCTAATAAGGATGGTAAAAAAATCTTGATTCTTGAGTTCGGAAGTGTAGTTATGTATGGGGAAGGTGTTAGGCACCCCATTAAGCCAGTTCGAAGATAGTCTTTTGTTTTGGTAAATTCTTAATTCTCGATCATTAGCAATTAAAAACAAGCTTTGGCATTAGCTTTCAGGGCTTTAAGAGAATTGGGTTTGAGGTTTTATTTGGAAAAAGGGTGTGGCCTTTATCAATGCTTTACTAGTACATTTGAAATTATTGCCCAATTTCCACAACGAAAATTCGGTAGCATTTTGCCTTATTTTCATGGCGGAAATCTGGCAGCATTTCGAGCTAGGCGCGTCATGGCAAACAAAACACTATTCTCACCAAGCTTTCGCTATGAGAATACGGCAAAAGGGATGCCTCATTTTTACGGCGAAAATTCGGCAAAGTTTCACGTTTGGTGTGCTATGGCACACCAGCAAGGTTTTGTACCTGTGTATTCGGCATGCGTCAGTATGTTCATACTATAGCAAGTCGGAGCTCACCAAAGTTTCAAAACACTGATACGTGTTGCATACACAGGGAAACCAATGTCACTAGCTAACATTGATAAGGGAAATCATACCATGACAATCATACACACAATGTAGTATGAATATGCATCTACAACATAAACCTTGATGTTGGAAAAATACATGTTTGTATCATATACAAAACTTATATAGCGAAAAATTAACGAATCTACTTCATTCGCAATTGATAACATATACTATGTAAATTTCAGAATATAAGAACAAGAGAGTGTACCTTGGTACGGTGAAATTAAAAACCAAATATTAGAAGCACTTGGGAACACTCTAATCTTCACTCCAATTCCACTTGTGCCCAAGAAGTGTGGTCTCTCAATCAGTTTCCAATGGGAGAATAAGATAGTGACTTACACTCATATACACACCATTTCATTACACAATTAATGTCACCTCAAATTCTGTATGTTTCTCCCTTCGTATCTAATCGATTATCTAATTAGGCTAGCCTTTTGGGCCATTCCAATTGGGGTTAAGTATGTGGCTTGGAGTGGGACCAAAAGGGAACAAATAAGACATTAGCTCCAATAGGCCTTGGGCTTTTCTATCAACTCTTGACAAGTCCAAAGTTACCATTAATTATATTTAATACCACTATATAAATATAATTGCACTCTAGGCCTTATTAATAAATTATATCCCAAAACTTTATTATACATGCAACCCTTTCATAAAATATTCGCAGTAACACAAAGTCATGAATATAGACTACCACTATGAAGATTACAACATCTTAATCCTTGAGTATCCAGTTTAATCCTTTAAGTTATTCATCATATATTTATGAAATCCAATTTCATAAATATATACTTTAGTAACTCATTACTAAAGTGGTTAGGCCTAACACTCTGAATAACCGAACCCATTAAACTTATCTCAATGGAATATTTTATATCTCTGTTAAGAGATTATGAATTCCATCTTGAAAATATAAGTTTCATCAACACTAAATGTGACCGCCCAACATACTGAGGTTTTGATCGTGACTTTAGACCTCACGCTTGATATATCAAAGCAAGCTACACTTCATGATTAGGTCCATTATTCTCTCAGGATTAAGAGTTCATGTAAATAGAAGTTGTTAGGACATATTTGATTCATGTTAGAAACATATTTCAACATTTTATGTAATTGGCTAATCCTTTGACAAAACGCACTTTACTTATAATTGGGTAGATCTAGTATGTGTTTAATGCTTCAAGAAATAGGGTTTCAAGTTCAAGTGTTAAAGCCATGCAAATCTATCCAAGAAAAAAGTGAAGAAGTGATGTTCATTAAAACTCGACAGCTAGTATCTATCAAGGCTTAAGGAGCTGTTTCAGCTCGAGGCTCGACAATTGCTCAACAGATAGGGTATCTGTCGAGGTTTATGAAGTTTAGTTTTTCAAGCTAATTTTCATCCAATCCATGAATGTATGTTTGGGCTTTCTTTTCTTACAATCCTAAAGGTATATAAGGATTCTTTTAAGGGCCATAAAAGGTGACACAAGTTGCACAAGAGCACAATTCCACAAGTGTGAAGAAGAGTGTGACCAGAAACCTAGTTTGCCCTAGTTCTTCAAGAAGCTGCTGTGTTCGTACACCATAGGGTTTTATGACCAAGCAATTTCATGATCTTCATCGTATGATGAACTGAAAAACTTTGCAGCCAACATACTCCTCAAGTTGGTGATCAAGTCACATACTAGGATCCATGCAATTGGTTAGTCACGTACTGGGAGCCATGCATTGAAAGGAGAGATTGTCACTACAGAACAAGTCCAATTGGTTATTGGGATAAGGGTTCAACTATAGGTTGGTATAAGATACTAGAATTCCTTTACTTGTAATCGCTTGTTTTGATAATAATGGATTCTCAAGAGTAATGACCTTAAAATCACCTGGTGGGATTTTTGTCGTGTAGGTTTTTCCCATTCGAAAACAAATCACCCGTGTCAAATTTAATTTCTGCTGCATTTAATTTAATTGATAATTTGTTTGTGCTACCACGCATCTTGCATGTTAATTTGATTAATTGATAAACTTGGCTAATTAATCAATTAATTTATCACAATGGGTCAATACATTCTTGGCCTATCAAAAGTCATGAGATTTATTATGCATTTGACAATCGTTAGGAGAATAATAAATCTCACAGCGGTCTAGTTCAATATGTCTTAACTCTTAAAACATATTAACATACCAACTAGAAGTCTCCACTTTCATGATCAAAACAAATCATATTAGTTGATATGTTATAGTCTTCGCAGATGAAATGCCCAATTTCATCACCGACTATGAACTAAAATTCTGAATTTACAAAAAACTTGTGATTTATATCTTTTGTGACTAAATCACATAAATCACATATGATAGGCCAAGAATGTATTGACCCCTTGTGATAAATTAACCAATTGATTTAGCCAAGCTAATTAATTAATTCAATTGACAAGTAAAATGCGTGGTAGCACAAATAAATCACCAATTAACTAAAGTGCAGTGGAAATTAAATTGACACGGTGATTTGTTTACGAATGGGGAAAAACTATAAGGCAAAAACCCCCACCAGATGATTTTTAAGGTCACCACTCCCGAGAATCCACTATTATCAAAATAAGCGGTTACAAGTAAAGAAATCCGAGTACCTTATACCAACCTATAGTTGAACCCTTACCCCAATACCCAATTAGACTTGTTCTGTAGTGACAATCTCTCATTTTTAATGCACGGCTCCCAGTACATGACTAACCAATAGATGTGCGGATCCCAGTACATGACTTAATCACCAACTTGAGAAAGATGTTGGTTGCAAAGTTCTTCAATTCATCACATGATGAAAATCACAAAGCTCCTTAGTCACAATTTGCATGAACAAAACTTTGCTTCACACTTTCACAACCTTTGACGATCCTTAAAATAATCCTTATATATGTTTAAGGTTGTGAAAAAGAAAGCCTAAATACATACTCATGAATTGGAGTGAAATCAGCTCTGAAAAACTGAATTTCATAAACCTCGATAAATAAGGTATCTATCGAGCTAGTTGTCAAGCTTCAGGATTCAGCAGCTTTTTTAAACCTTGATAGATACTAGCTGTCAAGATAGCTGTCAAGCTTTAAAATCCAGCACTTCTTCACTTGTTTCTTGGATAGACTTGCTTGACTTTAATACTTGAATTTGAAACCTTGTTCCTTGAAGCATTAAACACATCAAGTCTACCTAATTACAAGTAAAGTGTGTTTTGTCAAAGGATTAGCTAATTCTAAATTGACATATGCTCCTAACATCAAATCACATATGTCCTAACAATCTCTCCCTTTGACAATTCGTGATAAAACTACAACAAACAAATGAACATATGAAAGAAGTCATAAATCACTTAACTCATATTCACTTGTTGAATATAATAAAATCTATCCTAACATAAACTCTTGAAAAACTTTGCAAGAAAAGAGTTTATGGCAAGTAGACTTTGACAACCTGTATTTCTGAAACACTTTAAACAAAACTCATCAAGGCATCTTAGTGTGAAATAGAAATATAAGATTGCATACATTATATAAGAAGCATGTGCATAAAGAGAGAAAAGAAACAACACATGTAAAGATAGGTGAAAGAAAGTAATAACAACCTATATATATATATATATATATATATATATATATATACAGCATAAGTACAAGGTAAGTGGTCACAAGACCAATGTACAAGAGATAATGTATCTAAAATAAAAAGAAAAGAAAAGATACAAAAATCGTCACTAGATCCCTCATATACACACTCCCCCTATCACAAAATCTCCTATACTAACCCTCCACCTATGAGTATGACTACTCTCATCTCAAAACTAGTCCCCCATTTTGTCACGAGTGACAAAGGGTAAGTATTTCAAGTAGACATCTCATCATCACTGGGCGAGCTAACACCATCATCCTCATTAGCATCCTCACTGTCGGAGCCATCGTCACTCTCATCCTTAGAGGTTGGTGGAGATGGAGAGGAAACAACAGTGAAACCTCCCATGACAGCCTGTCGTTGTGTGATACGACCAATACAGGTGTTCACCAGACATAACTCATTACTGAAAGTGTCAAGGTGAGCATCCATGCACACAAGCTGTGTCATGATGGCCTCAAATGTCACTCCACCCGTAAAAGACGAAGGAGCGGAGGTGGATGGAGCGGTAGAAGCTAGAGGAGCTGTCGTCTGTGTCTGGGGCCGCCTCAGTCTGAGTTGTGCCTCGCTCCGTCGAATAGTAGCAGCATCTATGGCACCCATCATGGAAAAATGAGGAGATACGGGAAAGGAGACTGAAAAATGGTGAAGTATCCGCGTGATAACCAAAGGAAAAATGAGCTTATCACATGTCGCCGTATCCCTATAGACATCTATAAGGGATAGAATAAAGTGAGAAAAGAAGTCGATAGGGATATCCTCTAAAAGGGATAACAAAAATTAAGCACGAGGCTCTGTAATGGAGTTATAATAAGACAAAGGATGACGAATGAATGTCATCACCATGTTAAGGAACCTCAGACCCTTTGCAAAACCTGAGCAAAGGGTGTTTTAACGGTCACCCCAAAAAGAAGGAGTCTCACAAAAACGAGACGAGAGTTCATCTTTGGACACAATCCATAAACGATTGCAACCAAGATAGTCAAGATGTGCTACCCTAGGAACGTGTAGTACCTCGAAGACAATCTCCAGAGTAACTACAAAATGCTTACCTCTAACGCGATAGAAGAAATGAGGTACTGAAGTATCGATTCCGTGCATATTGGAGTAAAACTCCTATATGATCATGGAGGGACAAGTGACTGGGATGTCACAAAGCGACTCCCAACCCCTACTGTGAATGGCAGTGGGTAGGTCAATGTTGAAAAAGTCCAACAGAACGACGTGGCATTCCGAATGAATGCCTCATCTACAAAAGTTCTCTAAGAAGTCCTTTTGGGCTTCATCATCACGGAACCGTACAGAAGAAGGTGTAGGGTCAGAAAAAAAAGATACCCCAGAACGTAGAGGGTTCTGGGACAGAGTAGATTTACATTTAGGTGTCATGGAGCAGACTAAAGCAAGAAAGAGAGAGAGAGAGAGAGAATCAGAAAATTACCAACAACAGTAGTATATAAGAATGTAAAGAAATGAAGGTATGCATGCATGAAAATGCATGAGCATGTGATGTGTAAACTTAAATACGTCATGGGCTCAGCCCAATCCAAACCTACCAGCACACAACATTGCAACAAAGTAAACACACATCTAAATGCATGGAACATTGTTATAATGCAAATGTGATGCAATGCATGATGTTTTAAAAACCATTTACACAAAGCCTATCCCAAAAATTTCACAAAAACCTCAATAATTTTGAAGAATCCCAAAAATTTTCAAAAATCCCAAAGTCTAGGTCAAAAGACATGAAATGCATGATTAAGAGAGGGATTAAGGACCTTACCAGTGAAGAAGAACAAGATCAAGGTCGAAAACTCTTGGGAATGAAGTTTGGAGTGAGAGAGAAGAGTTTGGAAGGTGAAAAGGCTGAAAGCAATCAAGAGAGATCAAGGAGAAATGATCTGAAATCATGAGGATCGTATATATAGAAAAACATAATTCTCGACAAATTGAGATGTGTCGAGAGGTGTTGTCGAAGAACTATCCAGGATCTATCGAGACGTGTCCACAGCAAAGGAATCTCAATGGATCGAGAAAGCTGTCGAGAAGCTATCAAGCAACCAGAAAGTATCTCGATGGATTAAGCAGCTATTGAGAAGCTATCGTGAATAAGACAAAAAGCAACTGAAGGGTCTCGATAGATAGCCTAGATATCGAGAGGTGTCCAGTAGCTGTCGAGATAGCTTAAAAACATTTTTTCAAAAAGAGAAAAACACATATATGAATGCAATCAAGCATGCTATACAACCAATGATCCAAACAACATTTTAAGCTCTCAAAATCATCTCTCATCAAGAAAAATGTTAAGCACATAGATCCAAAACACACAAACACACACTAAACACGTCTAACCTATTTTATATTTCAAAAACAAGTTAAGACAGTTTAGTGAGCATACATTTGCAAAAGTATTCCTTATGATGGCCAAATCACATTATACCTCCACATGTATCAAAAGTAGCAAAGAATATTGCGTGTTGTGTGTGAAAAACATCGCAAGATTGCATAAGTGTCTACATGTTATGATGATTTAAGATATAAGAAAACCACTTTAACTCACACACAATCATAATTGTTTGATGGGGACTATCACCTTTGAGGTACATCCTATAACTCCCACATCTCCTAGAATACACGCTTGCAATCATATATAAAGTATTTTGATTCTTTTTTCTTTTTATTTTTTCTTTGCATATTTTTCTTTTAAGCAAATCATGCATGGGCATATAAGAGGTAGAAAAGAAATACCCAATGATGTTAAGCATTTAACATTCCACTTTTGCCATGCCGAAGCATACAAATATCATTTCACGATTGGCAAGCAACAGTGGTGAGATGGTTATTTATGTCTTTCTCTTAGGATTTTCTAGTCCTTCCCATCAATGAGTGATACGAGTGTTAAGTACAAGAAATTACTTAACCTTACTCATCACAAACACGAGCCACAAAGCTCACTTGCTTAATTATGCATCGAGATGCTCATCTAAGCTACAAAAGATACAAAGTTTAGAGAACTTTGTTTCAATGGCCATCCAAGGTACACAAGTACCAATGTACACAAACACATATTGTTTTTGTATTTTTCTGATTTTTCAATTTTATTCTTATTTTTATATGAAAAACAAAATAAAAATAAAATAAAATAACTGAAAAGTAAACAAACAAAAACATGTTAAACAAAGCAATGCATAAAACTAGACTGACTCAGAACATGAAAGCAAAACACACAAGTAATGCAAAAACAAAAACAAGAAGGGAAGAGAGAGAAAAAGTGACAGAATCACTTGGAACCCTTTTCCTTCCACACCTTGGAAGAACCTTTCCGTTTAGCAAACCCTTGATCCGGCGATGAAGGGGAGGAATTCAAACCATTTAATTTCGAAAGGAACATAAGGGCTTTGAGAAGATCTCCAAGAGGAGCAAAGGAGGATGGAAACTGATTCTGGTTTCCCGATGCGATCATGCTATTGCTCTATTGAGTGACTAACCACTTATAGCAATTAGGTCGAGTATGTCCAGCTGTGCCACAATAATGACAGAAATGCTGCTTTTTCTATTTAGGATTTTAAGTATTTCCCTTCTTAGCCCTAGGGTTCTTAATCTCTTTCTTATCAAGCTTGGAGGGAGCTCCTAAGATAGATTTACCCGTGTCTATGTTTTCACTAGCTAATTCACTTTTAATATTATTGTTCTTAGTTTCAATATTATCAGTAGTAGGAACAAAAATAGTAGTACTAATAGAAGCAATACTAGTTGAAGAAAAATCATACCCTAAACCAGTTCGATCGAACACAGATTTCTGAAGACTGAGCATCTCATAAAGCTTTGCACTTGAAGTCCTTTCCAACTGGGCTCTGGCTTTGGAACAGTTCTGCCTCAAGCTTCTTGGTCTTCTCAACCAAAAAATTATTCTCAAATCTCAGTGCTCCAATAGTTTGATTTGCTTCATCAAACTTAGTGGAAATTTCTTCTCGTTCAAGCTCCACTTCACTAAGCTTCTTAGTGGCCAACCTATACAACTTCTCATGCTTTTCTGAGACCTTGTATAACTTTACATAGGTTGTGTGGATTTCATCTTGCTCATCCATCTTTTCAAACTTAGATTCCACCAATTTCTCTTCTTCATCCACATCTTCAACAATCCCTTCAATAGGATTTACGGTGAAAGTGAAGGCATTTAGGATTCCATCATCCTCATTATTAAAATCATCCTTAGGCTCAGTTTCGCTCAACGTACAAGCAAATGCCTTGCTCTTCCCAATAGTCTTGAGATACATAGGGCACTCTTGTCTCATGTAACCGAAACACTAACACCCAAAGCATTTTGGTCCTGAGGGAACAGTGTACTGACCGTCATCCCTAGCATCCTTTCCCCCTTTGTCTTGACTCTTGAATTACGAAAAACTGGATTGCTTTCGGTCCTTGTCAAATCCTTTTGCATTGGCATTCTTCATGAACTTCTTAAACTGCCTCGTGATATAGGATTTTATCTTAGAATCTTCATTTTCTAAAGACTCATCAGTGTCACTGCTCTTGGCCTTCAATGCCATGCTTTTGCTCTTGCTTGTTTTCCCGATCCTTGTCAACCCCAACTCATAGGTCTGCAAATTGCCAACCAACTCTGTCAAAGGAATTTTGTCAATATCCTTTGATTCCTCAATCGCGGTGATCTTGGCATGAAATCTCTCGAGTAGAGATCTAAGCACCTTTCTCATAATCTTGGGTTCGGGAATGGTTTCCCCGAGATTAAAGGCTGAGTTCACTATGTCCTTGAGCTTGGCATAGAACTCATCATATGACTCATCGTTCTTTATCTTAATCTCTTCAAAGCTCATAGTAAGCCTCTGAAGCTTTGAATCCTTGACAACCTTGTTTCCTTCATAGGTTGTCTAGAGAATGGTCCACGCTTCCTTAGCAGTTTCAATAGAGGATATCTTCTTAAATTCCTCATTCGTGACCGCACTGAATAGATTATTCAACGTTCTACTGTTGAAGTTTACCACCTTGATCTTAGCATCATCCCAGTCAGTCGGGGCTTCTGTAGGTTTGGTCCAGCTTGTCTCCGCAGCTTGCCACACATTTTCATCCAATGACTGTAAGAAAGCTCTCATGCATACTTTCCAGTATGTATAGTTAGTACCATCAAATAAAGGAGGTATAATAAAGACTGTCCTCTATCCATGACAAACAGGGGTCAATGGATCACACAGCAAAGATTAACACCTAATCAGAGTGTGCCTGCTCTAATAGCACTTGATAGGCCAAGAATATATTAACCCCTTATGATAAATTAACCAGTTGATTTAGCCAAGTTAATTAATTAATTCAATTAACATGTAAAATGCGTGGTAGTACAAACAAATCACCAATTAACTAAAGTGCAACAGAAATTAAATTAACGCAGTGATTTGTTTACGAATGGGGAAAACTACACGGCAAAAACCCCATCGAGTGATTTTAAGGTCACCACTCCTGAGAATTCACTATTATCAAAACAAGCGGTTACAAGTAAAGGAATCTCAGTACCTTATACCAACCTACAGTTGAACCCTTACCCAATACCAGTGACAATCTCTCATTTTCAATGCATGGCTCCCAGTACGTGACTAACCAATAGATGTGTGGATCCCAGTACGTGACTTAATCACCAACTTGAGAAAGATGTTGGCTGCAAAGTTCTTCAATTCATCACACGATGAAGATCACAAAGCTCCTTGGTCACAAAACCCTAAGGTGTACAAACACAGCAACTTCTTCAAGAGATAGATGAACTAGGGTAAATTTTGTCTCCAGTCACAATTTGCATGAACAAAACTTTGCTTCACACTTGCACAACCTTTGACGGCCCTTAAAATAATCCTTATATATGTTTAGGGTTGTGAGAAAAGAAAGTCTAAACACATACTCACAAATTGGAGTAAAATCAGCTCTGAAAAACTGAATTTCATAAACCTCGATAGATATGGTATGTATCGAGCTAGCTATCAAGTTTCGGGCTTCAACAGCTTTTTTAAACCTCGATAGATGCCAGCTGTCGAGATAGCTATCAAGCTTTAAAATCCAACACTTCTTCACTTGTTTCTTAGATAGACTTGCATGGCTTTAACACTTGAACTTGAAACCTTATTCCTTGAAGCATTAAACACATCATAGGTCTACCCAATTACAAGTAAAGTGCATTTTGTCAAAGGATTAGCCAATTCTAAATTGACATATGTTCCTAAAATCAAATCACATATGTCTTAACAACATACTATGTATCTCATGGACTAAATGATAATGTCCAAATATTCATGTTACCATTATTTTTAGATAATAATAAAACAACTTTATTGATTACAACATTAAGTCATACATAATATCATACATAGCATCATACAATAGGATTTAAGGGCACTAATCCTAACACTTGAATGCTTACCCATACTCCAAGCTTAAGAGCACCCATGGTCTGAAGGGTTTCTGCCCTCCTAACCATGTGTGTCCATCATACAAAGTAGGAAAGTAAATAGCATGCACAAAAAAAACATACAGAGCAAGAAAGTAAATCAAACATTGCTAATATCTAAAGGGTATGGATCAAGCAAGGTATAGGAAAAGAAAAGAATCAAATATTACCATTCCCAATGTGGGCACAAGGGAGTATGCATCAGCTGAGTGGACCATGGTGGAGAAAAATGGAGTCACCACCTAGATTAGGTCTAGGAACCATATTGAGCCTTTGGGGCCAATCACTTACATGCATGGGTCTGCATACTAGATTATGGGTCCAGAGTTTGGGTATGGCTTGGGAAGGTGTTAGGCACCCAAGACCACCCGGCTTGTGGGTTGACCTCCATTATGTGTTGCTAGGCCATATTTAATTAAAGAGTTTATTAAGAGAGCCCTAATCCTTAACCTTAACATACATCATGCACTTAAGGAAATAACACACAAAACATATTAAAGATCACATCACAATATAAAAGGA
Source organism: Quercus wislizeni (assembly GCA_023055345.1). NCBI lineage: Eukaryota > Viridiplantae > Streptophyta > Magnoliopsida > Fagales > Fagaceae > Quercus > Quercus wislizeni. Next base: position 39,789,537 of record JALGQJ010000002.1, read on the forward strand.
AACAAATAAAACATAATAAAACATGTACTAAAAAGGAAAAGATAACAATTAAATTACACACATAAGGAAAGATTATAAAATAAACCAAACATGGAAAAAAGATTCAAACAAACATGAAAAATAATAAAACACAATTAATTAACCTAAACATAGACAAACAGAATCAAATATTATGTGAAAATAACTAAATAAATAAAAACAAGAATTTTGCCCTATTCTAGGTTCGAGGTGCGTACGCATACTTAATTATACGTACGCTTGAACATACACACGCATACCCTATGGCTTGAAAACTCACTTAGTGTATAAAACACTTGTGAATGTTTAGACTCCCAAAAACAAATTTTCCAATACAAGCTTATATTCAAACAATATATGTGCAGAATAAGAAATATAAGCAATATCTAAAGTAGCAAACTACTCTAAGCCATTAATTAATCACAACCAGCAAAAATCAAAAGCTAAGAGTAAGGGAAAGAGAGATGCAAATAAAAGATAACATTGGCACGTGTTATCGAAGAGGAAACCGAAGAACTTGGTGAAAAACCACTCCACGCCCTCTAAGCGGTAAATGATCAACTAGAAAATCAGTTGGGATTCATGAATAGCAATAAACCCTCTAAGACTAATCTACCCAATGCACCTAAGCCCTCCAAGCTTCTTGCTCCAACAAGGTTACGCTGAATCGTGTCTTCTCTAGCTTTTTGGATCCCGCAATTAGCCCATTGCATCAACCAATATGAATTGGTTCTCTCTTGAACTGCTTTCCAAATACCAAGATCCTTCTCACTACTCTAAATTTGGTGAGGTAAGGATTTGGTTTATGATCCTCTCATGGGTATGACAATGGAAAGAGTGAGAGTAAAGAATTTTGGAGACTCAAGTGTATAAGATTGTGGATGAATCAATCTTACTCTTCTCTTAGGTTTCTCTCTCAAAATTCTCTTTGGAAGCTCTCTACATTTTGTGAGTATAAGGGTATTTATAGTAGCATATGAGATGGAATGTGAAAAGTCATTTTTCAACAAAACAAGGTGCAATGGTGAGTCACTCGCAAATGGGATAAGTCGCGAGTTCTAGTTGCCAGTTACCAAACTAGGCTAAACTATACTTTTTGTCCTGTAGTGATCCAACTGGCCTGACTCTTCATCTTCCTGCATGCTTCACACGTATGCTTCATTTTGGCAAGTCACCACTCGCGAGTCAATCGTAAGTCATCTTCTTGTTGCACACTCTTGATCAAATCTTCATACTCTCTCACACACAACCCTTACATTATTCCCACATAAATATAGGATTTCTAAATGTTGAATTACAAGCAAATTTCGCATAGAATAAAGCGAACACATAGTTGAATAAATTCAACTTTAGAATCTCCCCCTTTAGCTATTCCATGACAAAACCCTAAAACAAACTCTATACTTAAAAATGTGAGTTGGGAACAGTTACCAAAACTCACTCACACCTAATTCTAGACCTATGAAGCTCTTGAACCATACAAACAAGTCTCTCTTAAAAAAAATATCACAAAATGCACTCATTAAGTTCATTGTAAGCCGAAAACTTAGGATGCATATGGAGCAAGCACAATACGATCAAGCAAGTATGAAAATAATAATGAAGTATAACTTGACCATACTAGAACAATCACTATAAATAGTGACTAAAATGAACATTCACATGGTGAATGAACATCCAGACATGCAAGCAAATAAGCTCAATGCAAAGTATCATTTGCATGTCCAACACTCAACTAATGCAAGAACACTAAAGCAAGAAGCATTAGGTTTAAATTTCATCAAGGATACAAGATCCAACAAGGGCACAAGTGTACTAAAGAAAATTCAAAACATTAACTAAAAGTACTAAGCTACATATGCAAGGTTACATAAAAACATAGTCTAAATGACTAAAAATTACAAGTATCCATAACACAAAGTTTCCAAGTATTTTAAAAACAAAATACTAAAACCATAGAGTACTAAATCAAAGTGCTATGAAAAATGATGGTGAATCAAAAATTGGGCTATCTACCAGTTCATCCATAGTGTCATCTAAGTCCAGAAAGGTTGTCCCAATACGAGAAGGTCATCCAAGTGTAAAAAGGTCATCCAGCATGGAAGCACCTTGATGACCTCCCAACACTTAGAAATTCTCAAGGTAAATTTATGTTCAAAAGCTTATAATTCAAACCACATTCTACTATTTTGAAGTATGAGCAAAATCCTTATTTATCGCTCTAACTTCCCACTAAATTTTTAACTTCCATAGTAGTTGTAGAAGTTAAGTCTGAACCTTCTAACTTCCATATCAATTGTGGAAGTTAAATCTGAACCTTCTAACTTCCATCCATGTTGAGGAAGTTACTAAACAAGTAACCACTCCAATGCTCACTAATAGGCCAAGAATGTATTCACCCCTTGTGATGAATTAATTGATTAATTAGCCAAGTTTATTAATTAATAAAATTAACATGAAATATTCGTGGTAACACAAACAAATCACCAACTAAGTTAAATGCAGCAAAAAATAAAATGACATGGGTGATATGTTTACAAATGGGGAAAACCACCGAGGCAAAACCCCACCGAGTGAATTTAAGGTCACCACTCTTAAGAATCCACTATTATCAAAACAAGCGGTTACAAATAAAGGAATCTTAGTACCTTATACCAACTTACAGTTGAACCCTTACCCCAATACCTAATTGAACTTGTTTTGTAGTGACAATCTCTCCTTTTCAATGCATGGCTCCAAGTACATGACTAACCAATCGATGCACGGATCCTAGTACGTGACTAACTCCACGGCAACCCTTTGATTGTTGTAGTTGATTTGCAGCAGCTTTACATAGAAACACCAATAAGATCTTCAATGTTGGTGCAAGAGACTTTGCTTGGTTACAGAACCCAAAGGCGTACAAGAAACATAGCAAGAACTCTTTCTTTTGTAGGAGGAGGCTAGGGTTTCAAAAAAAAACCTTATGAAGCTCTCTAGGGTTATGTTTTTCTTTTTCCACCTCCTTTAAATAGGAGGTTAATGGGCTCTCCTATTCCAAATAGGTTTACACAAACCTTGGGCTTTCCTAATCCAATAAGGATTATACAAACCCATAAACAAATAACCTTTTAGAATAAAAACATTGTTGGCTATGGTCTGAATATCGAGACCTATAGATTGCACTTTTCTTGAGTAATCTTCATATCTTCAATTTAACCACTTGTAATGATCATCTTGAACCTACTTAGATTTACCTAAATACAAGTAAAGTGCATTTTGTCAAAGGATATGCCAATTACATAAAAATATGTCCTTAACAATCTCCCCCTTTGGCAATCCGTGACAAAACCACAAGAGTACTTTGAATGTCCTAGAATACATTCTACTCAAGATTACAGAATAAATAAGCCTAGTCTAAAAGATCTGAACCTTGGAAGTTACTGTAAGAAGAAGGTTCGGAATCTTGACTTAGCTTTAACTTGTCTTTCCTGAGAGACACTTAAACAAAACATATCAAGGTACCATGCGGAAAATAATGACAAGTTAAATAAACAAGAAACATGTGTATAAAGAGAGAAAAGAAACAACACATGTGAGATAAAGAGTGAAACACATACATCATCATCAAATATAGAAACAATACATGGTGTATGTAAATGGTTACAGAACCAAAAGATACACAACACAAAAAATATATCAATATCAAAAGTGTATCAAACTAACTCTCCCCCTAAGTTCTCACCCTAAGTCCATTACTCCTCCTGAGGAAAGACATGTAATTCTCAAATTTCTCCCCTTTTTTGACACGATTGTCAAAGGGCATAAAAAGCCAAAAGACTTGACTGGAGACAAATAGAAAACTGATATAAAGGGAATGAGGAGAACAAGGAACAATAAACCAACAAGAAAAAGAAAAAAAAAAGATGCTATGGACACAAAAGAAAAAAATGCAAAACAAAGAAAACTGAAATGCATGCAAGGATATCTCGATCGATCAAGGAGGTGTCGAGAATCTATCGAGAAGAAGCCAACCTCAATGGATCAAGAATTTGTTAAGGATTTATCGGCCAGACAGAAAGTTTCTTGATGGATCGAGAAGCTGTCGAGAAGCTATCGAGCTAGTGCTTTTAGGGAATAAAAAACACACAAACTCGTCCATGAATAGCACAAAAGTGAAAACACTAATGCACTTTCTAGGGGATTATTAAAACACTTAAAACACATAGTAGTAAACAAGCAAACATGAGAATGCTAAACCCCACTTTTCCAAGTATCTCGTCCGTGGCCACCTACGTCCAGAGTCAGCTTTTACTGGTAGTATTTCCTTAGGTGCTCAACATTCCAAGGGTGTTCTAGCCTCCATCCATCCAGAGCTTCCAAATAATAGGATCCTTGCCTTTTGCAGTTGATAACCCTATAAGGTCCTTCCCAATTTGGCCCCAATTTCCCATAGGCCGGGTTTCTTGTTGCCAAGGTAACCCTCTTCAAGACGAGATCCCCAATATTGAAGCACCTAGGCTTCACCATGGCATCATATTGTCTTAACATAAGATTTTTGTATATTATTGTTCTCTATTCTGCGTCCATCCTAACCTCATCTATAAGGTCAAGGTTAAGACGAAGTTGTACTTCATTTTCTTCAGCTTGATATTCCTTCACCCTGTAACTGGCCATGTGTACTTCTATTGGTATGACTGCTTCACTTCCATAGGCTAGTTTGAAGGGAGTTTCCCTTGTGGGGGTCCTTACAGTTGTCCTATAAGCCCATAGAACACCGAGTAGCTCGTCTAGCCATATTCCTTTTGCCCCTTCAAGCCAAGTCTTAATGATTTTCAACAAGGATAGGTTTACTACTTTTGTCTGTCCAATGGCCTGTGAGTAGAAGGGTGAGGAGTAATGATTGTTGATTCCAAGCTGTTCACAAAAATCCCTGAAAGGTGTATTATCAAACTGTCGTCCATTGTCAGACACAAGCACCCTCGATACCCCAAATCTACACACAATGCTCTTCCAGACGAAGTTCTTAACATTCTGTTGTGTAATTTTCGCCAAGGGTTCAGCTTCCACCCATTTGGTGAAGTAATCAATCCCTACCACCAAAAACTTCATTTGTCTGGTCCTAGTCGGAAAGGGACCCAAAATATCCAACCCCCACTATGCAAAGGGCCATGGGGCCATCATCGGGGTAAGGTACTCCGACGGCTGTCTAGGGACGTTACTGAATCACTGACATTGATCACATACCTTGACATATGCTTTAGCATCAGCCTGAATGGTTAGCCAGTAATAACTTGCACGGACGACCTTGTGGACGAGTGATCTAGCTCCAAAATGGTTGCCACATGCTCCTTCATGAACTTCTCTCAATACATAATTTGCTTCATCTAGAGCTAAACACGTTAGGTAGGGCTGGGAAAAACCTCTCTTGTATAACACCTTATCCATCAGGATATACTTAGCTGATTTGTCCTTAGCTTACGGGCTACATCTCTTCCTTATGGAAGCTTTCCTTCCTTTAGATAGCCGATTATTGGGGTCATCCAACTTTCTTCGCCCCTTATCTGTTGCACTTCTGGAAGATCTGTACTCGGCATATATTGGACTTCATTGAACTCGTCCGTCAATTCACTCACTGATGCTTCTTTTGCTAAAGTGTCTACTTCCATATTCTCTTCCCTTGGAACTTGGACGAAGTGAGCTTCACTGAATTTCTTGATAAGGCGTCTCACCTTATTGAGATATTTCTTCATCCGTTCTTCTTTGGCCTCATACGTTCCATTCACTTGACCTATAACCAGCTGAGAATCTCCTTGGACGAGTATTGACTCCACCCCTAATGACTTAGTCAACTCCAGCCCTTTAAGGAAAGCTTCATATTCCGCTTCATTGTTAGTTGTTTGGTAGTGCAGACGAACCTTATGCTTCAACATATCCGCTTCAGGGAACTTCAAAACAACTCTGATTCCACCCGTATGTATCGTAGATGATCCATCCACATGGACGACCCATGTTTTATTTCCTTCCATCTCGTCTAAGTCACCATTGCCTGGAGTGAATTTTGCAATGAAATCTGCTGGGGCTTGAGCTTTTATTGCATTTCTCGATTGGTACCTGATATCGAATTCACTAAGCTTGATAGCCCATTGGATCAATCGTCCTGCGGCTTCCAACTTGTTCATCGACTTCTTAAGTGGATGATTGGTCATAACAACAATTGCATGAGCTTGAAAGTAATGCCTTAACTTCCTAGAAGCCGTTATTAATGCAAAAGCCAATTTTTCCATCAGCGGATATCGTCCTTCTACTCCCCTCAGTGCCCGGCTTGTATAATATACAAGCTTCTACACCTTCCCTTCTTCCTTGATCAATGCTGAACTTACCGCATGCGGGGATACTGCCAAGTATAAGTATAACTCCTCACCTAGTATGGATGGACTTAGCAGCGGAGCTGTGGTAAGATATACCTTAAGATCTTTGAAGGCCTTTTGGCATTGGTCTATCCATTTGAACGCCTTTTTTAGAATTTTAAGGAAGGGTAAGCATTTATCAGTAGCTTTAGAAACAAACCTGTTTAGTGCTACAACTCGTCCTGTTAAAGACTGAACTTCCTTGATGTTCTTTGGAGGTTCCATGTCCAATGGAGAAGCTAGCCTTTGCACTGATAATAGCTTCTAGAAAGCTAAGGTACTACTTTCAGGCTCACATCATCAATGTCTTAACAGATCATCCACTCAAGTTGGAAATGAACAAGCTGGAAGTTGTAGGACGACTGATCCAATGGGCTATAGGGCTTAGCGAGTTTGATATCAGGTATCAACCAAGAAGTGCAATAAAGGCTCAAGTTTTGGCAGATTTCATCGCGGAATTCTCTCCCAACCATGGTGACTTAGAAAGGGTGGATGAAGCCAAAAAGTGGGTCGTTTATATAGATGGTTCGTCCACATAATATGCAGGAGGTATAGGAGTTATACTGAAATCTCTAGAAGGGGATAAGTTAAAATATGCAAGAAAGCTCTCATGCGTACTTTCCAATATGCATAGTTAGTACCATCAAATAAAAGAGGTGTAATTAATGACTGTCCTCTATCCATGACAAACAGGGGTCAATGGATCAACACAACAAAGATTAACCCTAATCAGAGTGTGTCTGCTCTGATACCACTTGATAGGCCACAAACTGAATGACCCATTGTGATAGAAATTAATTAATTAATTAATTAGTCAAGTTATTAATTAATCAATTTATCATGCAAACACATGGTAACACAAACAAATCACCAATAAACTAATTATGCAGCGGAAAATAAATAACATGGTGATTTGTTTACGAATGGGGAAAACCTAACGGCAAAAACCCCACCGGGTGATTTTCAGGTCACCACTCCCAAAACTCCACTATTATCACAACAAACGGTTACAAGTAAAGGAATCCCAAGTACCTTACCAACCTACAGTTGAACCCTTACCCCAATACCCAATTGGACTTGTTCTGTAGTGACAGTTCCCTTTTTTGATGCACGGCTCCCAAGTATGTGACTAACCAATTGCACGGATCCCAGTTCGCGACTTCAAACACCAACTAAGAAGGTTGTTGCCTGCAAAGTTCTTTAATTCATCCACACAATGAAGATCAAGAAGATGCTTGGTCACAAAACCCTACGGTGCAAATACACAGCAACTTCTTCAAGAGAAAGATATGAACTAGGGCAAGAACTTCGTCTCTGGTCACAATTTGCTTGAACAGAGTTTGCTCAATACTTGTGCAACTTGTGAACACTTCGATAGCCCTTAAAACAATCCTTTTATATGTTTAGGGTTATGAGAAAAGAAAGCTCAAACACATAATCACGAATCCCAAGAAAATCATATCAAAATTCTGAAATTCATAAACCTCGACAGATAGAAGGTGTCGAACAGGTGTCGAGCACACGGGCATGAGACAGCTTCTAAACCTCGACACATGCTAGCTATCAAGCTTTAATGAATGTGCACTTCTTTAGCTTGTTTCTTGGATAGACTTGATGACTTCAACACTTGATCTTGAAACCTTGTTTCTTAAAGTATTAAAAACACCTAGAACTACCCAATTACAAGTAAAGTGTGTTTTGTCAAAGGATTAGCCAATTACAATAAAGCATGACATATGTTCTTAACATGTGAACCACGTATGTCCTAACAATCTCCCCCTTTGGCAATCTGTGACAAAACCACAACAAACAAATGAACATATGAGAGAAGTCATAAATCACTCAACTCATACTCACTTGTTGAATACAATAAAATCAACCTAACACAAACTCTTGAAAAACCTTGCAAGAAGAAAGTTTATGGCAAGTAGACTTTGACAACCTATATTTCTGAAACACTTTAAACAAAACTCATCAAGACATCTTAGTGTGAAACAAAAATAGTAGATTGCATACAATTAATAAGAAACATGTGTATAAAGGGAAAAAAGAAACAACACATATAGAGGTAGGTGAAAAAAACATACATCCACATATAGAGAAAAATAAGTACAATGTATGTGTAAAAAAGGTCACAAGACCCAATGTACAAGAACAATGTATCTATAAAAGAAGAAAAATAAGTACAATGTATGTGTAAAAACGGTCACAAGACCCAATGTACAAGAACAGTGTATCTATAAAAGAAGAAAAGAAAAGAAAAGATACATAATATCCTCACTACATCCCTCATATCAATAACACTCCCCCTAATAAAATGGTCCTATACTAACTCTCCCCCTAAGAATGACTACTCTCATATCCAAAACTACTCTCCCTATTTATTACGAATGACAAAGGGTAAGAGTGTCAAGGAGACATCTCATCGGTAGAGCTAGCATCTCCATCATCATCATCTGAAGCATCATCGTCATCACCATCATCAGCATCCTCGTCCTCAGAATCAGAAGCCATGGGAGGAGGTGGTTAAGGAATAGCCTCAGGAGCAAAACCGCCCATGGTCACCTGCCGCCTAGCAATACAGCCAACACGAACATTCACCTAATACAACTCTATAGAGAGTGTATCAAGGCTAGCATCCATGCGTTGTAGCTGCACCATGATGTCACCAAGTGTCACATCGCCCATAGAAGAGGGGGAACGGATGTGGATGGAGCTGAACGAGATGAAGCTGAATGGGAGGAAGGAGCTGCTGAATCCAACTGCCTCGACCGAAACTATGCCTCACTACATTTTACGGTAGCAGCGTCTATGGCATATATGAAAGTGAAATGGTCGGACAAGGGAAAACGAACAGAAAAGTGGCGTAAGATCTTATCGTGATAGCGAAAGGAAAGTTGAGCTTATCATGGGACGCCGAATCTAGATGAACATCTATAATAGACAGAATGAAATGAAAAGGGAAATCTATAATAAGATGCTCAAGAAGAGATAACAAAAACCAAGCATGAGGCTTTGTGATAGAGTTGTAGTGAGAGAGTGGATGCAAAACAAAGGTCATCACCATGTTCATGAATCTAGGACCTTTAGCAAAAGGCCTACATGATGTAAACTAACGCTCACCCCAATTAGAAAGGCGCTCACAGAAAGCAGCCATGATCTCATCCTTGGACATAGGCCGCAGATGCTCACAACTAGGATAGTCAGGAAACTCTATCCTAGGAACTCGAAGCACATCCGCAACAAGTTGCAGTGTGATAGGAATGCGCGTACCTCGAACGCAAGTGAAGAAAAGAGGTACTGAACAATCAATCCCGTGCATGTTGGAGAAAAACTCCTAGATAAGCACGAGATGACAAGTGACCAGGACATCACACAGTGACTCCTATTCCCAACTGTGAATGACAGTGGGAAGGTCAGTGTCGGCGAAGTCCGCCAAAATGACTTGGCGTTCTGAATGAATACCTCGTCTAGAAAAGTTCTCTGAGAATGCCTTGTGAGCATCATCATCACGAAACTGAAGAGAGAGAGGAGCAGAATCAAAAGATAAAGAAGCTTTGACACGAAGAGGATTCCGAGTCGGAGTAGATTTACGCTTAGGTGCCATAGACATGACTAACGTAAATAGAAAGAGAGGAAGAGAGAAAGAGACAATCAGAAAAGTCCCAAAACAGTTCACAAAAGTAAGAATATGTGAAAAGAAATACATATGCATGGAGAATGCATGAACATGTGACATGCAAAAGAAATTGCATCATGGGCTCAGCCCAATCCAAACCTATCAGCACACAAACAGTTTGCACACACCTAAATGCATGAAAATACTGTTATAATGCATATGTAATGCAATGCATGAAGTTTTAAGATCACATTAGCATAACCCAACCCAAAATTGCAACAATAACTCATCAATTTTGAAAAACCCCAAAATTTTTCAAAAACCCCAAAACCTAGGTTTCAAAACATGAAATGCATGAAGAATGCGAGATTAGAAGCTTACCAAGAGCAGAAAATCTTGAAAAAGCTTGAAGAAACCTTGAGAAACAAGATTGGAGTGAGATGAGAGTGTTTGGGAGAGAAAACAGAGAGCTATCGAGAGAGAGATCGAGAGAAATGAGGATCTGATCACACGAGGAAGCTTAAATAGATCCTTAGTAAATCTCGACAGATAAGGTGTCGAGAGGTGTTGAGAGGTGTCGAGCCATTTGTCGAGGTAGGTGACGAGAAAATTCTCTTCAACAGATGCAGGTTTCTAGAAAGTATCGAGGAAAAAAATACCTGATCAAGAACAGAACCTCGATCGATCCATCAGGTGTCGAGAAGCTATCAAAGAGGCAGGAACTTGCTCGATCAATCCACCAGGTATCGAGGTGCTGGCGAGATTGCGATAAGAAAACGCTTAGGAAGCTCGACAGATAGCTAGCTATCAAGGAGGTGTCGAGCAAGCTTTTCAAAATAGTTTTTCGAGAGGAGAAAAACACAGACATGAATGCAATCAAGCATGCAACTCAACCAAAGATCCAATCAACATATTAAGCTCTCAAAATCATCTCTCAACAATAAATTTTAAGCACATGGATCTCAAAAACATACACACACACTAAATAAGTCTAACCAATTTTATATTTCAAAAACCAAGTCAAGACAGTTTAGTGAGCATACATTAACACATGTAAACCTTGTGATGGCCAAATCACATTGTACCTGCACATGTATCAAGAGTAGCAAAGAATTTTGCGTGTTGTGTGTGAAAAACATCGCAAGATTACAAATGTGTCAACATGTTATGACGATTTGAGATATAAGAAAATCATTTTAACTCACACACGATCATAACAGTTTGATGATGACTATCACCTTCGAGGTACATCCTATAACTCCCACATCTCCTAGAATACGCGCCTGTAATCATATTTAAAAACATTTTTTATCTTTTTTCTTTTTATTTTCTTTGCATATTTTTCTTTTTAAGCATATCATGCATGGGCATATAAGAGAGAGAAAAGAAATACCCAATGATTTTTGACATTCCAATTTTGCTATGCTGAAGCACACAAATATCATTGACACTGCACCTTTGCTATGCCGAAGCATACAGGTGTCATATTATGATTGGCAGGCAATAGTGGTAAGATGGTTATTTATTCTTTTATCTTAGGATTTTCTAATCCTTCCCGTCAAAAAGAGTGATAAGAGTGTTAAGTACAAAAGATAACTTAATCTTACTCATCACAAACAAGATCCACAAAGCTCACTTGCTTAGTTGTGTATAGAGATGCTCATCTAAACTACAAAAGATACAAAGTTTAGAAAACTTTGTTTCAATGGCCATCCACGGTACACAAGTACCAATGTACACAAAACACACACTGTTTTTGTATTTTTTCTGATTTTTCAATTTTTTTTTTTTTATATCGAAAAAAAAATAAACAAAACTAAAAAACAAACAAACAAAAACATGTTAAGCAAAGTAAAGCATAAAACTAGACTGACTCAAAATAGTAAAGCAAAACACACAAGAAATGCAAACAAAAACAAGAAGATATAGAGGAAAGTGATAGAATCACTTGGAGCCATTTTCCTTCCACATCTTAGAGGAACTTTTCCTTTGATTAAACCTTTGAACCGGCGATAAGGGGGAAGAATTGAAACCGTTCAAGTTCGAAAGGAACATGAATGCTTTGAGAAGATCTCCAAGAAGAGTAAGAGAGGATTGAAGCTGATTCTGGCTTCCAGATGCTATCATGTCGTTGCTCTGTTGAGTGGCTAACCACTTATAGCAATTTGGTCAAGTATGACCAGCAACTCCACAATGATGACAGAGATGCTGCTTCTTCTATTTAGGCTTTTGAAATTTAGCCTTTTTAGCCCTAGGGTTTTTAACATCTTTCTTCTCAAGCTTAGGGGGTGCTCCTAAGATATATTTACCCTTGTCTATGTTCTCACTAGCTAATTCAGTTTTAATTTCATTGTTCTCAATTTTAACATTATTAGCAGGAGGAACAAAAGTAGTGTACTAGTAGAAGTAATATTAGAGGAAGAGAGACCATACCCTAAACCTGTTCGATCTAAAGCAGATTTCTAACTGTTGAGCATTTCATCAAGCTTCGCACTTAAAGTCCTCTCTAATTAAGCTCTAACTTGAGACAGCTCCGCTTCAAGCTTCTTGGTCTTCTCGGCCAAGAAGTTGTTCTCAAACCTCAATGCTCCAATAGTTTGATTAGCCTCATCAAACTTTGCGGACAACTATTCACGGTCAAGTTCCACATCACTGAGTTTCTTGGTGGCCAGCCTATAGAGTTTCTCATGCTTCTCAGAAAGCTTGTACAATTTTTCATAGGCTGTATGGATGTCATCCTGATCATCCATCTTCTCAAACTTGGACTCCACCAATTCCTCATCTTCAACCACATCTTCAACAATCCCATCAGTAGGATTAACAGTGGCAGTGAAGGCATTCAAGATTCCGTCATCCTCATTGTCGAAATCATCCTCAGGCTCGATGTCGCTCAAGGTAGAAGCAAGTGTCTTGCTCTTCCCAATGCTCTTGAGATATGTAGGACACTCATGTTTCATGTGACCGAATTCTTGACACCCAAAGCACTTGGGTCCTGCGGGAACAGTGTACTAACATCCCTAGCATCCTTCTTCCCTTTGTCTTGACTCTTGAACTGAGAAGAACTAGATTGCCTACGGTCCATGTCAAAACCCTTTCCATTGGCATTCTTCATAAACTTCTTGAACTGCCTGGTGATGTAGGACTTCATCTTGGAATCTTCATCATCTGAAGACTCATCTGTGTCACTACTCTTGGCCTTCAAAGCCATGCTCTTGCCCTTACCCGTCTTGCCAATCCTTGTCAATCCTAGCTCGTAGGTCTGCAAGTTTCCAACCAGCTCAGTCAGAGGAATCTTGTCAATATCCTTTGATTCCTCTATTGTCGTGATCTTGGCATGGAATCTCTCGGGTAGAAATCTGAGCACCTTCCTTACAATCTTGGGTTCAGGAATGGTTTCCCCGAGATTGAAGGCTGAGTTCACTATGTTCTTTAGCTTGGTATAGAATTCATCGAACGACTCATCATCCTCCATCTTAATCTCTTCAAAGCTTGTAGTAAGCCTCTGTAACTTTGAATCCTTGATAGCCTTTGTACCCTCATAGGTTGTTTGGAGGATGGTCCATGCTTCCTTAGCAGTTTCAGTAGAGGATATCTTCTTAAACTCCTCATTGGTGACTGCACTAAATAACGCATTCAATGCCCTGCTGTTGAAGTTTGCCACCTTGATTTTGGCTTCATCCCAATCGGCTGGTGCTTCCTTTGGCTTGGTCCAACCTATCTCAATAGCTTGTCACACTTTCTCATCTAAAGACTGCAAGAAAGCTCTCATGCGTACTTTCCAGTATGCATAGTTAGTGCCATCAAATAAAGGAGGTATAATTAATGACTATCCTCTATCCATGACAAACAGGGGTCAATGGATCAACACAGCAAAGATTAACCCTAATCATAGTATGCCTGCTCTAATACCACTTGATAGGCCACAAACTGAATAACCCCTTGTGATAGAAATTAATTAATTAATTAGCCAAGTTATTAATTAATCAATTTATCATGCAAACGCGTGGTAGCACAAACAAATCACTAATAAACTAATTATGCAGTGGAAAATAAATAACATGGTGATTTGTTTACGAATGAGGAAAACCTAATGACAAAAACCCCACCGGGTGATTTTCAAGTCACCACTCCTGAAACTCCACTATTATCACAACAAGCGGTTACAAGTAAAAAAATCTCAAGTACCTTACCAACCTACAGTTGAACCCTTACCCCAATACCCAATTGGACTTGTTCTGTAGTGACAATTCTCCTTTTTAATGCACAGCTCCCAAGTATGTGACTAACAAATTGTGCGGATCCCAGTACGCGACTTCAATCACCAACTAAAAAGGTTGTTGGCTGCAAAGTTCTTCAGTTCATCCACACGATGAAGATCAAGAAGATGCTTGGTCACAAAACCCTACGGTGCAAATACACAGTAACTTCTTCAAGAGAAAGAGATGAACTAGGGCAAGAACTTCGTCTCCAGTCACAATTTGCTTGAACAGAATTTGCTTAATGCTTGTGCAACTTGTGAACACTTTGACGGCCCTTAAAACAATCCTTTTATATATTTAGGGTTAAGAGAAAAGAAAGCCCAAACACATAATCACGGATCCCAAGAAAATCATATCAAAATTCTGAAATTCATAAACCTCGATAGATAAAAGGTGTGGAGCAGGTGTTGAGCACACGGGCATGAGACAGCTTCTAAACCTCGACACATGCTAGCTGTCGAGCTTTAATGAATGTGCACTTCTTCAGCTTGTTTCTTGGATAGACTTAATGACTTCAATACTTGATATTGAAACCTTGTTTCTTTAAGTATTAAAAACACCTAGAACTACCCAATTACAAGTGTGTTTTGTCAAAGGATTAGCCAATTACAATAAAGCATGACATATGCTCTTAACATGTAAACCACATATGTCCTAACATTAATCCATAAAGAGCCTTATTAAGATAAAGCACATGATTTGGAAAGTGTGGATCAACAAATCCCTTGGGTTATGCTACATAGACTTCCTCCTTAGGAAATCCATTCAAAAAGGAACTCTTCACATCCATGAACTTCAAATGACAAGCTAATGCAATTAAGACTTGATAGGCCACAAACTGAATGACCCCTTGTGATATAAATTAATTAATTAATTAGCCAAGTTATTAATTAATCAATTTATCATGCAAACGCGTGGTAACACAAACAAATCACCAATAAACTAATTATGCAGCGGAAAATAAATAACTCGGTGATTTGTTTACAAATGGAGAAAACCTAACAGCAAAAACCCCACCGGGTGATTTTAGGTCATCACTCCCGAAACTCCACTATCATCACAACAAGCAGTTATAGGTAAAGGAATCCCAAGTACCTTGCCAACCTACAGTTGAACCCTTACCCCAATACCCAATTAGACTTGTTTTGTAGTGACAGTTCCCCTTTCTGATGCACAACTCCCAAGTATGTGACTAACCAATTACGCAGATCCCAGTACGCGACTTCAATCACCAACTAAAAAGATTGTCAGCTGCAAAGTTCTTCAGTTCATCCACACGATGAAGATCAAGAAGATGCTTGGTCACAAAACCCTACGATGCAAATACACAGCAACTTCTTCAAGAGAAAGAGATGAACTAGGGCAAGAACTTCGTCTCCAGTCACAATTTGCTTGAACAGAGTTTGCTCAAAGTTTTTGCAACTTGTGTACAGTTTGACGGCCCTTAAAACAATCATTTTATATGTCTAGGGTTAGGAGAAAAGAAAGCCCAAAGACATATTCACAGATCCCAAGAAAATTATATTTGAATTCTGAAATTCTTAAACCTCAACAGATAGGAGGTGTCGAGCAGGTGTCGAGCAGGTGTCAAGCTTTAATGAATTTGCACTATGAGCTTGTTTTCTTGGACAGACTTAAAGGCTTCAACACTTGATCTTGAAACATGGTTTCTTGAAGTATTTAAACACATCCTAAATCTATCCAAATACAAGTAAAGTGCGTTTTGTCAAAAGATAAGCCAATTACATAAAATCTTGACATATATTCTTAATCATGTGAAACACATATCTCCTAACAATCTCCCCCTTTGGCAATCCATGACAAAACCACAACAACAAATGAACATATGAGAGAAGTCATAAATCACTTAACTTATATTCACTTGTTGAATACAATAAAATCTATCCTAACACAAACTCTTGAAAAACTTTGCAAGAAGAGAGTTTATGGCAAGTAGACTTTGACAACCTGTATTTCTGAAACACTTTAAACAAAACTCATCAAGGCATCTTTGTGTGAAACAGAAATAATAAATTGCATACAAATAATAAGAAGCATGTGTATAAAGGGAGAAAAGAAACAACACATGAAAGGGTAGGTGAAAGAAAAACATACATCAACATCATAGAAGAGAAAATAAGTACAATGTATGTCTATAAATGGTCACAAGACCTCATGTACAAGAACAGTGTATTTAAAAAAGAAAGTAAAGAAAAGATGCATAGCATCCTCTCTACATCCCTCAAAAAGAAATAACACTCCTCCTAACACAATGATCCTCATCATCATCATCATCATCCTCAGAATCAAAAGCCACAGGAGAAGGTGGTGAAGGAGTAGCCTCAGGAGCAAAACCACCCATGGACGCCTGTCGTCATGCAATACAACCGACACAAACATTCACCTGATACAACTCCGTAGAGAATGTGTCTAGGCGAGCATCCATGCGCTGCAGCTGCGCCATGATGTCTCCTAAAGTCACATCGCCCGAAGAAGAGGAAGGAGCGGACGAGGATGGAGCAAAACGGGATGGAGCTAAGCGGGAAGGAGGTGCTGCTGAATCCGACTGCCACGACCGAAACTGGGCCTCTCTACGTTTAACGATAGCGTAATCTATGGCACACATGATGGTGAAATGGTCGGAAGAGGGAAAAGGAACAGAAAAATGGCGTAAGATCCTCGTGATAGCGGAAGGAAAGATGAGCTTATCACGGGATGCCAAATCTAGATGAACATTAATAATAGAAAGAATAAAATGAGAAGAAAAATCTATAGTAAGATGCTTAAGAAGAGATAACAAAAATTGCGCACGAGGCTCTGTAATGGAGTTATAATGAGAGAGTGGATGCAAAACAAAGGTCATCACCATGTTTATGAATCTAGGACCTTTAGTAAAAGTTCGACATGGTGTAAACAGACGCTCACCCCAAACAGAAGGGCGCTCATAAAAAGCAGACATGAGCTCATCCCTGGACACAGTCCTCAAACGCTCACAACTAGGATAGTCAGGAAACTCTATCCTAGGGACCCGAAGCACTTCCGCAACAAGTTGCTGTGTGATAGGAATGCGCGTACCTCGAACGCGAGTGAAGAAAAGAGGTACAGAATAATCAATCCTGCGCATGTCGAAGTAAAACTCTTGGATAAGCACGAGAGGACAAGTGACCGGGACGTTACACAGTGACTTCTATCCCCTACTATGAATGACAGAGGGAAGGTCGATGTCGGCAAAGTCCAACAGAATGACTTGGCGTTTCGAATGAATGCCTCGTCTAGAGAAGTTCTCCGAAAATGCCTTAAAGGCATCGTCATCACGGAACCAAATATGAGAAGGTGAGGGATCAGAAGACGAAGAAGCACCGAAAAGAAAAGGTTTTTGAGCTAGAGTAGATTTACGTTTAGGTGCCATAGACACGACTAACGTAAACAGAAGGAGAGAGAGAGAGAAAGAAAAGACAATCAGAAAAGTCCCAAGTAGCATCAAATATAACAAGTATATTGAAAAGAAAGTACGTATGTATGGGAAATGCATGAACATGTGACATGCAAAACAAATTGCATCATGGGCTCAGCTCAATCCAAACCTATCAGCACACAAACAGATAGCACACATCTAAATGCATAACAATACTATTATAATGCTAATACGATGCAATGTATGAGGTTTTAAACTCATTTAAGTGAAAACCCATCCCAAAATTTCAATAATAACTCATTAATTTTGAAAAACCCCAAAATTTTTCAAGAACCCCAAAACCTAAGTTTCAAAACATGAAATGCATGAAGAATGAGAGATTAGAAGCTTACCAAGAGAAGAAAATCTTGAAAAAGCTTGAAAAATCACATAGGAAGAGGTTTGGAGTGAGAGAGATAGTGTTTGGGAGATGAACAGATGCGGACAGATCGAGAGAGATCGAAGAAATAAGAATCGAATCATGAAGAACGAATATATAGGTCCTCAGTAAATCTCGATAGATGCAGGTATCGAGAGGTATCGAGGAAGCTATCAAGGAAATGGTCGTCGATGGATCAACACAGTAAAGATTAAACCCTAATCAGAGTGTGCCCGCTCTGATACCACTTGATAGGCCACAAACTGAATGACCCCTTGTGATAGAAATTAATTAATTAATTAGCCAAGTTATTAATTAATCAATTTATCATGTAAACGCGTGATAGCACAAACAAATCACCAATAAACTAATTATGCAGCGGAAAATAAATAACTCGGTGATTTGTTTACGAATGGGGAAAACCTAACGGCAAAAACCCCACCGGGTGATTTTAAGTCACCACTCCCGAAACTCCACTATTATCACAACAAGCGGTTACAAGTAAAGGAATCCCAAGTACCTTATCAACCTACAATTGAACCCTTACCCCAATACCCAATTGGACTTGTTCTGTAGTGATAGTTCCCCCTTTCTGATGCACAACTCCCAAGTATGTGACTAACCAATTGTGCGGATCCCAGTACGCGACTTCAATCACCAACTAAGAAGATTGTCGGCTGCAAAGTTCTTCAATTCATCCACACGATGAAGATCAAGAAGATGCTTGGTCACAAAACCCTACGTTGCAAATACACAGAAACTTCTTCAAGAGAAAGAGATGAACTAGGGCAAGAACTTCGTCTCCAGTCACAATTTGCTTGAACAGAGTTTGCTCAAAGTTTTGCAACTTGTGTACAGTTTGACGGCCCTTAAAACAATCCTTTTATATGTCTAGGGTTAGGAGAAAAGAAGGCCCAAAGACATATTCATGAATCCCAAGAAAATCAAATTTGAATTCTGAAATTCTTAAACCTCGATAGATAGGAGGTGTCAAGTAGGTGTCGAGCTTTAATGAATTTGAACTATGAGCTTGTTTTCTTGGACAGACTTAAAGGCTTCAACACTTGATCTTGAAACGTGATTTCTTGAAGTATTTAAATACATCCTAAATCTACCCAAATATAAGTAAAGTGTGTTTTGTCAAAAGATAAGCCAATTACATAAAATCATGACATATGTTCTTAATCATGTGAAACACATATGTCCTAACAAGACTAGTATGAATTCAATGCAAGCTACAGGAACGAAGGTTTCATCAAAATATACTCCTTCTACTTGAGTGTATCTGATGAAGTTCATCATGCATGGCTTCTACCCAACTTTCATCTTAAAGGGCATCTTCAACCTTGGCAAGTTCAACCTGAGACAAGTAACATAAGTAAGACACAAAGTTAGCCACATATTTATCAACTATACGCTTTCTCAAGGTCAATTCATTCATGTTTCCCATGATCACATCTGGAGGATGATTTAGTTTAACTCTAGATGAGGGTTCTCTTTCCATGTGATCGTCAGGTTGAAATGATGTAGAAGAGTCTTCCGAGATTTGTATAGCACTAGGTAAGGCAGGGGGAGAAGAATATTGTTCACCTACTCCTTTATCATTCCTAAATGTCAAATGAAGAACTGACTTTGGTAGTTGATCAATGTCTTTTAAGGAATCATACATTGATGCTTCATCTATCACAACTTTGACAGTTTCAATAACCTTTCTAGTCCTTTTGTTTAGCACCCTATATGCTTTGCTGGTGAAGGAATAGCCAAGAAAAATTCCTTCATCACTTCGAGTGCTAAACTTTCCTACGTTCTCTCTGTCCTTTAGAATGAAGCATGTGCTACCAAATATTCTGAAGTACTTTACATTTGGTTTTCTTCCTTTCCACAGTTCATGTGGAGTCTTCTTTGTACCTGGTCTGAAATACACTCAATTCACAATGTGACATGCAGTGTTAACTGCCTCACCCCATAAGTCTTTTGCCACATCCTTGTTGTGTATCATAGCTCTGGCCATCTCTTGAATAACTCTATTCTTCTATTCAACAACAACATTTTGTTGAGGAGTGATAGGGGCCGAAAATTCTTGAGTTATGCCAGCCTCTGAACAAAAGGACTCCACTTAAGAGTTTTCAAACTCTTTCCCATGATCACTTTGAATTCGATTAACTTTCAACCCTTTCTCATTCTACAACCTTTTACACAATGTCTGTATTTGTTGAGGAGCTTCGGACTTTGATCTTAGCAAAATAACCCATGTGAATCTGGTGAAGTCATCTACCACCACCATGTTGTATCTCTTTCCTCCAAGAGATTCTGTTCTTGTTGGACCCATGAGGTCAACATGAAGAAGCTCGAGAGATCTTGCTATGGTTGTGGTCAAGGTAGCATGGTGTTGAGCTTTCGTCTGTTTTCCAAGTTGACAAGGTCCACATACAACATTTACAACCTTGCCGAGTTTAGGCATCCCTAGGACGGCTTCATTTTTTGACACAATTGATAGTTGCTTGTAGCTGGCATGTCCCATCCTTTGATGTCATAGATCTTCATTTGGCATTCAAATGTTGTTGCATACAATCTCAGCATCTATAACTAGACCATAGCTATCGTCCAATGTACAAATCCTGCTTATGAGTTGCTCACCTAACTCATTTAGAATTAGACACTTTCCTTTTAAGAACAGCACCATAAAGTCTTGATCACAAATCTAACTTATGCTTAATAGATTCACTCTTAGCCCTTCCATATATAACACATTTACAATTTCAGGTAGCCTTGGTAGGGAGATGATTCCCTTTCCCTTTATCTGAGATTTGGTTTCATCACCAAAAGAGACATTACCACCTTTCTTTGGTTCAAATGTTTTGAAAAGAGTGTTATCCCCAGTCATGTGTCTTGAGCAGCCACTATCAAGATACCATAGACATGTGTCCATCACTTTTAGGGTAAAATGCATCATGAAACATACTTCTTGCTTATTAGTCAAATCATAAGGCATGGTCTTCTCTTTGATTTGTTTACCAAGCAGTTTTACCCTTGCCTTCATCTTTTTTGAGGAATACACCTTTGTGTGGGTATAGTTTAAGACAGTCTAGTCTTCTTCTGCGCTTTTCAAGAAACCATTGTTCCTTCTTATGAACTAATTTCATCAATTTACTCACAAATAAACCCTTTTCTACAATCATCAAGATTAATTTCAAATAACTTGTTGACTTGCATGTCCTGAGAATCTTAAGCATATTATTGTTAGAAATGCAAGAGATATTTGAAGAAAAAGAACTTTTCATGCAATTTGAATCCATGACAATGGGAGTCAATGGATCACACAGCAAAGATTAAAACCTAATTAGAGTATGCCCGCTCTAATACCACTTGTTGGGTTAAGATAGCTTGACCCCAGTTAATTAATTCAATTACCCAGGTTGATTAATTAAGTCAAATTACATGCAAATAGTTTAGGCACCAATAAATCACCAATTAAACTAAATGCAGTAGAAATTAAATTGACATAGTGATTGGTTGACAAATGGGGAAAACCTCTCGCAAAGTAAAAACCCCCCACCGGGTGAATTTAATGTCACTACTCCCAAGAATCCACTAATCAACAATCAAGTGATTACAAGTATAAGGAATCTTACCACTACCCTGGCCTATCCCAAAATACCAACATACAGTTAAACCTTTGCTCCAATACCCAATTGGACTTGATCTTGTAGTAGTCTTCTTTCCTTTAATGCACAAATCTCTAATCTATGACTAACCTTTTTGCACGGATCCCAGTATGTGACTAACTCTAACAACTTGAATGGTTGTTGTTGGCTGCAAAGTTCTTCACTTCATCAACAATGAAGATCAGGAAGCACTTGGTTACAAAACCCTATAGCATATAAACACAGTAGCTTCTCACAGAGAAAAAATAAACTCTTCTTCTTTGTATCCGTGTGTGATGGCTCTTAAAATAAGCCTTATATATATATCTAGAATTGTGAGAAAAGAAACCTTAAACAAATACATCAACATGAGCCAAAATTCAAATCTGGAAATTCTGATTTTGTAAAGCTCAATAGATTGAGTTTGTGTCGAGCTGCCCATTAAGTCTCGATAGTAACTTTCTATCAAGTTTCAGTAAAACAGCTTTTCTTCACTTGTTTCTTGGATCAATCTCCATGTCTTTAATACAACCACTTGATATGTATTAAACTCAACTTAGATCTACCCAATTTACAAGTAAAATGTTTTGTCAAAGGATTAGCCAATTACATAGAAACTCTAACAAGATAATTCATACATAGTGATGAATTTTCAATTTCAAGAATTAAATCATCAATTTAATGAGCATGTAGTGGAGTTGTGTGTTCTTAATTAGCTCAACTTTAGACCATCAAGAGATTTGTGAATATTTTAGAATTGATTATATTTGTTTGTTGATAAACAAGTTTTATACTTAAGATTTCACAAGTTACGAACAGTATGTTAAAAATAGAATTTCACCATTGTAAGCACAATGTAGTTTGACAACTGAAGTTTAAAAATTTGTAAAATATTAATAAATTGTTCTAATACAACTATGGAACGCGTATTACTAATCATGAATATGGGGAAAATTGGCATTTGTCCCTAATTTACAAATTATGCATCAAAATACTTCTGTTTTGAAACTATTTAGCAAAATACCCCTGTTTTTTAAATTCAATTTTAACAAAATCAAGTTACAGGTGAAACTCAACATTAGTAATGTCGAGCTCTATTCATATTTTGCCACTTAAATCTTTTTGAAAACTTAAGTGAAACTCGACATTGCTAATGTCAAGTTCCACTTAAAAATATACATATAACTCGATTTTGAGGATATCGAGTTTTACACCTAACTCAATTTTGTTAAAATTGAATTTCAAAAAAAATGGAATTTTGCTAAATAATTTCAAAACAGTGGCATTTTGCTACATAGTTTGTAAATTAAGGGTAAATGCCCATTTTCCCCCACGAATATTGTCAAAACTATGTTTCACAATAAAAGTGGAAAATAACTTTTTATTGAAATATTTCATTTTGTATTTTAAAAAGAAAATTGCTTCAAAATTTTCTTAAAAATCAATCATAGATGATTTTCGATATTTAAAAGAATGCTAAGTTCAAATTTGGTTGATTATAGTTGATTGGGTTGAAATCTATTAATTAACAATTATAATGTGTCTTTTCTTTTGTTAAATTTTGTTAATACTAAATTTAGAATAATTTTATTTTTAATGTAATCATTTAGTTTTAAAATTTTAATTTATTTTTCATTCTTAATTTTAAAATATTATCAGGGGTACTAAAGATAAAATTATGGTTTGCTTTTAATTGATGAAAACAAAAATATGAAGGGTAGGTGGTTTCTAACAAGACCCCTGTGGCCTAGTCTCCCGCCCAAAAATAAGGGGGGCAAAGCTGCAGTCATTAAAAGATGGCTTTCTAGTTTCTTCTAGTTCTACCCTCCAAGCAATTTATTACCAACTATGCTTATACCACATCATTCCCATCAACCTGTATATAATATAAAAATGAGTAGAATATATATAATTTTGTTTAAAAATATCTATATCATTTTGTATATAATTGTGTAAATTTTTAAATTTACTACAAGAGCTATGTAAATTTACATTGATATTATTCATTTTATATTTATTTTTTATTTTTTATTTACGTTTTTCAAGGATAAAAGAAGAAAGTGGACAGTAATTTTTGTACGTAAAGAAAAGGAAACAATTAAAAAATCAATAAAAATAAATATTTTAATTAAATATATTGTAAAATAAATAATCTAACGTAAAGTAATTTAAAAAATGAGCACGTAAAATTAAAAAAAAAAAGTAATTTTTTATGGCAAAATAGACAAAAACAAATTATACAAGGAGAAGACATTGAACAATGAAAATGTTAACCAATTTACCTACCATGATTGCACCTCTCTCTTCTCTCATGGCCATGTCACATGTGATATGGTGTATGCCATTATTGAGAGAAGACATTGAACAAAGAAAATGAAAAAACAAAACCAAAAAAAAATTGATTCTGTATGAGAGACAGGAAATCCATAATTCATGTCTCATGTTAAAAGCCTCTTTCCCAAGTTCAAATTTAAGACTCCTTGCAATGTCCCACCATCCACTTCCACAGGTACAGCTATTTGTTTCTCCATCTCCACCAATTTCAACCACTGACTTCTTTTCTTTCTTTCTTTCTTTTCTTTTCTTTTTTTTTTTTCCTTGGGATTCTCTAAGTCAACTATCTTCACCTAGTTCCCACTATCAATATAACACAGCTCAGTGAACTGTTTCCAAACAGACTAACAGGTGAAGTGAAACTCAAAAATCGAAGCTCCTCTGTGTCCAGTGCTTTGTTTGTTAGTAGTATTATTTTGTGAGTGTTGGTTTGGAGTGATGGAAAACGAGGAAGTTCCATCAGCCCCTTCAACACCTGCGACCCCAGGGACTCCAGGTGCTCCACTGTTTGGTGGTTTCAAGGCAGAGAGAAGTGGTAATGGTAGGAGATCCCTTCTCAAGAACTGTAAGTGTTTCAGTGCTGAAGAATGGGCCATGGAAGAAGGCACCTTACCCAAACTCTCTTGTTCATTACCACCCCCTCCTGTTCCACTTGCAAAAAAGGTCCATTTCTATCTCTCACACAAGCTAACCCATATTTTTGTTTTTGTTTGGAAAATTATTACCAAACAGTATTTAGAGAGAGTGTGAACACGATTAGTAGGTACTGAGAAGTAATCGTGTTTGTTTTTATATATTTTTCATGAATCGATTAATGAGAAAAAGATGGATATTTTATGTAAAAAGTGAATGAAAAGCTAGAGTAATAACCCAATATATTGATTACAGGTGGGAGCTGAATTCGTTGGCACTTTCATATTGATGTTTGCTGGGACAGCTACAGCCATTGTGAACCAAAAGACAAATGGCTCCGAAACCCTTCTTGGCTGTGCTGCTTCAACTGGCCTTGCTGTTATGATTGTCATTCTCTCAACTGGACACATCTCAGGGGCACATCTCAACCCAGCTGTCACCATTGCCTTCGCTGCCCTGAAGCACTTCCCATGGAAACATGTAACGCAAAAAATCTCAATTAACTCTATACACACACAACTTATTCCTTATTTTTCTGTTTGTTCTGGTTGTATGGACCACGAGACCACCATGTGGTCAAGTTTTGACACATGTCGTGTCTATATATCACATCCAGTTCTTCACTGCAATGAAGCCGAACCCAGTGAAGGATAAACTTATCAATTGACCGGTCATAAAAATAAAAAATAAAATTTCTTTCTTTCTTTGTTTTATAAAATTTTAACATATTATATTGTTATTTATGTCTAAAATATTATTTTGTTTTTATTTAAACTTTATATCTCTTATTTAACAACAAGAGAATTTATTAATTGTATTAACTAAAACCTATAAATGATTATAAAATTTTAAGAAAAAAAAATTATGAAATAAATTGTGTCCATAACAAAATTGTTGTACAAAAGTCCCTAGCTAACACTAGGTTTTTATTTTTATTTTTTGTTGTTGTTTTGGCAGGTACCTATGTATATTGGAGCACAGGTGGCGGCATCTTTGTGTGCTGCATTTGCACTAAAGGGGATTTTCCACCCCATAATGGGTGGGGGTGTCACTGTTCCTTCTGGTTCACAATATGGCCAAGCTTTTGCTTTGGAGTTTATAATCAGCTTCAACCTCATGTTTGTTGTCACTGCCGTGGCCACCGACACAAGAGCTGTATGTTACTTTTTCTGTAAACCTTGGAAATAATCTTTTCTTAATAACAATTCTTTTTAGACTTTTTGAATTTTTCTTTCTTCACTATAGACTTTTTGACTTTTGTATACGAGAAAAGCATTTCTCTTTACATAAATTAATTACTCTTTCCACAAATCTGTGATGTGTGGTAGGCTGTAAAAGGGTTTTGGAAAGCCAAATTTTGGACTGGATGCAAGCTTAAAAAAATAGTATTTTAAAGTATTAGACTTATAAAATAAGAACAATTAATTATAGTATTTTTATTATTAAAAAAATCAACATTTCGGCTTTAAGATTAGATCTATTTTCAATCTTAAAGTGTTGCTACTTGCTAGGCATCCTATTTTTTTCCAAAATGAACTTTAGAGTTTTTTAATGTCTTTTATAATGTGGAGTGTGGACAAAGAATATTTCTAAAGGCTCCCACTTCTTGCTGGTACTATTATTACAGAATGCTTTGAACATTTGATATATTAGAAAGAGGGGACTTGGGTTTCTGCTTCAGTACACTGGACTCATTGTAATGGTGAAAAAAGTTTTTTTATTTTTTTTTAGGGTGGATTCACGAATAAAGAAATTTGACATATTATTTTTCTTCAAGAAAAATCCTTCCATTTTTCAGTGTGTCAAAAATTGTGTGTCTAGAAGTAGTATGCCATATATCCAAAAAAAAAAAAAACAAATGAAGTGGTATTCTTTTCCACTTCGATTATAATGAAATAGAACTGTTTGCCCAAAAAAATAAAAACAAAATAGAAGACATTTGCTGATCAGTGTGCTTGTACTCATTATACCTCATAAAAACAGTAGTACGTAGTACCCCTTTTCTGTTAAATTATATTAACCTCCGAGACATACCTTCCCAAAGGTTTCCAAAGAGACAGAAGTCTCTTTTAAAAATACTTAGTTTGCAATGCAAAGGCCAGGAGACAATAGTCAAAAGATTAGTTGGCACCTTGCATGTTCCATTTCCATAGATAAATACTCTTTTATATACATTTCACTGGGATCAATGCCAAGCTAGAAAGCATTCAAAGAAATATATAAGATAAGCTGCATTTAACAACAGCTGTCAGATATATCAAGTATTAAATATAATATTTTATATCATGAATCTAGCCGCCCTCCAAAAATAATAATAATAATAATAATAAAGATAAGAAAACTTATGAGTTATGTAAGTTTTTTTTTTTTCCCCCTCTTGCCTCATAGATAGCTTCCTTGAGGTAATTTATTTGTACCATTTTTGGTTGATTTGTAAAAAAAAAAAAAAAAATGTTGTGCAGAGAGAGATATTAATATATGGAGATGTACAGAATGTGATAATTATGTGAGTGAGAGAGTATAGAGTCATTGACCAATTAATAGTATTAGTATTAGTTATGAATGATTCATCGCAATTTGCAGGTGGGAGAGTTGGCGGGAATCGCGGTGGGAGCAACTGTGATGCTCAACATACTCATCGCCGGGTATGTCGGGACTTTACTTTCTGTTAATTAATTAATTAATCTCACCCTTTTTTTTTTCTTTTTTCTTTTTTCATTTTGGTTTAACGAATTAATCTCACCCTCACTCAAATTGTATAGAATTGGAAGACAGTCTCTTATTTTTAATAAATAAAACAAAAATCAATCATAAATGGCACTTGGGTGGTACATTATATGTGTCACAATTTGCCCACGTGGCAAGTTGTGAATAGTATAAATATGATGATGAGTCTATATGAAGACACACCTCTACCCCTCACAACTCACCATCTGAGCACAATTTGTGTCATTTTATGTAGTCCAAACATTACTCCCACGTTTATTAATTTAAGACTTACAACTTACGTCATTACCAAATTTTGTGTCACTGTGTTTGTTGCTTTTTCCGTCAAAGCCACATTAAAAGGCAGAGTCAAACTAATCACAAATAAAAGATTTATTTCAATAACAACATAGAAATGGAATTCATTTATTAATGCCTCTTAATTTTTGAAGAACAATACTCTTACCGATGGTCTCTCAAAACTTTTCTTTTTGTGCTATTCTGTAGGGGAACAACAGGAGGCTCAATGAACCCGGTGAGAACACTAGGGCCGGCCGTCGCAGCAAACAACTACAAAGCCATATGGGTCTACATGACTGCTCCCATCCTCGGGGCACTTTGCGGGGCAGGAACCTACACTGCCGTGAAGCTGCCAGAAGAAGATGGTGAGAATCACGAAAAGCCTTCAACAACAAGGAGCTTCAGAAGGTGACAGATCAACACCATCTTCAGACCTACATTGGTAATATAGAAATTCCATAGATGATAATGAAGTTGAATCAAAACAAAACAAGACTAAAGACAAAAAGATGGAAGACAAATTCACCATCAGCTCTGGTGGTTACATGCATATCACACTAATAAACTAAAATAAATCATGTTTGCATCAGTGATACATATATAATAATCAAGCTAGGTTTCCTCCCATAAAATATTTTAAATAACTATGGGATGTGATGACTGAGAGTTGCCTTTCATTTGCAAGTACATATTGGAACTAGGTAAGCATTGTAATTTAGGTGGTCTCTATTTTCTTTCACTGTATTAGGGCCCGTTTGGTTTAGAGGTGTCTCAGTTTTCATAACCCATAACTCATAACTCAAACTCCACTATCACTCAAAAAATCCAACACTTTTGTTTGGTCACAAATCTCAATCATGTAACTCAGTTTTTAACTTCACTTTTTGCCAAAATAATGAACCCACCCACTGACACTACACAGAAGAATATGGTTGCTGCCCATGTTCCTTTTTTTTTTTTTTCTTTTTTCTTTTTTTTTTTCCGCTCTTCAAACCCAGCTACATCGAAACCCTGCTCCACCACCACCAAGGGCAAACCCATAAATCCATAACCATAATCACCACCACCAACAGCCCTCAACACAACCACAACCTCCACCAAAAAATCCAAATGAATCAAAAATCCAAACCCACCAACAGCCGTCAACCAAATGTGTTTGAAAAAAAAAAAGCATCAGGTCTCACCGCATTATAGCCATCACCGCGTGAAGAAAAAAAAAAAGTGAAGAAGAGCTCTGGGTCCGATTCGCCGAGAAGCTTGATCTCTAGTCTTGGCTCAGTCCAATTCATTGGCAAAGCTTGAACTCTAGGTTGAAGAGAGACGTTACTTGATGGGACAAAATCAAAACCCAGCACCAGCGATCATGGTCTTGGCGTTTCGAGGATCTTGCTTTGATGGTGGCGGCAGAACTGGGCTAAACCAAAGAAAGGAAGAAAGAAAGAACCAGAGAAAGGAAGAAAGAAAGAAAAAACAGAGAGAAAGGGAGAGAGAGAGAGAAGCTAGAGAAAGAAAAAGAAAAAAGTGGGAGAAGAAAGAGAGAGGATAAAGTAAGAGAGATAACGCCATCAAACACGTATAGGCCCCACAAAGGTCTAAAATTTACAATCCTGCCACTGAGTTATGTATCTCAGAAACTAAAAACACCAATTTGGTTTTTTCGGTTTTCATCACTCTCACTCAAAAATTTTGAGTTTTGAGTGATGAAAACAAGATTAGGAAATCAATCCAAACAAAAAAAATTATGTGGATCCCACGTTTTTTCATCACTAAGTTATGAGTTTCCAGTAATATCACTCAAAATAGGCCTAAACCAAACAGGCTCTTAGTTTCTCCTTTTGATCATGTAAAGCAAATCGACAATTGAGATCATATCTTTATGTGATATTTCCTCCTCTATATGAATCTTGAGCTCAATGTGCAAGTACCATGGTCCAAAAGACGGTTTAGCAATAGTATATCATGGAACTTCTTTCTCTTTGTGGGCTTGGTAGTTTACACATGGACTCAATGGCTCTTAAATCCAAGAATTTGTCCTCTACCTAGTTCTCAGTAGAGGTGCAGATCAAGCTGTATATACTATAGTTCATTAGAAGATAGAGAAAGAAAGATGTATGTATCATGCAAAGTCCCTCATCCAAATAATAGAGGCACAACAGTGCTCCACAAGGTGATGGAATATGAGCAACCCCAGGGGAATGTCCATGTATAATATTGCATTTCAGTTTCAAGGTTCTGTATCAACAGGACTTCTATTCATATTCAACATAAGCACTTCTTTATGTGCACATGTATATGAGTAGAAAATCTGTAGCAAGGACTGCAAAACATTAAACTAAAATGAAAAGTGCAGCAATTTCATTGGAATGATCAAGAAAAAGTTCAAGTCGCTTGCCAACATTTTGCAATGAGAATCTAGAACGAAGTACAACTGAAGAATTATTTTAAACAGTTCTTTAATCAAAGTAGACAGCAACAGCAACCCGGATTTTGACAAGCCATTCTCACATGTTAATAAAAGACAAAACAATATAGCACAATAACATAGTGGCGAATCAGTGTTATGTGCCTCCTAACATCCCCTAATCACTGGTAAAGACCAAAATGGAATTAACTGACTCAGGCTTTTTAAAAACCAATACAATCAGTTTGCTTTTCCATTCTATGATCACGTGCTACAACTATATGCCTATAAGCACCTGTCCATTGCACCTCAAATATATTCATACTTCAGTTCTGCTTCATAAATACTCTCCTAGATTTAAAGTTTAGAGCATATCAAGGTGATCAATTCGCTGAACTAATAAGGAATAACAGACAAGCAAAAAGAAGATCAGATAACCGTAACTTCCATTATGGGTGTGTCTGGTAATGCTAAAAGTACTTTACTAACGTTTAAGGCTCATTTAACAGAAATTGCCATACGTTTGGAAAATTTTGCTAAAGAGCTTTTAAAAGGGGTCCTCAAAGCTAAAAACAGTTTTAAGGCTAAAACTGAAATTTAGAGCTTTTAGGAAATCCAAAACTTGTAAGTACAATTCACTTTTCATATTTCATAAATCCAAAACTTGTAAGTATTATTCACTGTAATTAGCCAAACCCTCAAAATGCTAAATTGCAATTCAATTAAAGATCTATTTCACAAAATCTCTACTACTAAAGCTCTATTTAGAATAGTTATTCATATATAATAACAATTCGGTCATTTAATTACATTTTTATTATATGGATTAGTTATTACATAGGAATAATTATTCTTTAAATTGAAGAATAGCTACTCCTCTTTAAGATGGATGTAATAGCTATTTTTTAGTACATATAATAGGTTTTAAAATTAATATATTTCCAAAAATATAAATTTTCCTTATTCATCATCTTTCACAAGTTTTCCATATGTAACAACCAAACTCATAAATAGTAATAATTATTCCATTACAATATCTTCTATTTCCAATAATAAAAATTACTATTCCTAATGTAATATTCATTCAATGTACCAAACGTACCCTTATAGAATTATCAAGGCAATTAGGTGATGAGAGGTGCAACATGTAGCAAATAACAGAAGACTGGCATATTCTATACTCCACATAGATCTTTAATCTGCTAAGGGGGAAATCAAAGCTTGAAGGAAAAGAGAACTTTGGAGGTGAAGTTGAGAAGAAAGTTCAGAAATGGCAATGGAGCCTCCTCCAAAACACAATATCAGTACTCATCTTCAACCCCAAGAAGTCAATTTGTTTACCATTAAATGTTTTGCATCCTGGAAAAGTTAGAAGTGAATTTTCAACTACCAAAATTGTCACATTCAAAAACTGATTAAGGGGCAACCTTTTCATAGAAAATTAAAGTATACAAGGCATGACCCAAGCAAAATTAGAATGCATATTGGACAAGATGTTAATTCAAAAAATTTAAGAGCTCAGCTAATTGAACAGGTTTTGACCTTTTAGATGTTCAATAACAAATTTAACAAGGATTTGTTTTCTTGGCTACCAATAGCATTTTTATTTTCATTGTAAACATGTTTGACTTTGAAATCTAAGTTCTCTTCCTAATCCTTTGGCTTTGACCACTTAACAAAAGTTCATGGCATGACAGATCTGATTCATATTATTTACTTTTACTGCACTTTTCTTGAATTTTTTACGTTTTACACAGTTCTCTTATCTTCTTAATCTGTATTTGCTAATTGCTAAAGTAAGGCATATGGCTAAATTGTACCTTATGCATTTTTAAGCTTTGAGCAACAAAAACAGATTCTGCCTTCTAGTATGCCGAGGGCCTAGTGTAGGGAATGTGTGTAGGCTGAACTGTTTTGGGTTTGTTTAGCAATGAGAGTTGTTTAGAACATTTAGTATGCGGTTAGGCACCTCTACAAGAACACTAAGTTCCAAAGAAAAGCACACAAAGGCTTAAAATCACTAATTCTCAAAAAATTGGTTAAAAAATGAGTACAAAAGTACTTATACGATCTATTCTACAACTAACAACCATTAGTATCTTGCCAAGTGTCAAATTAACACTGGTTACATCTAACACAAGTAACTAAATCATTAACAAGACTAACTAATTTAGATAAGAATGACTGCAATATAAGCTAACTACCTTAAGGCTCTTGTTTGGACACAAAGATAGTCGTAAAACTAACTGTTCTCAACAGCTAAGGTTGCTAGCTAGAACTTAAACAAAGACATCTTAAAACAGCTTAGAAGATGCTCCTGCATCAGGATGCCCCTCTTAGAAAGCACATGGCCTCAAGTGCTCTTGGCCTCCTTTGGATCATGGTAAGGAGTAAGGTGTTGCACGTTGAAAATATTGGAGACAGACAAGTGGGAAGGTAGCTCAATCTCATAGGCATTGTGATTGATTCTCTTCAAAACCCTGCAAGGACCATACTTCCTTTGTCTCAACTTAGCATACTATCCTTCTGGTCTTCTATCTTTAGAAATCAACACCCAAACATTGTCTCCAACCTCAAATACCACATGTTTCCTGTGTAAGTCAGCAGCTGCTTTGTACTTTGCATTGGTTGCTTCTAGCTTGATCTTCACTTGTTGATGAACTTGCTGCATAACATTTTCCATATCTTCAGCCTTTGGATGAACTCTCTTGGGCATTGGTAAAGCTACCAAGTCAGACACACTACTAGGATTGTTGCCATACACAATTTCAAAAGGGCTGTCACTTGAACTTCTATTGACAGAACTATTAAAAGTAAATTTTGCTATGGGCAAAATCCCCTCCTACTCTTTAGGATGGTCCCCAACTAAGCATCGTAGATGGTTCCCCAAACTTTGATTCACCACTTCTGTCTGCCCATCAGTTTGAAGATGAAAAGATGTGCTATAGTCAAGGCTGGTTCCCACTCTCTTCCACAATGTCCTCCAAAAATGGACGAGGAACTTAGTGTCCCTATCTGAAACAATGGAATGGGGTAGCCCATGCAACTTGTAGACATCCCTAATGAAGAAATCAGCCACATGTGAAGCATCATTTGATTTTCCACAAGGTATAAAGTGAGTCATCTTGCTAAATCTGTCAACTAAAACAAAAATACTATTTGCCCTTGTGGTTGGTGGCAACCCCAATACAAAATCCATGCTTATGCACTCCCATGGCTTGGTAGGCACTAGCAAAGGAAGATATAGGCCTGAATTAGTGGCTGTCCCCTTGGATTTTTGACAAACCAAGCACCTTTGAACTAGTTTAGACACCCTCCATGCCTTTCCAAAAGTACTTATGTTGCATCAAAGATAAAGTCACTTACAAGCAGCAACTGATCCCTCAATGAACAATTAGGAACACAAAGTTGCACTCCCTTGAATAGAAAGCCTTCCTTCTCATAGAAACCAAGATATGCTGCATAGTTGCCTTGCTTGATTGCAGCTAAAATAGGCTGCAACTTGTTGTCACCCATGTAATGTTCCTTGAACACATCAAAGCCAGGTACCACAGCTTGCATATGGCAAAGCAAGGCCTGTCTTCAACTTAGACCATCAGCCACTTTATTTTAAGACACCCACCTTATGTCTTATGCAGAAAAACTGAATTGCTGTAAATAGGCAACCCACTTGGCATGCCTTTTATGCAGACTTTGCTGGTTATGCAGGTGCTTGAGTGCCTCATGATCAGTATTAAGAATAAATTATTTATAGGCAAGATAGTAATTCCTATACTTGATAGCTCGGACTATAGCATAGAACTCTAAATCATAAGTACAATAGTTCAATTTAGCAATATTCAGTTTCTCACTAAAGAAGGCTATAGGCTTACTTTCTTGACTGAGAACTCCCCCGATACCATGGATTGAAGCATCTGTATCTAGCTCAAAAGTCTTCCCAAAGTCTGGAACTTGCAAAACAGGTGCTATAGTGAGAGCCTTCTTGAGTGCTGCAAAACTGCCATTGGCTTGAACTGACCAAACTAGGTTCTTTTGCTTCAAACAATCAGTCAAAGGTGCTGCTATTGAACTGAAATTGTGAATCTTCTGTAAAAAGTGGCTAAGCCATGAAAGCTTCATCCTTCACTGACTGATTTGGGAATTGGCCACTCAAGAATGGCCTGCACTTTAGAAGAATCCATTTTGATACCTTCTGCAAAAACAACATACCCCAAAAATCCCACTTGATCTGTTGCAAAAGAACATTTCTTTGTGTTTGCATAGAATTTATACTCTCTTAACAGCTCAAACACTCTTCTAAGATGCTCAACATGATCATTCAAGCTCTTAGAATACACTAAAATGTCATCAAAATAAACCACTGCACAGAATCCTAAGGGGGCTGCGGTTTAGGCTTAGAATTGATTAAGGGAAATGAGAGTTGCTTAGAACAATGAACAAGGTGTGACAAAACCTTCTTAAGAGAAATCCAACTCTTGAAAATAGCACTAGGCTAATCTGTGTAATTGCATTCAAAAACTAATCACAAAGTAACTACAATGTGGTACTTATACTATTTGTTTGGCATTGGAGCGTTCTAGATGCTTGACAAGTGTCTAAATCCTATTGGCTAATGCTTAAGCAATCATCTAACTAACTAACTATTCACAAGAGGATTAGGATGCAACAACTTGAAATGCCCTGCATCAGGACTCTTCCTCTTAAGAAGCACTTGACCTCAAATGCTCTTGATTGCTACAAGATTTGTATGAATTTCTAGCTTTCTAGAATGATGCAGTTGCATTGTGTAATGAGTTTTCTACTGTTGGCAGCACACCAAAGGCTGCTGCTTCTACACAGCAAAGTCCCACACAACTGAACCAACCTTCATCTTGACCATTGGCTTGGGGTTTACTTTCCTCTTCTTTGGTTGCAAATAGTAGGGGTGTACCATCTTGTACATAATGTGTGTGCTACACCTTCTACCATGGATGGTTTTCCTATCATGTTGACGTGGCCTTCCACTTGCAAGTAAGAGATGACAAACATTCATGGTCTTCTTATCACAAAGAACACAATCTTGAAAGCTATTGATTGATAAGAACCCTAAGCACCCTCTTGAAACTCTATTTTCACCTCCTTCTTGCTCTATATTAGCATCTACTTCTTCTTCCACAAATGGATCATACACGGGTTCTAGAATGCATTCCTTCACTTTATTGTTTTCAATCGGCAATATGCTATCGCTGACTTCCTCTTCTTCTTCTTCTTCATATTGATCATACATGGGTGCATTCATTAGCATATCTTCCTTGGGTGCTTGCAAGGTATTATCAAGGATCAAAGTTATACCTTCTTCTTTAATCCCTTCCGCCACCAAGGATTTTCCTTCCAACTGCATGGCTGACTTCCACTTGTTGGTGGCTTCATAGACTTGTCCTCCACAATTGTAACACTTGAAAATTCCATT
This sequence comes from Quercus wislizeni, assembly GCA_023055345.1. Lineage (NCBI taxonomy): Eukaryota > Viridiplantae > Streptophyta > Magnoliopsida > Fagales > Fagaceae > Quercus > Quercus wislizeni. The sequence continues at coordinate 39,825,122 of JALGQJ010000002.1, forward strand.
GCTTGTGCCATGCTTGCATGCAATGAATGCCTTTGATAGACCAGGTACTGAATTAACAGAAAAACACTCAGCTGCATTTCCCTTGTCCTTCTTGGTCTGCCAATAATCAATCTTGGTTGGCCAAGATTGCTGCCAAGGATTCACACTTGCTGGTACTTAGTTTCTTGAGGCTTCAGATTGCAATGACTTCCTATGCAAATTTTGGAAGATAGTTTGCATGTAGTTGAAGGGCAGGAATTGCTTTTGTAATTGTCTCTTCATTTTGAACCATTCTTGCACCTTTCCTTTTCCCATTCTCACTCTTTGGACCTGCAATTGCCTCCACCAAACAAATGCCCTGCCCTTGAGTTTATTTGCTACCAATTTCACCTTCTTGTAGTCTGGTACCTCATGGAAATCAAAGATTTTTTCCACTTGGTTAAGCCAGTCCACGAATTCTTCATGATTAAAGCTACCATAGAACTCAGATAACTCAATCTTGAAGTTGGATTCCCACTTTTGCTCGTGATCCCTTGGTTGCAGAACAGGAATTTGCCTTCCATGTCTTATCCTTGGGTTGTAGGCAAAGGATCCTCATAGCTTTCTTCATTTGATGCCTCACCTCCATGATAATTGTGGTTGTTTGGCTTCTGTATTTCGTCTCTTTGAACCTGCTCTGTCAAGGCATGGATTTGCCTCCTCAACGCTTCCACCTCATATTCTATGGATCATTGGCTGCATGAGTCTCCAAGGCTGCCTCTTCAACCGCTACTTTCATCCCTTTGTCCTTACTTTCCTTCTCAAACACCATCTTTCACTACTGCAGAATCTTGCCAGCACAATTGAAGGCTTCTATTTTGATAAAGGTAAGGTATTAAGGCTGCGAATGAAATCATGATAGGATCTTGACAGGTTTTTGATGAAAAAAAATGAGAAACAATACAAAAACTTAAATCCTAAGGATCTCAAGCTTTGATACCAAACTAGCGTAGGGAATGTGTGTAGGCTGAACTGTTTTGGGTTTGTTAGCAATGAGAGTTGTTTAGAACATTTAGTAGGTGGTTAGGCACCTCTACAAGAGCACTAAGTTCCAAAGAAAAGCACACAAAGGCTTAAAATCACTAATTCTCAGAAAATTTGGTTACAAAATGAGTAAAAGAGTACTTATACAATCTGTTCTACAACTAACAACCATTAGTATCTTGCCAAGTGTAAAACTAACACTGGTTACATCTAATACAAGTAACTAACTCATTAACAAGACTAACTAATTCAGATAAGAATGATTGCCATATAAGCTAACTGCCTTAAGGCTCTTGTTTAGACATAAAGATAGTTGTAACTAACTGTTC